>OY728147.1:291829488-293029488 GCA_963277665.1 Viscum album
CTGCCTCTATCTCCGTGGCTGACCACTGCTGTCTACCTGTCTGACAATCGTGATGCTGATCGGCGCAGCTCTTCTACCTCTTTCAGTGGTTTCTGGATGTATCCCTCATCTGGTGGTGTCAGTGCCACCCCAGTTCTTCTTCAATGGTCCACCGAGTGAGCTCCAGTGGTCTGTTCTTCCTTTCGGACACACCTACGGTCCTCTCGGGATGCCATCGTCATTTCATACCTCTCGGTTTCAAGGGTTTGTCATGTGGGAACAACTTTCCTCTGAATAACACAATGAAAAATAATCAATGCAGTGACCATTCATTATTTTTTGAACCGGAACCTCCGAATTATCATTATTAAAAGTGGGGTTAATTTATACATAACTTTAAAATAATGATAAAACCCTTTCAAAATCCTCCGCAATGGCCACCTAAAAATTAAAGAACGAGGAGAAGAGATGCGGGAATTTATGGAATTAAAAGCCAACCACTCCCTCTGGAATATTTCGAGTTGTTGCGATGGTTGAAAGAGAATCTATGATTACAACAAGCTTCTGGCATTCGTTGTTCCCAGTTTGTTGCTGCCCGAGCTTCCATACCTATCATTGGAAGGTGTCGCATCACTTCGCCAGAGGTTCCCCCTTGATGAAGTCATGTCAAAAACTCTACCTCGATCCACAATTAAATAGAGGGGGAAAGGGTGAGTAATGTACCAAGAAATTAATGATATTCATTAATTAACATAATTAATGTGCCACATTAATTACACTAGGGGTGGTCACGCAACTAAAGTGTAACTGAGCAATTAATATCCCATATTTAAATATCTTACCACCTTTGTGGTCCCCACCAACTCCACTCAACAGTTAGTAGGAATAAAATATGATAAAAAATCATATTTTCTTTTATTATTAATTTAAAAAGTTGTAAAAACTAACATTTTCACTCGACAAAAAATAGTCTAAGTTATGTCTCCCTTAAAAGAGTCTTGGCATTGTGGATATAGTGGTTCTCTCAAATCTTTAATCTGTGCACCGGTTCAAATGATTGAAAATGATGCATGAATTTTTACTAAACATTCCATTAAAAAAGTTCAAAAAATTGTTAACAGTCACCCTCAACCTGCGCCGACCATGGTTAGGCTCTGTCTAAAGGTAAAATGATCACCCGATCTCAATAGTACTCTTAGATTTTCAATCTGAGTTACAATTTAGATGTTAAAGATTTAAAAATAAAATAATTACCACTTAATTATTTTATTTAAGGCCAAAAACTAACATCTACTAGTATCTTCCAAGGTAAGATTCTACCTATGGAAAGAATACCCAAATGAGTTCGGCAGTGGTCTCTTATTTTTAATCAGACTTACAATTTGTGAGTTATAAGCATTTGAAAAATAAAAAAATTTAATTTAAAAGTTTTATTTATGGTTATTCCATTTTCGGGTTTTCTCACTTGAGGCCTACACTGATTAAACTTAAGTCGCAGCTAGGATAAAATATCCATCCTGAACGTAATGGTGCCCTCTAATTTATGATATGGGCACTCTTTTATGAGTTATTCCACTTTCTCAGGAAAACTAATCACACACGCTATTTTAAGATGAACACTTTTTCAACAGAACATTCAAGGCACTATAGGCCTCAGAATCACATGATGTCAGATTTTTCAGTCTCGTAATAATCACAAATAATTTAAAAAAATTATATGGAAATTCTGGGTTTTTATGTATATTGACCATGTAATATAAAATTACCAGAAAACATGGTGAAAATTAAACAATTTGAATAAGGTTTAAGTCTAATAGATAAGGTTAATATGGGGACTTAAATATGTATAAAACCTATTGGTTGAAATTATTTCATCTCATACACACCTTAACCTAGAAATAAATCTATTTTGAGCAATCAGCAACTGAAAATAATTTTATAATAAATTAACATTTCATACTTTTCCTAAAGTGCCACTCACATCTCTTATAAAAGGGTACATCCCATTCTCTTAAATTCACACCTCCAAATCCATTTTTCTCATCCAAACCCCTTAAAAATTTCCTCCCAACTACCCTCAATTCATCCAATATTCCTTATATTGATCATAAATCAAACCTATGTATCCCTATTGTAGAAATCAAAAGGAAGAACCCAAAGAAGAGGTAATTATTTTATCACCTCTTTCAATGTCCTTTTCCTTCTTCTACTACATCTTTATATGTTGTTTCTATAATAATATAATAACTCTAGTACCTTATACATACAGAGATGTTATTATAAATATGTTACAACCATTATTCATTATTCTATCCATCCTATGAATGACAAAGTCACCATACGTTTTTACGTACGACTTACCGTCTCCACATTGTGGTGTAGTTTGTTATTAAACAATATATTATTTGGATGGGTATAATAATGAGTATAATTGATGTTAGTAAAAAATATAAAATGTTAATTATTATTTATTTATAATATAACAACAAATTATATATGATTTTACAATTAACAGAATGATATTGTCACTGATGCATACCTACGACTTACGGTCTCCACAATGCAATGAGATTTCATTCCCCATCGAAACCATTCAAGAATAATTTTCTTTTGATTATTAAAAATAATTTCTAATAACTTATTATCATTATATATATGAATGAAATACATCTTATCCATAACGAACATGACTTATGTGACAAAACATATAATGGAAAACAAATCAGTTAACACCTAAAACAATGATAATACAAAAATATTATTAACACAACATTATTATAGGATCATATATGATATCATATTTATAAATTTTGTGTTTGAATAATTTAATAACAAATATTTAACCATTATACATGAGTTTAACGTACCCCTACTAATTAAAAATATAAGGTAAGTGTTTATTTTATAATCTCTTTGTTATTAGAGGTTGATTATATGTAAGTATCTATTGGGACTTCTTTATCACCTGCATCCATGTTTCTTAAAAATGTATATCAAAGCTTGATTACTATTTATTTGACTATAGATTAAAGTAATTTATACCCTCATTTTATTTTTTATTAAAAAAAATTAATGGAATCTTTCAGTCATTTTCTAAATATGGTACTTTTTGACCATTTAGACAAATTAAGGAAAGAATGTTTTTCTAACTTATATGACATGTGCGTTTAATTTCCACCATTATAATAGCTTCGAAGCATCCACTACAAGATTATATTAATATATTCAAAATTAATGTTTTCATTTATAATTATGCAACTTTTAAATTATTTCAAAGAAGAATGAGATATTTCTCTCAAATAGTTTTTGTATTGGTTTTATTTATGTCAACATCTATTTTTAGATGTTATGTTTAATTGAAATTGATTTATTATGATACAACATTCCATATTGTTTTGATAGTTTTATGATATTTTTGACTATATATGTTCTATTTTTATGTCATTCATAGTTTATGGTTAAAGTATTGACATTTCATATGTTAGTTTAATAAGAATATTTAGGTTATGTTTCACAATATTTTATATGAGGAATTCATTAAACATAGAATGTGATGGGAAAAGACCACTATAGCCCTTCTATTCATCGGTAGGTCTCATGAGACAAACTAGTGTCATGACACAATCCCTTTACAAAATCCTTATTTGTAGTCTTGGAACGTGGCCATAACTATGTGGTTATGATTTATGGAATTATGCATTCCATCATTATGAGATTAGATATTGATATTACATATGATTATTCGACTAGTAGAATATCCATGATAATAATTAAATGGAATTATTTGATTTTTCTTTGCCATATTATGCTGAAATTTATGTTTAAATGGTATGTGTTTTATTCATATACATTTTTTAAATTGTTTATGTTTATTTATGACAGTTTATTCTGTTTTGTTATCCTAACCGTGCATCTCAGCTCACCCTTTTCTTATGTTTAATTTTTCCTAGGATTAGAAAGATATATTATTCCTGGCCTACAGGGATAGGCTAAGGGATATGAGTGTATTCAAAGGAGACATTTTTTTATTTCATAATGTAATATAAAAACTTATGAATGTATCTAGTACTTCAAAGGCTACTAAACTGATTGGTCTTTTGAGACGTTATCTCTTGTGATCATGCCAATGTTATGTAATAATGCACTGACTCTGTGTAACTAGGGTCTTGGAATTACACATAAAGAACACTATTAGTTATTAAATTTTAATATTTAATTAACACACATATTTATCAATGCATGGTGAATATGAATGAAAATTATCGTAAGTTGAAAAACTTGTATTTTAGTATATAATATTTCCAACTTCCGGAAACTAGGTTTTTGAATTAAAGTGTTATTATCTTATGTGAGAAACCAAGCAATCTATTATTTTAGGTTCCCTAGTTATCATCAGATGTATAAAAGTGTGTATATTTTATCATAATTTTCATTAATAAATTTTATTTATCTATAGCCTAATGTATAACTAAAAAAACCATGTAGTTTTTAGATTTATGTTTACATTTAATGCATGATTTAATTTATTTATGTATATAAATAGTAATTTCAAAATGAAATTTATCCCTTATGACAACTTATGGATTATGAATTTAATTATTCAAGGTGGTATGGGACACTTTGAATAAGATACATAATATTAATTATTCAAAGTGGTATGAGACACTTTGAATAAAAGACATTATTTAATTATTGAATGTGGTATGTGACACTTTGAATAAAATAAATAATTTAGTAAATCAATGTGGTATGGGAAACTCTGATTTAAGGACTTATTTAAACATATGAGGAATGAAAAGGACTTATTATGTGTTTGGTGAGGCCTGAAATAGCCTCTTGATGTATCGATTGGTCTCACGGGACAAGCTATGGTAATGTAACAAGGACTTGACTGAATTTTATGATTGTCCTGTATTATGAATTCCCCCATAATGTGATTAATATTTTACCCACCCTATGATTATCCTAATATTAGAATATACTTGGTTAATAATGTTTTATTTATGATAATTATAATAAATTCACATGATATAATGATGTATATACATGGAAAGTCTTTTATAAAGAATGTGTAACATTTTTTTCATAAAATTCATATAGAAGTTAGAAATACATATGTCATTTCATGAATTGAATTTTAGGCGTTAAGTGAATTATGTTATTTTTTCTTGTTCAATAATATGTAAATTTTATTTCAAGTGTTAATTTGTACTTTTACCCTTGAATATCACCCTTAATATAGTTTTATCAACTCTTGAATTATATGGAGAATTCCATTAATTTTTGTACATGTATGCATACTCTGAAATGTGTTTTATCTATAGTTTTTAAATAAATTTATAAATTTTTCTGTAAGATTATTCCCAAAAATAATTTCTTGTAACCATTGAAAATTGATGATGACGTGCTACCATAAATTTTAATACCTTTTAATAAAATGATTTATAATTTTTTTAATGATATTTTCATAAAAAGGAAATTTCATTAATTAATTTTAAAACTCCATAATGTGCATTATTTTCCTTACCCTACATTTTTAATTCATTTTTATAGTATTATGTTATTTTTCAGCATTGAATTCTTTTATGTGGTGGAAATAATATGAAGTTTATCTTGTACATTTTTGAATAAATGTATCTCTTGTATCTGTTATTCCAGAACCTAGACTGAGGAGATTCTCTGTGATAGAATGTGATGGGTAAAATTATCAGCATATTTTTATAAAAACAATTACACGCCATGTTTTAGGAACCAGATTTTTGATTTGTGGATTGGGTCATCACAATTGATATCATAGGAACGGTGTAAAAAATCCATTAAAATTAGAACAATAAAAAATATCCATTCTTTTATGAGTAGAGCTTTTTCATTAAATTTTCAAATGGAAGGCGAGGGTTCACCAAATAAAACTCTTGTCTCTATCTGCTGAGGCACTAAAAACCATAATTTTCACATCATTTATGGATGAATTTGATCCCTTTTTAATCCTTCATTTTAATTGTAATAATATTTACCATATATCTAACACTACTGTCACACTTCACCTCCATCGAGGATCATACATTGTTTATTTCCTCATGGTGCATGCTCAACTCCCATTCAATGCATGTCAAGGAATGTACATTGTGGGCCTCTTTAATTGTTTCACCTTAGCCGATAGTTTGTTTTTGTCTATGAGGTATTTACAACAAGTTTCATATGTGGGTGACCTCGGCATGACATATCTCTATCAAATATTGTTCTACGGTCTATATGGTCGAGTTAAAGACTTTTAAATTATAGAGGTCGAGCCTTTTGTTCATTTTATAGACATCAAGTCCACACCTATGTCTCTAAAATTTACACCCCTCATGACATTCTCTTGAGAAACTAAATTTTTGCTCATCAGTTTCACCTGATATTCTCATGCTACATCTAGACTAGAGAAATTGAGGAGTTTGAAACTGTTCTGGCGATTCTTTTAACTGGAAGGAACTGAGAAAATAACCGACACCGGTGGAACTGGGTAAGGTATAAAATAATTGATTTTACATTATTTTTTCATTATTAATACATAAAATTGTTTTGTATGGACATCTAGGTGGATTTCAGAAGGGAAATTCCCATAAGTTTGTGAGAGTACGATCCAATTGCGAGGACAAAATTCTTTTTACAGGGGTATAATGTGACGCCCCGAACCCAAAATTTATTTTTCAATGAATTAATTTTTTTAGAAAGAATTATTATATTGGTGAAAATAATTAAACTCAAAATAAATGAATTAAATAAAAAATAAATGAAAATGGAAACTCTTATTTATTAAAACACTGAAACTAAACATTGTAATAATGTTATCAAGTGACTATTGTTTTTAATACGATAGTTTGTTTTTGTAATGGTCCTAAGATTGTATAACCACTATGTGTGTTGACTATTTTAAGTATTCTAAGTATGTAATTACATTAAGATATTCAAATGTTTTAAAATATTTTAAATTTAATAAAGTGTTATCTTTAGTTAAATGATAATATCGTTTCAAATTGAATATTTATTTCATATTTGGATAAAACATAAAACCATGTTGTTCATTAAAAATGAATATAAAATTTTAAATGTAATGAAATATTTTAATTAAAGTGGTATTTAATAGATTTTAAATTTTAATGAATAATGTCACGAACCAGGTTGGGTCGCCATCTGACCCGACGCCTGACTCGGTCTGGGGCAAGGCCGAAAGGGCGTTCCAGATACCCACGGGCTGGAACAAGTGCCCGAGTATCAAGATTAACACGTGGGAACTGTTTTACCAGAAATAAAAGATAGAAAAACAAATAACAAGATAAATAAACTAAAATTGGAAACAGACTACCAAACACACTTCTAAACTATAAACAGATATAGGTCTACAATTCATCTAAAAACCCTCAATGAAAAACAACAAGAATAGAGAACTAAACTCCAAAACCAACCTCATGCGACATGAGAAGTTGCATCCCCAAGCTACCAACACCAACCTGCACACGAAGACCAATAGCAACCAGAACCACCATTATTGAGCACGATGTCACAACCTAGAATACACAAGAACAAAGTCTACATATACCCAAAGGTGTATGTAGGGCGTGAGCCAAAATCTCAGTAGGACGTCACCCGAATAAAAACGTTCCACATATAGACATTAAATGTCAAATACATTTGCAGGCTAAAAAAAGAAAGGGACACCAAAGCTTAAACAGCATTAAAGAAATAGTTTCTATAAGGAAAGCACTTTTAAAGAAAAAAACTTAAATAAAATAAAACACCCTTGCATAAAAGAAAAAGTCAACCTTTAAAAAAACCCAAAAGCTGCACCGTATGCCGACGGTGGGTGTATAGTAGTCCAGGAGCACCAAAAGTGGGAGAGGACCTAATGTAATAAAGTTGTGTGGGACCCTATAACCTCACGTCTCAGTGAACCATATCATACATTCCCATGCACGAGCCACTGGTAGGGAAACCCCTCCTACCATAGTGGTCTCAAATCATCATCTAATGTTTAGTTAGTGTTGTAAGCATCAATCTATCTAAGTGAAACTAGGCTGGAGCCACTCTAGTATCACTAGCACACTAGTCTAGTCCTCCCACCTAGTACCTAGGCTTCCCCTTTTTGTGCTCAACATCGTTCCAATCTCACATTTCATGCCAATCTCAAACAATTAAAACAACTAGGGTTTTACATAAACCAAACATCCCACTTTCACACACACAGAAAACCATCTGGAAAAGGACGCACTCCAAAAGACTTTACCCAACTCAATTAAAACAATTTCTGCATTCCTAATGATTGTTTACTAAAAACATATTAAATTTTCGTCATTAATAATTTTATTAAAACATATTAAATTCTTTGTAAACAATTTTTTTAAACAGAAATATAACACGGCATTAACACACAAAACCACTCAACCATTTTTCATGACCAAACACACCCAACACCACATCAAGAACACAAATTTCACCCTGTGCACATTTTCATAAAAAAAACTTAATGAAAACACTAGAGCACAAAAAGTGCACTTTTCAAATATGAAAAACTAACTGAAAACATTAAGAAACACTAGAAATTAACTAAAAGCAAGTTTCCAGACAAAGAACACACCAACTGCAATCATTAATAAACACTAGCAATTGACTCCAAACCAGTTTCCAGAAAAAGAACGCACCTGCACCGCATAAACATACTGCTAAAATAAAATAATGCATATAAAAACATCAAGATAATTAAATCTTCACCCATAATAATTAGACAAGTAATATTATAAATTAACTAAGCACACAAATTAACTTATCAGACAATGTTTAAACGTCGAACCACCTACCTCAGGTGTGGAATACTCCAAATGTTGACATGAAACTCCAATAGCAAGTCTTTCACACCTCAAGGAACCTACTGCGAACCCACAAACATGAATTTAAACCGAAAAAAACAAGTTAAAACCCCAAAATCAGCACATATACTATCTAAAAAAACAAGACACAAATAAAAGAGAGGATTGGCTTATCCGATGGGGGTGCGACAAACGTAGATGGAGAGAGAGATGTGTCGGTGGGGGATTCGGAACTGTATCGGCCAGCGAGAGGGGGGGGGGGCGCCAAACACAATCGTGACCAGCAGGGGAGGTGCATCGGGTATCTGTTCTATAACAGGCCATGCCAGTAGAGGGAGGGAGGCCGTTCGAGAGTGCACCGACCGACATGGGGTTCTGGGGGGGTTGCGCCTCGGCTAGACAAGGGGAGCAGGGGAGGTTGCCGCAAGGTGCAAGCTGGGAATAGGGGTGCAGTGCTGGAAATGGTAGGGGTAGGCGGTATGCTGGGCGACCGGGAGGGTTTGCGGTGTGAGGAATAAGGTCGGACGGGAGAGGTAGGGGTGGTCGGATTTTCCGGATGAGAAGGGCCGGCGACCATGGGGAGGGATGAGTTGAAATCCTCCCAAGGGGAAAGGGGGCGAAGAACATGACATGGTGAGGGGGAGAAGAGGCTTCAGCACGTAAGGGGGACCCCAACGGTGTGGCAGAAATTGGATACAAAAGAAAAAGGGGTGCGCAAACCCTAGGAAAAAAACAAATAAAACAAATAAGAAAAGAAATAAAGAAAAAAAATGAAAAAAAACTAATGATAAATGATAAATTCTAACAATTGTAATATTAATAATAACAATGATAAATAAAACAAGAGTAATAATAATAAATAAAATAACTTAATTGTCATCACTAATATAAATAATCCTAATACTCAATAACAATTAATAATATCCTCAAATAATAATACTATCATTATCCATGAAATCATTTCATTAAATTTTATCACATTAAATTTTATTTATTTAACATCAAGTCATTTTATTTAATTAATTGTACATTGGCAGGTCACCCGGTGGACCAGTCAAGGCTGCGCGGTTTCAAAAACATGCGTCACCCGAGTCGTGCCTCGCCCAAGGTCGTGCGGTCTCAATTTTCATTGTTTTCCCATTTTATTATTCATCACATATATTTTTCATCTTCCTTAAACATCGGTCCTGCCGTGTGGCGATCTGGGCGAGGTCGTGTGGCGACCCTGGCGAGGTTGCCTGGCTTTGACCGCAGCGCATTGGAAGAAACCAATGGCAAAACACCCATTTTTATATATATACTCATGCAAATTTTAATTCGGACCTTAACCCGAACCAGCCAATTCCCAATGAAAATAATTAAATAAATAATATAATAATGACGGGTGTGACAATTCTCCCCACCATAATGATTTCTGTCCCCGGAAAGCCACAACTAATGTTGAGACTCAAAGAAGAAAGGATGCCCCACTAAGGAACAAATAGGATCCCCAGAAACATCAAGCAAAGAGAGGAAGAGGCATCGTACTCATAGAAAGTGCCTCAATAACAAAATAAAGAAATGCATAAAAGACTTTCTGATATGTGTCACCCACCCCAAAGAGCTGAAAAAACTCCAGTTGATTGTTTAAGAAAAGGAGCCCTCGCACCCATGAAAATCAACTTTACAAGCCGAAATACCTCAAGCACTATTAAACGGAAACAGCACCATTTGGATAAAATGAACAAACAAGGTCAAAACCCATATGAGGAATACTATTATCAGTTATCACCAAGCCATAATTAAGAATAGAAGCAGAAGATCAACATGGGGAGGTGAAACTCACTGGCCCTCGAGATGAGACTGGAAATACCGACACAGGGAGGTTCGAGCGGACTCCCCGCCATTAAAGAAAGGTCCATCGCTGATTCATTCTAGAGACATTCGTGCAGAGGCCCAATGTGGGTCTCCCCACCATTAAGAACCTACCAATGCCCAAGGAGAGACTAAAAACCAACATGGGGAGGTCCGGCCAGACTCCTCACCATTAAGGAAAAGCCAACACCGATTTATTCCAGAGACCTTTGTGCGAGACCCATCGTGGGTCTCGCCACCTTTAGAACTAATCAGAGATACATAACATTGAAAATTTCCCGATGGTGACCAAAAACCCCACCACAAGTGGCAGTGAGGGAGGGGCCTGACTACCGGGGTGTCAAAAGCATGACCCAAGACAAACCAGCATTTCCACATTCCATGATGAGCATTATTCAAATTTGAGACTGGGTTACCCGCCAAACCCCATAAGAACCACACAAAAAAATCACATTCAGTGGAATGAAACCACCAAAACATGAAGGTAACAAGATGACCACACCTCCACATAGTCACAGAATCCTTATGCACCCAGACAGATTTCTCAGAAAAGAACAACCATAGAAAACAATTTAAGCTGCTTTCACTTTCAACACCGATGACAGAAATAAAGTCGGGGTCTCATACACTTTCGGGGTTCCTGACCATGTGCCAACTTCACTCCGAGGCCTATGGCTGGAGCCCTGATGTTTGAAGCACCTCTTGCCTCACAGTCATGTATTAAAGACTCTTGAAAGGAGCTTCTTCTTTAGGTGTCACATGTAACCACACTGCAACTGAGACACCACTAGAAAACACAACACATTACGACATCCAACTGATCAAACACAGAACATTCACCAACACAAGATCTGAATGGTGCAAGCGCATCACCCTTTATCACACTGGATGAGAATACGACACCACAAATCATCACCGAGCACGATCATTACCGTCGATAGAAGCATTACACTGAGAAATACTTTAAACCACGTCGTGAACAACACGTGATTCTTGAAAATGACCGTAACATCCTCACACGATTGGGTCTTCCAAACTAGTAGCCTAACACAAAACTTTTCATAAACGAAACAAACCAATGACCAGGGGTCATTTAGAACAATAGACAGCACCAACAACTTAGGGTTGCTTCCACCTTTTCCCCACTGGAGTCTCCTTTACCACTTCCGAACAACTATTGACTATCAAAGGGACCTCACGCTGCAAGATGTCACCCAACCATGACCATTACGACCGAGAAAAGAACTGCAATATTTTCAAGGCATTGGTCAACACTAATAACTCTGAACCGCCTTCACCCTTCTCTACTAGAATTCCTTTCACCATTTCAAGGGAGAACCTTCAGACACAACAGTGTCAAACTTCATACTCTATGAGTCAGACACTCAAAAGACCAAAACTCCCTTCCACTCCCCCCACATATGTCATCCTGATGTTAGAGGATCCACTTAACCGAAAGGAAAAGGAAAAGACTCACCACTATCACCCAAAAAGGGAGAGTCCATACTTTAATCAACTGGAGGGTCGGCCAACGGTGATTTTCCTGTGGTCGCACTTCAATCACATGTCAACACATTATATGGGGCATACACAAGTCAAGAAAGAAAACCATGGACCCAACCCAACTGGTCCGATGGCCAAGACATACCACAAGAAAACCCCAAATGTGCAGGGGGGAAAAACTGCAAGGGCTCCCCGATACTTTTCAAAAGAAATAACTAACTACATGATGGCATACTAACTTACAAGTAATAATCCAAACTCAGGACACAATTCAGTCAAAAAGGATTCTCAACCCAAAATGTCTCACATCCAACATGTCAAAAACACAAGGACACACTATACAATCACCGGTTACTAAAACACGAAATTTTCATTTAACAAAACATTTTGAAAATAAGCCAAGCTAGTCGGTTTCACAAACACCAATGGTGTCCCATGAGCCTTGCACATGCATGTTCTCATGTCGCACTAGTACCCACCTCATATCCATCCAGGCACTCATTCGCTCATTCCATTAACTCTTTCACTTTCTAAATACATTCGTGCATGTGGTTTCCCATGAGAACACCAAGGATCAAAACAAAACCTTTCCATTTTCCAAAAGCAAAACATCCAACCCACACTTTTCGAACTTCATACCTCATTTTCTTTTTAAGGATATTTATTTCAAAACTTTTTCCAAAACATTTTCTACGACCAAATCATTTTTACTTAAGAACCAAATGTTCACCATTCCAGAAAAAGAAATGAGGAACGGTGCAAGAGAAAACTAGCGTCAGTGGGTGACAGGAACATATGGTTGGCGGCCATACACCAATCACACCACTGCCATAGAGGGTATTCTAGGACAACGTCCCCGGCTCCATAAGGCTTTCCAGACCCTACGAGCTCACTAAGACCACTGAACATACTCCCTTTTCATTTCCCCTAGACATGATTAACCTAAGGACCAAAGACTCAAGAAAACCTTAACTTACATTCGTAACTTGAGTCCCACCACAAGGTGTGCTGGCCAAGCACCTTACTTGTAGCTAGGACGTCGAGTCTGACAACCTTAACTTTGGTCTACACTGACTCAATCCCAAAAGAATATGACCCAAGAGAGCAATCCTACCCCTTTGATACCATTTTTTCATGAACCAGGTCGGGTCGCCATCCGACCCGACGCCCAACCCGGTCCCCAGCAAGGCCCAAAGGGTATTCTCGATCCCCACGGGCTGGCACAAGTGCCCGGGTATCAAGATTAACAAGTGGGTACAGTTTTACTTGAAATAAAATATAGAAAAACAACTAACGCGACAAATAACTAAAACTGGAAACAGACTACCAAACACACTTCTAAACTATAAACAGGTTTAGGTCTACAATTTAGCTAAAATCCACAATGAACAACAACATGAATAGAGAACTAAACTCCAAAACCAACCTCAGGAGACATGAGAAGTTTTATCCCCAAGCTACCAACACCAACCTACACATGAAGACCAACAGAAACCAGAACAACCATCGCTGAGCACGATGTCACAACCTAGAATACACAAGAACAAATTCTACATACACCCAAAGATGTATGAAGTGTGTGAGCCATAAGCCCAGTAGGACGTCACCCAAATAAAAAGGTTCCATATATAGAAATTAAATGACAAATACATTTTCAGGCTAAAAAAAGAAAGGGACACCAAAGCTTAAACAACATTAATGAAACAATTTCTATAAGGAAAGCAATTTTAATGAAAACAACATAATTAAAAGAAAACACCCTTGCATAAAAGAAAAACTCAAACTTCATAAAAACCAAAAAGTTGCACCATATGCCGATGGTGGGTGTATAGTAGTCTAGGAGCACCAAAAGCGGGAGAGGCCCTAAAGTACTAAAGCTGTGTGGGGCCCTAGAACCTCATGTCTCGGTGAACCATATCATACATTCCCATGTAAGAGCCACTAGTAGGGAAACACCTCCTACCATAGTGGTCTCTACTCATCATCCAAAGTTTAGTTAGTGTTGTAAGCGTCAATCCATCTAAGTGAAACTTGGCTGGATCCACTCCCGTATCACTAGAACGCTAGTCTAGTCCGCCCACCTAGTACCCCGGATTCCCATTTTTGTGCTCAACGTTGTTCCAATCTCACATTTCATGCAAAACTCAAACAATTAAAACAACTATGGTTTTACATAAACCAAACTTCCAAATTTCACACACACATAAAACCATCTGGCAAAGGACGCACTCCAAAAGACTTTACCCAACTCAATTAAAACAATTTATGCATTGCTAATGATTATTTACTAAAAACATATTAAATTTTCATCGTTAATAATTTTAATAAAACATATTAAATTCTTTGTAAAAAAATTTTTAAAAAAGAAATATAACACGGCTTTAACACACAAAACCACTCAACCCTCTTTCATGACCAAACACACCAAACACCACAAAAAGAACACAAATTTCACACTTTTCACATTTTCACAAAACAAACCCAAACTTTATGAAAATACTAGAGCACAAACATTTCACTTTGAACATATTAAAAACTATCTGAAAACATTAATAAACACTAGAAATTGACTAAAAACAAGTTTCCAGAAAAAGAACACACCAACTGCAAACATTAATAAACACTAGAAATTGACTCAAAACCAGTATCTAGACAAAGAATGCACCTGCACCGCATAAACATAATGCTAAACGAAAATAATGCATAGAAAAACTTCAAGATAATTAAATCCGCACCCATAAGAATTAAACAAGTAATATTATTAATTAACTAAGAAAGCAAATTAACTTATCAGACAATGTTTAAACGCAGAACCACCTACCTCTAGTATCGAATACTCCAACACTTGACGTGAAACTCCAATAGCAAGTCGTTCACAACACAAGGAACCTACTGTGAACCCACAAACATGAATTTAAACCGAAAAAAACAAGTTAAAACCCCAAAATCTGCACATATATTGGCTAAACAAACAACAAAAGAAGACACAAATAAAAGAGGGGATTGGATTATCCGATGGGGGTGCGACAAGTGTGGAAGGATAGAGAGATGCACCGGTTGGGGATTAGGAACTGTGTCGGCCAGCGAGAGGGGGGGGGGGCACCGAACCCAACCGTGACCAGTAGGGGAGGTGCGCCGGGTATCCATTCCAGAACAGGCCACGCCGGTAGAGGTAGGGAGGTCGTTCGAGAGTGCGCTGACCGACATGGGGTTCTGGGGGGGGGGGTTGTGCCTTGGCTGGAAAAGGGGAACAAGGGAGGTTGTCGCAAGGCACGAGCCGGTAACAAGGGTGCAACACTAGAAATGGGAGGGGAAGACAGCATGTTGGGAAAACGTTAGGGTTTGCGAGGTGAGGAATATGGTCCGACGGAAGAGTTAGGGGTGGTTGGATTTTCTGGATGAGAAGGGTCAACGACCATAGGGAGGGGTGAGTTGTGATCTGCACAAGGGGAAAGTGTGTGACAGACACGATAGGGTGAGAGGGAGAAGAGGCTTCAGCGCACAAGGGGGAGCCCAACGGTGCGGCGGAAAAAAGATAAAAAAGATAAAGGGGTGCACAAAACCTTGGAAAAAAAATAAAACAAATAAGAAAAGAAAGAAATAAAAAAATGAAAAAAACACTAATGATAAATGATAAATTCTTACAATTATAATAATAATAATGATAACTGAAACAAGAGTAATAATAATTAATAAAATAACTTAATTGTCGTCACTAATATAAATAATCGTAATACTCAATAATAATTAATAATATCCTCAAATAATAATACTATCATTATCCATGAAATCTTTTCATTATATTTTATCACATTAAATTTCATTTATTTAACATCAAGTCATTTTTTTTAATTAATTGGACATTGGAAGGTTACTAGGTGGACCAGGTGAGGCTGTGCGGTTTGAAAAACCTGCCTCACACGAGTCGTGCCTCTCCCAAGGCCCTGCAGTATCAATTTTCATTGTGTTCTCATTTTATTATTCGTCACTTATGTTTTTCATCTCCCTTAAACATCTTGTAGGACGTGCGGCGAGCTGGGTGAGGTCCCGCGGTGACCCAGGCGAGGTCACGCGACGACCCAGGCGAGGTCGTGTGACTTCGACCGCAGCGTATTGGATGCAACCAAGAGAAACACATCCGTTTTTAAATATACACTCAAGGAAATTTTAATCCATACCTTAAACCGAACCACCCAATTCCCAATGAAAATAATAAAATAAATAATATAAAAATGATGGGTGTGACAAAAAAAACATCTGAAATAATGAAAATTGGAAGGTGAAAAAAAGTTTGAATATTTAAGGGAATAAATATGTGTATTCTATTATTTTAACTATATGTTTAATAATTTTAATATACAAATTTTGGGTGACTACTCACCTATCGGAGGGAATCCATGAAGACCAAGCCTTCAAGGACTGAGTTAGAATCTCACTTATTCAACCGAGGTTAGATATCCCTTAGAGAAGCGCATGCATACTTCATTCCAAGTCGTGCACATGTTGTGTATGATGAGGCCTAAGAATGAGCATACTCGTGTATAGGGCCTAGTAAATTGCGCGCGGGGGGTAAGGCATCTTGTGCACCGACATAGATAAGGGTGGGACAAGGCCTATGGATGGGGGATCCATGTATAAGGACCTCGTAGTGTGTGATAGTGTTATTGGAATATTGTAGTGGTGTCGAGATATAAAAGGAGGTCCAGGATCTCTCCCTGTTTTGGTGTGGGACATTATTATGGGAAATCTAATCCAGTCTGTCTAATCTCACCGCATGAGATCTCAACTGTACGATCTGGTCCAACCTTCAAACTCCACTACCACTCCCATTTTCAGAAATTTTCATCAATCATCTGATCCAGATGCATTTGATCTCGGCCACACATCTCTTTTAAAACTCATGATTTCCCCATGACCGTCTGATCAAAGACACATTTTATCTTTACAGTTCATTTTTTAAACTTTGGAAGCCACCATAGTCATCTTATTAGGCTCGGTCTATCATGGTCATCCATCATTTTTAACTTCTCCCTTTATTCTTCTTCCTCCTCATGCCACACTAGTATCCATCTCCCTTCTTCTTCAATGTTTCTCCCTCAGCCCGTGACTCTCTCCATCGCTTTCCTCAGACACAACCCTTATATTTTTTATGCAAGTCCACATTGCTAGTAAATCAGGTATGTTTTTATTTAGTTTCACTTTGATTAAACTATGTATACTTATATGTATATATATATATATAAACCTATTCTGTTATACATTTTTTCTAATGAACAATTTTTGTGTTTTAAATGATGTTCTTTATTCATGAAATTCATGACAGGATTAATGTAGCATCATTTTTTAAGTAAAAAAACCCATATATACACTTTTTTATACACAATTATATGTATATATATATATATTAATATGAATTAGTTTTTAATGTAATTGATATTATGTTAGGAAATAATTTTTTTGATGTGTATGATAATTACAACGATTTATCAAACCTTGTTTGGGTTTTTCAAATCCCTTGTATACACTTTGTGTATATATGGTTTTATATAATATTGAAAACCTAATCTATATTGTGTGGTTGAAGTGATAATTATCAGTAATTAACTGATGTTTTCCCGCATGTATTACTTGTAAAATGGATTACTAAGAGTGGTTTTGAGTTTCTAAACTAATACATATATTTATAAGTATATATATATGTATGTATGTATAGTATAGTATTTTTTTAATCCTAATTGAATTATTCTTCATTCTTCATAAGATAAGAATTTATTTTTAAAGGTGATTCCTATCCTTATAATTATTCTTTTAATTCATATTTTCAAATCCTCATGTATTTATATAGCTATCACAAACCAAATTTTATATTGGAAAAAAATAAAAAAAAATTGTTTTCTTATTGTGTGCCTCCGAATTTTAAAAAAATTCATCACCTTTTTATTGTAATTGACATTACATGCATCTCAATTTATAAATTTAAGATAAATATTGGGATTTAACTTTGGATTAACACATATAAATATATATTCATAGTGATGTGTGCTTAATTATTTATCCAAAAAAATCTCACATAAAATGAATGTTATGAATTTAAAAATATTATATTTTAATTAATGACAATTCTGCCACCAAGAACACTTTTAATTATTATTGTTTAAGATTTAATTGACACACCTACTTATCAGTGTGTGGTAAATATAAATTATAATTATCTTAAATGAAAAATATTTAATTTAGTATATAAAATGTTCATTTCTATAAAAAAGGCTTTTGAATTTAAGAATTATTATCTTGTGTGACAAACCAAGAAATATGTTATTTTATGTGCACCAGTTATCCTCACATGTAAAACTGTGTGCATCTTTTTCCATGGATGTCATTGATATATTTGATTTAGCCATATCAAAATGTATAACTAACAAACCAAATAGTTTTTAGATTAAATTTTACATTTAATGAATGATTCAATTTATTTATGAATATAAATAGTAATTGAAAAATGAAAATTTTCCTTTATGATAACTTATGGATTAATAATTTAATTATTCATGGTGGTATGAAAAAATTTTAATGAGGGACATAATTTTAATTATTTTATGTGGTATGGGACACTTTTAATAAAAGACATAGTTTAATTATTCAAAGTTTTATGTGACTCTTTGAATAAAATACGTACTTTAATAAATCAAAGTTGTATGGGAAAGGTTAATTTAAATAATTATTTAGACATATGTGGAATGAATTGGAATTATTATGTGATGGGTGAGGCCTTCTATAGCTACTCAATGCATTAGTAGGTATCATGAGAAAAACTATGGTCATAGAACAAGGCCCTGACAAAATGATTATGTATGGTCTCGGCACGATTCCTCAACAGAATGTTATTATTATCCTGTATTTTCTATTCCGTTATTATGTGATTAATATTTTACCAACCCTGTGATTATTCAATAAGTATAATAACCCTATATAATAATATTTTACGTTTGATAATTATAATATGTTCACATGGTATAATGATGTATATACTTGGAATGTCATTTATAAAGAAAGTGTAACATCTATTTTTTCAACATTGATACAGAAGATAGAAATACATTTTTAATTTCATGAATTGTTTTTTATGTGTTATGTGAGTTATGATATTGTTTCTATTGAAATTATTATCAAGTTTTATTTCATTTTTTAATTTGTACCTTAACCGTTTATTTCCACTCTTAATTTAGTGTGATCAACTCTTGACTTATATACAACAATTCATGCATTTTTATACATGTATGCATGCACTGAAATGTGTTTTATCTTTAGTTTTTATATAAATGTGTAAATTACTGTGTAATATATATCCAAAAAATAATTTCTAGTAACCATTGAAAAATGATGATGATGTGCTACATGAAATGTTATATCCTTTTAAGAAAATGTTTTATAATTTTTTTAATAGGATGTTCTTATAAGGGGAATTTCATTAATTTGTTTTAAAACCCCATATTGGGTACTCCTGTTCTCACCCTACATTTTTAATTCATTTTTATAGGATTTTTAGATTTTTTAGATTTGAAATATTCTATGTGGTAGAAATAATATGAATCTTATCTTGAACAGTTTTGAAGAAATGTATTAGTTTTATATGGTATTCCATAATCTAGACTGAGAAGATTCTCTATGATAAAATGTGATGTTTAATTTTATCAGTATATTTTTAGAAAATAAATTGCACACCATGTTTTAGGCACTGACTCTGGTCTTCTGAGATCAGGTCCTCACTGTTGGTATTAGAGAAATGGTATAGAAAATCCTGGAAAATTAGAAAAAAAAAATTTAGGCATTCCTTTCTAAGTAGAAACTTTTCCTTAAATTTTCAGATGGAGGGAGAGGGTTCACCAACAAAACTTTTTTCTCTCCCAACTGAGGCACTTGAAACCCTAATTTTCAAGACATATATGGATGAAATTAATCCCTTTGGAAATCATAATTTGACCTATACAAATAATTACCACATATCTAACAATCCTGGTATACTTCACCTCCATCGAGGATCCAATATTTTTTATTTCCTCATGCTGCATGATCAAATCCTATTATACACATGTCAAGGAATGTACTTTGTGGTCCACATTAAATATTTCAAGTTATCTGATAGTTATTTATTTCTGAGTGATTTCCAAGAATCTTTTATTGAGGGTGTCCTCTACCTGACATATCCTTGTCAAATCTTGTCCTACGTTCTATATGGTATAGTTAGAGACTTTTAAATTATAGAGTCCATACCTTCTACTCATTTTACAAAAATAAAGTCCACACCGATTCCTCCCAACTTCACACCCCTCATGAGACTCTCTCGATATAGTATAGTGGTTTTCTTGAGTTTGACCCGAGTTACTCATGCTGCATCTACACCAGAAAAATTGAGGAGTATGAATCTTTTCTGGTGATTTGTTTAACCAGAAGTAAATGGAAATTTCTATGACCCCAGTGGAACTAGTGAAGGTATAAATTAATATTTTTCCATTATTATTCAATTATTAATAATTATGATATTTTTTTGGGTCATTGAGGTGGATTTCAGATGGTTAATTCCCATAAGTCTATAAAAGTATGATCAAATTATGAGGATTCAATTCATTTGAGGGGGGAAGAATACAACTCTGATAACCCAAAATGTATTTTGGAATGAATGAAAATTTTTTAATGTGAAAAATTAGCTCGGTGGAAATAATGAAACTCAAATAAAATGATATAAGAAAATATGAATGAAAGGTGATGCTTTTAGATATTAAAACACTGAGATGGTATATAGTAATAAGGTTTTCAAGTGACTGTTGATTTTAATATGACCATTGATTTTGGGAATAGTCATTAAATTGTATAACCATTATGTTTTTTTTTACAATTTTAAGTATTTTATGTATTTATGTAAACTAAGAATTTCAAATGTTTTAAAATATTTGAAATTTTTTAATGTGTTATCCTTAGTTAAATGAATATATTGTTTCAAATTAACGATCTATTTTTTATTTGGATAAAACATATAATCATGATGTTCTTTCAAAATGAATATAAATTACTAAAAGTAACAACATGTTTTAATTGAATTTTTTACTTTATAGATTTTAAAATTTAATGAAAACTAACATATTCAATAATGAAATTTGAAATGAAGAAAAATTGTTTTATATTAAAGGGAATTAATTTGTGTATTTTTTTCTTTTAAAAATATTTTTAATAACTTTTTTATAAGAATTTTTTGTGAGTACCCAAACAACTGAGGGAATCCGTGAAGGTGAGGCCCTCAAGGTCTGAATGGGTATCTATCTTAGACAAAAAAGGTTAGAGAGCCCTCCGAGTAGTGCATGCATAGTGTATTCTGATTCACTCACAAGTCGTGCGTGGTTAGGCCTAAGTGTACGTAGACACATGTTTAGGGCCCAATCAAGCATACAGAGGAGGTAAGGCATGTTGCGCACCGACGTAGGTAAGGGTGGTCCAAGGCCCGCTGGTGGGGGTTCCATGTATAAGGACCCCACGATGTGTGATTTTGTTGTTGAAAAATGGAAGTGGTGTCAAGATATATAAGGCGATCCAGGATCTCTCCTCATTTCATTGTGGGATAATGTTTTGTATAGGAAATCTAATCCAGGATATTCGATCTGGCCGCACAAGATCTCAACTTTCTGATCTGGTCCATCCTCTAAACTCCACCACCGCTCTCTTTTTCCACGATATTCATCAACCAGCTAATTTGGACATGTTTGACCTCATCCGAACATCTCTTTTAAAACTCATAGTTTCATCATGACCATCCGATCAAATCCACATTAAATCTCAATCATCCTTTTTTTAAACATATGTGGATGCCACCATGTTTTTCGGATGAGGCTCATTCAATCTTGGTCATCCATAATTTTCAACTTTTTTCATTCTTCTTATTCTTCCTCATTCCACACTAGTAGTTTCCCCCCTCATTCTCAACTATTAATCCCTCAGCCCATGAGTCATTCCATTGCTCTCCTCAAACCCATCCCGGTTCATTTTTTCGAAAATTCCACTGAGGGTTCATTAGTTTAATGTGAACCCCATTAGTGTATCATACTGTTTTTACATAATATATATATATATATATATTAGAAATCAAACCCATTTAAGATTTGTACTGATCATGGTTTTTATTTCGGCCTAAATAGTTAGATTCGGTTTTCATTAGGTTTCACTATTTTTATTATTATGCTTAACCATATTATATAAAATTATATATATATGGTATATATAAAACATTTTTATTAACCTCCATTTTCAATTTATCCCTATGGGTTTTCCTCTCCTCAACAATCCTCCGGTCTCTGCATGGCTCCACCTCACCTGTAAATCAAGTAAGGTTTTATTTAGTTTTTTTATTATAATATATATACTTATATGTGTATATAAATTTATATATATATATATAATCTATTCTTTTTTATATTTCAAGGATGATGAATATTTGTGTTTTATATTATGTTCTTTACTCGTGTAATTATTGAAAGGGTTAATCATGCATTATTTTTTTGTGAAAAACCCCCTATATACACTTTTAGTATATATGGTTATATGTATATATATATATGATAATTTTGATATGAATTAGTATTTCATATAATTGATATTATGTGATGAGATAATGTTTTTTAAGTGTATGATACTTACAAGGATTTATCAAACCTTTTTTCAGTTTTGAAAATCCCATTTATACACTTTGTCTATAAATAGTTTTATATAATCTTCAAAACCTAACATATTTTGGGTTGGTCAAGTGATAACTATCAGTAATTAACTATTCTTTATATGAAGGTGTTACTTTTAAAAGGAATGAATAAAGGTTGTTTTGAGTAGCTATATTAATATATATATATTTATAAGTATATATATATGTGTGTGTGTGTATAGTGTTTTTTATCCTAATCCGATTAAGGTTCATTATTTTTTAGATAAGAATTTTTTTTAAGGTGACCCCTATTCTCATACTTATTCTTTTAATTTGGATTTTCAAACCCACATGTATTTATATAGGTATCAATAATACAATTTCATATTAGAAAACTATAACAGAACATTGTTGTGTTATTGGGTGCCTAAAATTTTTAATAAAAGTCATCACATTGTTATTGATTTTAATATAACATGTATCCCAATATATAATTTAAGGAAATGTAGTTGGAATTATCTTTTGTTTAATACATATACATATACAATCATAGTGAAGTGTGTTTAAATATTAATGAAAAAATATATCACATGAAATGAATTTTATACATTAAAAAATTTTATATTATAATTAATTATAACTATAGCACAAATAACACTACAGATTATTAAATTTTACGATTTAATTGAAATACCTATTTATCAGTGTATAGTGGATATTAATGATAATTATCTTAAATTTAAAAATATTTATTTTAGTGTACAAAATATTTATTTCAATGAAATAAGGGTTTTGAATTTAGGAGTTATTATCTTATGTGACAAACCAAGTAATATTTTATTTTATGTGAACCAATTATCATCACATGTACAAAAGTGTGTCTGTTTGTCCATGCATTCCATTGATAAATATGATTTAGACATATCCTAATTTATAACTGAGAAAACATGTAGTTTTAAGATTAATTTTTACATTTATTTCATGATTCGAATTATTTATAAATATAAGTAGAAATTGAAAAATGAAATTTATTCCTTATTGTAACTTATGTATTAAGAATTTAATTATTAAAGGTGGTATGGTAAAATTTTAATAAGAGACATAATTGAAATTATTCAATGTGGTATGGGACACATTGAATAAAATACATAATTTAATTATTCAAAGTTGTATGGGAGACAATGAATAAAATACATAATTTCATAAATCAAACATGTATGGTAAAGATCAATTTAAATACATATTTGGACATATGAGTAATGGATAGGAATTATTATGTGACAGGTGTGGCCCTTTATAGCCTCTTTATTCATCAGTAGGTCTCATGACACAAAATGTGGTAATGGAACAAGGCCTTGAATGAATGATTATGTATGGTCTTGGCAAGAGGCCTCAACAGAAAGTAATTATTGTCCTATATTAATCATTCACTCACTATGTGATTAATAATTAACCAACCATTTGATTATTTGACTATTATAATAACCTTGGTTAAGAATATTTTTCTTATGAAATTGGTAATAAATTCACATTCCATAATGATGTATATACTTGGTAAGTCATTTATAAATAAAGTGTATAATCTATTTTCAGAACATTGATTCATAAGTTATAAATACATATTTCATTTCATGAATTTCATTTTATGTGTTAAGTTAATGATGATATTGTTTCATGTGAAATTATAATAATGTTTTATTTCATTTGTTAATTTGTTTCTTCACCTGTGCATGCCACCCTTAATTTAGTTAGATCAACTCCTAACATATATGCAGAATTCCATGCATTTTTGTACATTTATGCATAATCTGAAATGTGTTTTATCTGTAGTTTTCAAAAAAAATTATAAATTGATGTCAAAGAGATTTCCCAAAAAATTATTTCAGGTAACCTTTGAAAAATGATGATGATGTGATACAGGAAATGTCATTATCTTTTAAGAAAATATTCTATAATTATTTTAAAAAGGATGTTATTAAAAAGTGAATTTCATTAATTAATTTTAAACCCGATTACTATGAATTATTGTGATCTCTCTATATTTTTAATTCATTTTTACAGGATTAGTATAATTTTCAGCTTTGAATTCTTCTATGTGGTGGAAACAATATGAAGCTTATCTTATATAGTTTGGATGAAAATATCAATTGTATATGGTATTCCAAAACCTAAATAGGGAATATTATCTGTGATTGAATGTTATGTTTAATTTTATACACATATTTTTATAAAAAAAATTACACACCATGTTTTAGGCACTGACTACAGGCTTCTAGGGTCTGGTCCTCACAACGGTTCCCCTGGATATAGAGTTATGGCTAGATATAGTCTTATCTATGTTTAGGCATCACGACACACCTCATTGGAGTAGAGTAATTCTCATTACCTATACGCTTTATAGATCTACTAAAATTTTTTGTGATATTCCAATCCAGGCAGTCAAGTATCAAGATGTGACTTGTAGGGATACCTAGTTGAGATTTTATTACTATTTCTTCCCTAAGACCGTGAAGGCTGATCCTTATAGGGAGTTCGTGAACCTGTATCATGTCTCATTGATAGTTTGGGATTACTGACCTCGTGTTATAAAGCTTCAATGATTTTCACCAATATATATTGTTGATGATCCATCTAACGATATATGGTTTGAGGAAGAAATTCTGAAACCTATTCATTATTAGGTGAATTTATATTAGTTTACTATCAGATCTAATACAGTGAATTAGGCTCTCATCACTAAGTAGAACATGAGGGAAGACTATGGTTTAATAAAGGGTGGCCCAGATCCGAGATGGAGGAGTGGTTAAACTAGCATTTGGAATAGATGCTTTGAGACGTCGTGTATGATAAACGACACATAGTTGATAACCCCTGAAAATTATGTGGTATGTATCCTGTGTTGAAATCCAAGGTATAAGAAGGCCTAATGTCAAATTGAACCCATGCTGTGATGAGTTTGTGGATGATTGGGGAATCTTCATCATTTTTAATGGGCCTTCCCAAATGTAATGGGAGGGAGATGATCCAAAACACCTTATCCTTCATGAAGAGGATCATGAGAATCCCTCCATGAAGGTAGCTGGAGTAGTACCAGCTATAAAGAAAGAGGGTGAGGACATGGATGAGGAATCTAGGATTTATAAATATATAGTGTTATTAGAGAGGACACACTCTGAGTATTCATGTTACAACATATGGATGAAGATCAGGCCATATTTATTCAGGGCACCCAATACTAGAGGAGAAGGGTGTTGGGCCATATACTATTCGAGGTAAAATTATAATAGCCTCTAATATTATTTCTTCACTATTTGATAGGATTTGTTCATATTCCTTTAACTTTGTAGCTATCAGGAAGATCCTTGGGCTTCTTGTTGAGTACTTATGTAGGGTGGTGACACATGATACACCTTTGGGTATATGTTTAAGGAGTATATGAATATGTAAGGAATTAACCCTCAAGGTAGGAATCCATTATTTCTAATGATACTTCTATTTACTTGAGATTATGGGTTTCGATGTCATTCTCAAGATGGACAGGTTGGTTCTCTATCATGGTTACATGGATTTTTATCGCCAGAGGGTGGAATTCACATCACCTGATGGTGATTCTAGTATTCATAAGGGCTTATGGGATGTAAAAGAAGGTATATATATACAAGAGAATCTAGGTATATGTAGAGTGACAACCTATATTTATTTCATTTATATGGAAGATCAATGATTACATTAGATTGAATTCTATCATGTAGTCAATCATTTTAGGGATGTATTTTAGATGATTTTTTTGGACTACCTCCTAAGAGAGTGGAATATTTAACTATTGATCTAGTGTGTAGAGTTACGTTGATATTCAATCCTCCTTATTGGATGGATATTACTGAGTTTCAAGATATAAATATGTAGTTGTAGGATATTTTTTCCAAGGGTTTTATATATCCCAGTATTTCTCATAGAGGTTAACCAGTCATTTTCTCTAAGAGGGCAGATGGAACCCTCATGAATTATGTGGATTAAATATAGTCGAATCATCAAACTAAGAAAATCCTGTATCAATTATCTTTTTAGATAATATTTTTTACTATATTATATATGATATGGTTTTCTCAAGGATTACAATTATATAAAGATATCACCATGTTCATATTAAGGCTTTATATATTAAACATACAACATTCCATATTCGGTACAATTTACTTGATTATCTTGTTATGTTATTCTATTTTACGAATGTGCCCTCCATTTTTAGACTATGATGAATAGGGTTTTCCAACCATATCTATATTAGATCAAGGTGGGATTATTAGATGACATCTTGGTGTATTATCATTTTTTATGTAACCATTACTCATAACTGAAGATTGTTTTGAATAAAATGAGAGAGCACCAATTGTATGTTGTGATTTGAAAATGTCACTTTCAGATCTATAAGATTCACTTAATGGGTCATATTAACTCAAAGGTAGAAGGTTTAGTTAACCCATAAAAGTTGAGATATGTAGTTATCTAAGATAATTCCAATAAAATATTTGATATAAAATGTTTTATGGGGCTAGTTGGTTACTCCAAGTGTCCATAAATGACTTCTCGTGCTTAACAAAACCTCTAATTGGATTGACTATAAAGGGTGTGAAGTTATTATGGTCACAACACTAGGAGATAGCCTTTCATAAAGTTGAATGGGATACTGAATTCTACACAAATAATAAATTTCACAAACATGGGAGGAAACTATACAATATGTTATGTTGCATCAGTTATTGGGCTAGAAGATCTTCTAATGTAGGAAGACCATGTTATTTTTTATGGTTCACGGTAGCTGACGCCTCAAGAGTGGAATTTCCTGATACATGATCTTGAGTTAGAAATTATGGTTGATGTATTACATTATTGGAGGAATTAAATATTTTGATAGACTTTTGTGGTGTTTATGTAGCACCAAATGCTGAATTATATTTTCACATAGCATGAATTTAATATTTGGTAACAATGTTTTGTTGAATACCTAATATCCTTTAACATTGATCTAGCCTATATACCCGGGAAGGGAAATTCAAATTCTAATGATCAAAGTTAGAGGACTTGAACAAATGTATTTTAGGATCCTATTAAATAGTGATAACTTATGGATATATTTCTTGAGATGTGCCAAGATTTTTAGGACTGTAATGGATAGTTTATATTTTCATTTCTATTAGTTACCTCTTCACTTATGGAGAGAGTGAAAATGTGGTAGTTTTCAGATCCTGATGGCTTGGTCCTATGAGAGAGTTTTCCTTGTGAGGACCCACCTCTAGATTGGTCAATCAATGAAAATGATATCCTATTAATACATGCTTATATCTAGGTTCCTATGAAAATTAGAGAGAAGCTAATGTGTTAATAAAATTACTCTCAATGGGAAGTAAACCCAAGTATCTCTATGATATATCACAATATGAACCTACAGGATTGGTGTCTAGGGATTAATTGTTAGATATCAAGGTTTATTACTAGGTGTTCTACCTATCAAAAAGTGATGGAAATACACCAGCACCCCACTAGCTTTCTATATCCATTACCATTCCAAAAATGGAAGTGGGATGATTTTTTAATGGAATTTCTAGTCATATTACCGAGGTCTTCTCAATGTACCGACACTTCTTGTTTAGACGGTAACTAATTTACCAAGGTATCCCCAGTTCATCCAACCGTAGAGACATTATTAGTTTGTGATATGGGAATAATATATGTGGGTGAGATTATAAGGCAATATGAGATCCCTCACATTCACCTTTCATAAAGGGATTCATGTTTCACATTGAGGTTGTGGCTGGGGTTATAGAACGATTTGGTTATATAGGTTCTTTTGAGAAAAACTTTTAACCCTTGGATCGATGGATATACAGAATAAAATATATTGGTGTTGGATGAGCCTACAACCTTGATTTTGAATGTTACTGTGAAATTAATACCCATATTTTGTATTTATCCTATAATAATAGCTATCAAGATACTATTCATATGGATCCTTTTAAGGATATTTATGGTAGATCATGGAGTTCACCCCTGTGTTGGCTAGATGCAGGAGATGTAGTGCAATTAGGCCATAATCCCATTTAAGAGACATTGGGTCAGGTAAAATTTATTAGTAATTGGATTCAAACTAGTTATTCTATATAGAAATACTAGGACAATCACTATCCACCACCTTGAAATTTTGAGGTTGGGTATTATGTTGTCTTTTTTGTGTCACCCATACTTGGGAATAGAAGGAGATAAAGGTTTGTGATGTTTTTACCTCTATTTTTAGGTTCTTTTAATATCTTGGAGAGAGTTGGGGTAGTATAATATCATTTTCTATTTCCTTAGAGGTACCATGACATTCAAAATGTCTTCAATGTTTCACAACTTCACCATTATAATTCCAAAACCATCTCAATGTTTTGATCCAAAGGATATCGAATTGAATGTTGATGATTCTTTTGAGGAGTTTCCCAAATGAATTATTGATCATCACAAATAGGATATTCAGGTCTATTCTGTGCCTTTTGTATGGGTTCTATGGAAGCATATTCATGTACAGAATGACACATGGGAGAAGGAGGCAGATGTATGTTCTTAGTTTCCAAGGTTGTTATTATATTGTGTTCTACTACCCTAAAAGGTAAATTTGTGTGTCAATTGATTTAAAGTGGGAAGGTTGTAAGAACACAGTTTTTCAATAATGTATGGCTCCTTTAATTTTTATTTAAAAACCCGTTTCACCTAATATGTATTCTTAGTGAGGCTAAAGAGAAAACATGGGTGGCCGAGGCTTGTTATGAGCCATAAAACCTAGACAGTGGAAGAATGAATTGGGACACATAGTTTATCTTAATCATGTGAGGTGTTTCATATCAAAGAATATGTCATACAGTTTTCCATAATAATGTTCCCATTTAGGAATTCATTTATAGATTCGATGTAGATTTTAACAGAATAATGTTTCATGGTTTGTGCAAGGTTTCAAAAACCATGCCAATGAACAACACATGTCCTCTCTATATATAGTAGGAAAAGAAAATATGGTTCATGGATTGGCCAAACATATGGCCAAATAGTGAAACACAATAATTTTGGGTTAAATTACAAAATTACCATTAAATGATTATTAATTTGAACCCTTTATTTAATTCCTTCATTCTTGTGGAAAACTGCCATTATTCTCCCATTTCGGATCCACATTCCTTGAAGATCGGTTTGTTTATAAATATTTCATACACAATCTAATTTGAATATCGTTGATCTCATTGGGTGCACCAGTATGTACACTCTTAATCTTGATCCCTTCATCATTTATCTTTCTCTGAACTAAGTCCTTTAGGTATAGGCTTATATTTAATATTTTTAGGGCACTCATTTGTTTTGACATTTTCTTATGATCTAGACCAAACCCATGGCTGATATTGGATGAGTGATCCTATACAGGTATAAAGTAGGTGGTATAATATTTATCCCACAATTTTGTGATGCTTCATAATATGTTTCATGTTCCGCATGCCGATTTCACCATGTGTTTTACCCTAAATTGAATATATCTTAAATTTAATTCCCTTTTATGGAACCTAATTACCATATTAGATACCAAGACATATTTTAGGTCATCGACTCAATGTATTCCACCCCTTTGGGTGCACCCTTTATATTTTTTATTTGATTTCAAGGGCATATAGTCAAAAAAACTATCATTGTGTTTGGATTTACATATACATAGTCATAACATAATTTATAATGAAATAATGTAGTAGTGTAGAATTTATATCATACTTTCCAAACTATATAGAATTAAATGTAATGTGAGTGGTATGACCACATAACATGGTTAAATTGGACATTTGTTACACCCTTTTATAAAGTGAAATTTTATTTTATTATAAACAATCTATGTTGATCTTCCTAAAACCTTGAATACCAATTATATTTTATGATATATGTGAATCGATACCCTTAGTAATTATGATAAATGGGTATCTTAACCATTATTCATTCTAATACGGGCATCACATCCCTTATAATGTAATGATATATGGTCACTATGACCCTAATTAATTATGATATACAGGCATGGTGGCCCTCATTAAATATGATACCTGGGAATGTTGACCCTAAAAGTAGGATATGGGTATAGAGACCCTATCCTAAGATAGTGGTCATGGGGAAACCTATTTTTTGATTTGGGAATGGAGACCCTAGTCATATGATTCAGGCATGGTAACCCTACTGACATGATACTAGGCATAAAGACCATTACTATTATATCTGGTCATGACAACACTTATTAATATGATGATTGGAATGAATAACATACTTTTATGATTCGGGAATGGACACCCAACTACAGTGATACCAGTAATGGAATTCCCTATTATTGTGATACTGGGAAATGTGTCCCTTGATACTCATGAGTCTTATGCTACATCCTATGGATGCAAGAGTATTGAATTGACTCCAAGATACTAGTAGTATCCACATATATTGTTGTATACATCACTACATATACAGTCTATATATATGAATACACATATTTACTTATTTAGATTTTAACTGGATTGGGTTATAGATGGTCGGTTTATCCTTGTATCTTTCATGAGCCATAGCCAAAAAAATTATAGTTTATATTACTTATATCAGTTATTCTCTCCTCACTGTCATTTTATATTCACTGATTAGGTATTTATAGTTACTGTTGGTGGTTTTCTGTTGAGTTTAGCTCACACCCTATCTGGGACACCGATGTTACCAGTGATGATTATGGGGATGTAGGTAGGGATATGGTAAAGAACCTAGTGGTTGATAATTGAATTTATTTTTTCATTAGAGAGGGAAAGTAGAGAACTATGATATGGATCATGATTCTATTAGAGATTTTCATGTTGGTCCTTTTTAAATTTTTTAAGCATGTATGGCTTAACAATCTATCTTGCACTTTTTTATAGAAACGTGACATTACATTATTTTACAAGTGATACAAGTAATGTTTGATAAGGGTAATTTATTACAAATTGTTGTTTAACTTATCCAAGGAAATATTTATTATTCTTTAATTATTTATCTATTCATTTCATGGATGTCCTAATCTGATCATGGGGGAATAGTCTCCCCACTGTACAACCTTGGACACTCACTACTATTTGGAAGCCTCTAGAATATGAAGATGTACACTTGAGACTATGTGGCCCATTGACTTGGGGCACCGCTTAAGTGGGATCTGATTCGAGACTTTCACACTTGTAATGTAGAAGTGAAAATAACTTGTTGGTTCAAAAAAACCTACTACATGATTAAGAATATACTCAACCACGCCATGATTTTATCATCATCAAGGCTAAAAGGGTAAAGTTATTAATATACGATAGTTTACTTTCAAGTTACTTTGTTACCCCCAAATTATAGGGATTAGTATTAATTTTGAACTTATATGTATATCATTGGAAATTATATATAGAAATATAATTATATATTATAACAGGTAGTCGGAGATCCCATTCAAAAGTCACACTTATTCTTCATGAGTGAACTCTGTATATTTATAAAATATCCAACTCAATATAATCTTAAAATTTCATTAAAACCTATGAAATTATTTTATAATCATAGACTGGGGATAATGTAGAAAATTCTTTTGATATATTAATTATCATTTCCTTTTGATGTAGTAAATGAATCACATGTTAGTAAATGATAATGTGATAATTTCAATTAATAGTAAAACAAAAATCATTTAATAAATCAAATATTTATATCATCTGTACTACCCTTGTAATTAAAAATAAGATATTATATTTACTCCCTAACATATCAAATTACAATAGACTTTACAATCCAAAAAAAATTCAATGAAAATAGTTTTTTCCAACTGATCTAATAAGTTATCATCATTGGACAAAACAAAATAATTACATCAACTATATTCTTGAATTATCTAATGATATATAATGTGAGTAAGTTTTTAATCTTTTAGTGTTACCAGGGTTCCCATTATTTCACTATAACTCCCCAATTTTAATAAAAGTACTGAAAATGGGTTAATATTATAATATCCACCCTTAATTTAGTTTTGTATTTTTTTATTAAATGGTCTTCCTTCATAGAATCTAATTTATTAATTTTTTGTACTTATTTCTTTGAATTATCCATTTTTTTAAACTAAGAACTCTTTTAGAAAATTTCACCAATATTAAGGGATAAGACAAACTGATATTGATATCATGAATAATGATTGTTAGTTTGGAATTAAATATTAGTGTAATCCTTGTTAGTGAGAATTTATTAAGATATAAAGTCCAATAATACATTTTTACTAATTCTCAAGTACCCAAGGATATTATTTTTAGTATTCCGGTTACTCTCACTATGATTTGATTGGTATCAAATAGTTAACTGAAAACCATAAGATACAACAAGTAGATCACAAAACATGATAAACATGATGCATTATATCATCAAATAATAAATAAAATCATTTATACATATACTATCTCCCTTATAAAAGTACACTGATACCTTACCAGACTCACACCATTTAACACTAGAAAAAATCAATGATTGTATTAGGATATAAAAAGCCCTATTTTCACTTTGACAATATATTTGTTGTTAATTAAACTAAAATACCCTTTAAATATATCTCAAAAAATAGGTGAATAATATATGTAGGATATTCCTACATTTTTTTCAATATGAATCATTTTCTCCACAACACATCATAGAATTCAAATAAAGGATATCGTTTATCAAATTAAATACATAAAATAAGTTATTTTTCTTACTAAAATTTTTATATTTAATCTTACCTCACATATATTTTAAAGAAATTAAAATCTTTCACTCCATTATTATAATAAACAATAAAACTTCAAGATTCTTGATTCAATGAAAAAATCAATTTTTAAATTGTAACATAATAACATTATTCATAACCTAAAAATAATTAGGATTTATCATATATATATATATACATCCTTGATGTAATTTATTTTAATTAAATATTATATAATATCCTTTTATTAAATATAATAACCAAAATAATTTTATATGCTAAGGAAAATATGTTTCAGATTTATCATGCATTCTTGATAGAAAATTTCTTCATAGTTATTAACCTGAATTTTATTTAAACTAGTATTCACCATGAGAGATTTATCCAATGTTAGAAGACTTGCCATGATAGTTATTTTTCAAAACACCCACTAACATGATATGTGTATTACATGTTCATGTGGTTCAATTTTGTTTTAAAATTGACTTCTTCCCATGTTGTCCATTTTATATCCCATAGAATCTAATCATTTCACAAATCACAAAATTATACATATTTTTAAGATAGTGTGAAAATTTTATAAGAAACAAACCTCAATATTATTTTATAATAAAAACCAATATATCTTATACTCATAATGGTTCCTTCCAAACATAAATGAAAATTTTGATATCTATGACTTTTTATTTTCTATAAAGACTCATGATATCATCTCACCTTCAACCATATGTACTATTATAATTTATTGTTCATGGATTTTTCAATGCATTATTTTTATCCTTATAAAGAAACAAACCAAATTGATCCACGATAACTTTTTTTACAATTGGATTATAAAAAAAAAGCTCATAATATTTTTAGGATATCCAATAAATATAAACATATCAAATAAGGTATAATTTAATATAATGCACTATAATTCACATTATATTTAAAACATAAAATTTTTAAAACAAACATGTCAGGATATTTCCTCATACATATCTTATACTGTGTCTTAAAATCTTCCTAAAATATTAAATAAAAATTGTTATAAAATTCTTTATTTTAATATAATAACCTTGAAGAGATATTGTAAGGTTATATTAAATCATCATTGATTAAATATTTTTATCATGGAATGAATCCTACTTTAATAAACACAATTTCACCATGGTTTACTTAGAGAAGTGGGTTGTTAAATATTTTAATAATCTAAATTATTGTCAAAATGATTTAGTCAAGTATTTTTTACCCTAATTTGATCAAATTATCCTAATAATCATTCAATTTTTTTATTTACATTATTATTAAAAACATTAAATATTTTAAACTTGTCCTAATGTAATGAATCAAAAGTAAGTGGTATTTTGATCATAAAATTTATTCTAATTATTTTGAATACAATACATTATATTATCCAAATTTAAAATGTATAAAAAATTAACAATATTTATCATGAAATAAAATTTTTTATTTATGTATATATAATAATCATGTTTTGTTGTAACGAAAGAAAACCTTTTATTCAAACAAGAGGAAAAAAAATATTTTGGTTATTAATTGGAAAATGGAAATAGTTTTCTAATTATAAAAATAGTACACAAGTTATTTGTATATAATATATTCCCACCTCTTACATGACAACACTTTATCCATTTCTAGCACCTAAACTTAATTCTCTCTTAACATATTACAGTTTATTTAAAATATTTATAAATCAGTTTAAACTTTTGATATAGGTTAATCATCTATTAACTGTAATTATAAATTATAAAAATTGATTATTATAGTATTAATTATTTTATTGTCATGGTTTTTCAAATTATAATTGAGAACATTTTTCATATTATAATACTAATCAATAATAAATCTAAATTTTAAGAATTTATAGAAGATTATTCTAATATAAAATTGAAAATATTTTTTCAAGAGGATATAATGTTTTCAAAAATATATAATACGTTTTTTAATATATATCAACTAAATTGATAAACTCATATATTTTAACTATTATTGAGCTAGGATATAAATTTTACCATGATTTTAGTTAGATTGGGATATTGTCACATCACATGGCTATTTAGGTACACATTCTTGTTAATTATATAATATATATCTTTTGAATAGTAGAATATGTTGGTTTTTTGGTGCAGTAGAAGAATTTGAAGGAAGAATATATTTTATTTTTCATTTGATTAAATAGATAATATATGAATAAAATTATAAATGAAACCATACAATATCATTGGGATAAATATATTAATTTTTTTGATCAATGACTGATACTGATCTTTAATCATTTATACTATCATTGATAATCCGAATGAGATTTTTAATAGTTTTATCCACACAAAATCCATGAATCATTGAACGATGTTTATAAATCTATAGATCCTAGCCTAGCAGGTTCAATATCATAACTCTATTATCCATTGATCGCATAAAGTTTCTCATTCACTATCTATGATCAAAATTATGATGTTGGGAGGATTATACTTATAAGATTGAGTGAATTATTGATTGATTTTCAATGTATAGAAAATCTATCACACATAGAAAAGTTATATATTTTTCATTATTCAATTATTGTTAAGCATATCTAGTTGTACAAAGGATATTATCAATATATTTGATCTATGGAGTAACTAATGTAAAATAATTATAATATTATTATTGTATCTCATGACATATTATTAATGAAATATCATTTATTAATAACAGAATTAATTTTTTCATAAAGTGATATTAAATACAAATATGTCATTACCATCATCCAAAAACATGAAACATCATTCATCCCACATACTTTATCAAACATTGAATAACAAAATATTTATTCATATAAATATAATTCATTCTATAAGAAATCAAATATCATCTTTACTAAACTTCTGAATAAATATTTATTTTTATATCCATATAACTATAAATATTTATATTAATTTATTCACCAAAAATTTGATTAATTATTTATTTATATCTAATAATTTGAATTATAAACAAGAGATAAAAATCGACTCACATATTCGAAACTTGAATATCTATTAAATGAATATTATTTATTAACATTTCCTAAATAATTATTACCCCCAAGCCAATAATAATAATATTTATTAATAATAATTTTAGTATAATTTAATGAGATTCAAGATAAACTTTTTGTGTAATCTTATAAGCCTCTTTCTCAATAGTATTATATAAAATGACCTGTATTCCTTTATTAATGTCTAGAAACACGTGAAGTCACCCATAAACAATAAATTTAATGTTTTAATTCCCAAAACCATCCTATGGGTGATAATATGATATATAATCCGATTTTCAAATGATATCTCATCAAAAAGAAGTATACTTATGGTATATCTCTATTCACTTGACATTTCATTCATTGAATTTCTAAAATATACTCATTGATGAACTACGATGGTTATTTATTTAATCTAAATGTTCTATTTCAAAAAAGGGATTGAAATGTTTTATTTTATTAATATTGAAGGTATAAATATTTTATTGACTTATTCATTTAATATGTTATCACTTATGATACACAAAATATATAATACCACTCTTTAAGATACTTTTTGAGAATCTACCCCAATTGTCTGATCATGAGACCCAGTTAAACAAATTATGCAACATAGTGGAAACTATGTCATTCAAATAGAATCGCTTGCCTCACTATACCAAAATATTGGAATCCTGGCATCATAATCAACATACAAAGTTGATCCTCATACACACTTAAGTGAATTTATATCACAAATAGTAAATAAAATTGATAAATGAAATTTAAAAATTATTTATATCGTTTGGAAAAAGCTTCATATATATATATATATATATATATGAGAAACATAGATTATTTATAATTACAATCAGAAAAATTCAAGATTTACACTTGAAAATAAAAATATATTCAGTAAGAGTAATTTACAGAGATTCAAGACTCTAAAATTCTCTGATTATGATCATATATATATAATTTTGCACATATTCCCTTTATTTGATTTTATGGTAGAATCCATCTATTCATCCAGTTTCCTTAAAATCCTACATTTGGGGATATCCCACTATTTAGATTTTTGACTACATATCTCTTATTAAAACAGGAACATGACTGATTATTTTGGTAAACAATCCTTGTTAAAATTTCCACTAGTAACTCCTACTCATCCTTAGTCTAAACTATCACCCAATCAAACATCCATTATACAATATCATCATCTGATTTCCATGTTCCCTATTGGAGATATTTCATTATCACTTCTTAAGTCTCTAGAATGGTGTATCATTTAACTAACATCATCAGTTCGACTAAATATGATAAGGTAAATATAGATTAACATTCTAATAATCACCAACTTGAATAATTATTTAGTTATCCTCTGAAAACACTCAAAAAATTGCCAAAATCTCACATTTCAATAGAAAACAATGAAATCACTGTTTTAATTTCTCTTTTCATCCACCCAAGTCCCAAAAATACACAATGTTTTTATATAAATCTATTTCAATAAACCCATGGTAAAAGGTCATATGGAATTTTTAATCCAAATATATTCCACAAGTCCAAAACATTTTCTTATAATAGTGTCTAAATGAAGAGATATTTTAGGTAAATATAATTTACTTCAATAGGAAAAATTGGATTTTGATCTTATTTAATTACACTCTGTTTATCAAAAATAGACACTCCACCATAATAAATCTCTGAAAGACCCTTTAGTAACTACAACAACCATATAATTTTGTTTATTTATTCCATTAAATCATTATACATAGATTTCAATGTGGAAAAATTAACCACATATTGAAATTGTGGTATCAAACTGATGTTCATTCCTATGTAAGTAAACACCAAACTCATGGTACTCTATAGAGTGTCTGAATCTATATCAATTTCTGAATCAATATAACCTCATAAAGGATCTTCCATCCCAATGTACATGGGTATATATTCTATTCCATCAATGTAATATTTGATATTTTTCATTGCCTCTTAGTGTTACCTTCCATGATTTGGCCTCATATGAATAAATAATTCCACTATAAATGAAATATTAAATCATGTACATATCATGGGATACATCATATTTTATATGATCGATGAAAATGGATATTTATCATTGTAATGTACCTGAAATTGAATTTTAGGTAACTTATCCTTTGATAGTTTGATATTTCATTCCATTAGAGTCTACACTGACTTACATCCACACAAACCAAGCCTATAAATTAATTTCTAGATATAGTCTCATTGAAATAGCACCAAATTCCTAGCCTTTTTATCTCCCTTGCTCATCATTCCCCATATATTAATATATTGTCAGAGATAATTTCTCCCAAAAGATTTAGGAAGGTTATGCTTCATCATTTGTATCCTTTTACACAATAGATTAGCTATGAACATGTTATTTATATATAAGAGAAGTATCATGAGGGTATCATTATAACAAAACATAAAATAGAAATACTAGTCTATGTTGAAATAGATGAAACCCTTGTTCCTACTAAGGCTTAAAAATTCTTTTTCTACTCCCTCGGAACATACTTCAAGAAATAGATAATTTTATTGAGATTCTACACCATCGTCTAGCTTTCATCATCTGTGAAACCCATCAACTTCATCATGTAAATATTATCCTTAAACACAGAATAAATAAATATCATTTTTAAATCAACCTATTCAAATTAATGATTTATATGTGAAATATTTATCAGAAATATATATATTGTATCATGTTAAACTACTATTAAAAAAACATTATCGAAGTTGATTCAGGACTTTAGTTCAAATACCTTCACCACTATCTAGGATTTTATATCTTCCTTCTATCAACATATTATCCGAATCATAACATGCACTTATTATCTGGTGATATTTTGTTTCTTCATAGAATCATATTGTTTAGAGTTACTAGGAGTGGATACCATGTTTGGGGATTCATGTTTCCCACTTCTCATTAAAATTGTGACATTGTTATCTGATTGAAACCACTAAACTAGTTTATTCACTCTGGTGGATCTCCATACGAAATCCTTAACATCTCTATATGGTACCTCATTGTCTACTAATCTATATTCAAGAGAACCATGGTTTGATTCTATAACTTCTATAGTATCCCCTTCAGATTCAATACATTTTTATCTCTTTGGTTCATACTTTGTTGGTCTCTTATCCAAACAATATATGTTTCCATCTGAATTCTGTTGAACCTGAATCGATCTTTATCTCCAATTTAGATTCACTTAAACATACATAGTTGATCCTTTTCTCTCAACTTCCATTTCATCTATTTTATGTTCTATTCATCACACATTATCATTAAATGAAATATCTCATCTTACAGTATTTATTTTATTTTTCATTATCCCATAACTAAATTCTAAATTATTCATTTTCTTGTCAGATAAAAAAAGACTTTAACATCACCTTAAGAATATATATATCTTTCTATCAATAAGGAAATAGGTATGAATTTGAAATATCTTGAGGCGTCTTTCTTTCAATTTATTACTTAACAATAACTATTCTGAAACTTCCTATGATAGTGGGGAAGATGATCTTATGGGAACCAAGTATATTATTGTTATAACAACTTCTTCTAGAAATTTCCTCAGGAATTTATGATTATAAACATAGAGTTTTTTTTGTTTATATTAATTTCTTATTCAAGCAATCTACCACACCATTCTACTATGTTTTTGTGGTAATACTTCCCTTTATCATAATCCTTTTGTTCAAAAAGATGTTCCAGAAGTCATATTTGATGTCTTCACCACAATAGTCATAAATTAGGAACTTTAGATTCTAATTAATTTCCCTATTTCCATAAAATTTTACTACATTAATTCTATAATGATATTAATTTTAACTTTTAGGTTGTAAAATAATAATTTACACATAACATCATTAATAAAATTCAGAATGATTAGTGATCCCCATGATATCAGACCAGGTGAGGTGCATGAATGTTTCAGGGATCTAGTTTTGAATTCTAATATCTAGGAAAATATCAATTAAAGATGAAGTAAAACCTTTTATGATTCCCATGTAAAAAAACACTCACAAATTCTAATATCGTTGGGATATAGATTTTGTATTCTTTTTATTTCTATAACATTAATATACTTCTTAATTTTATTTCCCAGTGTGTAATTCCAAAACTCTATATTATCAAACATCAAATTACTAGAAATTATTTCTATATCTAATCATTTGGTCATATATAAGTTCTCTTTTTTTTATATCTCATACAACCACCATGGAACATCAAGTATTTTTCTAAATATCATTCATAAATCTTGTATCATATCATTCCCCATCTTATAGTTATATGTTAATTATGTTCTTCTATACCTAGGAATATTCTTTACTCCTATCAAAAATATTAATCTTCTATTATTTTTCTATACATTAACATATCCCTTTTATAGGAAATTTATATCTTATAAATACACAAAATTAACCTTTTAAAACATTAATAATAAATAATGGACCATGAATTTTTACTCTGTTATTAAATAGAATGATTCACCTAATATAATCACACATAGATCCAATAGTGTTTTTTAAATTAGTAAAAAAATTATCATCCTAAATATATTTAGAGTAATTTTATAATTTGATTCCCTTCCACAAAACTACATAATTTTATAATAATTTATCAAGATATATTCTTTCTTCCCACATTTACAACATATAATACCTAGAATAAGTAATTTTCCATATCATATCTCTCATGAATTTTAATCCAACTTAGTCCTCTAAATTCTGTTATGGGGTTATATTCCTCATTCTTATTCATTGAGTGAAATACTATGAAGATAATTGACTTCCCTATTTCTAAGGACATCATTCATGATCAAATTCCAATAATTATTAAACAAATAGTTAACCTTTTATAGGATTTATTCTATTTCATTTCCATCACATATCATGACTCTAAAAGTGATGAATGTAGCATATTTCCCCAAAAATTTTCCATTAATGATACCTTTATTAATTCAATATTCCATTGAATGATGTGGTTATCATTTAGGTGATCTATTTTTTCTTGAATATAACAACTTAATTCCATGTAAACATCATAACATAAACACATTATACGTTTCAGAGATTTCACATATATATCTAGTAGAAAATTTATGAAATCATTAGTATTTTTCACTACCTTTAAGAGAAAGGTACCATTCAACTCTAATGAAATCCTTAGTAACACAAGTGTATTATTATCCCTATCACTCCAATTAGTCATTCGCTATATTATCTAGAGGAACTATAACCAATGAAATATCTTGGTACATTTGAAAGAGAATATACACCATCTTGATTTTATAAAATCCAAAAAAATTCAATATATATTATTAATCTATATGTTATGTTCTCTAAAACTACATTTATAATAATATTAAAATCCTACTAAAATAAAAATTGGTTCCCGGAAAGATTTATTATTTCTTGATCAAACTCAGAGAGTGTTGATGAGGGAGAAAATTACTACATTCTTGGATAAATGTTTTTTAGGATACCTCCCTATCATCAAATCACTGGGCACAGATCATGTAGGAATCCCACAATACTGTTTAATATAATTAAATAATTTATGAATCATATTTACCATAATAAGATAATTTTCATACAAACTCAAGAAAATTCACACCTCAAAAAATTGAAAAAATGATACCAAAAAGGATATAATAATTTATGGATTTTAGAAAATGTTATAAATGTACTTTAGAGAAACAGTACTATTAATTTCTATACAATTATAAAATTATAATAATTTCACTTTCAACTATTAAAATAATTATTAATCATTAATTATAGAGGTCAATGACTTTATAATTCATTTATCATGGTTATATCTGAATAACTATGAAAATAATATCGTTCATTTCTTTTATGTTAGAATATATTTGGTTATAAAGTTTATCCACCATATGAGATCCTTCTATATAGAATTATAACTATAAAGACCTATTGAAATTGGAATTTAATCACTTTTACCAGTGAATAGTATAATATATAATTTTTACCAGTAACTCCTCGTTATTATATTGTCTTATAACACATGAACAAATACTTTTTATGTTATCATTATTTCATTTTTATGTTTTACACTAGAGATATTCCATTTCTTTAGTATCATAGAAGATGTTCCATCCTTTTCACACTATCTATTGGAATTTATTATCAAAATAGAAACAAGCTTCAGTTCCTATAAAGACCCCAACCCTAGAATCGAAGAGTCAGTGGTCACTTTAGGGCATTGAAACTAGATAAATGTAACTGCATCATAAATAACTAAATAGTGTATTTTTCTTTATATAAAAGATTCATACATGAATCTATATTTATATTTAAAAATATAAAATAAAACCTAGTGAATATAAATATTTGAAATCATTGAACTCATTTAAATATATATTCTTCATATCACTATGAATAAAGTAAAAATAGGGGTAAGCTCAAATACCCAGTAAGGCTTCCATATAATAGAATCTATCTTATGTAAATATAACATAATAAATATGGAAAGGTAAAATCTTGTAAACACATTTCATTTAGTCAATAAATTGAGCATGAAGAACATAATGTGAAGAATAAGTGATGCTCAAATAATTCCATATAAACAATAAAATGAGCATTAAACTAACTATGTATTTCAAATCAATTTTAATAATCCCATTAACATCAATAGCTTATTTCATAATGAAATAATTCATAATAATAGACATTATAAGCTTACCCTTGAATAATAATTCCAATAAATCTTCAACATACCATCATGTCCTAGTCCCAAGACATCATACATAATTCGGTTTGATATTAGCTAAATACATGAATGAGTTTATCCCATGAGACCTACCAAAAATGAGTTTATCCCATGAGACCTACCGAGGCATCGATGGAATTTTGTAGGACCAACCATTCACTTATTAAATACATGTCATTTATCACATTAATAATAAATACAACATAATAAACATGCATTAATAATAAAAACCAACATGAAAAAGATTAACTAGTATAAATAATGATAATAATTTTCCAGGTCAGACTAATCATAAACTATACATAAAAAAGATAAGTATGGTATCATTAGACTATATTCCAAGTTTATGATAATAAAAATTAAGGTCTTTATTGGTGATGAATTAAAATAAAATAAAAATATCATTAAATGTAGTATTGGAGAAAATAAAATCTTAACATTGAAATTCTCTTTTACAAGACTAAAGAATTATAAAATATAGTGAAGAAATATTATTTTTAAAATAATCATAGTATATTTTAAATTATCATTAAATTAACCATGTATTCTGATAGATAAAAGACATTTTATTCATTTTTATAGTAAATTTATTTCATTCCATATATATTAAAACAATGATTATTTTCACATTTTCAGTACAGAGTTAAAACTATTTAATTAAGAAAATGATAATAAAATTAATTTTGAACAATATTGTTAAAATTAATACATGGGTACAATTTTATTTAATTAATCAGTGTATAATATTGAAAACATTATTTGTAAAATTTCAAAGAAAATATGGACATATAAAAAAATGTTTCCGCACCAAGTAGAAAAGTAAATTCATCCTACGTCAAAAGAAATAATTTGGTGTCTTGGGTACATAAGGAGAGTAAAATGAAAGTAAAAAATGTAATTTATAAGAAAAAATATATATTTTTAAAATATATTTTATTTAATATAAAAAATTTCAAATGATTTCCCAAGTGGAGACAAAAATATAAAATATCTCAAATACGGATGAGATTGTGTGATTAACCATTATCGATTGATTACTTTTTAATTATGATCCTCATGAAAGAAATAACATTAAATGAAACATAAAACTACAATAATATAAATTTAATCATCATATATAATATCTGATGGGTATTATATATACAACATTAATAAAATTAGTGTTTAATGTGGAATCAATCCAGGGAAACAAAAGTGATATTAGAAACATGTATAATTAACGTATAATTGATGTTAAAATTAATCAATCAAGGTATTGTGTGTGAAAATTTTAAATCCAAAATAATTAAATAAAATGTTATACAATAGTAGGTCATTTAAAACATAATAATTTAATAATAAAGATAATTAATTAGTTGAATAACCCAATGAATTTAAATTGAGTTAACAAATATCTTACCGCAGGTCCGACTTCCTTCATAGGTGTTCTAAAATCATATATAAAAAATATAAATTTATCATTCATATATTTCATAATGATAATCTTATATATCATACAATATATTATTTAATTATAATATTTTATGATATTTTTATTATAAATTATTTATTAAAATTGATGTTTTTGGTAATATATGCTTCGTTTTTCACGTATGTTTTGGACCAGTAATTTTAGCACTTTTTATTTATTATGGTTATATAATATTGAGAATATTAATAATGATATAAATAAAATATATAACCAATATATACATAGTTTAAATTATCCCTAAAATGTATACATAGAAAAAAAATCAATTACATCATTCATGGAGACATTAGGTAGTATGCACACTTGAACTGTGTTTCACTTTTCAATGGATGGAATAAAAGTAGTTAAATAACAATTCATATTTACTGAATCATTATTATATCATATTTATAATATATATTCATTAAATATATCCATATTACCATCAACTTAATGTGAAAATTAAAAACAAATCACATCACTTCATGGAGGTGGTATTCCACAGGTACGCAAGAGCGATGTTACCATTTTAAAATGGATTGGAAGGTAAGTAGGTAAATATGATATTATAAATATATAAGAATTAATATTTAATAAATATCATATATATTCATTAGTTCTATAATTATAACCATCCATGTAATACTAGGATGAATGATGAATTATTCTTCTATGTGGAGATGGTATGTCATACGTACACATGAGCGATGCTTTATCTTTTGAAAATATGTAAATATAGATTGAAAATAGTCCTACCACACACTTAATAACATGTTATTATATTAAATATACTATATTAGTTATTTTTTATGGGAAATAAGAATTTAGTATCTGTATAAAATGAAATAAATTTTAAAAAGTCAATAAATATGTTTAACTCTTCTTCGGTAGACTTTTATTATATTCAATCTTAGGGCACCTAGAATGGTATTTTTATAATACCATAAACAAAAAATAGTTGTTATAATGTTTAAAAGTGATATTTAATTTTTTATTTTATATCTCAATTATGTGTAAACAATTGAGTGAAAGGGGTTTCCATTGATAAGGGAGGGGGGCACACTCTTGGAATTTCATAAAATATTAAAATATAATTAAGCTAATATATATATATATATGATTCCAAATGGTCATATATTTGATGAAAAATTATTCATATGATTATATCTCATTTAAAAATAAAATTTCCATAGGTTTATAGTGTTATTTACATCTTAACTTTTGGTTTAATTCTTCACATGACTTATGTTTTATTATAACCGCAATAATGATTTTTTCACACATAAAGCGTTTTAATTTTACTTATAAGATAAAATTGGATCATATTGGAAAATTTTATAAAATATTAGACCATTTAACATTGTACTTATCCATATTTGTTTTTATGATTTATAAATAATTTAATAAAATAATATTAATCTCAAAATATCATTAATGTCTTTTTTGAAACTATTCATTGAATTTGACGTTAGAGACAACAAGAGAAATATTTAATTATAATTTAATACCCTAAAATATATAATATGTAATAAATATATATAAGTGATGTGAATCAATTATTCATCCAATTTTTATTATAATAAAACATTTATAAAAACATTTATATTATTTTAATGTTAATTGAATAAATACTTCATCAGTGTTGCATAAGAATTTTGGTTAATTATTCAACAAACAAACTAGAATATATTATGATTATAAATAAAATTAATTATAATTTAAAATAAACATTTATTACTAAATAAAACCACTTTTGTAATTTTGATAAATTATTAAGGATATTAATGTAAAGTGTGTGACATTCTGTATTTATTACTTTATTAAATTATTATAAAGTTCATAATAAAATAAATATTAAATAAAATGGACATAAATTATAGTATAGGATTTAAATTTATGAACTATAACAATTCTCTAAGATAATGGTATGTTTTATATGGGTTTTAAATCTTTATCTGAATGTTTTAACCCAATTTTACATGGTTTACCCTTAAAGAGGTGACACAAAATTACCAAGGTTACTATTAATAATAACAAAAATGGATTATTTAAAAAAATTAGACCTAATGATTTTAAATATATTATAAATTTCACTTGATTTAATTTTTTTTAGTTTTAAAATTTTATTTTTTATAAAAAAACATAACGCAATGAAAAATAATTTATTCATATAAATACCTTTTAAAGTATAAAAATTATTTTATTCCAAATTTGACAATAAAATAATTTCCTATTTATATAACTAGAATATTAAAAATGTAATATAACTAATTTTACTTTAAAACCATTTAAAAAAATATACCTTTGTAAAATCAGGAATCAAAAATTCAATTTTACATAAAAAACATTATTTCTAACTCTTCACTAGGAAATAAATTTTTTCAAAAAAATCCCAAACATTCACTTTATGATAATTTTAAAAATTATTAATAAAAAAACTATATCCTCTTTATCAAAAAAAATTATAAATGGTTCATAATATAGTTATAATAATCACTCACAAAAATAAATAAAATCCATTTTTAAAGAAAATTTGTTTTGATGACTAAAATGTACAGACTAAAAAAATTGTTCTTATTTACTAATAATTAATCAATGCATTTTTATGGTGCATATCATTAATATATATTTAATAATTGTATTGAATCTTATTCATACCACCCAATTCAACATCTAGGTAATAACATATATATTTAAATACAATTATTTCATTGTTCGTTCAGGATTTTTGTTGCAAGTTCTATATGAAATCAAACATAGTGATCTTTTAAAATATTAGGGTGTCACGAATCTCAACATGCCTTTCATCAATTTTTTTCCTTATATTACTGTTTCTGATTCATTATATGCATTAAAATTAATCTCATTTTTATATACCAATATTCAAGTTAAAATATAGGAATATCAGATGACACATAAACATATAAAATTTATATAGGTTGAACTATGATCATGACCTCTCATTATTTGAGATCACCAAGTGTGAACATCATGAGAGGAAATACAAAAAAAATATTTGGATCCATGATGAATTGATGGTAAAACAAAATATGTCTCACAGTATATATATGGTATCTACACAAAATGATATTTGTTTAAAATTACATCCATGATATATCTATTCTCTTATTATAGTGGGGAACATCTATCATCCTTCAACTCCTAAAATACTCAATGTAAATTGTCACATTATTGTTGAAAATAAGAATAATCATTATGATATAATTTACTTATTAATATTCAAGTAATATAATGTCACAATTAAGTTAATTATATGGGATAAAATATAATAGGCTCTCACATTAACATGATCTATCTACCATCAACTTTCTATCTTTTAACTCTTATACGATCTTCAAGCTTCTGTTGAGATATGTTTTTTTTAAATCAGTGTAATACATTCTCCTTTAGTTACTCTATCTATTTAAAATTCAAAGCTTTATGAAAAATTCCTCAAGAGTTGATATTTTTAAGCTATATTATTCATCATTTTTGATGATATGGGATCCTTGGAAAGAACCACAACTATAGTATTATCACAATACCGAGTGGGGAATATTTTATTGAGATTTATAAAAACAAACTCTTATATGTTGTTATATATCCACACTATGTGTTTAGTAGTATCAAATAAAAAATATCTTAATACTGTACTATAGAATGGGTGACCACTATCTTCTTAGAACTGTTCCAGCTCACAACTCCACCACTATAAAAAGACATAGATATTGATTATGATTTCTAATCCTTTTGATCTACTTTGAAACCATCATCTTTGTCTCCCATTAAATCAAGTTCCTCATATCCTCAATAAAAAATGAATATATCTTTTTTATGCCTAAGGTTCATTAGGATATTATTTAACACCATCTAATGTGCCTCTCTAATGACCACATGATATATTCCAGCCATTCTCAAGGCATAGGGAAGATCAAACCTGGTATATAACATGGAATACATGAATGATCAAACAAAGTAAATATAAGAAATTATAATTTTATAATATTTCTCATATTATTTCAGAATTTTTTTTTATTAGATTGGAATATACCCTTTGGCATTGGAAATATTCCCCTGTTGGATTGCTTTATATTGATCATAATACATTATCAATGTAATCATGTTTTCATAGTCCAACAAGCCTTTTAGATCTATCTAAATGTGTATTGATCTATAGAATATTGAATTATTCATCAATGTATTACATACATATGTATTTATTTAACACCATATTAATTGATTATAATATTTTTATCATATTTCTTATGATTAATATATTTTTTCACAAATAATACTTGTAAAACTACTACGCTTACTCTAAAAATCATGTAGATACAAAGTTTCCATTTATTATTTATGTAATAAGACACTTTTATGGATTAATATAAATGAATTTCCCTTGAACCATATACATATATCTACCCTTAAATTAATATATTAATCTTTCACACTGTATTATAATTCTTTGATGTCAGGAACTTGTATTGTTATTTTAAATAGATATCTTATATAAGGTTTTCATTATGGATGGAGTCCTTAATAGAAATTTTCCAAATATAATTATCATTCTAAAAAAATATTTAATTTTAAATTATAATAGAATTTAACATATCTAATAGTGTAATGGTTTTGTATGCTATATTACTTGATGTTGATTAGACCATTTAGCAACCGGTCATGATTTATATGTGTCGACTTTATCAATAATTTATAGTTTCTTTAGAATTCCTATTTTTAGTCAAACGTATTTTCTTCAGTTGAATGATATTAAAAACCCCATATTAGTTCATATATTGATTCAAATTTATAATTTATGTCTTATTTAATCTTTTAAAATTTTGAGTAACTTACTACATATATATAGAAAAATGTTTCATTAATTTCAACAAATATTGTTTCACCTTTCTCATGGACATGGAAATGTTATCACTCGAGATCTAAAAACTCTCTTATGATACTATATATTAATTTTCCCTCTGTATTAATTTATTCTACTAGGTAATTTGGAATTATTTCTAGTAAAAATTCCTATACATATTAATCATTAATATCTTTTATGTCTACCATTATCCCACTATCATATTTAGAGATATGTTCTCTTTAAATAATGTTAGAATATTTGTTAGATAAGACCCTATTATAAAGAGATTACATTTTAAAGATTCATTTGATTCATTATGATACTAAATAAATATAAATTACATTCCTCATGATTTCATTTATTGTCTAGCATTACCCTCATAAATTTTTTTTCTTTCGTAGACATGAATATGAGACAAAGAATATTTCATAACAAACCATACCTCATATGGAATCCCAACAACTTATTTAGTTATAATTCAGTTTAATAAGTATTACACAATTTGTAATTAATATCCCCATAAGGATAATGTATGATTTGGGAGACACCTCAGACCCACACTCCTGGTTCTGGTGCTAGAAAATCTTTTTTACAACTAGAATTGATACTATGTAAGATAACCCAAGATAAAATTATATAAATTTATATAATATAAACATTACATGTCATTATAATCCTGAAATCCCATAACAAAAAATTTTATTATCATTGGTGATTAACTGTATAAAAAACATATTTTACTTTATATTCTTACCATCTCCTATAAGACATATCTATACAAGAATTAATTCAATATATAGTCATGAAAATAATTCACTAAAGAAAAATTTTAAAAATTAAGATGTAATCTCAAAGTCTCAGTGAAGGAAAAAATTATTAACATGTCATCAAGTTTTAGAACATAAAAATATGATAAAATATGATAATTTAGGGAATATTTGATAAAAACAACCATACAATTTGAGTAGAGTTTCATAATAGATAATAAATATAAATATAATATGAAATTGTTAAACATATACTATAATATAAGAATGAAAAATATTTAATCATTGGAAACCATAATGTTTTGGGAAAATTTAACTTTAATTATGGCCATGAATAATTGTTTAACCTAAAAAATATACATGAATCACACTATGAAAATAACGAAAATGTACATGAATTTGTTTTTAAAAATTACAATAATGTACCACCACGAATATTGTAAAAAATAATAATGTAGATGCATCACATTGTTAATATAAAAATAATGCATGTGCAACAGTTTATATCTATAAAAATAATTTTCAATCATCATGTTGTGAATATAATAAAAATTTCCAAGCATCACATTCTGAACATAACAGACATGTACAAGCATCATGTTGTTATCAAAACCATAATATAAACAACTAATCCATGTCTCAAGTGAAATAAAACATTTACTAAATCATTATATGGATTTATAAGAACAAATAAATCACATAATTATAATCAATTAACATGATTTTCACATAAAATAAATTGTATATCATACCACAATGAACCCATTTAATGAAAATGGATTTGAAAATATTTCCGAGAGGAATCCTATGAAATGACCTCCATTGTAAGACCAGTTGATACAAAAAAATACATCACAAAAAACATGTATTTCATAAGGAAATTAAAATATTTATTCAGGAATCATAACTCTAAATGAGATATAAATTTTGAATAAAAATAGTAAAATGGGCTCAAATTAAAAAAAATATTAATAAAAACTGTTTAAAATGATGAAAAATGAAGCCCCATGTTAGTTAAAATTTTTATTTTCAGAGGTTTGTATGATTATTTTTATGAAAATTTATTTTTTAAGTACTATTAATAATCTATCTTTGAAAATAATGTAAATTTTTTCTGTAGGAATTCCTGAAGATAAAACATTCGCTCATATAAATAAAAACCATTATTTTTTGAAATAAATTTATTAAAATCCTATATCATATAATAGATTTTACAATACTATATTGAAAATAGTTGAAGATAATAATTATGATCATATTAGATAATATATAATTGGATTTAAAAATAATAAAATAAAACATTTTTTAATTAAAGAATATGGATATTATGTAAAAATAGTCATTAAATATGATGAGAATTATCATTAACAAAATTATTATTTTATACTAAGGAAATTAATCAAGGAATATTAATTTAATTATGTTTTAATTTTCCCTAGACGAAAATTGAAACTAACATATATCCAAACATTACGGTTGAACAATAAAAACATATAATAATGAAATTCAATAATGAAGCATATAACTCAATGAAATAGAGTTAAGTTAATAAAAACACTTATGAATTTGGTAAATATTAAATCAAGATCCTTTGAATGAGAAAAACATTTATCATCATAAAATTATTTCTAATTTCAATATAATTATTAAATAAATAAAAATATATATATATAGTATGTAAACCACATAAATGATAATAAGTGGTGAATATGGAATATGTCTAAAAGAATAAAAGTTGAGAGAATAAAGCCTCTAATGGATATAGTGATAATTTAATTTAATGGATTCTAAGAAGGGATTCATAAAAGGAATTCAAATAACTAGAAAAAAACATTAATAATAAGAATAAAATATATGGGGTAGCAATTACAGTATATAAAATAATATTAGTCAAATAACTTGAAAAAATTTGTAAATAAATGGAAGTAGAGATGAGAACCCTTTTGACATTGGTAAAATTTTAAGAAGAATCATTTAAAAGAAAATATTTAAATGGAAATTTAAATAAATGAATTAATATTGAATCATGATATAATATTTCAATAACATTTTTAAATGAAAGATTTAAAATTAAATAGTTTTTTGATATAAATCATGTCTCAAATAAGGATATTTGATATGAGAGAACCTTACATTAACACTAAATATACATCAATGAAATTTAACCTATTGTATTATGAAAATGACCGTCTTAATAACCTATTTAATAAACTTAATCATATATAATACCTTTTATAATATTTAATATTAATAATTTATACAAAATCTATTAGATATATATTGTTTATTTTCATCATTTTATGTTGGCGATTTTGATTACTTCACACATCAATTGTAATATTGAGGTTGATACCCATATATTATTACCATTTTTATCATTACTATATTATTTATGTTTCTAAAATATGTGTTACCTAATAATTTATAATGTTCATGTATTATTCCATGAGAGTTTTAGTCTTGATTCATGAAGATAAAATTATCCCCAAACTTGTTTTATATAATTTATCGATATCAAAAAATTACATTATAATTATCATTCATCTTTGTTTCATAATTTCATAATAATAAAAATGGAATATATTACTCGTTAATATTATATATATTTATAAAATATATTTTTACAACCATCTAACTAAGGTGGTGATGAGAAAAGTAACTCATCATCTATGGATATGGTAATCAATACATATGAATAAAAATGTTTTTATTTTTTCATTGATGGAAGGAAAGGAAGGTAAAAAATGATTTAAATTTATATAATAAAAATTCTTACATACGGATTATATTTATCTTATATATATATTATTTTAAATATCCTTGTGGGTTTATGATGAAACATAACATGTCATCTATGGAGGCAGTTGTTTACTCATACACACAGGTGAAATTTTCATTTCAAAAAATGGATAGAAGCGGAATAATTATGGTTATACCATCAATATAAAAACATTTTATGTATAATAATGACAGTAGTTAATTATACTAAAAATATTATTTTTAATTATATTTTTTCATGTCAATTTATAAAAGTTCGTCCTAATTTACAATACTTGTTTTTACTCTTATTAACCTTGATTAACAATTAACCATGGTATATGTTTTCTAATAAGGAAATATAAGAGGGAACATATTATCAAATTTAAAAAATAGGAATATGAATTTTTACTCAAATTAGACTTATTAAATTTCAAAATTTTGAAAAAAATTAACATTTAAATTAAAGCATAAGATTAAAAAAAATATTTTTTTTAGAAATTTTATTTTTATACATTAAGATTTTATATTATTTTTTTATGTGAATAATTAAATGAGTTTTAATTTATTTTCTAATATATTTATATATAATTTTTGATTTATTATTTAAAATATATCAATTAAATTTATATCAAAAAAACTACATAACATTTAAGAAAAAAAGTTCTTTTGAAAAATAATTATTTTGTTATTGTAACTGATATTTACTTTGGAAATCTATTTTTAAGTAAAAAAGAAAATTACCTTATTTAAAATTTTATATTTTCAAATTAAAATCCATTTTATTGATGGAATTTTTTTTATTTTGTAAAATAACTTTAACATAATAACATATATATTATAAAATTGTTTTTTAGGTAAATAAATTGTTTACAAAAAAAATATTCATATTACGTGATAATTAAAATTAATTTAGATTAAAATTAATTTAATTTTTTAATATATAATTTATATATACTCAATTATTCAATAGTTTTAAATTTGTTAAAAGATATTAAATATTTGGAAAAATTATATATCATTTTGGGAAATTCAAGTTATGATGTTATTCATAATAAATTATTATTGATTACATGATTTAATGGAACTAGTAAAATTTTATAAATACATTGGAATTAAAATTATATCAATTTTTTCTAAATATTGGAAACCATTATTTAAAAAAATGGAAATAATAATAATTTGTAGCGCATAAATATATGTATATATTTTACTATTAAAATAGGTTAATTGAATATTATCTATCTTATTTATATTGTAATCTCAAAAAATTTCAATGATTTTCTTGTATTCTAATAATTTATTTGAAATATATCATCATAATTCTTATTTTGGTGTTTCATATGAAACAAGATATTAAAAATAATATTTAATTAACTTAAAATATATACTAAACTCTTTAGGAATTACATCCGCCAATAAATATATTGCATACTCATTATTTAAATTACAACTGAATAATAAAAACAACTAACATTATCAATAAGTTGTACATGAATAAAGAGACAATTTTTAATTACTTGTTGACTTTACTATCATTTATAACACTAGAAACTCTTTCACTCCATTAAAATTAACATATATTGAGATTCAAAACCATTTTTGAAAAATATATCTCATTAGTTGGATGTAAATATTATGAGTTTCAAAAAGTTTTCCTTTTATAAATTTATTTTCATCATCTCGTTAAATACTAAAAGAAAATTGTTATAATAATATATTAAAAAATTATACTAAATGATCTTATGAGTATGAAAAATCAACCCAAAGATGTCTTCCTTAATAACGCATTCATTTTAATATCTAAAAATTTTGGGTAAATTATAATATAATTAATGTAACCTATAACTCATTCATTTTGACCTATTTTTTCCATTTTTATAAACCTATTAGGTTTGATAACCAAAATAGTTATATATCACATCATTAATATTCATTCAAATCCTAAATAATGGATTTTATAAATACAGTAAAATATAAATGTATATCCCATAATAGTGTCAAACTAGATGTGTACTTATGCCCATTTGTCATGCACTAAGTAAAGATCAAATTTATACTCAGCCATCCTTTTTGGGTTATTTCCCTGTGTTTCATTTATTATATATCCTACAAGCACTTTATTTTATCAATAAAATGATTTTATTTCTATGAATTTGCATGCTCTATTATTAACTAAAATATTAAAATGTTTTCCTATATCTAATGTTATCCCTAGGATTTTAACTTAACTTCAGTATTCTTAATCTCAAAAAAACTAAACAAATTTCCATAAATAAATATTCCATACTCTAATACTATATCATATTCTCCTTTCCCACCCTCCCAGGTCTAGTACTAAAAACAGGTTATTTACAATTGACTTTGATACCATGTAAGATAACCAAAGCTAAAATTTTTTATATTTAATTTATTTTAACATTACATATCTCAATAAACACATAATCCCAGAACCAAAAACTTTTGTGTCTTAGGATATTTAACAAATAAAAATTTTATTACACTTTATTTCACCATTATCTCCCACACATAATCATTATACAAGAGTTCTTTCTAAATATAGTCTTTAATATAATTCTCTATGGAAAATGGGAATAAAACAATGGGTGAACTCAAACAATCTATAAGGGAAAAAGTACAAATATTCCATCAATAGTTATATCATATACGTGTCATAAAACATGATTATGGGATAAATATTTATAATATAATGGGAATTTAAAAGAAGACTATGTTTGATAGTGTACATGACACACAACAATGATATTTTAAGACTAGGCAATATTATTATTTAATTACGAATGTTATAACAATTTTGTTGAATTTGGATGTATGAATTTTTGTTATAACCTTCTGAAAAAAAAATATATATATATATATATATTATTCTCAATAAGTTTTTTATTCATTAATATTAAATACAAAATTATTTTTTAGTAAAGTCAGTTTATGTGAAAATATGTGCTTTCTTCAAAAAGGGGGTTTTATTTATTTATTGAGGGAATATTAATATAATTTTCAACAAATTTTTTAAGTTTTATTTTATAAAAATGATAAATTTTTTGAAACAATCATATCAAAGTGATCTTTTAATTAAACTACGTGATTTTTCATAAAATATTAATTTGTTAGTTAATAGTGAAAATAAAAAATATATAGAAACTTGTCTTTTCCTTAAAGTATTTAATTAGTATAATTTTTTTATAATTTTTTTCTGAAATAATTATTAAAAAAATTATTTTCTAAAATAATCTATTTAATGTCATTTTAATCTAAATTATGTGTTATTTTTGTGTAAAAACATTTTATACTTAAAATTTTATTTTGTAAGAAAAATATTTTTTGTCTCTCTTAGGAAGTTTATTTTAAAAGTAATTTTTCAACATATATTAATTTATTATTTTTAAAATGGATTCTGTATTTTGAATCATCATTTAAAAATTTGGTAAATATAAGAATTTTGTTTTCAGTCATAATGAATTGTAGAAATTGTAAAATTTATCACCATAGTAAAGTGTAAATATGGTTATCTAGGGTAGAAACTGGTGTGAAATTAATTTAAAATACCATAAAACTTTATTTTAATTTTTAGGAGTTTTTTTTTCAAGAAACCCATTCATATATTAAAAAATATAGAATTTGGGGGGATTTTTATAAGATAAAAATCATGATATTATTTTAAGAAAACAATAATTCAAAAATGTCTCTTTCTTGATTAAAGTATAAGTAATGTGGTTTCCCAATGATGTAAAAATGTTGTTAAATTTTATTAATTGTTATATTTAATATGAATAATTTTTTGTTATTGTATTAGTTCAAATTTCTTAATGAAATAAAGACCTCAAATTCTTATGCAATCATGGCACAGTGTTTATGTAACCAATAAAAAAACAGGTAAATTATTTTAAAAAAATTGAAATTATTATTTTTTGGTGAGTTATAATGTTACAAAAATAAAATCAATACAATTTATTGATAATATTTAAATTCTTTATATTTTATTTACATTAATTTCTTGATATTTTTTAATGTATAATATTTGAATAATCTCAAAAATGATATTAAATCTATTTTATATTAAATAATAATTTATTATAGGAATTAAAATTAATAGAAATATTATAGTTATCCAACTAAATGGGATATGATATATCATATCTATCATTTTCCTTTTATTTTTCACTTTTCCATATATAGTCAATTTCATGGAACCAAAAGAATAATATTTTTGATATCGTGGTAATCGTTATAATGGATTATGGGGGGTTAAAAAAATATAAAGGACTTAAAATGTCACATGAACATGTCTAAATTTTGTTATTTGAGATTATTTACACTTATATATAGTATAAAATATATTTATATAAAAAAATCTAATTGAACCTGAAAATCTATAAATATTAATTTAGTACTTTATGTAATTCCATGGGTTCTCCTCTCTTCTCTTATATAAGCGCACCACCTATCCTATATTCATCACACTTAATGGAAGAGTTAGCTATAACAAAACCAAAATAAATCAAATATTAACTTCTTTATAAACATTTTACTAGTTATTTTCTTCCTAAAATTATATCCCTATGGTTTATATGAAGAGAATTAGAGGCTCTTTAAGGAGGAGGTAATTGTCTCTATCGAGCGTTTCAATTTTTCTTCTTCCTATACCTCCTTCAATTAAATTCAAAAAAATTCAATACAATAAAAATAATATATAATATATAATAAGGTGTTATTATGTTAATTTAATTTTAGTATTCATCCCCTTGTACATAAAATGGGAAATAAAACCATCGTCTGTGTGTACGTACGGACCACCACATCGCACACCATTGTATTTTTTTCTCATAACTAACATTGATATATGATTATTATGTGTTATTGAATTGTTATTTCTGATATTAATTACCTAATTGTGATTATGGAAGAATATTTTCGGATTAATATTCATTCAATTATGATTTTAAAAAATGGAATTATTGCACATATGTGCGTACGATTAATCATCTCTATATAGAGATGTAGTTAATTTTTCATCCCAAATTTTCATGCATGGTTATAAATATGGAACTTGTTAATTAATTACATATTTAATAAAAAATTATTATTATAAAAATATAATATATTATTTTTCTTCATACACTACCACTTGTTGAAAAATGATATTGTTTCCCTTGTGTATATGTGGCAAACCACCTCCATAGAGTCATGAGATTCATTTCTCATATCCACCTTAATTATATAATTATAAATATATATATTTAAAATATATTATATTTATATCATGATAAAAATTATTGAGTTGATGGAACCAAGATCAATATGTAAGGACTATAACATCTATATTAAAACATATATGAAAAATGTAGCATTTAAAACACAAAAATAATAATTATTATTAAGAAACTTAATGGAAGAGAGATAAGATGTTATGTGAAAATAATGAATGGTATTTTAAGTATGAATATGATTATGATAAATAATTATAATAAATTTAAATTTATTATGCAGTAGGTTATCAGACTTATGAATCAGTTCGGACATGAAGCAATGAGTTTTATAACTCAATTTCTTTTCATTCGGTTATGTTACTTATTTATTGCCTATGTTATTTTATGATTATGTGTGTAATGTTATATGATTATTCTATATTTTATTTCCCTTAATTGTATGTTAATTCAAATTTTCAACTCATAATCACTTCATTGACTACTTCTCACTTGAACATTAGGTTATTTATATGGGTTTCTCATCTCAGTTATATTTCTTTATGGCATATGTCATATTCACAAATTGTTTCTTTTGTGTGGTATATATATTTCCCCTTTGATATATTTTATCTAGAATAAATTCTTATTCCTGGTATTAAATGTTTGATTTGAATTCATTCATTTCACAGGAATTATGAATCAAATGTTTCCACAATGGTAATGATTAATTTTATAATCTCTTCCTTATAAAACATTTATTATTCTTAAGTTTATATTGGAAATATTTAAGTGATATTTTTTTCTAAAACCAAAACTAATTTTTTTACCTATTGTAAATTCTATAAATTTTCATGTTTCTTTTCATTTTCATCTCTTTATGTAATCAAAACCCCAAAGGAGTGTTTTTAATGAAAACTAACATTTTTTTAATTTGGGTTGAAATATTGTTATTCATTATCCAAATTTAAATTAAATGATTTGAAAAATGTTTCAAATGTTATATAATGATTTATTAAATTCATTTATACATATGTTTTAGTTTATATAAAAATTATTAAGAGGAATCTTCTTGTAATTGTCTAAATGTGGAAATTTTTATCAATGGTTTGAACTAAATAGTTGTATTAATGCTTACCACATGAACACCTTCTCCCACAATCATAAGTATTATTTTCTTTTAATCTTTGTTTACCAGTTTCTATGGTTCTTTTAAAATAATATTTTCACTAATATTCTATAAATGTTTAGAATTTATATAAGTGATAACAAAATGAATTGGGTATTTTTATCAAGAAATATGTCAATCATATTTTAAAGGAATTTTTATCTTTGCTAACATCTTTAGTTAAATAATACATTTACTAGAGATATATTATATTAATACCACCCATAATTCTTATCTAGATGGGTTATGAAAATTTTTAAAGTGTAAGGTATTAAATTATGTATTCTAGTTCTTTTTATATGGATAGTTATTTATCATTAATTCATATTGAATAAGATTTATTGTTTATTATGATGATGGTTAAATTAGACTTAGTAAGTGGAAATTTGGTATTGGTTTTAAATAACCCCTTGATATTTTGGTATGTGTCTGGATACAAACTATTATGATTATTTTTTGTATTCCTTACCAATTGTTAATGATTTCTAGGAATGAGTCGTTTTATTTATATTTATGATTTATTGGAACAATAACATGATGGTATGATAATGATGCATGATATTATACATTCTATCATTATGTCATCAGTTATTGTTATCCATGCAATTATTTATGTTTTTTACATCATCCAAGGATATATTCAAATTTTATGATATTAGTTATATGAAATATTTGATTATTTTTTATCACTTCCATATTATCTATGATTTATGTATTCTTTGATAACTTATTTTGTATTCTTTTACTTACTATGCATCTCAGCACACTCATTATTATTTTTTCCTTTCTTAGGATACAAATAAGGGTTATATGAATGATTAAAAAGATATAAAATAAAAATTATAGGCTCTCACATTAATTTTAACTTGTATTTCACATTTACAATTATAATGTGAGAATTATGTATTTATCTAGTCTCCCTGAGTGTTAAACTATTCAATCATTCTAAGTGAGACATTGTGTATCATGTGGAAATATAGTAATATAATAATTGAATTAAGGTTACTGGATTTTGGGTGTTACAATAAATAATGAAAAATGATAATATAATAATAATATTTGTTTAAATTGTATAATATAAGGACATGTAATGTCTGAAGAACAAAGATAGAATATAAAATAAGAGTGTTCCACATATTTAATCAATGTATATCCAACATGTATGGATTATTATAACTATAAAAAAGCACTTTAATAATGTTGTGAACATAAAAATAATTTAAATATATAACATTGTGAACATAGAAATAATATAGATCCATTACGTTGTGAACATAACAATAATGTGAATCCCAGAATTTTGAAACATTTCAATAATTTATATACATCCTGTTGTGATCATAATAATAATGTACACACATCATCTTGTGAATATAAAAATAATGTAATCACATTCTGTTTTGAACATAGAAACAATTTACATGCTTCATGTTGTGAACATAACAACAATGTACATTACATTTTTTGTGAACATAAAAAAACTGTATATGAATAATCCTTATATCAAGAGACATTAAACATTGACCAATGACTTGGAAGGATATATAATACCCTTGACATAATAGAATAAAAATATATTCACATTAGATCCATACAAAATCAATCATATATCATATCACGATTCACCCATTGATTTAAAATGACTTTGAAAATATTTACAAGAGGTATCTAAAAAATTGGTTTCAATAGTTAGATTAGTTGAAACAAAAAAATCAACTACTAAAAAAATAGAAATTCATAATAGATTTTTAATCTTTATTTAAAAAAATTAATTCAGAAATATATATATATATATATATATATATTAGACAAATAGGAATATTCAATGAGAATAATAAAAAAAAATCATAAAAAATCAACCATATATAAGAATGTAATGTTATTGGTTAATTTTGAAAACATTGATTGATTAGTTCATATAAAAAACATTACAACATTATTTGTAAATAAATATCAATAATTTATTCATGGCAATTATATAAAAAATTTCTAATGAATATGTTGAGTGGAATAAAAAAAATACGACCATTAAAGTAAAACCATTAATATTTTAAATTACCTTTATTAAAACACATATCATAAAAATATTTATGAAACAGTATTTTTAGAAAAGGTGAGGATAAATATGAATATCATTGGATATAATTTATATTTTGATGTGAAAATACGAATTCAAATCAATTTTTGTAAAATTAATATTTACATTGAAGAAGAATAGTCTTTAAGAAGAATGAGAATTGTTGTTAATAGTGTTTTAATTTTTTGGAAAATAAATTGATCAATGAATAAAATTTCAATTAAAATTTCCTTTTTAAAATAAATAAATATAATTCATCATATAATAAATACTTAGTTTTTAATAATCCTAATGTAGGATAAATATGTTCAAGAATAGATATTATAACACAACAAAAAATCTTACGAATTTTGTTACCTTTTATTCAAATACCTATTTATAAGAAGATTAGAGATAGATTTTAAAATACATTAATTTACATGATAAGTAAGGTATAAATACATACATTGAAATTACATGCAGCCCAAAAAAGAAAATAATTGGTGAATATGGAATATGTACGAAATAATGTAACTTGAGATGATAAAAACATTTATAAATTTGGTAATTGTTTAATCCAATGTATTGGAAGGATGTATTCATACAAGAACATTATGATACCATGGATTAAAAATTAATAAAAACAATATATGATATTGTTTTATTAATTACACCATATAAAATAAGACAAGGTGTATAAAATTAAAACATAACTTACTGATTGCAAATTGAGTCGAAAACCATTTTGAATTTTGTAACATTTATAAATGAATACCATGGGTGAGAGAACATTAAGTGGAACTTAAAATACCACTAAAAATGATTGAATAATGATATAATATATCAAATAGTAATACTATACACCATGTAAAATAAAACAGTTTCATAATAAACAGCATATGTCAATAGAGGAAATTTGTGATAGGAAACCCATACCTTATCGTTAGACATTGAAAAAAAATGTTAAACTCAAATATGATAAATATATAAATCATAATAAATTATTTAATAATATTTTTCAAATATTTTTCCTTTTAAAATATTTAATTATGATCATATATTATACATTTAATAGTCATTTTTTATTATCACATGTTCATTATTTTGATTGCTTTGAACATGATTTGTAATGTAGATGTCCATCCCCATTAATTAATTCATTTTTTGGGATTAAACATATTTTATTACTCCTTAATTCAAGTCTTATTACATTAAGATTCACTTAACACATCCCTAAAAGGTCTTAAGTCTATGTGTATTTGGGAAAGTAAGTATATATGAAATTAACAAGATACATGTGTACAACATTAATATTTTAAAAAACTATGAAGAATGTTGTTTTATTAGATATATCTACTAATCCTATTTGGGAAAAAAAGGGATATACATAATAAAATGGTGATAAATAATTCCAACGGAATAATAAAATAATAAAATAATTTAAAGCTTTATATGTGATCCTCTAGGTGTATAAAGGTATCATGATAGGGTTGGGAATGATAATCTTGAATGATGGGGCCTGATATAACGTGATAACATAAAGGAGATAAAGGAATGTGAAAAAACATAAAACATTACTTCATAAACATAATTTATTGAAAAATACTAAAACAAAAAAACCTAGTGTTCTTTGGATGACCTCTCATGCACCTTAAATGGAGTCTCATTGGATAAAAACATTATACAATGCATTTGAGGTCTGTATAATTCTCAGTCCACCTATTACTTTCATATCATATACATGCCTATGCATGCCTCATATATCATATGATGTGTGGATGTATTCACTCGAATTTTACACCATTATTAATTATTATAGGTTACATACATCTAAATACTAAATCAATTAATGATATATAAAAATATGTGAATATAATTTAGAGTAAATGAATATTGGTATTCACTATAAAAATGTTTGTCATGGAAAATCTCAAGATAATTTCGGTAGCTTAATGAGTGTACATAATGGTTTATAAAAATGTTGAATGAGAGATAAAGTGGTTTATAATTACTTGGTCATCATATGGATATTAATAATGATATATAAAAACATATGAAAACATAAACTATTTGAAATCCAATGGTTTGACATATAGAAGTTTCTTGAATCAAGAGGAGAATGAGTTGATCTCTTACCCTGAAATGGTGCTTCTTAAATCATAGGAATATATTGTTAGGAGAATGGATGGAACATTTTTGGACCCTATAGTGGTAATTTATGGGTAAATTTATGATATAATGGTTTTAATTTAAGAGGAAATGGAGGTTCATTGGGTTTATAAGGCAAAAGAAAGGTGAATTATTTTTTAATTTCCAATCATATGATTTGGACACTATATGATAAAGTAATGAAAAACACAAATAATCGCATGGTTTTTTATCATGGTTTCTACAAAATAATATTTTTTCAGTATTTTATAATTTTAATAAATGAACACACCAAAATAATACCCTTGGTTAAGTGGATTTCAGTCAATTTTACAAAGAATTTATTTTAAAACCATAAAATATAATATCGATTTTGGAGGATTCATTAAGGATTTATAAAATTAATCAAATATATTTTAAAAAATAATTATTAAGGGGAATAATAATTTTAATCATGGATAATATTTATAAGATTTATCACATTAATTTTTGGATTTTATTATTTCATAATACATACAATATAATTATATAGTATTTAATTTTAAACCAAAAATTTTGTTGTCTCGTAAAATTATGAAAAAATCACCATTGGATTATTTTGGCATGAAAATTTCAAATATAATATTTATATTATAAAAATAATTCTCCAAATATTTTTATTTAAAATATAAATTAAAAAATATATATTTATTTCAAATACGAATCTTGTTTTCAATAACAATTTTCTGATCCTTTTAAAAATATATTCGAATTTTCTAGATTATATTATCATTTATATTTAACAAATATTTTTTAATAGTACAACCTTATTAGGATATATTTAATTTCATAAATTATTGAATTAATCAAAAATAATTTTTTGATTGAAATGTTATGCTTCCCATAAATACAATCTTTGTTTCGTTGTATCAAAACTAAATTTTTATCAAACTAGGTATTTAATTGGATAAAAATTAATATTAAAACTAGATAAATAAAATATATTTTTGAATGAAAAAAATGTAGTAAATCATATTATTGGGGACTTGATATATGTACCCTTTATACACTAGTGAATTACCTAAGGGTAATGTGTGACATGGTGAGATTATCATAGGGTGGTTTGGAGAATAGGGTTTGATTCGTGATCATGATGAGCCCAAACATCTCCTATAAATGGTTTTTATCGAGCTTCAACTGATGAATCTCGACATGGGACTAGAAAAAGGAAAACTTCAGTGAGTTTATCTAAATAAAAATATCCACTTAATGGGATATATAGGGTATTATCTGACAATTCGGGCCCATCACTTAATTTTTTTCTATCTTATGGAATTCATCATTATGCTTCATATACTAATCTTAATGGTATATAAAGTATATATTATAAATCATTATGATTCATAATGGACACTGGAAATTGATAGACTATATAATGGTCCAAAATAACCAAATTAGTGCATGTTCTTTCTATCACTATATTTCTTATTAAAGAATTTTCTCATTTAAAAAATTAAATTTACTTTATAAATGTTTAGTTCAATACATTATTCACCCCTTTATAAATTTTCCCCTTGATTTTTTCATTTAAATAACTAAAATTTTTTATGATACTTCTATCTTGTCACATATTTATATTCCTATTCCACCTCCTAAAACTTATGGCTCCACCGTAACACTTTGACCAGGGAAGATAACTAGTTTTGTGAAACATTACCAATATAATATAAGATCTTCACCATATAATCCTCATATGAAATATTACTCTAAATTGGTAACACCTAGTGATTTAGTACATATGTGAGGCCTGGTATGTACTTCTTCAAGAAGGATATGTGGAACAAATCATGTACTTAAGATAGGTTAAGTGGAGTGCAAGTCGATATGCCACCACACTGATGTGATTAAGGATCTCGAATGGGGTGATGTTTCCAAGAATAAGAATTAAATTCTTCCCAAACATTAAGACTTTATTCTATGGAGATATACTAAGTAACACATTATCTATGGAATCAACCTCTAGTTTATATCAATGATTTCCTATAATGGGTTTCTATCATCTTTGTATTGATTTCATATGACACTAAAAGGTTTAAAGAATTTCTTCTATTTAATGGATAAGATCAGGTTCCATTAGCTTATACTATCTAACATCATCGCATTATGTTGTAGTCTGATTCTTATTCCTAGAAAGATCCTCATAAGGTGCTATTTTTATGTTATAATATAAACTATTATTATACGAGAAGTTCACTCGGGTAAGGTGTTGATCCTAACCTTCTTGTAAATCCATTAAACATGATATCATTACATCAATTAGAGATTCCATGGTTATTTTAGACTAACCATCCATCTATGAGTGATAATTTTTCTTAAATCTCATATTTATATCAAATGCAATCTAAATTATACTCTAAAACCTAGAGGTAAACCTTGTATAACAATCTGATATAATAGAGAGTAGATCTCCATAAAGTCTTACCACTTCAATTTTTTATATCTTGGTGTGATGTTTAGGAGATAAATCGTATTTGATAGTACTACATTGTGCTAACTGTTTAAGGGAATTGACTACGACCAATATTGTGTCATTCCTATTAAGTGTCATATGGAGTCCTAACATGAAATCATTAGTTATTTCTATGATTTTCATACTACTATGGGAAATTTTTAATCATACCCTTAGAATTATTTTGTTCCTCCTATACTATTTTTTATACCAAGAATTAATATAAAGACTCTATGATATCCCTCTTCATGTTATCCCACCATAAGGATTCTATTTAATATCTATAATTCCTAAGTATTATTAGTTAAATAGAGAACGATGTGTTATGAGAATCATCCAGAAGTTCACAATTCATTTCTAGTTTTTATGGTACACATATATTGGTTCAAAAAATTATAATTAATTCTAATAGAAAGTAGAACTATGAAAAATTTTATTCCTTATCCAGAAACCACTGATCATCTATATGTTCATCCTTGGTCCTGTCTATAATTTAAGTATTAATAGTTATTCTGGAGAGGTTGGATGAAGATCATTTTATTATTCCCATATCCATTCTTTACGTGTCGAAGAATATTATATCCCTATCAATCCTCATCACCTATAGTTTTATGGATCCTTTATACTCATTGCATATGCCTATTTTTTCCATTAATAGATTATAATTGATTGGAAAATAATAATCCTTGGTTATCTATTACCAAATTAATTAGTTCATATTAAGATCTTATTGTGTGAATATATACTCTTTGTCTTTTATGGTATGTATATATGTCACACATTTCTCTTAAGTGATAATGTCTCCAAATCATCAATGAAAATATCAATTAGGTCTATTCTAGATCATATGTTGAGTAGTTATACTCATGAATCTCTAATGGTACATATGTATAGTCAATATCTTTTTAGTCTCCCATGAGTAAAAAAACCTGGCCATTTTTTCATGCATCATTATAGATCAAACATCCTTCCTCATTGGTGGGTAATGTGAGAACATGTTAAGTGATTATCCTTTTCTCCAGTTATTTAAATCATTATTCACATTCATCGATCCAAAATAAATTTGTCCCTTATGAGTAATATTATTTAATGTTATTTAAATTAATGATTAGTTTCTGGAAAATAGAATATATTACCCAGTTAATCCATGGAAACTAAGGAATTCCCTCATAGATGTTAGTATGGGACATACATGGATTGCCTTTTTTATGGAACAACTTATATCCATTTGATGGTGATACCGAGCCCTAAGCAAGTTACGTACTCTAACCCAGACAAAATTTTACTATACTTTTCATAAACTTATTTTTTTATAAGGTCTACAATATTTTATTTAAATACTCCTCATGTCCCCCCATTCATTTAGAGTTTATAATATTATCATCTACAAATTCTACCATAAACATATGGAGGAATTCCATAAAATCTGTATTTATTAAGTTTATAATTATTTTTGGAGCATTAGTTAGTCTAAATGGAATCAATAGGAACTCAAATTACCCTTACCATATATGAAAATATGTTTTGAGGATATCCTCCTTATTCACCGTTACATGATTATGTTCGGGCAGAAGATCGTCCATCAAGAATTATCAGGATCCACATAGCTAATCAAACAAGTAATCTATTCATGATAAGGGATGTTTTTTATTTATTAGGACCTAATTGTGCTAATGATAATTAACATATAGGTACATTGGATCATCCATCATCTTCATAAATAGGAATACTGCAACCCATTGTGAAGTACAGTGGCATTTAAACACTTTATTTTGATTCTCCAATTATTTTTTATTTACCTCCTCAACTTTATCAATAACCATTTCACACAGAATCTTTGATATTTGAAAATCTCTAGATATAAGCTCAACTGAGAACTCAATCTCAAAACCTTGTAGAATAATAGGAAATTTGTCATGAAGCACATCTAAAAATTAACTTTCAATGGAAATTTTATTAAGGATGATATTTTATTTAGTATCAATCATTTTTTATAGATATTATTTATCACAAGAAAATAATATCCATGATTTAGATTTTGGTACCAATAAATATTTTCCTTCATCTTGCACTGGAGGAAAATATATGGGATGTTTTTGATATGGAGCTTCATTTACTTCTATTATAAATAAATGTAATATTTATATATGTAAATACAATCCATGCCTAGAATATAATAAAACTGAACAATAATGAGTTTAAAAAGTCTTCATTGGATGTTTAGCCTGCAAATTTGGATAGGGTATGAGCTAAATTCTATGTATGAAACAATTGACCCACTTATCACCTTCACTAACAAACCACCTTCCCTTTTTGTGGTTGTGTTTGAATAGTTCTACAAAAATTATGTGATATAAAATAATGTGTTGAACCAGAGTAAAATGGTACATTTTCTATCCATGAATGAATAAATAGCGTAAATCTGAGTACATTATATTAGAGACGCACCTCATTTTTTGTGATGTAATACACTCTCCCTTACCACCAAGGCGTTCGATTTTTCACTATTTGGTTCTCATCGACAACCCTTGGCTTAGGGCATTGATTAATAGAGTGTACATGATCCTTGTTGTTGAAACATTACATGGTAGGTAGAGGGTTGAGTGGAGAGTTCTTTCTTCCATTACATTGGTGGGTTACTATAGTTGAAAATCACTAACTATGTGTCCTTCCTTATAGAAACAAAGTTATTTCCTTATCTGATTTATGTAATTTAAATGATTCTTCTTCCCACAACCATAAGAATAGGGATGATGTAAATTATTACCCCCGTGATATTTTTCCATCACACCTACAAAATTAAAATCAATTATATGTTTCTTGCCTCCATCCCCAAAAGACCTTTTAAATTTAATAATCTACATTTTGAATTTTAGGGAAATCAAAAAAATTCTCATACATAAAAAATTCTAAAATAACCTTCACTTTTCCTATGTTTTTCTTTATCCCACCACAGAAGTGGTCAAATTTACCTTTTGGGGTAATGAAAAATTGATAGGTATATCAGTAAAGTATTGAAAAGGTTTTCTCATACACCCTTATGGATTTATATTTCTTTTTATTGAGGCTAAGTAAATCCTGCTCTATTTTATGTTTTGGAGTGTGATGAAAATAATTTTCTCAAATCATTTTTCATAATTTATCCCCTTCCATAGCTTTGATCTCCACTAAGAGCTTTGTATTTTTTGACCAATGTCCTCCATAGATCAGAATCCACTTTCAAATTATAAAAGCACACCATGTATTTATTTTTATTGGATCGTTGAAGGATGAAGAAGAGAATTAAAATAGAATTGATCCATTTTTTCCATATTAAGAGATCTATAGATCCACTAAAATCTAGAGACCTTTGACAAATTATAGTCTTAATTAAAACATGTTATTTCATTAGGTGGATTCAAGAATTCATAGAGATTCATGTTTCTAATAAAAATTTATATTACATTAAAATTTATTATCATGATGTCCCAAATCCTTCTCCCATCGTGTCAAGAATCTCATTTTTGTGGCCATTACATTACTCATTATATTTGATGTTGACTCAACCTATCCAATTTCTAACTATTTGACTAGAAGAAATGTAAAATTATTGAAGGGTAATTTTAAACTATTAAACACATAAATATAAATCCATGAACATTATAGAATAACTCATAAATGACATATATTACTGAAAATATATATTTCAAGGTTTCAATCAATGTTATCCATTATGTTTATCCTAATATAATATCTTATGGGTATTTTTTCCCTTAATAATGTTTCATAAGGTTCATGTGAATTTACCAATGAATATGCACCTTGAGTTTCAACCTATATATTTATCTATTCATGTTTTCATTATCCTAGTGAATATTTATTACCTATCAATGCACCATTTTATATTTGTTAACCATTTTTATAACTATTATAGAGCCACATCCTCATGTATTATCCAGATCAAAGTTTATTTTCTAGAAAACCACTTACTATATACTTTAAAAAAATTGGTATTTTTTCTAATCTTTATAATTATCCCTATATATTTTACAATATTTTTCGATTCTTAATCACCAAAAATTAACTAGACTTTTCTCAGATACCAACTACAACAAACAATATTTTATTACAAATTAATTCATTAATTAATACATGAAGAAACTATTAATTCAACCCTAGAATATCATGTGGCATACTATATTTGGGAAATTAGATATATATTACATTAACATGAAACATGGTTACAAAATCATTATTTAGTAAAACCCTTAAACATGCCCTTATATTCGTTATATCTACTAAAGATGCATGGGATATCTTGGGGATGTACATAAGTAAGGGGTAACCAATAGAGCGCAGTATTTGAATTAACAAAAAATAGCATATAGTAAGGTATTAAATATGATACAAGAAGAATTTAATGGTAACATTAAAGGGGTGAGATCATAATCACCAACAATAAGGAATGGTAAAACATTAAAACCTAAATTTAGCAATGAAATTCAAAAACAACCTAAAACATGACTCAATTAACATTTGAAAATGATATATTTGAAGGAAACGTAATATAATGTTCTCAGAATGATGTTATTTTCATGATAAATGGAATCTCATGATACCAAAATATTTTAATATTCATTGGAGGGATATATAATTTTGGACCATCCTATTACTTTCATATCATGTTCATGAATTATTGTGCCACATATATCATACATCATAGGGATGAATTTCATTAGTTTTAAACACATGATTAATTGGTTAGGATTTCATAATTGTAAATATCAAATCAATTTGTTATATTTACAACTAGGTTAATACCCTTGATTATAAATGCGGATAGATATTCAATACATAATTTTTTGGCATTGAAAATTGTAGGATAATTTCAACAGCATAACCGTTGTACATACTGATTTATTAAAGGGGTTAATGAGTGATAAATGACTATATAGTTACCTTGGGATCATGAGAACATTATGGGGGGTGTGTAAAAACATATTCAAGTATTAAAATTTAAAATAAAAAATCAAATACATATAAAAGGCTCATGAATATGGAGGGGAATGAAAGAATCTCTAGCCCTGAGAAACTTATTCTTAAAGATTGGTAGTTTCTCATGGGTCTACTAGGGAGTGATAAAGAGAGGTACTCCTAGAATAAATTGATTCTATAAAAAATTTTGTGAATAGTGAAATTAGTTTTTTGGGAGTAAATAAAAAAAAGATAATTATGTAGTTGGGTTTTGGCTTAGTGGTTACAACCCCATAATCCTACATGGAAAATGGGGGTTCAAACCCCATTGGGCGCAGGTACTATAGAAGTACTGTAGCAACGACGGGCACTGTAGCAGTGGTAGGTCAATGGAGCGGCGGCAGGGGCACTGTAGCAGCGGCGGGTACTGTGTGGTACTGTAGCAGGCAGTTACTGTTGCAGTACTATTCAAAGAATGGGCCTTAGGCAAAAAAAATTTGGCATATGGGCCACGTAATGTGCTAAATGCCCATAGGGCCATCAAGCTATGTAATGGGTCTCCCTCAACCTAGTTAAATGTGATATTTTAATTGCATTAATAATAAATGAGGCTTCGGCCCGAACCATTAAAAGAACAAGATAATTATTTATTAATTGAAAAATATATGTTTTGGACTCTTTAAAATAAAATAATTGAATCCAAAGACCATACAGTGGGTTTTCCAATGGATTCTTTCATATAAAAGTGGTTTAATTTTTTTTTGTTGATAAATAAAATATATAAAAATAATACCATTGTTGATTTGGAAGTGATTCATTCTTATAAATATATGATTTTTAAACAAGAAAATATAATATAGGTTTTGAAGGATTCATTACGGATTTATATATTTAACAAAATAACATTAATAAAAAATTATTTTAAAATGGAAACATAATTGTTTTTTGTAAAATATTTATAGTATTAATTATATTACTTTTCGGATTTTATGATGTAATAATACATACTGTATAATTATATAATATTTAATATTGTACAAAATAATTTTTCAGTATTAAAAAAATTATAAAAAATAAATATTGAATAATTTTGATTTTATTATTTGAAATAAAATATCTATTTGATAAAAATAATTCTTTAAATATGATAATTTACATTTTTAATTCAAAAATACCCGTTTATTGAAAAATATTGTTTTTTTAATAACAATTTCTGAACCTTATGAAAATTACAATTGAATTTGAAAATTTTATATTATAATATATATTTAAAAGATATTATTTATTAATAATATTTAATTAAAATATTTCTTATTTCAAAACATATTTAATTCCTCAACAATTGTGTCATGTTTGAAATTATATATTTCCTAAAAATACAATTATTATTTCATCATATCAAAATATAATAATTATCAAAATTATTATTTAATGTTTTAAAATTTAATAATATGAAGGGGTAAATATGATAATATTTTTATAAAAAATATAAAAATTTATCCTATAACAATATATATACATATCCAATTATTAGAAAAATCAATTCCCTATGTTTATGGTGTGGAATGGGGAGATATTTAATGTGGTGGTTTAGTGATCATGGTTTGTGCAATAATCTTGATGAGAATGAACTAATCATACAAATGTTTTTACATAAGATTAACCTATTAAATCTTTGATTGCCTAGGTAAAAGGAAATTTCCAGTGATTCTATATCCATTATAATCTCTGATAAATGGTATTCATAGGGTATGTTCCTACTAGTCGGGGGCATCACTGATATCGCTTATGTCAAATGTACTTTAACAAAAAAATTAATATTAAAATCTTAATGGCCACTATAAAATAGATATATTATCAATATTAATGATACTTAATTATATTTATAATTTATAGATGTAATAATAGTTTAAAATAACCAAAGTAGTGAGTCTGTTTTCAATAACTTCATTTCCTAATAAAGAATTTATTCATTTTAAAATTAGAAATTTTATTTATAATTTTTCATTTAATAATAAATATAGACAATTTATTATTATTTAAGGTACTATAAAATTTCTAAATTAATTATTTGTAATGTTCTAATTTAATTTCATTAAATTTTTAGTCAATATTCATGAATATGGAGTCAACAACGAGATTGTTTTAAGTAATTTTCTAATTTCAATTGATTAGTTTATAATGATAATTGATTTTCCAATCATCCTATAAGAATCATATTCATGATATATATTAATCTTAAATATCATATATATATTTATATTATATGTTTTTAAAACCATCAATGTAAGGTGGTAATGATAAGTTAAAAAATGCATCCATGGAGGTGGAATTGCTCACATATGCATGAGCGATGTTTTCATTTTCCAAAAGATAAAATGAAAATAAAGCAAATATTGAATTATATTTAAACAATAATATTTTAATAATAGATATAATATTTATTTTTCAAGTACATTCCTATAAGAATCAATGTAAGGTGGTTATTAATAATGAAACTCATCATCCATGTAGGTAGTAGTTTGCACATATTCATAGAAATGTATTTATTCTTGAACGGATTAGAGGGGAATAAATAATGGTTGTACCATTAAATAATAATATTTTTGTATAATAATGATAGTGATGTAATTATATTAATATAGGTAAAATATTTTTTAGGCCGTTGTTTGAGAAAAATAAATAAGAATAGACTTTGGTTGTATAATACTCACATTGTGGATTTGTCTTTTCTCATAGAATACTTATTGTTAATGGAGTACATTGAAAAATTTCATTTAAAAAAGGGATTAAAAATGTTTAAATGGATTATATTTGAGGTAAAATATGTAGTATCTGAAGAGGAATTCTAAGTCTATGTGTGTAATGAAGTGGGGTAAATATGGAATGAAATTTCTTTTATATGAAAAAAGGATGGTGACACAATGAGGTATTAAAAAAACCTAAAAATTTATTCTTGATGAAGTTTTCACCTACTTAATTCAGTGAAATTATATCCACATTATGTTACTCATTTTTACTTTTATTAACCATGATTAAGAATTATCCATGGTAACAATTTTTTTCTAAAAATAAAATAGGACCCATATAACCAAATTGTGGTGAATTAAATCAAAATTTGGACTCAATTTATTCTAATTTATTTTATAAATATTAAAAATAACTTTTTAATTAAATCATAAAATGTGATTCAGGTGAACATGGTTCATTATCACTTTCGAAGACTTTATATCTAAATTATAGTATGTAAAGCCTACTATTAGAATGTGTCATCCAATAAAATATCTTTATAAAAGTATCATATATTATTTTAGAATATAGAAAAGAATCCATGCATGTTTAAAATAGATGAAAAAATTATGTTCTTGGTAACACTTTACACATAATAAAAATTATTTAATACTAAAATGAATCCAATATGAAATATGAGATAACAGTATCCTATAGACAACATAGGTAGTATTTCACAATTGGTAGCTCGATTATCAACAAAACCTTCAAAAATATTTTTCAAATATACTTGGATTATTTATTTTGATAAAATTATAAGAACCAAAATCTTTATATAATACTCATATAATATAAATTTAAATATTTCACTCGATAATGAAAATACCAGCAGCATCCAATTTCATATTTACTATGGAAAATTTCTTCATATAGTTTAATTCCTTTTCATATGAAAAATATAATTATCCTTCCCCTTTACCATATAACTATATTATTCGCTTATTTTTAGGGTCGTGTGAAGTTTCCTTAGATATTGAAGTTTCCTTATACTTTGTCACATATTTGATATTGTTCACTCTTTTGAAATAATGTTTTTCACATATCATTATATTATCTTATTGGATAATCAAATTCAATATATACATAATTATTGACTTATATGTTTCATGTTTAAATTCAAAATAAAACCTAATAATCATAGAGGAAGTGAAAAGAGAAAATTATTTTGGGACAATTATTTATATTTCATTAATCCTAAAATTTCCATGTTTACAAATATAGCAAATTATAATGACCTGGAAAATTACATGTAATTTTTTTAATTATTTGGGATTATTTTGAGTCTTTGAAAATAGAAGGTGCATAATTTCGAGGCCCGGTGTTCTAGGAATTAATTTTTGAATTTTTTTATCGTATGTTTAGTAAACACACAGGCCACATAATCTATCTTTTGAACCGGAGCTCAGATTAAAAATTTTAGGGCACCATTGAATCTGTAATGTCGGGATTCACCTGAAAACGGCTTAACTTCAGCTGGTGAGGGCCGAGCAGAAATGTTACTTTTTGGACTTTTTGAGAAAAATAATAAAAGAATTTAAAAGAATTATTTCATTCTTTTCTCTCCATTGTGTGGCCGATAATGAAAATGCGAGGTAGTGACAACGCAACAACATGGAACTTTAAGGAAACACATGGATGATCTATATTTCTCAATGAATCAATGAATTTAACAGTGCAAAAAATCAATGTTATTTCATAAATAAAACAGTGTAACAATGAGACATCACATCATTATGGAAACGCTACAACGTGGTTCTATAAATAGATCGATGTGTCAGAAAAAATAAGGAGGAATGATTTGGAGGATTCTCTAGTGAAGCTCTGACTCACTTCCAACCCAGCAAAGAACGATGAATAATAGAGTACATCTTTCGAAGGTTAGAACTAGGAATCATCATCGACACCATAAACACTCGAGGAAGAATGTATGACAATGAAAGTCATAAAAGGTAGGCGGTTTATGTTCTTTGATGTTCCCTCTCTTCCCCTTCTTGGAAAATATGACGAACGGGGACCAACCAACTAAATGGTTGATCCGCGACTCATCTAATCATGTGGATGGTTGTTACGGGGATCTTAAACTCAAGGATTATTCTTCCTTTGGTTATTATTCAATTTTTCCCATGATAAAAATGCTAATGTGGAGGGCGTGTGCCGAAACCAACAAGACTCAGACTCTCTGCTAAACATGTCCTTGATTCGTTCTTCATGGTGGAGAAATGAATGCGATGGAAGATGTTTGAGGGCCGTGAAATAACTATATCAATCTGGTGGCTCGCAGAAACAACAGTGGCTATGCCCTGCTGGCGGCGTCTGATGGTGGTGGGTGGAGACTCGCAGGAACCGGATTTGGGTGGTGGGAAGGTGGAGCGCAATAACACACCGTGGTGGTGAGAGGGGGATGGCTTAATCCAGCAGCGCGAGAAAAGGGTGGCGCCCGCAGGCACCTCTAGTGATAGCAACCTCAACCAGTGGGTCACTGCAGGAGGGGGCAGTGCGGACCCTATGCCGCACCAAATGAAATGGCCCCGCATCCATGGGGCTAGCTTGGAGAAATAATCTGCCTTCAGGCAGACCAAGCCAAATGCGGGCCGACTGAATGGTCAGGACCCGCCCTGCGGGGCAGCGCGGGTGGGCCATGTCCCACCATATAGGTCGGGCCAACCGCAGCCCGGGCCATCGAACCATTCGGGATGACCTCGAAGGTCCGAACCTAGTGAACCGGGCCAACCCATAATGGTTCAGAACCAATTTGGGATAGGTAGACCCCAGGACTCGTTGCATTAGGCTGACCTAGCCGAGTCGGAATAGGCCCAGACATAACCAGTCCCCGAATAAAGAATCTCCCATAACTATTGAACCGAGTGTCCATTTGACATGTCGTTAGTGGTGTCGAGACCCCTTTTGGGAAGTGGCCCCTTGGGAATTTTCAGGTGAGCCTGACCGAGCCAGGTGGGACCGAGGTGCGATCAGCCCCCTTTTCACAGAAAGGGGTGTAACCAATAGACCGAGAATCCGATCGACACACCATATATGGCATAAGGACCCTTCTAACAATGAGGTACTTTAGAGATACTCTGTGTCTGTTTTGACGGAGTTTGGCATGCTACCTCTGTTGGATCAGACTTGAATCCAATCGGGCCCTTTATACAAAAGTGCCCATATCTCACAGATTGGGTCTCCGATCAACGCACCGTCTAAGACATTGGGACCGCTATGAAGAGTTGGTCCCCTTGGTGTTCTTTATATGGGACATCGTACCTGTTGAAAAAGGACTGATGGTTTGAGGAGGAGAGTCTTCTAGAGATCAGGTGTGCTTCATGCGGGAATCCAGTGGCTGGGTGTGACATGAAGAAGAAGAAGAGCAACTAATATAGGTCAACATGAAAAAATACTAAGTGTTATGATCTAGTTGTATGACTAATAATCTCTACCACTACATCAATGAACAAGATGGGTAAGCATTATTGAACAATATGGTTCAACACCAGCAACAAATACGGGTCAGCACCAGTGACCAATTCGGGTCAGCAACATCGACCAATACGGGTCCACATCCAGCGACCAATACTGGTCAATATACAGTGAACTATATGGGTCAGTAGTAGAGTTACTATGGATAAGATGATATGGCTTTATGACTAGTCATCTCTATCCCAGTAAACTTGGTGTTATACTATTAGAGTGAGCTGTCTCTTTTACTTTGTGCTTCATGATCAAGATCATGCTAGTGATATTACCTTTGTGGTATTTCTTGCGATATTTTACTTTTATGATTACTGAAAGTCCATTCGAGGTCTCTGGGTCCCTATTCGGTATTTTTATACTCACCTTTGCATGGTATTCGCCCGCACCTTGTTGTATCAAGTGTAGAATACTAACGCTCAGAGCCATACATTGGAGGTTTGGGACCTAGTGGAGTTTGGTGCCACGGTAGTAGTCGAGACCCTCTTCTTTAACTTCATAATTACACCCACCACCCTCCAGGTATAGATCTTGGGTACATATGATATTTTCTTACTTTCCTTCAGTTTCAAAGGATTTAATTTCAGCCCACTTTTTTCAGTTTATTGTTTTACTTCTGGTTTTACTTTAATCTCATGATTGTACCTTAATTTTGTGGTTTTTTACTTGAATTACACTTTTAGAGTGTGTACAGATATCTAAGGAAATTCCTTCCATATTTGGAAAGATCCATCAGGTTCTAGTATCCAACCCCAAGCCTATAAAAGGTAGGCTTGGGGTAGTCACGTCCAGGCCCAGTGGGATGGGTCGTAAAAAAGTGGTATTTGAGGGCGGTCAGTTATACTAGATTAACTAAGAGTCTAATTTTGATGAGTAAATTGTGTAATGTGCCTTAAGTTTGGTTTTTAGTTCTGGGAGTCCAGTGTTGGTCCGACAGACAACGTATCCATACACCAGGACACTGAATTTTTTTTGACTTGGTAAATGTAAACAACAGTTGCTGGTGTTTGAATAAGTTTTCTAGATTTTTCTTGAGTCAGCTCACTAGGTACAACTTATTGACTATGGTGCATATTTTTCTTATAAGATTACACCACAAAGACAGTCATCCAAGATTCTGGTTAGAGATCATGTTAGTGGCCCACCGATCGATGAGGCATTAATGCATGGACCACTCACAGTTATGGAACCTTCGGAAGGTGTACCATCAGCACCACCACCCATTTATTAGAAGATGATACCAGTGGATCATGCATGCCGACAAATCTTGTAGCATGAGTTCCAAAGGCATAGTCCTATGAGGTTTTGAGGAAAGACAGACCCCCAGGCTGTAGAGGACTGGCTTGAAATGGTTTTTAGGTCTTTTTCATATTAGAGACACTCACTGAGCATATGGTGATCTTGGCCACTAGCATTTTTTAGTGCTCAGTAGGATGATGTTGATGATCAACAATCTTGGTGCAGGAGGAGATGAACCTCAACTAGTAGGACTATGAGAGCCTTTTCAAGGCTGAGTTCATTCCAGTGACACTAAGATCTATGTGTATTCAAAATCTGCTGCATCTACATCAGGGAAACCAGATTGTGGCTCTGTACTTGGTGAGATTTACTAACCTCTCCCGATACTCCACAAACATTTTATAGGACCCATACTTTAGGGATTAGACCTTTGAGAAGGGGATATGATGAAATATCAGGGTTGTGATAGTTTCTCTCAGCAACCTGACATAGGATGGGGTGTTGGAGTGAGCTTTGTGGATGGAGTGCTTCCTTTCCATGCAGGAACTTGTAGTGAGAGCCCCAACTGGATGATTGGTAGTAGAGTCATCCTTAATTTTCATTAGACAGATAATGTAGAATCCCAAGTGGTCTAGACCTTCTTGAGGGTGACACGGGGATGTTGGGTAAGTGGTGCGAGGCTCGAGAGGCTGAGAAAGCCACCAGTGAGCCATGATCTATTTTCTTGTGGGGGACAGGGTCACAGAGATCGTTACTATCTGACTCCCCCACGATAATGATCAGAAGACGGTGGAGGGTCCATCATTGCAGTGATAGTGGTAGGAGAATTTGTGTCATCCAGGCGGTGAAAGAGGCAGGGGATCATGACATGCAGTAGGAGGGGGTCATGGTCACTATGAACTACCACCACATCCACCAGGTAGTCTACCATGATCTCAGGGAGCTGGTGGATGGGGACCTTCCTAGCTATAGGCAGTTGCGGCTCACGATCCTAACTTCCCTGAGATGATACAATGTAGAATCCACTTCTTCTATACTTTAGCAACAGTACTTATCGGCATAAGTTCTAGAATTTCTTTCCTTTCATAGACTTAGTTCAGGACATTGAGATTCTGACTGATCTTTTAGCTCAACCATTTCATTTGGATAATCCTACGGTAGGAGTTTCAGTGGTCACACACTAGTTCCGACAGGGTGATCTTGATGAGATCGTCAGGTAGCGGTATTGAATCCCTACAACGTCATTCTTATCATGGACTGAATATCAGTAGTTCACAAATAGATTGACTACATGAGATGTATAGTGCTATGTACATGCAGAGATGGAAGCCATTTTTCCATTTTTGGTGAGAAGGAAGATAGAGCAGCTTGAGATGAACTTGTGCTCAAGAGGGTACAGCCGATTACATATTAGATGGAATGCATGTCCTTCAACACAGTGGATTAGGTGAGTCCATAGTTCCTAGAAGTTGTGGAAGAGTATGAGGAAATATTTCCATAAGATTTCCTAGGACTACCACTTCATAGATAGTTAGTCTTCCACATTGACTTGTACCCAGGAATCGGACCGATATCTACACCAACATATCGGAAGTCCCATGTAGAGCTCCAAGAGCTAAGGGTAGAGTTGGAGGACTTACAGAGGAAGGGATTGATAAGGCCCATCATTTCTCAATTGGCATCCCCATTGTAGTTTTCCCAGAAGGTAGATGAATGTTTGAGGATATACATGGAATTTCATCACCTAATCCAGGTGACCATGAAGAAAAATTATCCTCTTCCAAGGATTGGTGATATGTTTGATCACTTGAAAGGAGTGAAGTTGTTCTCGAAGATAGACCTCAGATAAGGCTATCACCAGCTTCATTTGCGGGGATGAGGATACCCCGATGATGAACTTCAGATTTCAATACGGACATTACGAATATATAGTGATGTTGTTCGGCAAGGAAAACACCCCCACGGTGTTCATGGGTCTCATGAACAGGATCTTCCAGACATGCTTAGACCAGTTTGTATTGGTCTTCATCGACGACATCTTGGCATAATCAGCACCTGAGGAAGAGTATGTTGTACATTTTAGGATAGATATGGACACGCTCCGGGAGAACCATTTATATGGGAAGCTCTCGAAGTGTGAGTTCTGGAAACGGAAGGACCATTACCTCAGACACATCATCTCAAAGGCTGGAGTTACAGTGGATCTAGTGGTTATCAAGGTAATAATTTCTTGGGAGCCACCCAGGAGTGTTACTAAGGTGCGTAGCTTCCTTGGATTAATAGGATACTATCATAGGTTTGTACCCAATTTCTCCACCATAGCAACACCTATAACAGCCTCGATGAACATGGTGAAACCCTTATTGTGGCCATAGATAAGCCTACAGAGCATTCAACAGTTGAGGTAGATCTTGACCAATACTCTCATCCTAAGGATGCAAGAGGAGGGAACTGGATACATGGTTTATTGTGATGCATGAGGGACTAGACTCAGTTGCATCCTGAAACTGGATGATATAGTGATTTCTTATGGATCATGATGGTTGAGGCCTCATGAGCATAATTCTGAAACTCACGACATGGAGTTGGCAGTAGTAGTCTGTGCACTGAAGATGGGGTGACACTACTTGGTGGGAGAGTGCTTCACTATTTACTTAGACCACCAGAGTCTCAGATATATATTCACACAGAAAGTTCTGGATCTGATACATTGACATTTTCTAGAGTTCCTCCAGAACTATGACTTTGAAATAGTCTATACTCCTGGGAAGGGGAATGTATTGGCATATGCACTTAGTTGGAGATTGATTTTGCAGTTACTGGACGAGGATTTAGATCATTTATCCTTTCATTAGATATCCTACGTAGATAGTGATGAGACAGTCTATATCTAGTAGATGGTTGTTACCCATCCACTCCTTCAGTGAGTTAAGGGGGCACAAATTGGAGACAACATCTATGAGACTATACATGATTAGATATCCTAAGGCCATGCACCTGGTAGATATTATGAAGGTGGGGAGCATGCTATCATTTTCAGGAGGACGTATAGTAGTACCAGTGGCACTACGAGATGAGGTGCTGAGGGAGTTCCATACATCCCCATTGGCAGTACATTCAGGCATGATGAAAATGTATCAGGACCTCCAGCATCATTACTCGTGACCAGGGATGAGGAAATATATGGCAGAGTTTGTCTCTATATGCCTCACATTCTAGCAAGTGAAGGCGGAGCATCAGGTGCCTGCAGGCATGACCCAACCCCTCATGATACCAGAGTGGAAGTGGAAAGAGATAACAATGGACTTCATGAAAGGGTTACCATGTACGTCTAGAGAGAATGATACCATCTGGGTAATTATTGACCGACTCACCAAGTCAGCCCACTTCATTACTATTTGAAAGAAGGGACTAGTAGAGAGCGTGGGATGTCTCTACATTCTGGAGCTTGTAAGATCTCATGGGGTTCCTTTGACTATAGTATCAGACTGTGATGCGCACTTTACATTCCGGTTTTGGAATGGATTGAAGGAGGATTTTGGGACATAGCTTTGCTTGAGAAAATCTTTTCACCCGTAGACAGATGTTTAGGCTGAGCGCACCATCTAGACTATGAAAGACATGCTTCATTCATGTGTCTTAGATTTTGGTCAATGTCAGGAGGACCACCTACACTTGGTGGAGTTCATGTGGAACAACATCTACCACTCCACCATTAGTACAGCCCCTTTAGAGGCATTGTATGGATGACCATACAGATTTCCCTTTTGATGGATGGATCCAGGAGAGGCAACACTTGAGGACCCATAGATGGTACATGCTACCACTAGGAAGGTGCAAGTTAGACGAGAATAGATGAAGACTGCACAGAGCCGACAGAAGTCCTATGCTGATAGGCGACAGAGACCACTGGAGTTCCTGGAGGGGCACCATGTATTATTGCAAGTCTCCCCTCGACAGGAACTAAAAATATTTGACTGAGGCGGAAAACTCTCACCGAGGTTTATCAAACAATTCATGATATATCATAGGATTCGTGAGGTGGCGTAACAGTTGGTACTACCACCGTAGTAGGATTGGGTGCACGACGTCTTCCACATATCCCAGTGGAGGAGATACGTGCATGACCCATCTCACGTCATCTACCATGGTGAGTTGGAGGTGGATGACGGGGAGACTTTTGCTGATTACCTGATGGAGATAGAGGATTTGCAGGAGAGGATCCTTCGGGGGCTGTCGATACCTCTTGTTCATATTATGTGGCAGCACAAGAATCTCTTGGAGATCATATGGGAGTGAGAGGCTTATATACATGTCCAATACCCCTATTTTTTTGTGTAGCCTCATTTGGATTTTGGGGACGTAAATCCCCATAGTAGGGAGAATATAAAGACCCAAAAAATTCCGTATTTTTTTAAATTATTTGGGATTATTTCAAGTCTGTAAAAATTTATGGCGCATAATTCCAAGGCCTAGTGTCCCCGGAATGAATTTTGGAACTTTTTTTAAGGTATGTTCAGTAAAGGTGTGGGAAACGTTATCTATATTTAGAACCGGTGATCGAATTAAAAATTTGAGGGCGCCATTGAATCTGGAATGCTGGGATTTTCCTAGAAATGACATAACATCAGTCGGCGAGGGATATGCGGGAAAGTTAATCTTTGGAATTTTTGAGAACAATAAAAAAATAATTTCAAATAATTATTTTATTATTTTTTCACCGTTGCGTGGAAAACGACCACGTTGTGGGGAAGCGACTTCGATGTTGTAAACACTTGAGGAAGAATCTGCGGCATAGAACGTCATCAAAGGTTGGGGTTTATGTGTTTTGATGTTATCTCTCTTCTCGTTCATGAAAAATATAATGAACGTAGACTAACTGAATAACTGGTTGATTTGCGTCTCATTTAATCATGTGGATTGGTGTCACGGGATCTTAAAATTGGGGATTATTCTTCCTTTTGTTATTTTTAATTTTTCCTCATGATTAAAAGGCTAGCGCCAAGTCCACGATATAAAACCAAAAAGACATGGATGCTCCACTAAACTTATCCTTGATGGGTTTTACATGGTGGAGCAATGAATTTTGTGGAATGATGTTTGAGGGCCGTGAAATGACGGAAACATTACATTGGCCCACAGAAACAAACACTGGTGCGCCATGATGCTGGCGGCCGGAGGAGACCTACGAAAACTGACCGTAGGCGGTGGGTAGGTGGCACGCCATCGCGCGCTGCGGTGGCTAGAGGGGGCAGTGAGGACCCTGGGTCACGCCACGTCGCACCAGATGAGACAGCCCCGCATCTACGGGGCCAACATGAAGAAGCAGTCTGTCTTCAGGTGGACAAGGCTGGGCCGGTCCTGCGACCCAGTGGGGTAGTGCGGGTGAGCCGAGTCCCACCAAGAAGGCTGGGCCAACTGCAGCCTGGGCCCGCGAACCAATTGGGCCGACCCCGACAAGCCATAATCAGTGAACCAGGCCAACCCATAATAGGTCGGACCCAGGCGGGGTCAGGAAGACCCCTTGACTCATTGTGTCGGGTCGGCCAGACCGAGCCATATCGGGCTCAGACCCAACCGGTTCCCAAATAAATAAATACTTGTAACTAATGAACTGATTGTCAGTTTGACATGCCATCAGTGGAGTTAGGACCCCTTTTGGAAAGCATCCCCTATGGCATTTTCCAGCGAGCCCGACGGAGTCGGGCTGGACCAAGGTGTGATCACCCCCATTTCTGGTAAAGGGGTGTAACCAATAGACCTGGTGTTCGATCGATGCTCCGTCTATGGACTAATGATCATGGTGACAAGTAATGCCTTCTGAGATACTCCAAGTGAGTTTTGACGGAATTTCCCATGCAACTTGGGTTGGATCAGACTTGAATCCAACTGTTCACTTTTAATAGAAGCAACCATATCTCACAAAGGGGGCGTCTGATTGACACACTGTGTGTCACATTGGGACCACTATGATAGAGAACTCCCTTGTATATGATTTATGTTGAAAATCATACCGGTTTAAAAATTACCGATGGCTTGAGGAGTAGAGTCTTACGCAGATCAGGCTTGCTTCGTGCGGGAATCCAATTTCTGGTAGTGACATATTAAAGAAGAGATACCAATCTGGGTTAGAATCATAAACTCTAGAATGGGATGGTCTAGAGGTATGACTAATCATACCTACATCTACATCAATGGCCAAGACATGTCAGATTCAGTGACCAATACAAGTCTGCACCAGCGACCAATATATGTTAGCACCATCGACCAATACGGGTCAGTACAAGCGAACAATACAGTTCAACATCCTGTAACCAATACAGGTTAGTATAAAATTTCCTATACTAGTCAATAGTATAGTTAATATAGATAAGACGATCTATATTTATGACTATTAATCCCTATCTTAGTAACCTTGAAGTTATACCATTAAAGTAAGATATTTCTTTTTTCTTTGTGCTTCATGATCTAGAATTTTCTTGTGATATTACCTTTGTGGTATTTCTAGTGGTGTTTTCCTTTTTGGATTACTGATAGACCTTAAGGGGTCTTAGGGTCCCTACTGGGTATTGGTATACTCACCCCTACACAGGCTCCGCCCACACCTTATTGTGTCTGGTGCAGACTACTGACCCTCTGAGGCAGTCTTTATAGGTTCGGGACCTGGAGGAGATTGGTGTGATGGGAGCAGTCGAGATCCTATTCTTAAACTTTATAATTACATTGACTACCCTCCAGCTAGAGATCTAGGCCATATGCGACAGTTGTTTACTTTCCTTTAGTTTCTAGGGCTTGTATTTCGGCCCACTGTTTTCAGTTTTCTGTTGTGCTTGTGGTTGTACTTTACTCTCGTGGGTTTACATTACTTTTGATGGCTGTTTACATTAGTTTCCATTTTTTATTGTGTACAGATCTCTAAGGAAATTCCTTACCTGTTTGAGAAAATCATTCATGTTCTAGACACCAACCTATGGCCTATAGAAGGAGGGCCCGGTGTAGTCACGTTTGGGCCCCATGGGACAATTGTGACACTAATAATTTTAACTAAAATTTGTCTATATATTTTCTATTGTCTTATATTTTATCTAAAGTGTTCATTATATATTTAATGACTCTCTTGTATTGATGTATCTTGATAGTTTTTCTTGAGATAAGACAATCTGGACTGTGCATCTCAGGCATCTGGAAGCTTATAGTGCTCCCCAGTTGTTGATGATAAAAGAGGAATTTTACATCCAAATTATCATTAAAATGTATCCATTCGGTATTTTTTCATCCTCTCTAGCCTCATGAGTAGGAATGACAAGAATTAAAGACTCCAATACAAGAAAACATAATTAATTATCATAGTTCAATGCTCATGTTCATGTACCATTCATGGAATCTATAATAGTTCAAGAGATTATCTTCATCCAAATTGGATAATATGGATATTTTTATGGTCAAATAGATTCCCATGTTTCCGTTAACAAATAAATTAACATATTTGGTATATCATCATTATTATTGGTTATGATGTAATTAATTTATTTAATTAGTCACCCACTATTTCATCAAATCCCAACATACCTCACTTTTAGATTTTAAATATAGAGTAACATGGATATTATTATGGAAATGATCCAAATTTATATAATTATAACCCAAATTATGTCCATGATATTTATATGAAGGTATATTGGTAGGATTTACCTATATACTAAATTAACATACAGATCCTTGATCTATTGAGTGGACTACAGAGTACAAAAACACAATAATTGGTTTTTCATGAGTAATTTCATCCATATTTCAATATGTATATTGTTATTGTTACGCTTAGTAACAATTTGGTTAAGTCAAACCAAAATATATTTATAACTACATTATAATATAATGTGTTACTTCCTGTGGATAAATTGTAACACCCCGAGCTTCTACGATACGCTTCTCATTCAATAATGCAATAGCTTGCATTGTACGCAACTTCGAGTTCTAAAACACCGCGACTAATCAAAGTAGCCGTTATGAATAGTAATAACCACTTTTTAAAATTATAGAAATTTTATATTTCAAAATGGACTTCATTTTTGAATTCGTAATATCGAAATTATCCTAAGCTGAATTTTTTGTAACTTTCTGAGAACTTCTAATTTTTTGTGAATAGTAAAAAATACTTAAAACAACTTTTTAATAAAAATAATTTATTGTGATAAATTATACTATTTAGTGGTTTTAAGGTATAATTAGAATATATTTTTACAATTTTATCCAATGGTGGTCATTAGAATTAATTTAACATTGAAATTGGACATAAACAATTCCCAATCTTTTGATATAAATTGTTTCTTAAAAACACGCTATTTGTCGTAACAGCGGGAATTAATTATAAAATTAATTAATGAAACTTATATGTTTGTAATTTTGTAAAATAGACATCATTTTTGAATTCGGAATATCAATTATAGCTTAGAGTGAAATTTTGGCCTTGTTCTGAAAAACTTCAATTTTTGATGAATAGTGAAACCACTAAGTGGTAGTTAAATAACCGATTTTTCGTTTAAATGAAACATTACCACTTCTGTGATTTGATTTTCAAAAATCCTACATAAATGGTTGTCATTAGGATGAAAAATGTGGTTCAATGAGATTTAAATGATTTTTTGGTGAATAGTATCTTTTAAGTTCTTAATCGCGATTAGAGGTAATTAGTGTAGTTTAAGGTACAAATAATGTTTTAATAATATGAGATGAGAATGACACTTTTCCTACTCCTATTGGATGAGTCATGGCCGACCAAGAAAACCCATGGGTCAACTTGGGGACCCCATGGAGCCACTTTAGTTGGAAAATGACATTAATATATATTTATTTAATGTTAAAATTAAATTGACACAAACATGAGTTATTTTACTAAAACAGTTTTTAAGTGGGGTTACACAAGTCCACATTTTGACTATAAATATTCATTAGAAATCTAAAAAGATTTACTATATCATAGTATTTTTTTATAATTTTTAGACATTAAATAAATTAAATTATTTATGACATCATTATGATGCAGTGATGACCTCATTATTTAACGATTTAAATAAAATGAGAAGATAATGCAAAATCCAAGGCTTACACTTGTCCAAAGGCAATCGTATGAGAAGATTTAGAAACCTTATCACCTTAGCCTCGAATTATATAAGTGTGGGACCTTTAGAATCCGAAAAGCATTGTGAAATAATGTAACATTTCAATCTTTCCAAAAGTGCCCCTCCTCTCCACTTATAAAAGGCCCCCACCTCTCCCACCTCATTTACACTTTCAAGCCATTTGGATCGGCCAAAAACTGCCCAAATACTCTCCCAACATCCCCCTCTTACTCCTAGAAGCCTCACTTTGGGAAGAACTCTTCCCAAGGAAGCCTTTGGCTCAAATCAAAAAGAGTTACCCGATTTTGAGGTAATGTCTTCTCTAATGTTGTTTTGTTTTATTTTTCTTCTCCAACCACCTAAACTCTTTTTATTCATTTCTTTTGTAACAACACCAGTGTCCTAAATATACTAGGATGTTGTTATAAGAAGGATTCTAGTTACACTTACACACACCTACATCTAATGGTTAAAGAACATACGGTTTCTGTGGATGGCGAATTTCTGCCTCACGAAACGATGATTGTTCAACACTCATATAACACCTTCAAAGGTGGCCATTAAGATGACACTATTTTTATATATGATATATAATATGTTTATGTTTTACTTATGCTTCTGTATTTATCATTTATGGCATACTTTATGATTTCCATTATGGGTAAAACGCGATAATTTCATTTTAGGAAGTGCAGACTACCGCCCCCTCAAAGTGATTTGAATCGTTAATGCCATATGTGGGATGTATAAAGGATGGAGTAAATGGTACTATACACTATATTATACTCTAATTTTATTATACATTTATATCATTATGATTTTGTTCCATTAAATATTAAATTGAAATGAAAGTAGCGTTCATGCGTACGTACGGCTTACCGTCTCCATGAACGGTGCATTTCATTTCTTACCTCTAAATGTTATGTTATATTATAAATGAATGTATATACTGGATATATAAGATATATATGACATCTAAATAATGAATATAATTCTGGAGATAATGTATATTCTACCACATAAACAACTTGTAATTATAAGAAGTTTATTGTTGACTCAAGTACCAAAGATCGACAAAACAACCGTTATTAACTTAAATAATTACATAATGTTCATATCATTGTAATATGTGATATAATAAGGATAATGAAATTGAAAATGGTTCTTAATAAGGTATATATTAACTCTAGTTTATTATTCAGGAGGTTAAAGATCGGTTGAGTGAAGTCAGACACGAGGTAAGGGAATTTCTTAACCCAACTTCCATTCTTTGGGTTAATCTCCTACTTTCAAATTATGTCATAATATTATTATGTCTTATTTTGTATTATTTATGTGTAACTATAGTGAATATACATAATAGATCTATTTTATTTTAAAAATGATCTTTTTAAGGACTTCGTCTCAATCTCCTTTCATTGAGGCATATTTGGCTTTATACACAACTTTCTTTTATACGGTGTATAAACCCCTTTGACTTTTATGTTTATTCAAAAGGAATCTTTTTTATACGAAGCATTTTACTAAACGACAAAAGGGAATGTTTTTCTTTTCGTACTTATGCGGTGAAAACGACTTCTCCGCCGCCGTGACCATTATTTGAGATTCGGCTTCCTCTACAAGCCATCATTTTTTTAATGAAAAATAAATACAAATTTTTAACTTTCTTTTATTTTGGTATTGAAAATGGTTTTGAAAGCGTTTTTATTATATCAATGTGTTGTATTTATATCTTGTGATTGAAATGTGGAAATGTTATGTTTCCTTTATGCATGTTTTATGTGATACGATTATGTTATGGTTTATGACATGTTTAAACCTATTCATATGAGGAATGCATTAGACTTAATAAGTGACGGGTGGAGCCCGCTATAGCTCCTCGATGCATCGGCAGGTCTCATGAGACAAACTAGTGTCTTGGCACGAGGCCTTGACAAAATCTTATTTGTGGTCTTGGCACGAGGCCTTGGCTACGTGGTTATGATAGTCTGGCATTATGCATTCCATCATTATGAAAATGGTTATTGATATTGCATGTGATTATTCGACCAGTAGAATATCCATGTGAAGAAGTGAATGGCATTATCTCATTTTACTTTTTCCATATTATGTTGATGTTCAAGTTTAAAAGGCTTTTGTTTAAGTTATACATTGCCTTAAATGTTTATGTTTACTTATGAAAACTTCCGCAATATTGTTATCCTTACTGAGCATCTGAGCTCACCCCTTTCAATATTTTAATATTTTCCAGGATGTGAAGAAGTATTTTATGAATGACCTGCAGGGATAGTCAGAAGAGGATATGTGTGTGGACTATGAAGACTTTGTTATTGTAGTTTTTCACATTATGATGTAATGTAAGACTTATGAATGTATCTAGTGTTTCCAAGGCTACTAAACTAATCGATCTTTCGAGACTTGAACTTTTGTGATCATGCCAATGTTACGAAGTAACGCATCGGCTCTGGGTAGCTGGGGTCGGGGCCTTACAGTTGGTATCAGAGGAAGTTTAGTACAAACCTTGGAAGCTAGATTTAGAAAAACTCTGATTAGAGAACGTAGACCTAAGATGAACTTTGAGGATTAGTATAGAAGAACTTCCTAGAATTTTGGTATTATAGAGATGTTATGAGTTTTCCGAGCAATACATCCATGTCTGGATACGAGCAGGTAGAGGCGGCTCTGGCACAGATGTACCTAGGGGTAAAACCCGAAAACACCGCTTTGAGCTAGACTCGAACGGGAACTGGTGCACGACAACGGGTCTTGCTGCACTCTTGGTTACGACACTCCCGGAGGATATGATTAGGATAATTCTCATTTTATTTACAAACCACTATGAAGGGTTTTGAGTACATACTTCCTCAAAGAAAACATTTCTTTTTATGATTATGGATTATATCCATAAATAGTTCAATTTATGTAAAGTGTTTAATAAGTATGGAATTATGTATTTTGATTCATAAACTAATCTAGTTTATGCCATTGTTTAGAAATGGCGCCTAGTGGAAGGAATGGAAACCGTATCAATGCACAAACTCCGTGTAGGGATTTCCCTCATGCTCAAGATAATTATTGTGGATCTGGAGATACAACTGTTACTGATCAACTTATTACCATACTGGGACAACTCACTCAGGTTATGAATAATAACCTTACTCGTATGGAGAACCCTGATCCGCAACGTGGAGGATCAATGCTAGACCGTTTCATGAGGCAACAACCACCAACCTTCAATGGGAGTACAAATCCTACAGTAGCTGAGCAATGGATAAATTCCTTAGAGAAAATATTCCATGCCTTGGGGAGTAGTGAAAGGGGAAGGTTGTCATGGCTGTTTACCGCCTCACTGGAGATGACGATTAGTGGTGGTCGCTGATTCAAAACACAAAGGAAGATGATGACGTATCAAATATGGAATGGAGGGAGTTCAAAGAGCCTTTCTTAGAAAAATACTTTCCTTGTGACCATCGAGCAGATATGGAAAGGCAATTTCTGAGTTTGAGGAAGAAGGAGGATGAGAATGTCGCAAAGTATGAGGCTAACATTACAAGGTTAGTGAGGCATGCTGCCGATTATATACGTAACCCAAGGAGTAAGATTGATCATTTCTTTGATGGGTTAAAACCATTTCTCCGTCGAGCTTTAGTATCACAATCCTTCTCATCATACGAAGATATTGTCTCGTGTTCTATCAAGACAGAAAAGAAATTCGCTAAGTCTTATGACAACAAAGTAAAGCAAGAGAAGAAGAGAACGGTGGAGCAAGAGACAGATAAAGGGAAAAAGGGAAAGAAGGATTTTCCATTATGTGATAATTGTGGGAAGAATCACCCTGGTACTTGCCTAAAAGGAATGGGAGTATGTTATAAATGTGGAGAAAAGGGTCACTAGGCTCGTGATTGCAAGGGAAAGAAAGAGGCTGTCAAAGTTGAATGCTAAAATTGTAGGGAAACATGGCATTATGTAAATGAATGTCCTAAGCGTCAAGGAAACTTACCTCAGAAAAGGCCAAGGGATCAAGGCCAATCTTATGTTGTGACTACAATTGAAGCGGAATAATTAATGTATTGGTGCTTTTGGACTCAAGGATTATATTCTGGTTATAAGAATAATGTGATATATATATGGATTGTACTGCAGTACTTTTTGATTTCAGTAAGGTTTTAATATGATTAAGGTAATCATATTTTTAGTATGTTACAATAAGAGAAACCTTTCTTTGTTTGGGGAATCTGATGTTACAATTGATTTTGGAATTTACAGACCTTTTAGAGAAAGTCTGGACGGAGGTATTTTGGATAACTATTAAGGTTGGAATGGATTAAGTTGAACCATGGATAGTATTGTTTAAGGTTAAAGCATTTCTGAAGATTATTTTTGGAATATTATAATACTATAGTTTTAGGAAAAGGACAACCTGCAGGGCGGGGAATAACCTGTCGCGTCAGACAAAGCTGCAGGAATCGAACCCACAACCATAGTGCAACAAGACTTTATTTCCTACCACTAGCCTACAGGAAGTCCCTGGTTTTTACAAAATAGTTTTACTAATCTAAATGGCATGTGTTAATATTTGGAACCTTATACAATTAGGGTAAAAAGAATATTTTTGAGTTCTGTTACCATTTGTAGTAAAAGATGGGTTTGTGGTAAAAATTTATTAACGAATGAAAGTATACATAACAAGTATGTATATTCCCTTAAGTTCTTAGTAAATCTCTTAAATAAATTCCTCAACATTATAAAAGGTAACTTAAAACAAAAATGTTGTCAGTTAACTTTTCCAACTGGGGATTCAATGACCGTTTAACCAATCACAAGTTTGTGATTTTCTTGTAGTTAAACTTTCTCCTAATCCTGTTTTCTATAACTCTCCATCAGACCATGATGGTTTGTTTCTCCTCCATATCCATATTTTCATAGAATCCTAGAATGGGCTATATCGGGTGACCTTTGTACTTATCTTGCTTTCTTTTAATGTTATATATTTACTAACCTTATTTCTTGATGTGGGTTTTCCACAAAGGTATTTTCTATTTTCAACCTTTTATTTACAAAGAAAAATTTCAAATTGCGAGGACGCAATTTATTGAATGAGGGGAGAATGTAACACCCCGAGCTTCCACGATACGATTCTCATTCAATAATGCAATAGCTTGCATTGTACGCAACTTCGAGTTCTAAAACACCGAGACTAATCAAAGTAGCCATTATGAATAGTAATAACCACTTTTTAAAATTATAGAATTTTTATATTTCAAAATGGACTTCATTTTTGAATTCGCAATATCAAAATTATCCTAAGTTGAATTTTTTGTAACTTTCTGAGAACTTCTAATTTTTTATGAATAGTGAAAAATACTTAAAACAAATTTTTAATCAAAATAATTTATTGTGATAAATTATACTATTTAGTGGTTTTAAGGTATAATTAGAATATATTTTTACCATTTTATCCAATGGTGGTCATTAGAATTAATTTAACTTTGAAATTGGACATAAACAATTCCCAATCTTTTGATATAAATTGTTTCTTAAAAACACGCTAGTTGTCGTAACATCGGGAATTAATTATAAAATTAATTAACGAAACATATATGTTTGGAATTTTGTAAAATAGACATCATTTTTGAATTTGGAATATCAATTATAGCTTAGAGTGAAATTTTGGCCTTGTTCTGAAAAACTTCAATTTTTGATGAATAGTGAAACCACTAAGTGGTAGTTAAATAACTGATTTTTCGTTTAAATGAAATATTACCACTTCTGTGATTTGATTTTCAAAAATCCGACATACATGGTTGTCATTAGGAAGAAAAATGTGGTTCAATGAGATTAATATAATTTTTTGGTGAATAGTAACTTTTAAGTTCTTAATCGCGATTAGAGGTAATTAGTGTAGTTTAAGGTACAAATAATGTTTTAATAATATGAGATGAGCATGAAACTTGTCCTACTCCTATTGTATGAGTCATGACCGACCAAGACAACCCATGGGTCAACTTGGGGACCCCATGGAGCAACTTTAGTTGGAAAATGACATTAATATATATTTATTTAATGTTAAAATTAAATTGACACAAACATGAGTTATTTTACTCAAACAGTTTTTAAGTGGGGTTACACAAGTCCACATTTTGACTATAAATATTCATTAGAAATCTAAAAAGATTTCCTACATAATAGTATTTTTTTTATAATTTTTAGACATATAATAAATTAAATTATTTATGACATCATTATGATGCAGTGATGACGTCATTATTTAATGATTTAAATAAAATGAGAAGATAATGAAAAATCAAAGGCTTACACTTGTCCAAAGCCTATTGGATGAGGAGAATTCGAAACCTTATCACCTTAGCCTCGAATTATATAAGTTTGGGACCTTTATAATCCGAAAAGCATTGTGAAATATTGTAACATTTCAATCTTTCCAAAAGTGCCCCTCCTCTCCACTTATAAAAGGCCCCCACCTCTCCCACCTCATTTACACTTTCAAGCCATTTGGCTCGGCCAAACTCTGACCAAATACTCTCCCAACATCCCCCTCTTACTCCTAGAAGCCTCACTTTGGGCAGAACTCTTCCCAAGGAAGCCTTTTGCTCAAATCAAAAAGAGTTACCCGATTTTGAGGTAATGTCTTCTCTAATGTTGTTTTGTTTTATTTTTCTTCTCCAACCCCCTAAACTCTTTTTATTCATTTCTTTTGTAAAAAAAACAGTATCCTCAATATACAAGGATGTTTTTATAAGAAGGATTCTAGCTACACTTACACACACCTACATCTAATGGTTAAAGAACATACGGTTTTTGTGGATGGCGAATTTCTGCCTCACGAAACGATGATTGTTCAACACTCATATAACACCTTCAAAGGTGGCCATTAAGATGCCACTATTTTTATATATGATATATAATATGTTTATGTTTTACTTATGCTTCTGTATTTATCATTTATGGCATACTTTATGATTTCCATTATGGGTAAAACGCGATAATTTCATTTTAGGAAGTGCGGACTACCGCCCCCTCAAAGTGATTTGAATCGTTAATGCCATATGTGGGATGTATAAAGGATGGAGTAAATGGTAATATACACTATATTATACTGGAATTATATTATACATTTATATAATTATGATTTTGTTCCATTAAATATTAAATTGAAATGAAAGTAGCGTTCATGCGTACGTACGGCTTACCGTCTCCATGAACGGTGCATTTCATTTCTTACCTCTAAATGTTACGTAATATTATAAATGAATGTATATACTGGATATATAAGATATATATGACATCTAAATAATGAATATAATTCTGGAGATAATGGATATTCTACCACATAAACAACTTTTAATTATAAGAAGTTTATTGTTGACTCAAGTACCAAAGATCGACAAAACAACCGTTATTAACTTAAATAATTACATAATGTTCATATCATTGTAATATGTTATATAATAAGGATAATGAAATTGAAAATGGTTCTTAATAAGGTATATATTAACTCTAGTTTATTATTCAGGAGGTTAAAGAACGGTTGAGTGAAGTCAGACACGAGGTAAGGGAATTTCTTAACCCAACTTCCATTCTTTGGGTTAATCTCCTACTTTCAAATTATGTCATAATATTATTATGTCTTATTTTGTATTCTTTATGTGTAACTATAGTGAATACACATAATAGATCTATTTTATTTTAAAAATGATCTTTTTAAGGACTTCATCTCAATCTCCTTTCATTGAGGCATATTTGGCTTTATACACAACTTTCTTTTATACGGTGTATAAACCCCTTTGACTTTTATGTTTATTCAAAAGGAATCTTTTTTATACGAAGCATTTTACTAAACGACAAAAGAGAATGTTTTTATTTCTTCACTTATGCGGCGACAACGACTTCTCCGCCGCCGTGACCATTATTTGAGATTCGGCTTCCTCTATAAGCCATCATTTTTTTTAATGAAAAATAAATACAAATTTTTAACTTTCTTTTATTTTGGTATTGAAAATGGTTTTGAAAGCGTTTTTATTATATCAATGTGTTGTATTTATATCTTGTGATTGAAATGTGGAAATGTTATCTTTCCTTTATGCATGTTTTATGTGATACGATTATGTTATGGTTTATGGTATGTTTAAACCTATTAATATGAGGAATGCATTGGACTTAATAAGTGACGGGTGGAGCCCGCTATAGCTCCTCGATGCATCGGCAGGTCTCATGAGACAAACTAGTGTCTTGGAACGAGGCCTTGACAAAATCTTATTTGTGGTCTTGGCACGAGGCCTTGGCTACGTGGTTATGATAGTCTGGCATTATGCATTCCATCATTATGAAAATGGTTATTGATATTGCATGTGATTATTCGACCAGTAGAATATCCATGTGAAGAAGTGAATGGCATTATCTCATTTTACTTTTTCAATATTATGTTGATGTTCAAGTTTAAAAGGCTTTTGTTTAAGTTATACATTGCTTAAATGTTTATGTTTACTTAAGAAAGCTTCCGCAATATTGTTATCCTTACTGAGCATCTGAGCTCACCCCTTTCAATATTTTAATATTTTCCAGGATGTGAAGAAGTATTTTATGAATGACCTGCAGGGATAGTCAGAAGAGGATATGTGTGTGGACTATGAAGACTTTGTTATTGTAGTTTTTCACATTATGATGTAATGTAAGACTTATGAATGTATCTAGTGTTTCCAAGGCTACTAAACTAATCGGTCTTTCGAGACTTGATCTTTTGTGATCATTCCAATGTTACGAAGTAACGCACCGGCTCTGGGTAGCTGGGGTCGGGGCCTTACAGTTGGTATCAGAGGAAGTTTAGTACAAACCTTGGAAGCTAGATTTAGACAAACTCTGATTAGAGAACGTAGACCTAAGATGAACTTTGAGGATTAGTATAGAAGAACTTCCAGGAATTTTGGTATTATAGAGATGTTATGAGTTTTCCGAGCAATACATCCATGTCTGGATACAAGCAGGTAGAGGCGGCTCTGGCACAGATGTACCTAGGGGTAAAACCCGAAAACACCGCTTTGAGCTAGACTCGAACGGGAACTGGTGCACGACAACGGGTCTTGCTGCACTCTTGGTTACGACACTCCCGGAGGATATGTTTAGGATAATTCTCATTTTATTTACAAACCACTATGAAGGTTTATGAGTACAGACTTCCTCAAAGAAAACATTTCTTTTTATGATTATGGATTATATCCATAAATAGTTCAATTTATGTAAAGTGTTTAACAAGTATGGAATTATGTATTTTGATTCATAAACTAATCTAGTTTATGCCATTGTTTAGAAATGGCGCCTAGTGGAAGGAATGGAAACTGTATCAATGCACGAACTCCGTGTAGGGATTGCCCTCCTGCTCAAGACAATTATTGTGGATCTGGAGATAAAAATGGTACTGATCAACTTATTACCATACTGGGACAACTCACTCAGGTTATGAATAATAACCTTACTCGTATGGAGCACCATGATCCGCAACGTGGAGGATCAATGCTAGACCATTTCATGAGGCAACAACCACCAACCTTCAATGGGAGTACAAATCCTACAGTATTTGAGCAATGGATAAATTCCTTAGAGAAAATATTCCATGCCTTGGGGAGTAGTGAAAGGGAGAAGGTTGTCATGGCAGTTTACCGCCTCACTAGAGATGACGATCAGTGGTGGTCGCTGATTCAAAACACAAAGGAAGATGATGACGCATCAAATATGGAATGGAGGGAGTTTAAAGAGCTTTTCTTAGAAAAATACTTTCCTTGTGACCATCGAGCAGATATGGAAAGGCAATTTCTGAGTTTGAGGAAGAAGGAGGATGAGAATGTCGCAAAGTATGAGGCTAACTTTACAAGGTTAGCGAGGCATGCTGCCGATTATATACGTAACCCAAGGAGTAAGATTGATAGTTTCTTTGATGGGTTAAAACCATTTCTCCATCGAGCTTTAGTATCACAATCCTTCTCATCATACAAAGATATTGTCTCGTGTGCTATCAAGACAGAAAAGGAATTCTCTAAGTCTTATGACAACAAAGTAAAGCAAGAGAAGAAGAGAACGGTGGAGCAAGAGACAGATAAAGGGAAAAAGGGAAAGAAGGATTTTCCATTATGTGATAATTGTGGGAAGAATCACCTTGGTACTTGCCTAAAAGGAATGGGAGTTTGTTATATATGTGGAGAAAAGGGTCACCAGGCTCGTGATTGCAAGGGAAAGAAAGAGGCTGTCAAAGTTGAATGATACAATTGTAGGGAAACAGGGCATTATGCAAATGAATATCCTAAGCGTCAAGGAAACTTACCTCAGAAAAGGCCAAGGGATCAAGGACAATCTTATGCTGTGACTACAGTTGAAGCGGAATAATTAATGTATTGGTGCTTTTGGACTCAAGGATTATATTCTGGTTATAAGAATAATGTTATATATATATATGGATTGTACTGCAGTACTTTTTGATTTCAGTAAGGTTTTAATATGATTAAGTTAATCATATTTTTAGTATGTGATAATAAGAGAATCTTTTCTTTGTTTGGGGAATCTGATGTTACAATTGATTTTGGAATTTAGAGACATTTTAGAGAAAGTCTGGACGGAGGTATTTTGGATAACTATTAAGCTTGGAATGGATTAAGTTGAACCATGGATAGTATTTTTTAAGGTTAAAGCATTTCTGAAGATTATTTTTGGAATATTATAATACTATAGTTTTAGGAAAAGGACAACCTGCAGGGTGGGGAATAACCCGTCGCGTCAGACAAAGCTGCAGGAATCGAACCCACAACCATAGTGCGACAAGAATTTATTTCCTACCACTAGCCTACAGGAAGTCCCTGGTTTTTACAAAATAGTTTTACTAATCTAAATGGCATGTGTTAATATTTTGAACCTTATACAATTAGGGTAAAAAAGAATATTTTTGAGTTCTGTTACCATTTGGAGTAAAAGATGGGTTTGTGGTAAAAATTTATTAACGAATGAAAGTATACATAACAAGTGTGTATATTCCCTTACGTTCTTAGTAAATCTCTTAAATAAATTTCTCAACATTATAAAAGGTAACTTAAAACAAAAATGTTGTCAGTTAAATTTTCCAACTGGGGATTCAATGACTGTTTAACCAATCACAAGTTTGTGATTTTCTTGTAGTTAAACATTCTCCTAATCCTGTTTTCTATAACTCTCCATCAGACCTTGATGGTTTGTTTCTCCTCCATATCCATATTTTTATAGAATCCTAGAATGGTCTATATCGGGTGACCTTTGTACTTATCTTGCTTTCTTTTAATGTTATATATTTATTAACCTTATTTATGATGTGGGTTTTCCACAAAGGTATTTTCTATTTTCAACCCTTTATTTCCAAAGAAAATTTTCAAATTGCGAGGACGTAATTTATTGAATAAGGGGAGAATGTAACACCCCGAGCTTCCACGATACGCTTCTCATTCAATAATGCAATAGCTTGCATTGTACGCAACATCGAGTTCTAAAACACCGCGACTAATCAAAGTAGTCGTTATGAATAGTAATAACCACTTTTTAAAATTATAGAAATTTTATATTTCAAAATGGACTTCATTTTTGAATTCGTAATATCGAAATTATCCTAAGTTGAATTTTTTGTAACTTTCTGAGAACTTCTAATTTTTTATGAATAGTGAAAAATACTTAAAACAACTTTTTAATCAAAATAATTTATTGTGATAAATTATACTATTTAGTGGTTTTATGGTATAATTAGAATATGTTTTTACCATTTTATCCAATGGTGGTCATTAGAATTAATTTAACATTGAAATTGGACATAAACAATTCCCAATCTTTTGATATAAATTGTTTCTTAAAAACACGCTATTTGTCGTAACATCGGGAATTAATTATAAAATTAATTAATGAAACTTATATGTATGGAATTTTGTAAAATAGACATCATTTTTGAATTCGGAATATCAATTATAGCTTAGAGTGAAATTTTGGCCTTGTTCTGAAAAACTTAAATTTTTGATGAATAGTGAAACCACTAAGTGGTAGTTAAATAACTGATTTTTCGTTTAAATGAAATATTACCACTTCTGTGATTTGATTTTCAAAAATCCGACATAAATGGTTGTCATTAGGAAGAAAAATGTGGTTCAATGAGATTTAAATAATTTTTTGGTGAATAGTAACTTTTAAGTTCTTAATCGCGATTAGAGGTAATTAGTGTAGTTTAAGGTACAAATAATGTTTTAATAATATGAGATGAGAATGACACTTGTCCTACTCCTATTGGATGAGTCATGGCCGACCACGAAAACCCATGGGTCAACTTGGGGACCCCATGGAGCCACTTTAGTTGGAAAATGACATTAATATATATTTATTTAATGTTAAAATTAAATTGACACAAACATGAGTTATTTTACTCAAACAGTTTTTAAGTGGGGTTACACAAGTCCAAATTTTGACTATAAATATTCATTAGAAAGCTTAAAATATTTCATACATCATAGTATTTGTTTTATAATTTTTATACATTAAATAAATTAAATTATTTATGACATCATTATGATGCAGTGATGACCTCATTATTTAACGATTTAAATAAAATGAGATGATAATGAAAAATCCAAGGCTTACACTTGTCCAAAGCCTATTGGATGAGGATATTTCGAAACCTTATCACCTTAGCCTCGAATTATATAAGTTTGGGACCTTTAGAATCCGAAAAGCATTGTGAAATAATGTAACATTTCAATCTTTCCAAAAGTGCCCCTCCTCTCCACTTATAAAAGGCCCCCACCTCTCCCACCTCATTTACACTTTCAAAACATTTGGCTCGGAAAAACTCTGCCCAAATACTCTCCCAAAATCCCCCTATTACTCCTAGAAGCCTCACTTTGGGCAGAACTCTTCCCAAGGAAGCCTTTGGCTTAAATCAAAAAGAGTTACCCGATTTTGAGGTAATGTCTTCTCTAATGTTGTTTTGTTTTATTTTTCTTCTCCAACCCCCTAAACTCTTTTTATTCATTTCTTTTGTAACAAAACCAGTATCCTCAATATACTAGGATGTTGTTATAAGAAGGATTCTAGCTACACTTACACACACCTACATCTAATTGTTAAAGAACATACGGTTTCTGTGGATGGCGAATTTCTGCCTCACGAAACGATGATTGTTCAACACTCATATAACACCTTCAAAGGTGGCCATTAAGATGTCACTATTTTTATATATGATATATAATATGTTTATGTTTTACTTATTCTTCTGTATTTATCATTTATAGCATACTTTATGATTTCCATTATGGGTAAAACGCCATAATTTCATTTTAGGAAGTGCGGACTACCGCCCCCTCAAAGTGATTTGAATCGTTAATGCCATATGTGGTATGTATAAAGGATGGAGTAAATGGTACTATACAATATATTATACTGGAATTATATTATACATTTATATCATTATGATTTTGTTCCATTAAATATTAAATTGAAATGAATGTAGCGTTCATGCGTACGTACGGCTTACCGTCTCCATGAACGGTTCATTTCATTTCTTACCTCTAAATGTTATGTAATATTATAAATGAATGTATATACTGGATATATAACATATATATGAAATCTAAATCATGAATATAATTTTGGAGATAATTGATATTCTACCACATAAACAACCTGTAATTATAAGAAGTTTATTGTTGACTCAAGTACCAAAGATCGACAAAACAACCGTTATTAACTTAAATAATTACATAATGTTCATATCATTGTAATAAGTGATATAATAAGGATAATGAAATTGAAAATGGTTCTTAATAAGGTATATATTAACTCTAGTTTATTATTCAGGAGGTTAAAGAACATTTGAGTCAAGTCAGACACGAGGTAAGGGAATTTCTTAACCCAGCTTCCATTCTTTGGGTTAATCTCCTACTTTCAAATTATGTCATAATATTATTATATCTTATTTTGTATTCTTTATGTGTAACTATAGTGAATACACATAATAGATCTATTTTATTTTAAAAATGATCTTTTTAAGGACTTCGTCTCAATCTCCTTTCATTGAGGCATATTTGGATTTATACACAACTTTCTTTTATACTGTGTATAAACCCCTTTGACTTTTATGTTTATTCAAAATGAATCTTTTTTATATGAAGCATTTTACTAAACGACAAAAGGGAATGTTTTTCTTTCCGTACTTACGCGGCGACAACGACTTCTCCGCCGCCGTGACCATTATTTGAGATTCGGATTCCTCTACAAGCCATCATTTTTTTAATGAAAAATAAATACAAAGTTTTAACTTTCTTTTATTTTGGTATTGAAAATGGTTTTGAAAGCGTTTTTATTATATCAATGTGTTGTATTTATATCTTGTGATTGAAATGTGGAAATGTTATTTTTCCTTTATGCATGTTTTATGTGATACGATTATGTTATGGTTTATGATATGTTTAAACCTATTCATATGAGGAATGAATTGGACTTAATAAGTGACGGGTGGAGCCCGCTATAGCTCCTCGATGCATCGACAGGTCTCATGAGACAAACTAGTGTCTTGGCACGAGGCCTTGACAAAATCTTATTTGTGGTCTTGGCACGAAGCCTTGGCTATGTGGTTATGATAGTCTGGCATTATGCATTCCATCATTATGAAAATTGTTATTGATATTGCATGTGATTATTTGACCAGTAGAATATCCATGTGAAGAAGTGAATGGCATTATCTCATTTTACTTTTTCCATATTATGTTGATGTTCAAGTCTAAAAGGATTTTGTTTAAGTTATACATTGCCTTAAATGTTTATGTTTACTTATGAAAGCTTCCGCAATATTGTTATCCTTACTGAGCATCTGAGCTCACCCCTTTCAATATTTTAATATTTTCCAGGATGTGAAGAAGTATTTTATGAATGACCTGCAGGGATAGTCAGAAGAGGATATGTGTGTGGACTATGAAGACTTTTTTATTGTAGTTTTTCACATTATGATGTAATTTAAGACTTATGAATGTATCTAGTGTTTCCAAGGCTACTAAACTAATCGGTCTTTCGAGACTTGATATTTTGTGATCATGCCAATGTTACGAAGTAACGCACCGGCTCTGGGTAGCTGGGGTCGGGGCCTTACATAAATTCAATCATTGATAGTGGTTTTAACTATACTAATTTAATGGAAGGAATTTTATTTCCTAATATTTTGTTTGAGTGATTATATTTATCCTATATGAAAATATTCATTATTTTATTCATCATGTTCTTGTAAATATTATATGAGATATACATTATTAATTAATAATACACAATAAAATAGAGTCGGAATAATTATTTTATTTGATTTTTTTTATTCTATAATGATTTATAATTTATTTACAGTAATTAATTTAATTTCATCATCCTATAAAAACATTCTTAACATAAAAAAATAAATAACCATGCACTAATAAAATATAATTAATATATGGCATGGTCAAAAGATTCCATGTACTTGTTGGTTTATCGATTGGAGATAAATAAACTTTTCCACCATTGAGTATATCTCCGTAATCCCATGTGTGGCTCAATTTAAAGCATTTATCCAATATCATGTATATCACCATCATTGGATTTTCCTTAGATCATGCTAAACCATCACCTCTCACTGGGATCTCTATACCTCAAACAAATTACTCACTAATAGGTGAGTGGTATCATGGGTTTAATGTTTTTTAAAAAACATGGACATATTTCCCCAACATAATAATGTGGGGAGGGATGATTCATAGATTATCATATGAAATTTAATAAAATTATCACATAAAACCATGCTATAAACAATTAAATTAAATAAATAAATATGATGCATACATAGCTTAACCAATCTTATGATCAATCACAATCCACAATGACTATGTATTTAGAAATTTTAGAATTCCATAAATTTTATTATAATTAAAATAATTTTAATATAAATAATAAATAAATAAATATATTAATTTTCATAATATTATATTCTTACAGTACCAAAGATATTATAATATTCTTATATATTAATATTTTAAATAATTTAAATTCAAATTTTGGAATAATTAATCACACAATGTGTGCATGTATGGGAAAAAATTATACCCCATTCATCATATTAAATCCATTTTGAAAATTTCATAATTACATTACGTTTACTATCACATGACATTTCAAGTGACAGAATTTAGTATGTTACTTTTCGTGTATTGTGTGGATACATTCCATATTTTCATACATCTCATGTCGTAATATACGTGATGTGTACTTTTATATCTCAATACTGGTAGTCTTGGTTTCATGTATGACCACAGAACATTCTATAAATATATCTGTAATGTATCACTGGTAAGGCATGTGATGTACATCGAAATTATGACAACTGTTGAATATTTTTTAATTATATAATTTTTTATATATTAATCATTAATCATATATATCCACATGACAAGATGAATGACATTCAATGTGTACCTAGTGTTGAATGACAATTGTCACATCATAAGTATAGATGTCTTCACATCATGACTTTGTGTGTAACTTTAATTATCCCACATATTGGCCAACATGACATTCCAAAAATCAACAAATGTATACCTTGAATGGGTTTCCATGTGTCACATGGAATATAAATTCTAGCTAAATGTCATGTCATCACTTTACATTCACATCTCTTAGCATAGAAAATAATTATATAAGATATTAACCTCGAAAATATCATTTATTTACATGCGGTAAAATTCATGTTGGGTTATATCAAGAATACACTAGTTACACACCATGTAATACACACTCAAATTATATACCACACTGGTGGTCAATAAATTTTGTGTAATGACACAAAAAACCACAACACATGGTAATATGATATTTATGTGGCTAACTCACTGTGTGAGTTGACCATGGGTAAATATCATGTAATTTACCATTACAAATCAAGTATGAATGTAAGGTATTCTATGAACATGGAACCTCTCGATATGATATTTGATAATTATATACAAGTCTTGTCCTACTATTGGTCATACAAATTCAAATTAATGTGTTATCTCATTCGTTGCGAGAAAATATCAAAATGAAAACTAACAAAAAAATATAGGAAATTCATTAAATATATAATAAATAATTATAAATTATAATTTTACAACATTGGATTCGCTTATGGGTTCATTGGTGCAGTAGAAATGATGGGTGGGTTCCCACCTCTGGTTTTTCATCATTTTCAATAGATGATATCCAAATAACATGATGAATGACACCCTAGAATCTCTAAGATAGTATATTTGACATTAAATTTATAATTACCAAAAAATAATAATTACCAAAAACCTAAAAATACTTTTATAAAAATACATTGTTGTTGGGTGTTCATAACCATTTCCATTTTGAATCTAAATAAGGACTCCTATAATTGTATCCATTCATACTCATGAAATACCTAAACAATATTGTTGAATTTTTAAGTTCTATCATAGTAGGTTTAAGAGATTCAGATTATTATCCATAAATTACTAATGGGTTATCGTGTTCTCTATATGTTCTCGAAATTAAGGATGAGTGAATTTTTACTATAGGATCAAGATAATTATTGATAGATTTTCAATTTTTATAACAATTCACATCAATAGATTAGTGATACATATTTCTCAATATATTTAGTTTTAAATACAGATAATCACACAAAAGCCATTATAAATATATTTAACATATGTAATACCCCGTTTCAAATAATAATAATATATATATTATAAAAACTTCATTTGATTAATTTTCATTTCTTAGTATATAAATTAATACTTATTTGAATGACATAACATTAGGATATCTCATTTCCATATGGTCATTAACTAGGATAATTAATACTCTCAAAGAATTCATCAAACCCTAAATCATAAAATATTTATTCGTATTTATATTTTTTATTTGATAAATAAATAATTATTTCATTTTACTATAACCGTGAATAAATATTTATTTTAATATTCACATAACTAAATAAATCATTATATTAATTAGTTATCTAAACTATTAAATAAAAGTTTATTTATTTTTTATGAATCTAATATTAAGAAAGAGAAAAAATTCCAATCATATATTCTAATCTCAAATATCTCATGACTTGATATTTTTTACCAAATTTACATGAATAACTATTACTCTATAATCATAGAGTAATATATATAATTAATATAAATTTCATTAGAATTTAATGAAATTATGGATACAATTGGAGTTTGAATGTGACATAACAATATCTGTTTTTGGTATGAAATTTCTTTTGGGTTTTTTTCACTCTTTTTGATCTTATCTATATTTTCGCTGTTTATACCTTTGAAATAGTTGAAGAACTACTGCTATAGTGGTTTATGGCATGAAATAACTATTTAATATATGAATGATATAGGTGGAATCCATGATTTAATAATTTGTAGTTCATGTAATAAACCACCTCTTCACTCTATAAAAAAGTTGAGATGGATATATTCACAGTGTAAATCTTGTTACTCAACATAATCCCTTCATACTATCATTAATAAATTTAATTTCCCAAAATTTCTATTGGTTTAACATATCTCTATTCATAAATTTATTTTCCCAGTATCAAACCTATCCACAACTCACTCCTCTAGAATTTATTTCCCCTTCATTCTTGGTTTACTGGAAATTCACCCTTAATCGATAAGGATCATCATTCTATGTTCTCTTCCACATTTTCATTGGGTTTTATCTCATTCAATGATTAATATTACTTCCACACAAAGGTTGTGGTGGAATAAGGCTTATTAGATCTTATTTTCATAATGGGGAATTGTGGTTTAGGATTTTGTATTTCATACAAAGATTCTCTAGTCCCATAAAATTATGTATTCTATCCAATTTTTGACTATTTCAAGTGTTTTAGTTAGGTTGTTTCAGAAGCTATATTTTTTATATGAACCCTGGATTCATTCAAATGTTTAAACAATGTTTTTAATTTTTAAGGGATTTCTCAAATTCATGGAAAACTATTTTAAATTTTATGAATTAATTTACCCTAAAATAGATATTAAAAGCCATTATATTTCTGGTTTTGTGTTTTTTTACTATAATTGATAGAGAATTATTATGGTTGATGAAATTATATGTAAAATGGTTTTAAATTTTGAAAATTTGGCACTATTTGGAGGAGACAACCTATTGTATCCTATGTATTATGTTGGAAATCTAGTGAAATAACCAATCATTATTGTTGTCCCACTTAGTATTGGATATATAATATAACTCTAAATGAAGCACTGTTAATATAGGGAGACACATTTGGGTGATCTCCAAACCATATGCCCATGTTCTAGCAATGTGAGTGGGTACCCAATATTTTTTCTTAAATATTTAGGAGTGAAGAACCATAATTATCTCTGTCCTGATATACTTTATGACTCCCCACCATGGTGATAAACTTTTTTATTTTTAAATTATTAATTTGGTAATTCAATTTTTTAAACTGTTATAAATTTAACTGTTTGTTATTCCTTTAAAATAATAGATGTTTTAATATTTATATTTTATAATTTTTAAGATAATAATTATCATATTTACTAAAGTATTTATATATATAATTTTCATGAAACCTATTGGTCTTGAAGAGATCAGACCCTACACATACCATGTAACATCCCAAAATTTAGTGTATCTATATATTTTAAATTATTACTAAAAATATGTAATTATTATAAATTTAAAACAAAGTGATGTAAATTTTCTAAAAAAAATTCAATGGTATCTGTAAGATTTATTTTTTCATTTCAGGTGTGTACCCTTTTAATTTTTGTTCATTCCCTCTATTGTGGTTACATTTTGGAGTAAACCCAAAATACATAATGTGTATTGGTTTTTTCCACAGAGGAAAACCCTAAGCATAACACAATGGGTAAAAATTTACATGCTGTGTAAATGAGTTGATTTTTTAAAAAAAAAATGGGTAAGGAGACTTCTTTTTCTCACATTATCTCATTTTATCCAATATCACATAGAATATCCTCTCGGTAAAGATTCAATTTGGCCCAAAGTAAGACTTTGACCTTGTCTATCTATTTACACTCTGATTCGAGTATCGTCTATCTCATTGTTAGACCCTAGTAATCTATTTATTACATTATTTCCATGCATTTTTTGTCTTTACATTGATTTGGTATTTTTGGTTCATGCTCGTATGACCTATTTTTAGGGGATTTGTATGCTTCATAACATTATTATAGTCATTATCAAATCAATGGTTGATACTGGATGTGGAGAGTAATATAGACTTAAGGATTGTCATCCATGATTTTTCCCCAAAGGTCTCTCTATTTATAAATTGTATCATTTTCACACACATAGTTTCACCAGTTATTTCTTATAAAATTAATTTACATTAAATTAAATCTTCAAAATTGAAAACAAAATCATTTATAAGATCTTTTGATATCATTAGAGGTTTATGCCTCAACATTGATCACCAATGTTAAGGTGTGTTTCCATGATTTTCATTTTGACCCATTTTTCTGATTATTTTGAAACTGTTCAGGATTCATTTGTTGACATTTAATAAAGTAAATTTTTTAATTTAATAAATGAAACTTAAATTGTCAAAGGGAATTTTTTTATGCATATGTATAGATATCACATGGCCTTTATCCATTATAATAAATATCATAATTGGTTATATGTACTAATTTAGCCTTGTCGTGTATGATGAATGATAATGGAATGAAACTAATAAAAAATAAATTGGAATGACTATTACATTCCTTGAAAGGATTTTTGATAGACTAAATTTTTACAGTTCTTATTTCATATAGAACACTTTCATCTTTATTAGAATCATCGGACTTGATCCCACCATAGATTCATTATGGCATGCCATGAGAACATAGAAGATGATATTCTGATTCATTCATTTTATTATCATGGGTGGTACCCTCCCTGGAATCATGTAATTTTCTCATTATTCGAATTCCCTTGAGATGTATAAATAATTCACCAAACACTTTGCGAGATCTTAAGATTCCATAAATACACTCCTTAGATTTAACTTGATGTTTATAGACATGTGACACCATGGATCATTATCCTTAGGTCCAATCTATCCTAGACCAATATTTATTATAGGAACTCTCATTAGATCGGGTTAGAAAATCTTACAGATGTTTGATATTGAATTAACCCTTGGATTAAACATAGTACATTACTATTGGACTATTGGATGACTACCTTGAGATGGATTGACCTTAAAAGGTCAAGTATTCCTTGGTTTCTCCTAGGATCGTTTATCATTATTATTATATTTTAACATACTATTAAAACCATATTATTCCATATTTATTACAAACTAAATCATAAACAATTAAATGAATGAATGTTTAAAGACACCAACTATGGCTAAAGAAGGTATTTTTTATTTACATTATCACTGCCTTACTTTTTTATACCTACACACTATTCCAAGTTACATTCAAAGGCTAGATTTTTATAGTCTCAATTTCTGGTGGCCTACAGAGATTTGTCTCACACAATATTCATTTCATCCTTACTACCTGGGAAGATTATATGATCATTGGTGTGGAAAAAGGGAATCATCCCTATTTAAAAACATGAATTCTTTTTTATGGATGGGATATTGGTAGCAGATTATTGATTGAGTGGTCGGGGTTCATGGATAGTTTTCCAAATTTTTATTCTTTTGTATATGATGTATTTAACTATTTGTATGCTTCCATGTTTTCATGTTTCCATTTTTTATAGACAATCCACCACCTATTTTAAATGAAAGAGTTTACAACATTGAATGATTACTTATTTCTTGGATGGTTATGCTTGATTTTTCATCCTTATATGTTATTATTATGATCCAATTATACATTAATAATTTTTAACACTATGATCCAATATCACTAAAAGGAACAATCTACCCATGTACACACTCTAGGATTTTACTATTATCCATAATCTTATAGAATGTGGGGAGGAGCACTTGGGGCTATGTGGAAATTATGGTACGATTACTCATGAGTAAATTGGGTTTGATATGTCACAAAGTGGTATCAGATATTTTGATTTCTTACCTTATAATTTGGGAAATATAGAAATGAGATTAGGAATGTGTCACTCCTTGATCATAGTTTGTGCATGGGAGTATGTAACCCATGTTCAGGGTAAACACCAAGATACCTTGGAATGGGCAATTATTTATTTATATTATACCTATTATAGTTGATGTATTTCCACCATTAGGTGATGCACTATAATTTTTTTATTTTTTAATGATTTATAGAGATTCTACCTGGTACCAATATGGGAATGAGAATTCCTATATGCATCATCATAGGCACCAATGGATCCACATTCCATGAATATTCCATGCCATAGAACTTATTTGTTTCTTAAATTGTCTATGTTTCATGTGATTATTGATTGTTATTTTGTTTTGATATGATCATACTCCACTAATGTCTTAGATAGGAAAGGTAAATTGGTTTTTTATAATTTTAGTATCATCTTAAATGGTGTTTTGTCATACAGATTGATGGTGCTATATGGAATAGCCAATTTTGATCAATAGAATATATGTACCCTTGGATTCATGAGATGAAATTGGATATGGTTATATGAGGGAAAATTTTAATTTATAAATATGTAATTTCTTTAAAATTTAAATGGTAAATTCATCAAATTGAGAAATTGTATTTTTTTTCTATTACATTATGAGACAGAATTTAAAGGGAACTAGTTTCAATTACATTGGTGTTAATATCGGTTTATAAATATAATGGGTCATTATAAAATAGGAATGGTAATACATTAAATTTATCCTTTTATTATTTATACAATAACATTAAAACCGAAAATTTAAATTTTGAATATAAATAACTTGGTTTCCAATAAATGGGGAGGAAAAGTGAAACTTACATAGTGTTTTCCTCCATAACATGAAATTTACCCCACTTATATTTTGGAAACCATGTGGTTGAAATCATAAATAAATAACCAATACCCTAAACATAAACCTAGGTATTTGTATTAGTATTCCATAGGTTGTTAGACCCTATGTTTGTATTACTGATATGAGAGAAATTTGGTTGTTGGACCTTGATTCATTTCTCATTTTGGTTGATATCTCTCTTTAAGCATTTAATGAATCTTGGTCGAAGGAATGTGATTTGAATTTTTAGATTTATTCAACCATGATGTCCCCCGATCATGATCTATGACATTGGTAATGATCAATATGCAGATATTGGGTTCCCTCAGCCACCAGTGTTTCCCTAAGACATCTATTTATGGAACCACCAACTACTCCCAAACTGGACACAAATTATTATCTTGAAGAGAATTTCTTATGCTTTGTGTAGTCTATCTAGGGTGATCCACGACCAACACCAATGTTGTATGATATTAATCATGAGATCTAGAAAACAATATCCCATATTCTCAAGGGATGGAGGTCCTTAGGCTACTGAGTCGTGGATAAAATCCATTTCGTAAATATTCGAGCACCTGTAGATTCCTCTATAGAGTAGGATTCAGCTCACCACCTATATGTTGCGTCATTCAAGCATGAGCTAATGGGATGCGATTACTATTTATGGTATTCATCAAGGAATAGAATGGGGATACTTACATACAACCTTTTTTTATTACATATTAGTTATATCGTTGGGATCTGATTGGTCTAGGGAGTTTTTCACTTGGAGTAATGTAGTATGCCCATCATGGACTATTCAGGGTACATTACCAAGCATCAGACCTTTGCACCAATTTTTTATTTTGATGATCTATTGTGAGATAATTTATTCATGTATGGGCTCTATTATTCCATTAACTCTCAAGTTAATGCATTAAACCTATATAATATTTCTGATATCATGACACTTGCTCTTATCATTGAGCCTAACTTGAGGGGAGATGGTCGTACAGGGAACTGAGCATTAGTTCCATGAAAAGGTAGTAGTTCTTCCATCGGCGTGAATCATCATCTTGAGTAATACTATCAATATGGTGGCATCCTATGTATTCTCATTGGTAGATCTGTTATATTCAATCAGTGTGGAAAAAGTGGCATGTGAAGCCACAATGGGATATGTACCAAAATGTGTGTCATTATTTTTGTCAGATGGCACATCATCAATGTCTTTTCTATAAATTTTTGCATATTTAAAGAATAAGAGGAAACAAAATGACTCAAACATAAAGAGTAGGTTCATTAACCCTACATCAGGTCCGAATATGGAGTAACACCATCCAAATAGGGTGAGGAAAATGTTGTGGAAAAGTTAGCCAGACTTCTTATTTTTGACACCAACCGGGCAGACCTACTCAGTAAAGTCCAGCTATAGATCTATGGTTGTATATCATGGTTTTTGTATGCATTATATAAGACAACTGAGGAGAATAATGTTGGACCATATAATTTATGAGATATTATTCGAGTATCCTCTATTATTGTTTCTACTTGTACGACACATGTTCCATGAACTCTATTATCTCTGTACAAAGTCTTGGGCTTGAACGTTTGTAATTTTGTGAGATCATGACACTGGAAACACCTCTGGGTGTATGAAAAAATGGTATATTCCAATGAAATAACACTACTCTTATGGTAGGTGGGTATCTCTTCATGTTGAATATATTTATCCTTAAGATGACATGGTTTGATTTCATATGTGTTATGGATTGGATCATGCCTTATCATGCCCACATTAAATATTATCATTGCAGTGTGACTTTTATATCACATGAGTCTATTAGATATCTGAATAAGGGATAATTTATTAAGATAGTCAGTGAAAACTAGATCATTCTGTGTTTGGAGGAGTGATAACATAGTCTTCTGACCATTTCAGGGATGATCAAATGGTGCATCTGACATATTTTACTATAGTGGTAGATTGATTTAGGGATGTTTTCATGGAAAAATATTTGTACTACATCTCAATGGAGAGATAGATTTTAGAATTGAGATAGTTCAATGTGTTTCTTCAATATATATTTCCCCATATAGTATCACACTTACTGAGATCTAGGAGCTCAAAATACAGTCAGATTATTTAGAATCTAATGGTTTTATCTGACCGAGTACTTCCCATTGGAGTTCCCCAATCCTTTTTTCTATGAATTTGAATATAAATCTATAGATTTTAATGGATCACTGATGCTTAAACTATCTTATAGTTAATAATTTGAATCATTTTCCTCAAATAGATGATCTTTTTAACTAGATATAAAGAGATGGAGTGTTCTTAAATATCTAACTGAGATTGGGATATCATCAGGAGTGATTTCGACCTTTAGATATACCATGTATGAATGTTTTTGGATGTTATAGATTGCATGAGTATCTTGTAATTCCATTTCATATTATAAACACACCTATTATTTTCATGGTCGTGACGTATATGGTTTTCCATCACTATATGGATTCCTTTTTTAGTATTTTTGTAGAAGTAATTTTTGGTGTATTCTCATACTAAAAGTGACCATGAAATCATTATGGTATTATATTTAATAAATTGATAGATCATCAATTATATTCTATGATCACAATGAGAAACTTTTGGATTGATAAGATTCAATTCATGGATCATATTATGTCAAAATTGTGAGTATTAGTAGACCTAGAGAAGGTGAGTGTTGTTGTTTCTTTTGAGTATCCGAGGAACTTTTTTTATATAAAAAGATTTTTGGGGATAGATATATATTAAAAATATTTTATATATTAATTATCGTGACTTTATTATCCTCTTACTGGTCTGACTATGAATGGTGTGATGTTATTGTGGTATGATTCTTATGAGAGGTATTTTAAGGAGTTGAAAGGAAGAATTAACTCAGCATCGATCTCAACTCTTCTAGAGACCTGGAGAGGTTATACAGTGTTCTATGATGTGTCATGAATTGGGATGGTTAATGTACTAATGTATGAGAATTTATTCATTTCATATGTGACCCACCACTTGAGGCCTTCAGAATGTAATTACTAGATGCATGACCATGATCTTTTTTTAATCATCCATGGAATACACTTCTGGAGACATTATCATGTGGCAGAGTGATCTATGATGTTTACATACCACACAGGCCTCAAATATATCTTTAGTAAGTGTGAAATTAATCCCAGGCATCGTTAATGGGTTTTACAGCTTCAATATTTTTACTTTGGGCATTCCTACACATCTAGAAATGAAAATGTGGTAGCTGATGTGTGGAGCCAAAAAACAGGTCCACAAGACCATCAGGAAACAATGATTAATGAAAGATAATGATCCTATTTTATAAGATTCATATGGAGTTTTAATAAATTAATTAGTATAAATTTATTTATGCCTTTGTAGTATACTCTTCTCTCCTAGTTAGGGTCAATAGAAAGAATTCATCATATTATAATGGTTTGGTACTGCGGGAAAGTATTTTAGGTGAGGACCCACCTCGAGATGGGTCAATAGATAATGATGAGATATTGTGAATATATGGTTGTATATAGGTTTCAATAGACTTGTGATAGGTTTTTATATGATAATCCAATGCTTCTTAGTGGGCAGTACACCTAGGTACCTACATGATATATCAGTATATGCACTACCAGTGTTGGTGGCCTGTGATGAAATGTCATATCACGGGTTTTGTCCCTAGGTGTTCCAACTATTAGCTAGTATAGGTGGAACACTAGTGGTCCAATAGCTTATTAAAATCCTTACAAGTCCTGGAATGGAAATGGGAGGATGTTACAATGGATTTTTTGACTGGTGTAATAAGGTCAGGTTGAGGTAGTGATATGTTTGGGTAGTCATCAATAGACTAGTGATGGAATCCCACTTCATTATTAATAGTGATACCTTATAAGTGTTTGTTCTTGAAAAAATCCATTTCCATGAGAATATATCCCTACATGAGGTCTATCATACTATCATTTTAGATAGGGGTTCTTATTTCGCAACAAGGTTTTGTCATGAACTATATAAATATATGGGTACACATATTCTTTTTATTACATCATTTCACCCGATCAAACCGGTGTTTAGATAGAATGATCATGTGCAAATTTATGTCCCTTAGATTATATGCTACATTTATTACATCATAATATCCTTCTTTATAGGGATTATTATTTCACATCAAGGTAACATCAAGGGTTATAGAAATATTTTGGTAAAAAAGTTCTTTTGAGCACAATATTTCAGCCTTAGGCCGATGACATATTAGAAGAAACTATATATATGTTGGAGGACATGATCCGAGAATGTTTCCTTGACTTTAAAGGCTCATGGGACAAACTTATACCTCTAAATAGGTTTTCCTTCAATAATATCATTCCATAAACAATTTATATGGTTCTGAATGAGGCCATATATAGTATTCCATGTCAACCACCAATGTGTTTTCTATATACATGAGAGGTAGCGCTACTAGGTTACCATCTCATGTAGGAGACTTATATGTAGGTGAGTTTTATCAAAAATTAGATGGATACTACTTAGTATAGATTGATATAAAATATAAATTGTCCTTGATGACCTTTGTAGTTCATGTTTATGGATTTTGTTTTCTAGCGAGTATCACAAAGTCTTGGGAACAAGTATATATAGACTAATGGAAATTTGTTGCCTTGTTTTTTTAGTCCTTATAATATCTTATATTGCGTTGTTTCAGTAACCTATTTGATTTGATTATCTCAAAGGTATCATTCCATGCATGGAGCCATATAGGTATCATAGAGTTTACATTTCCATGTGAGCCTACCTCATACTATTGATCATGAGGATGTTGAGTAGGATAATAATGCTTCTTTTGAGGTGTATCCCATTCACATAAATGACCATATCCTGAAGGTACTACCAGGTTGGTCAATTCATCTTATATTGTTGAAATGAAAATATAGATTTGTACGGGATGACACTTGGTACATAGTTTCTAAGGCACATGTTCATTGGCTAGAGTTGTTATCAAATGAAAATTTCACACCCCTAAAAGAGAAACTCTTTGATGAGTTTCTTTAAGGGGGAGACATTAGGATCCAATATTTTCAAATCAGGTATAGATCCTTTTAATATTTAAATAAACCCTTTTTTATAGTAATACTTCTGGGAAAACATGAAAATTGTGTCTTAGGGAAGGTCATTTTTTCTTTGGAGGGATTATATCAAGGCTTTAGAGCCTGACTATAGTGAAAATACAAGATTTGTATTAGTCTATCCCATATGGGAAGAACCTGAGAATTAAATTACAAGTAAAAAAATATCTTGATGTGTAAATACTATGAGTTTTATTTAAAAATGAAAAGGACCCTCCTTTTTCTCACCATCAACCATTTTCTCATCTCTCTCGTAGGAGAAACACTGGGTAAAGATTTCCATTTACCTAAAGATCGGATTTGATTCTTTTCCCCATCCAGACACTGATTAAATTGTTATAGGCCATGTTGGATATCTATATGTAATATCTTCATCCCTTAATGTCTTTTTTTGTCTTACCGTCAATGAGGTTATTTTGGTGGAATCACATATGCCATGTTTTCTGGGTTTTTTTTATTATTTATGTATTTTCATCCAATATAGAATAGATTAGTGTCTTATACAAGAAGTGAAGAAATATAAATGCTTAAGGTTGGTGTTTTATCACCTTTCCCTCAAGGTATCACTATTTATAAATTGATTTCATGTGTGAATTCCAAGATTCACATAGTTTTTCTCCTTAAATCCATCTATATTAAATTTAAACATATAAATTGAAAACTAAAACCCTTATAAGGAATACAGATATCACTAATAGTTGATGTGTCAATGCCGACTACACAAATTATAGTTTTTTTCTATGATGTGATATTTTCCCCATTTATTGTGATTATTTCGAAACACCATTCAAGTGTGATCAGTAAACCATTAAGGGAGTAAGTGTTTTAATTTAATAAACAAAACATAAACTAATAAATGGAAAGTGAATATGAATATGTATATATATCACTTTCCCCTTATCCATTATAGATAATTTGATAATTTGTTGCATTTAATTATTTATTATTTTCATGTATGGTGAAAGGAAATTTAATGAACTGAATCATAATGTAATTGACATGAGTATTACATGAACTAATATGATTTGTGATAGAAAAAATGTATAAGGTGATAATTTAATAGGAATATTTTTCATCATTATGTAAATGGTCAGACATGATATCACATTAGATTTCAAAGGGAATTTCTTGAACACTCGGTGGAGACCATTCTGATACATTGATCTAATTTTTGTGGGAGATGTTAACCAGAAAATCTGGTTTTTTTTCTCATTATGTGAATTCCTTGGTGATGAACTAGATATTCAGCCAAAATCTTTTTGGATATTATAATTCTTCAAATACGCTCCTTGAATTCATATTGATATCTACGAATATCTGATCGATTAAATCGCTCTTCTTTGGGCCAGTCATTCTTAGCCCAGGATTTACTGTGGATATGCTCCATGGACTGAAATAGAAACTCAGCATGTAAAATAACTTGGGGTTAAGCCTTTTATTTTACTTAATCCATTATTCTATGATTCTTGGTTGTAAAAAATTAGCTGGATAGACCTTCTAAGGTCATAGACGCATTGGTTTCACCCTAGATCCTCAGTTATTATGGTTATCATTTTTTATATTTATGAAACATTATTATTATCTATTTATTAGAAACTAAACCATACATTATTAAATGAATGTGTGTTCAGAGACAATAGCTAGAGATGAAATAGATATAGGCTATTTACATTATCACTACTTTACTTATATATACCAGCACATTGTTACAGTTTACGTTCGTAGACTGAATTTGTATAGATGTCGTTGATGGTGACCTATTTATATTTTAATCATATCTTACCTATATTTTTGTTTGTTCCTGAGAAGTTTTAATGATCATGGTGTGTACAAAGTTAAGACTATTGTTTTAGACTTCTGACTTCTTTCTTCAATATGGGATATTTTTAGCAGTTGACTGAGCGTGTTCTCAGGATGCTTAGATATTATTTCCATTTTTTATTATTGTTTATATCATGTATTTTAGTTTCTTCCTATAACCATGTATTACTACTTCCCTTTTATAGATATATTCTATCATATTTTATATATGATATATTTTATAGATTTTGATCACCATTTATTACTTTAATATTTATTCTTGATTACAATACCTAATTCATTGTTATTAATATTCTATTTTTTATTCATCTTTCTCACCCTTGTTCTCTTCTTTGACATGAGGGAAGAGTCTCCCCATAGACACATGAAAGTCTATCACTGCTAGTTGGAAGACTATACTATATTAGTTTGTTCACTTGAGGCCATGTGACCAATGGAATTTTGTTACTAATGAGTAAATCTTGTCTTGGACAACATAATGTCTATACAATAACATTTCATTAAACTAAGGATCCAAAAATATTAAATATACAATGATCATCAATAATAAAAGTGGAAAACAGTAAATAATTATGACCATGCTAAAATCATTTTTCCTATCATTCGTACGATTCAAAAAAATAAATACAATAAATACGATAATGAAAAGAATGAAAACCTATTAGAAAATTGGAAGCTTCCATTTTAGTGAGAAAATCAGAATCTATAGATTTTGGGTTATGAGATATGTATCATAAGAAGGTAATTAAAGAATCAAGTTCGGACCATTGTCAAATATATGGTGGAATCATTTAAAAAAGGTAAATAAGATATTATTAAATCTATAATTCTTATAAATATTTTCTTAGAAATCTAATTTATGTGATCAGTCAAAAAATTTAATGTATGAAGTATAATTTTTATTATTTTAGAGATCCTTTCTAATATTTATTAATATATGAAAAAACCATCATTTTCATTAATATAAATTCATTATTAAATAGGAAAAAAATAATATTGAAATAATAATGATATAGTATTATTAATGTTCGAAAATAACCATAAATTTAGTATATGGTTTTTTATATATTTAGAATTCACTTAGTGTAATCAAAATTGGCCAACCATAAGATGACAAATGACCCACCACAACCACATGTGGTACATGGGGTTGTCCAAAAGGGAGGTAGGTCGACATATATGACCTAGGAAAGCATGGGTTATAGTTCCTCTAGATTGTATAGTGTTCAGACATGGACACACAGGTACATCATGGAGAGCATATGACACCTTTAGAGCTCGCGCAGTGGTGCTCAAGTTGAAGAGCAGGTCAGCCCAACCCATGTGGCGTGTTTGAGTGTTGAAGGTTTTGAACCCTTATCTAGGGAAATTTATATTAAAGAATGCTGAGAAATATAGGGAATAGATAGACCAGATGGTGGTAGTATGTGGGAAGTGAAACATGAGGCCTTGTTCATCCATTTTAGAAAATATTAAAATAATATGCACTGTCTGATATTATTTATATATATCACCGGATCAAATCCAACATAATATCCTAACATACACAAATCCTAAAACCATGTTGTTTACTTATTCTACTCCCTCTGATGCAGGCATTAACCTCTCCCATGATACATAATAAAAAAAGAGTTTGGACCCTATGAAGATCATTTAGCAATCAATGACAGCCCTATCACTAATTTATTCTAAGCCTATAACGATAAAACTCTTTCACAGCTCATGATAACATCATGGTGTGATTATATATATCAAAAATCAGTTTTACAATTCGGATGTCAAAAAATAGTTTTGGGTGTTTTCATGTTCCATGAATACTTCTTGCGAATACTCAATTGAAACAAATTAGAATATATAAGGGATCGAATATAAAAATTACATGTACTTGTGAATCTAGAAAAAAATTCAATTTCTTATCCAAAATATCCTCTAAGATCAATGTTTTAATGATTTTTTAAATAATTCTTATATAAAAAACACATAAATTGCATGTGGACACTTCTGATCAGTATCATATTTTTAATAATATCAATATTTAAATTTAAAACAGGATTTTTTTCATTATAAAACATCATTAATTTCAACATGATCTCTTATTTTTTATAACACTCCCTTAAAACCATGTTAATTTTTTTTGAAAACATGGGATGAGCATAAAAACCATTGTGGGGGACTTAAAAAAATAAATAATTTTGTCTATGAATACTTATAAGAAATTACTTTTTTAAAAATAAAATTTGTCTTTAAAATATAAATTTTATATTGAAATTAATCTATTACACTACTCAATTATATTTTCATAAATTTTTTCTTATGAAATATTTATAGAAAAAAACTCATGAAATCGTTGTTCACAAAGGTATACTATTCTCTCTTAAGAAGTAAAATATAATTTATTTTCAATGTATGCTCTACAAATTATATCCCGAATACATGAAATATATGTAAAAACACCTATAAATGATAAAAAAAAAACTCATATAGGTAACTAGGTCCATAAATTTCCTATCATAATTATATATGTATTAACCATTATTACAATAAGTGGAGAAACCATCATGGTTTCACCTAGAATAACCCTTATAGTTATACTTGGTGTAACCATTGCAGTTACACTTGTAATATCCATCATAGTAAAATTACAACATAACCATACCCAATTAATTAGTGTTCAATCATAGAGCCTTCCATATTTGGTTTATAATAGAAATATCCATAATTATAAAAAAAATTCAAGAACAATAAAATATTCATAAAAAATGAAATCTTTCCTAGTAAAAACATTCCGTGAGGAAAAAAACTTTTCTGTTATAAAAGAAATAATTTTAAAATAATGGTGAAATTATAAAGGAAAATATATTCATTGAAAATAATGTATTATAATTTTGAAGGAATATTAAAATAAAATATTATTCATGATAGTGAGAAAAGTCATTCGTGTCATTTAAGTTAAAAAAATTACTTTTATATTTTTAAATTAATGATTAAAAAGCATTGTATTTGGAGATTTAAAAATATTCCTTTTAAAACATTTTTTTAAAATATTAAAATGGGTAAAATATCATTAAAAATAATTTTATAATATTGAAAACTATATTTAAAAAAAGTTTTTTAAATGGATATTTAAGAATCAAATAATTTAAAGGGAAACATTAAATGATAATTTCTAAATGAATGTCTCTATCCTTGAGTTCGAATGGTCACATACATTTTTTATATTAATGAATAATAACCATAGGTTATTTAATTAATTTATAAAAAAACTTTTTAATTTTATTATTCCTTTTATTTTGTTTCATTCCAATCTATTTTTAAATATTTTTTTATTTAGATTCACATCAGATGCTTTGATGATATTCGGTTTGTAAGTCCAAAATGAATTAGTTATGTTGACTATGGTCTAAGTGGTCATTACTAAACCATCTCCAAAATAATAATCAGGACATAATTATAACTAATTATACTTTTAAATCCAACCATTTAATAAGGTTAGGAAAAATGAACTGTGTTATAAGAATAGAGATGGTAGGTTGTATGCATGCATGAGTAACATTTACATTTATCAAAGATCATTATGAATGTTTGTAAGTTCCATTTTATCTTTCAATAATGATCTTAATATTATAAATAGGGTATAATTTATTTAATTTTACTTATATATATATCATCCATATGATATGGTGATGAAAAAAATCATATTGCTTTGTGGAGGTGGTAATCAATACATACACCCAAATGAAATGATCATTTTCCAATGTATGGAAAGGTAAGAAAATATTAATTATATTATCATTACATAATGATATATATGAAATTAATATCATATTTATAACTTCATTTAATCATTATAACATGTATAGAGAGTCGGTGTTAGAAAATGAATTAAATGAGTTTGCAAGGTGGTAGTCCGCTGAAAACTAAAATGACGAATTCATCTTCTATTTGATTGGTTTTAGAGATGAAAATAGGTTATTCCATTAACATAATAATAAAAAGCTATAGGAAGGAAATAGTGTTATTATTTTATCATTTTTGAATAAACTTCAAATGATTTGGAAGAGGAATTGAAATTAAAACATGTAGTTAAAAATTATACCTTTTATTTGGTAAGTCTCCTTTGATTTGAATATTAATCCCTATAATTTAGGTATTTTACCTATAACAAGTCCTCTAGAATAATGATATGGATTATTGAAATGTATTGGGGTGGGTCTTGGATTATCTAAATAGGGTTTTATGTATAATGGAACGAGAATAGCAAGTTCCCTTTTATAAGAGAGTGGAGGGGAAATCATGCATGTTATTAAATTATTAAATTATTATAAATTATTTTTCACATAAAATGGTTCCAAAGTGATTTATTTCAAAATATAGAATGATAATGGCTTAAAATACTATCATACTATAATTTTTGGACATGGTCAGTCCACATTTTTACCATTATCATTTGGTTTTAAATCATCATTAAGCCTTTTTATACTTAACATGACAACACATTTTTTTTAATTTTTATGTAACAATGTATTAACTATAAAAAGAAAAAATTCTCATAAATAGACTATGAATGATATTATAAACCATTTCCTAATAATTTGGATGAAACTGTGTTTTTATTAATTTCATATCAATTACTAAAATATTTTTTGTACAATATATTGATGTGGTCTTTTTCACTCTCTCTTTTCCACGTTATTTTTTTTTAAATTTTATGTTGTTTTATTATTATAATATTATATTTTTATTTAAGAAGTCACATTTATTGTAATTTTTTTATTTTATTTCTAAAATAATAATTTTTTTGTAAAATTATTATTTTTACTGTTTAATTTTATCTTTTTAAATAATTGTAAATTAATTAATTAATTATGTTTTAACATACATATTTAATCATTTTATTTAAAAAAATAAGTTACTATTTCTTTTTATTATTATTTTTTTTATTTTTTATTAAATTAATTTATTAATTCAACTATTTGATTATTTTAATTTTTTAATATATAATTCTCATTTTAATTTTTGTATATTGAATAATTATTTTTAATTTCTTAATTATTTGTTTTTATGAATTATGTTATGTAATTAATTAGTTAATTAATTTAATTAAATCATCTTTAAATGGTTATTATTTTAAAAAATTATTTTTTTAATTTATTCTATTTAAATTTTAAACATGTCACCCACTTGTAATTGGATCAATTTATAATTCATTAATTTCTAAATTAATTTGATATGTCTTATATTAACATTTTTTAATTGGGAATATGAATTTGAATTTCTGTGGTAATTTTTAGTTAATTGATTAATTATTTTAGTAAAATATTTCAATCCATTTTTTTGTAAATTTTTTAATTTATTTTTTATTTGTTTGTTAGATTTCTATTGTAGCCACCACCAATAGAGTTACACCCACCATTGGAAATTTGACAAGAGTTCATCCAAAGTCAGTACCAACATCCAAACCAATAATGATTCCTAAAGTCGCATTTGGTATCCACCTACCACCAGTCCCTCCCTTTTCTAGAATTGTCATAATCACCATTGATCTCTCACCAAATGGATACTCTATAATTCATCATTGATCTATATCCTAATGGTGGGTTATCACCCACTACTCCTCCTCCCCACACCCTTCATCACATTACCCCTCCCAAAAAATGACTCCTCTAAGTCACCGCCTTCACCTTCACCTGATGGTAGTTCTGCCAAATGGAAGAAATTTGGGAAAAATAAATGGAATCACCGATGAACATCAACAGATGAAACATAAATCACACCCATTTTAGATATAAACTCTAAGAAACCCCGAAAAATACTAGATTGTTTCTCTATTTTAATAATAGAACTGAATAATGAACACCACAAAGAAAGTCTAAAGCACTTTCAATGGAATTTTTGTGCGTTGTTGTGCTCTAATTATAGTTGATACTTTGGATGCCATAAAAGAGAAACCGTTGTGAACCCACATCATCATTCGAACTGATCGAACCCTTGACCATCTGAAGTTGAGAATCCTCCATCATTTTCACCTCACAGTCATTCCCGCCAGGGAAGAATGATGAGACCAGATCCTAAGCTAGACCATTGTACCGAATTCTTTCCAGAATTACTCTAGAAACATCCTCCCCTAGCCTCCGGCTGGCTCGCCACCATGACGTTGAACCACACCGCTCTCCCCCAAACTCTCAAACCAACCTAAAGACATGCCCCTTCCCTATTCTAGATTACTGACCCCATAGAACATGATTTTTTCATATCATAATATAATATTATATTATATAATAAAATTGTATACAATTTGTTTTATATATGTATAATAATGATAATAATAACTATAAATTTAAATAATATATTTTTACTTAATAATAAATATATGTGTATTATTCTGTAATTTTATAATAATAATAATAATGATTATGATTTTTTAATATATATATTTATTTTTTATATATTTATTATTACTAATAATAATAATTAGTAAAAATAATAAAAAAAATTCATGTTTAATTTCATTAATCATTTTATTTGTTGTTATTGGGAAGAATAGTCAAAATATAATATTGTTAGATGAAGATCATGTCAGTTAAAATTGGAGTGCGTAGAACATTCATTTGGGAAGAAGAATAGTTCATAAGGGCGGTTTGACATTCAAGAGATATCCATAATCATCTAGTTGAAGGAGAAGAGAGACAAACTACAAAAACCCCACTCACCCATTAGAGATCCTTCCACTCCACAACCATTGGGATTCCAGGTTCAAACCCATTCCATAATCCATATCAAATTTCCCACTAAAAAATTCCAAAAGCATCCATTACCACTCACCCACCCCAGATCCATTGGATCACTCCAATCATCTCTAAATTAATTAGACACAATAAAAAATACCCTACTAGAGGCAGTGATTTAGAGGGGTTATTCACATCCCCCTCAATATTTATTTTCTCTTTAATTAGAGGGGGTTGCAAAAAGCCACTCTAATAATAAATTTTATAGGTGGTTATAAGCCCCAAATAAATTAATTTTATGTATAAATTATGTGGGGACTATGTATATCACTCTCTAATAATCAATTTTTTTGGGGGTTATGGATCACCTTTAAATTTTTTTACTATTATTTTTTTTAAATCTGTTTGGATTTTAGAGGTGGTTCAAACCCCCTCTAATATCTAAATTTAGAGGGGATTTTAAACCCTCTCCCCTCTAACCTCTTAAATTAAAGGGGTCTGAAAACCCAATCCAATGTATTTAAATTAGAAGGGTTGTGAACATCCTCTAATTAAAAAAGGATTTATATATATATATATATATCTAATTAAAACACCATATATATGTGTATTTAAATACATTATATGAACATATTATGTAAAATATTTATATGATTTTATTTAATTGTATTTATATGTAGACAAATATATAATTGTATAATATTATGTGTATTAATGTATATTTATTTGTATAAATTGTATTCCTTATAATACTAATTATATATAATATAAAATCAAAAACATATTATGTAAATATATACTTAAATATAATTCATTTAAAAAATATATCATATAAAACCCTAAGCTTGTAGTTTTTATAACTTAGATTACATTAATAATAAATATAGTTTTAAATGATATGTTTATTCTTTTATATTATATATAATTCAAATTATATTAAATGTAATTTATAAAAATATATAAATATTCATGTACACAATAATATACAAATATATTTATTGAAATGCCTATATATTATTCTATATCGTAATAAGTATTTGTATTGAAATGAATTATATTAATATTTGTATAAAATTAATATTATATAATATTAATTATATATTTTTGTCAATTTTATATCAGATAATATTGATTTTTTATAATTTACATAATAATTTTATTCAATATAAAATTGAATTTCATATAATATCAATTATATATAACATTATATCATCTATAAAAATAAATATATATTCATATTCATAATAATAAAAATATATGTTAAAATACATTATATAAATTTAGGTATTGAAATACATTATATAAATATATTTTTAAATACATTATATAAATATATTAAATAAATACATATATGTATATATATATCACATAAACAATCATGTATATAATTTATAAATTTTTCTTTAAATATATAAATAATTTAGATGAATATATTCATAAATATATAAAAATATATTTTTATACAAAACATAAATAGAATTATATATTTATATGAAAATATACTTACACAAATTTATGTATATATATATATTTTATTTAAATATATATATAGTTTGTATTATTAAATGTATCTAAATGTATCTAAATGTATTTAAATGTATTATGTAAATAGTATATATTTAGTAAAGAATAAAACGTATTTAAAAAGAATAATGGGTAAATAAATGTCAAAAATTAAATTTTCATAGTGGTATATCACCCTGGTTGGCAGTGTGGCGATCTAGGTTTTGATTATCTTTGAAAGCAGAGTTTTAGAAAGTAGATGTTTAGCGGGGCAGGTGGAACTCTCATTAGTAGGCTGGGGGTGGAGCGGTAAGGAGGTATTAATATAGTGGGTAGAATGTGGGCACAAGGAAATAAACATGATACGTGGGGCAGTCCTATAGTGGGTAAAATGGTGACATAGGGGCACACACTCGTTGATGGGTTGGGGGGCCTCGACTGGTTGATAAATGGGGGGGTTGATCCAGGGACTATAGGATGAGGTGGAGAGAGAAATGGATGGGAAGTAGAGGGGTTGGATGAGATAAAATGAGATAGGGAGGGCTATTTGTTAAAAAAACGGTGGACATTTAGAGGCGGTTTGGACCTTCCCATAAAACATTTAATAATTAGGTTCATTTTTTAAATAGACCCTAAAATGTTCCTTTAAATATCATTTAGAGGTGGTCTATATGCCTATAAATGATAATTAAATTTAGAATGGGTTTAAACCCATTGTAAAGTTCTAGTTTCTGATGAAATTAGAGAAGTATTATAAGGGGTTTAAACCCCTTCTAAATTGACCACTGCTAAATCACCCATACATTTACACACAGAAGACAAAAACTACCTCTAAAAACATTAGGCATTCACATTATAATAGGTTCACCATAAGCATCGTTAAATCCATTATAGGTGGTTATAATCCCCTCTAAATAAAAAAACAAGCCCCGTTATTGACACTTTTTTTATAGTTTAGATAATCTCAATTCACAAGAATATTGCAAGATCACATGACTAAGTTAGGAACAGGAATCGAATCTGGAGCTGGAGTTTGATGTGGTAATCATGTGAGAGTTTTTTATTCTTCTTTTTCTTCTTTCTTAGTTCCTATTTTCATGTGTAGATAATTTTATTATGGGATTCATGTAGTAATAAAATACAATATAATTTATCAATTATGGATAGTTAAAACAATTATTCAATGAAATAATTTATTTTGATTATCTTTTCTGTTCGATTATGAGTATCAAATTACACTTCCTAATAACTGACAGTTGAGGGTAGTAAATCAATTCATCTTGGATCATTGACCAGTGTACCTAAAATTTGAAAATGTAAAATTAATCTCTTCTCAATACTGAATGGGTTAATTCCATGGTTAATATAAAATGATCAAAGATCATGAAGGTTAAGAAAACTATGTTGATCCATTGATGAAACCACTCTATGGATTATCACCTTTTTATGATGCACTAGATGATTGAATTAAACTGGATATATAAGAGAATATCATTTAATCATATCAATGTAGTCCAAGTACCCTATTTCATCTCTTTTCTGACTCATGATCAATTCCTCCCCACATTTCCTCTCATTTTCACTACATTATTTTTAGTTTTTATTGCTGTTTCTTCTTTTTTTTCCATGGTAAATTTAAAAATCACTAATCCCTTCTGTATATTTTAACCTTATTAACATAGAACAAGTAGTATTTAGTTTTATAATCATTAAATATTTAACATTCAAAAACCCTCACAATAAAATTTGGGTCCCTTTCCAGAGGAATGGATGTGCGACCTAAAAAACTATAAATAAATAAATATATCAAAAATTAAAAAACACAAAACATAAAATCTATGATAAAAACACAAAAAATTTTAAAAACCTCTATTCTATCATTGAATCTCTATTCACACTAGAACTTATAAGCCTTAAATTTTATGCTCAATTTCTTATATTAATATACATTTTTATGTACTTAGAAAACAATGTAAATCAAGGATGAAAATATTAGAATATAAAGTTGAAAATAAAAAAAAGATTATTCCATAGCCTCTAGTTCATTCCTTGGAGAGACCTGCGATTATAGAGTTTCAAGTCCAATCTTTTAACGAAATATTTCTTGCATAATATTTTCTCCTAGGTATAGAAACTATGAGATCAAACAATCTCATCTCTCCCAACTCCCTTTTTCAATCGACTTCCAGTAAAAGAGTCACTTCAATTCATTAGATGTTTTTATAGTTTTCTCCAGCAACTACCTATAAGATATCTGAGTGAGGAGGAGTTATGGTTTAGGTTTTTCACATTTTTTCTTAAGGAGATGGCTATTAACTGATTCCAAAATCTTGATGAGGAAATATTTGAAACTTTGTGTGAGATGATTAATGTTTTTGTCTACCAATTCTATCTTAGGAACACTACCATTGAGGTTAGAAATAAGATCACCATATTTTTTCTGGATGAGTGAGATATTTTTCATGAAGAATGGGGTAGGTTTAGATGTATTCTTAGGTAATGTCTCAGTCACAGGTTAACTCTCCTTCTTCTCATGGACACATTTAATAGTTACCTCAAAACTTACAATCAGAATATAGTGGATCAATCTTGTGAGGGTGACATCTATAATTCCACCAATGATGAACACAAACCAATTTTTGATATGCTGGATAAAAATTCCCAACACATGATCACTAGGAATACAGTCAACCATAGTGATAAAACATGTGCCCAATTTTCTATTCCTAATTAAAATTTTCTAATAGAGTAGTATTGTCACTATGATATGTTTGGTAACACTCAAAAATGTTTCCCAAATTTTTACCAACCAGTACAATTAGATGAGTGTGAATAGTTTTTGGATTACAGAGTTAGGTACAAATGGGAAAATGATCAAATTTAAAATCAGTTTAACTCTAGATAAAAAAATAATCAAATTTTTCATTGAGAGAACATGGAGTGATAAATTAGGCCACTCCCCCTAATCACCGGTCATTACCCAAAACATATAATTCGACCAAATATGGGGCCAAATAATCAAATTCTCAAGTGGAACATAAAGAAATGATGAAACATATGCTAGGTGAGATTGCTTCTCTGAAAAAATATATAGATTCTGTAATTTACAATCTATAAATTCAAATGGTATAAATTAATAGAGACCTAGGAGGAAGAAAAAAGGGAAATATTCTCAGTAAATATTATTCAAATAGAATAGATAATGTGATAATAGTAACAGTCAGGTCAAGAAATAAACATTGATAACCACATAGGGAATAAACTAGGAAAGATGAATTTAATTTTTATGATGAAATTGGTACTGAAAATAGGGAAGATCTCAAATCTATAAATTTGGACAGTCCTTATGAAACTGAGAATCATATTGACAAGTAACATGAGAAAATCTCATATCAAAGGAAAAAAGAAATGTGAGTTTATAAAAAGGGAAAGAATACATATAGGTTTGAGGATATGGGGAATAACACACCTATTTTAAATAATTACACCCTCCCATTCCCATTTTTACAAAATCTAAAAATGTCCAATGAACTGGATTACATCATGTTTCTTCAGATGTTTAAGATCATAAATGTTAAAATACCCTTTGTGAATGATTTGAACAAAATACTAGCATACATGAAATTTATTAAGAGGTTTTTAGATAAAAAGAGATATTTGGGTGAGAGATCCACATTGATGATTGTAGTGCCATCATCCAAAAGAATATTTTTTCAAAACTGAACGACCTAGTCTGTTTTATCATACACTACAAAATCGTTCAAAGTGATGAAATTATTTGTTTTTGTGTTATAGGAGATAGAATAATTCTTATTACATACCCCCTGTATGAAGAGATGGACCTTAATTAGATGAAACCAATTTCATTTACATTACACCTAGGTGACATGTCACAGTACTACCCTTATGGGAGGGTGGATGATTTGTTTTTTGATGTGGGGAAACATTCATTTCCAACTAATTTAATAATTATACATATAGAGTGTGATCACACTGCTCTCATAATTCTTTTTATTCCATTCTTGGCCACCATTGGGGATGTCAATGATGTCTAGAAGTGTTTGTAGAACCTTTAGGTTGGTGAGATTCCACAAAGATTCTCCACTTGAGGTGAAATTCAGATAGATTTATGTTATTTTTGATGTTTTTATAAATGATAATAGAAAAAAATCATCATCCTTTTGATGATTTAATCAAAAAATAAATCAATGAACATTTTCAAGATAATATTTTTGAGTTTGAATCCACACAAGATTTGGAAATGTTGGGGATATTTGATAACCAAAATATTAAATACATTTATTAAACCCACGAAGATAACCTTCCTACACCAAACAGTATTTTTGATAGATTTTATCATACTTGTAATAATTTCCATCCCACCCCTATTCTGAGCCCTTATATTAATTCTAGTTCTGTTCAATCTGAGATAATACATTCTGCTCATGGTATCTTTTCTAATGACAGTTTATGTATTGGATATGAGGTTATATTTAGAGCTGGATCTATTTAGTTTGATGGTGAAGGTCAGTATTGTAGATTTGTTTTGAGTTATTTGGAGGAGTTTACTAGAGGATTATCTGGATGTTTTTCTGAAATTGTACTTCAGGTTTACTCCTTCTTTTCCTTAAATGGATGATAAAATCTTTGTCCATGTGTTTGAGATATTCTTTTAAAAGCATGATTATTCACCCCAATTGTACTTATGTTTGATTACTCTTTAAGTCACATTGTTATTGAGAGTGACTCCCATATAACATCTACTATTTACATTCCAAAACATGGTTTTTACATAAGTGTGGGGAAATGTTATGGAGCCCAGTAGGAATGAGGTAGGTAAATTTTAATATCCTTATGAGATGTATGTTGTTTTAATTCATTATTTGATTCACCTTATATATTTTGAAGCTACTAGTGGAATGAGTCTTAGTAATCAAGTTTTGTAATTTTTTATATTACTTCTTTAAGTTTCTGAGTTGCATTACGTTTTGCGTGAACTTACTAAATTTCACAAAGTTAACACTGAGGGGTCAAGTGCTCCAAAATCATACACACTCAAAGATCATGGTAACAAAATGTTGTTGGATAATTTCTAGTTTTTTACTTTAATTATAGTTCCATATGGGAGGTAACCTATTGATTTATTATTTTTAGTCATGAATTTCTATTTGAATAAATTTCCCTTAAATGTTTCTGAGTCTCTCTACTTTAGTAAAATGTTTTTATGTGATTTCCATTGACATATTTTGACTCTGTATTTATGGATTTTTGTTAACATTTTTGTTACCAATTGACTTAAGGTGTAGGTGGTTGGTTGGTCTTAGTTAGTTGTGAGAATTATTTATAGTGGCAGTCTCATCTAGAACATCCATACCGGAATGAAGCTGTTGTTTGAAGAACATTGGCTAAAATTTCCCTCAACTTTACTCTTATCAATTTCAATTATGTTTTTCTCTTTTGTTTTATCATTTCAATCTATTCATTTTTTGGTACTTATACTTTTCAACCAGATTATTGTTTAATTTTTTTAAGGGAGGTTATAATCATATTTTTCAACATTGAAATGATCTTCTATATACTTATAAATTAACTGGTTTAAATTCATTCATTTCAATTTTAGTGACATTACTGCCTTCATTTAAGTATCTTTGCATTGAAAATAAACTCCTTTTTGTCTATTGAATATCATTCTTAAAATCATGTAATTCATGAAAACATTTGAAAAATAATATTTTGTGCTCAATTTTATGGTGTTGTATGGTGGTGAATTTTGTATAATTTTTTTTAGGGGAAAATAAATTTTGCAACATTCTCATAACCCCACAAAACTCATTTCCATGTTCTGAACTTCTAAAATATATTTCAAACTTTTAATCTCTCACCTTTAGCCTCATCATTGGGGACAATGTTTTCAACTACTTTTGGGGCAGGGGTCTTCAGCTAGATTAATTGTTCTTCATGGTTAGCTTATCAAAAATTCTTATTTTTTCTTCAAATTTCTACCTGGCCAAGCATTATTAATGTTTTTTTATATAGGAAAAAAATCAAATAAATAAAATTTAAATAAAATTATTTTCATCCTACATTGGTGATAGATGCATTTTATGTTGAGGGGATTATAAAGTATAAAATTATTATAAATGCATGATTTTTGAGTGTTCGTAGTTACAATTCATGTTGACATTAAATTTTTAAATTAGGAAATTGAGTGTGATAGGAGATTCCATTGTGTAATTTTGGTGTTTAATTGAGAAAACCATAAATTTGAACTTGAACCTACATGACACTCACTTTTTATGAAAACACTTTAGGGACTCAACTCTAATGATAATCATTTAAGTCATTTGAATATCAAGTTAAATAGGAAAATCACATCCCATAGAGAGGCCTTGAGACAAGGGTGTTAGGAGAGTTTCTGTAAAAAAAAATATTTTCAAATTAAATAAGTTTTATGAATTGTTATTTTCACAAGAATTCTGGAAGGAAAAAATAAATGAAGAGCCTTTTAAAAAATGTGCTAATTTCGATGAGGGAAATTTCCCACCCAAATGAAGAAGTGGACAATTGAATTATTTAGTTATCATTTGAGTTGAATCAATAAAGTGGAGAAAAATTAAAAAATGGATCTTTATTATTGGAACCTTGGGAAGAGTGAAAATTAATACTGTCTCTTATTAAAGTTTCTATTACACTTTTTCCTATCATATGACACCCTTAAACTGGAACCCATTTTGAATGTAAAAAAAGAAGTTGGTAACATTGATAAATAGGGAAACAATTTTTAAATATTGGAGGGATTTTTGATCTCCTTTGTCTTGGAGGAACTAAGAACAAAGGTTGGGTAGTCTATTCCTTCTTTCAATTTTTTTTAGAATAAATAAAACTCATTGAATTTCTCAAGAGTGAAATTGGTTAAGTTTGGGGACGTTTGATGTGGTATTATTTACTCTCTATCTTCCACATCAATTTTGTTAATTTTTTTCCTTTTTATTATTATAATATTATATATTTGTTTAATAATTAACATTAGTAGTTAGTTTTTATATTATTGTTAAAATAATGATTTTGGCTTAAAATTATGTATTTTAGTGTTTAATATTATCTTTTTGAGTAATTTAAAATTAATTAATTAATTCGGTTGTGACATTCATTTTTATTATTTTTTTATTAAAAATAATTGTTTATTTTTTGTTATAATTAGTTTTTTGTTTTAATTATTTTAGTTTTAATTATTTTTAAATAAATTAATTGATTTAATTATTTCATAATTTTTATTTGTTTATAAATAAATATCAATTTTATTTTATATTTTCAGTAATAATTTTTAATTTATTAATTATTCGATTTTATTAATTCTATTAATTAATTAATTAGTTAATTGATTTAAAAAAATCTTCATTAAATTTGTTTTGTTTGAAGAAATTATTAAATTTTATATTAATATATATATTGGTAAATGTGTTAAAAAAATTATTGGAAGCAATTTTTCATTCATTTATTTTTTAATTATTCTGATATATTTTCATTTAATAAATTTTGAATTTGAATTTGAATTTGTTTTATAATTATTACTTAATTGATTGATTAGTTTTAAAAAATAAATTCCATACATTTTATTTTTCAAAATTATAATTTGTTTTGTTTATTTTTTTATTGGATTTTTGATTCATGTCCCACAACCAGTATCACACCCACCATCGGAAATTTTACAGACGGCGCAAGATCTCCATTTTCCACTTAGGTATAGATCCTTTAAATTTCAGTCTAATTCTTTATTTTGGACCCAATATTGATGTTTGATAAGTTAGTGAAGGTCTTAAGGGTGTCTAGAGATTGTTCAAGGCCTATAACCCATATTATTGGGAGAATTATGCCTAATAGATGGTTTTTAGTAAAACAATATGGGGAGCTCAGATGGTTAAAGATAACCATGCCGGTGACATGCTTTTTCAGACAGAGCCTTACTACATGGTTGCGCACAGTTTCCCTAACCATGTGATATGCCCATTTCTACATGTTCTCATGCATGGTTTTCACATGATTTCGAAAACTGTGCATCCAAACTGTTAACATGATAAATTTTGGGTAATTTTACATTTTACCCTTATTGATATAATTAATCCCCTCATTCTTCCCTAATATATTTTATAGCATGATTAACAAAAATTATCTCATAATTTGGATCTTCTGAAGAAATAACCTTGGTATTAACAGTTCTCCTACATCCAAAATTCATTCAAGCTTTTGTTCATCATGTTGGATGCACAACTATAAGTACTCAAGTCATTTCTAGTCGTTCATCATCTCTTAGGTTCCTGATCTACTTATCAAGGTTTTAGTGTTTTTATTTTTTCACAAATCTAATCTACTACATGTCAAATTAGAGTAAAATACTATATGAGGATATTCATAAAATCCTATGGTTCATGGTCTATAACCCATCCCTCAAGTTCGTTAATTTTTGAAATTTATGTGTGGGCTCGTCGATTTGATTAGGAGTTTTTTATTGAATTTATATGCCATGATTATAATAATTATAACCATATCATTATTCTATTTACAAATATGTGATTAGTTGTTATTTTTTACACCCACAACCGCATATATCCCATGAGGGATGTTTTTCCATATTTATCGTTTTTCTGTTTTGACACATTTGGACTACCATTAGGGTGTGCCTTGGCTTAACCTTTCTAAAGATAATAATTTATATATTAAATATACTGTTTTAAATTATGAATTTTATAATGTAAATCACCATGAATGATCACCACTTGTCCCTTCTAATTCATTTTATAATTAAATGTGAAATTTAAATAGGGAAGTATACGATGGTTATTACTTGGCCTTTTAAATGTAATTTAATAATAGATTGTATGTCTACGTCATCCCATACCATTATAGTGGGTGGAATCATAGTGAACCTTAACTTTGAAAAGTTCTATCAATTGATTAAATGAACGGTTTCATGCTACATGGCCTTGGAATACTAATAAAGGGAAAGGATTGACCAAAATGGATTTATCGATAAATTATAACTTGATTAAAGGGTTTCACATTTAATGGCCTTGCCACACTAAAAAAATGGATTGAACAAAATTCAATATTATATGACTTAATTATCAAATAGGAGTTGCATGACTCGAGCTCACATGGGATTTATTAGGGAATTCCTTCAACACTTGGGAACCCCATTCTGATTCAAGGATGTAGTTTTCTTTGGTTGAGACCCACCTGGAACCTAATCCCTGACTAGGTTTGGATGCTCGGTATGACATTGTAGGATACATTAAATATTACTACAGGATTTTTCGGACTCACTCCTTGGATCCAAAATTGAAAATTAGGTTCCATTGTTACACCCCATTGGGCCCAATCATTTCATAGCCCCTTTTTTCTTGGATGAAATCGTTGGACCTGATAGGAAACTTATTATGGAATCCATTTGACTATACTCCTTGAATTAAAATCTCACCCTTAGCTAGGATATAGAAAATAATGAGTTGGTGACCTTTAGGTATATGTTTCCTTGGTAATCACCTTGAAACTTCATTATTAAATATCATTGTAGGTTACCTTGTTACATATAAGAATCATTAATATTATTAAAATGTGACTTATTTAAAAGCTGATAATAATCAAATAATGATCTGGTAATATGTTCGGACACCAGATGAGGGTTGAAGCAGGTACATGGGTATTTATTTACATTTTAATATTTTACTTTATATATGCATTCTTACACACTATTACATTTCCATTACATAGGCCAGATTATAGAGACACCATTGGTGGTGGCCCAAAGAGGTTTATCTCACGCCCTCTCTGGGCACAGCTTGGTACCCAAGAAAGATTACATATATGAATGTGTTGATTAAGGGAAGTGTAATTCTTCAAAAAATTGATTTATTTTTGTATAGGATGTAGTTGGTATTACGTGACCGAGTAGTACCTCGAGGTTATTGGGATTGTTTTGGTATTTTGTTTTTCTACATTTGGTTTTGCATGTATTCTTGAAACATTTTATCCATGTTTATAGATTACTAAATACATGAAATATCATCATCAGTTGTATTATATTATTCTAGATATTTCAATTATTGTTTTCCTTGTATATTTATGATTTTCCTTCTATTTACTTATATTAAATCCACTATTTTCCTCTTTTTATACGTATCCATTATGCTATAATTTTTTAATGAGGGAACATTATACCCACTTACACACCATAGGCCCTAACTTCTAGTCGGAATCCTCTTGATTTAGGGGAGAAATGCTTGAGGCCATGTGGCCCACATGGATAAGGACAACTATTAAGTGGTATCCAGGTCTAAGACTTCACAATGTTGAATCAGAGTGGCTTTTACTTTCTTTATTTACTATTTAAAGACAATAGTTAGGAGATTAAGCATTCTTGGGACATGGTAATAATTCATGTTTGGGCTTCATGAACCCTTGTTTGGGATAATGGTTTAGTGGCCTAATTATAATTTTGTTATGATTTTCCCTAATACAGTTGATAAAATTTCATCATCGGGTGATGTACATGATGTGTGGAGTTGTCGATTATTATTTTGATTTTGAATTTTACTTCATCATAAGCCTGATAATATGAGGGGAAAGATAATTGTTACATTCATCATTATAGAAAACAATAATCTACATTTCATACATATTTCCAGGCCATATAGGTGCATTTCTGAACTTTCATTGCTTAATATGCCTATAATTGTTGAGTGAGCCTTTCTTCTATATATGCTTGTGCCACTTTTGGGATTTTATTGGGTGATTACCTATTTAGATTCATGTGGTGTTATCGTACATCATGGGATGGAATGAGTAATTTACTGAATCAAACCATTTATTAGAAATTTAATTGGTTGTTAATCTCAGTGATATGGAGTATGGTCCCTAATTCACTAGGATAGACGACTCATTTTAATAGAACCATGATACATGTTGTAAGAAAGTTCAAACATAAAAATGTAATGGTGTCACATCCTTATCCTACCATGTCATGTTAATGAAAGGTAATGTATTGAACATGTTAATTATATGTTAAATTAAACGAAACTGTTTCCAGTAAAATATGATGAACGTTACAATTGATCATTCATCTATTAAAACCACTAAAACAAATATCTGAGAACATACCAATACCTAGCCCTCTAAGTGGGTAGTTGGGGTATTATTCCTTAGGTAAGGAGTTTTATTATATTCTTTTTCTCCTAGTGATGTTATCATTATGATTTTTTTTTAGGAATGTTATTGTCATTTTTAGACCAATTTCATCATGATGTCCCCATGTCTCATGCTCGGAAGGTGGTGACGACCATTCTACAGACGTGGTTGGCCTGGAGCTATTAATCATGCCACCAAGAGTTCCACATAAGGAACCACCTATTGTACCCAATCCAAGAACATATTCCCAAGTCGGTGGTAAATTTTTATGTTTCATATATTTCATGTATAGTGCTTGATGAACTTCACCTACAATGGCTAATCTAACTCATGAGTTCTGGAAACAATAACCTATCGCCTTCTCAAGGGATAGAGGACCACAAGATGCTATGTCTTAGTAAGAGGACACCGAGTCTATCATTGAGCATCTGGAGACACCTCCATATTATAGGGTCAAACATGATTCATATATGTTACATGATTTATCATGTTGTTCCTGGGCCCAACGAAAGCTCCTGGGTGGATGTTCACACTTGAATTTTTATCATTAGCAATGATAAACCCGGGATCAATATGAAGATAAACTATAGACTCCACGGATCGAATCATAGAAATAGACAAAGAAGAATAATAGTCCTGGAACCAAAAAAGAGGATCATCACTTGTTGATTATAATTAATTTAATTAATTGACAAGAATTACCTTTTATGGTGTTCTTTTGTTCATTGATATTTCGGATCACGTTCCGATGTGATTCGTCATTGAGTCGTAGATTCCATGTGTACACTTTCTCTAGTGGTGAACCACACATGCACCACATATCTCTAGACATCACCAAAGGAATCTCCTCATTCTATCATTAAGAATCCTTTGCTTTTATTGTCCACCTTAGATCTCCTTGATCCAACATAGGAGGATCTCTCTCTGTCTTGAGAGAATTCTTGGACGAAGAAGTTCTTTCAGCCTTGAGATAATTCTCCAGAATTATTGTGCACAATGCATAAGGAAAAGTGTTGGGTTGTGAGGATATTTATAATTGGGTTTGAGGTTATAGAGTTATGACAACAAATAAATGAGTTATACATTTTATTTATTCCATTAACTCTTATTTAAAACCCCCATGTCGAATCACTAATTACATAACATGTGTCCATGCTGATTTTAATAAATATCATTTAATAAAACGATATTATTTCCTCAAAATCCCGAATGGAAAAACTACACAGTGTGTAATCATTAATACATGTCATGTACTCGTTTTTTATTTCCATTCCTAAATGAAAACTACACTGCGTGTACATTCAATGTACAAAGTGTATATATCTTGTTTTCATTTTCCTTCCAAAATGAAAACTAAATGTTGTGTACATTCAATGTTCATGGCGTGTGTATCTTGTTTTTATTTTATTCATCCTCCAACATTAAAATGATTTAGGATTCCATGAATAATTATAAAACCACATATAGAAATAATCTGTATTCTATGTGAGATACTTGGATACACATAGTGTGTGACCCTCTAGGCCGCTTTCTTATTGGCATTAAGAGGGATTTCCTAATGTCCGAGATTACTGTCTAGAAATGGGTCAAGGCAACCAAGAGAAATAATTTGATTCCACTTTGACGTGTCACCTCATACGAACACTTACTGTGTAATTTAATTCCTTTATCTCAATATTTCATCAAGCAGGATTCATGGTAGTATCATAAACCTATATGCTTGATTAGTCATTCTCTTACTTCCAGAAATAAACTCGACGTTACACCATGGCCATGGAATTTGGGTGATACTTATATTTCAATCAAAGGGCTCAAAATATCTACTTCCATAAATATGGATGGGAAAAATCCTTCCTTGACTTATCCACTAACAACATGTCATTTGTGATTCACCCAACGTTCCTTACTTCCTGCCAACAGTCTTCTTGACAGTTTTCATCAGCAAATCTAAGTGCATATGTCATGAAATGAGTTAATGATAATCTCTAAGTATAAGGACCATTACACACACTCGTAGATAGCAATGTTCGATGACACTAAGACATGCAGAATTACTACTGTCAAGTCTGTTCTCAAAATCTCCCATCTTGTAGATTTCGAAGTATGAACTCAATGAGATAGAGTATCGTATTCTTATGAGTACTCGCACATAATTGTCTGTATACTATGTGTCCTATCATAGTATGTCATCCAACCGTAGAAATTTATTTAAGAATATTGTTATAGAATTTCAAGGTTCTCATCATAGTGGGGATCTTCCATGACCTTATTAATGCAAAAAATATTCTAGGAAATTATTATATTATAGTCTTGAAGAACAATGAAAAATATATAATAAGTCTATATTCATTTAATCAAAGTAAAAATAGTTGGTTCTTAGGACACCAAATATAACAAACTCCCACTTGGACTAGATCCAACTGCCTATGACATTTAGTCTGCTAGACCACAAATGAAGATCATGTTTCTACTGAGTCAGATCTTTAGTCAAGGGGTCTGCCACATTGTCTTCCATCGTAATACTTCTCACTGAAACTTCATCTCTCTAAGAAAAATCCCTTAAGAGATGATACTTACTAAGTATGTTCTTTGTCTGATGATATAACCTTTTCTCTTTTATAAGTGCCACTACTGTTGTATTATCACAATAGAGTGTGATAGGATCTTTACTACTAGGTACTACATCCAGCCCTCGGATGAATATTCACATCCATACTACTTCTTTAGCTGCTTCAGAAATTGCGATATACTCGTACTCTTCTATAGAATCTGCGACCACACCATTCTTTGAGCTCTTCCAGCGCACTGCACCTCTATTCAAACTGAAGATGTATCTAGTCTGTGACATCATGCCATCTTTATCAGTCTGGAAACAAAAATCTACATGTCCTCTGATGACTAGTTCCTAATATCCTCCATAAAATAAGAACATATCTTTAGTACACCTCTGATACTTAAGTATTATATTAACTACCATCCATTGGTGGTCTCCTCGATATGCTTGATATCTTTATACCAAACATAATGTATAAGCAACGTCTTGCCTTGTGCAGAGCATAACATATATGACAGACCCAATCGAGGATGTGTAATAGATCCTTGACATTTTCTTTCATTCCACAAGTGTATGAGGACACATTTTATGGGAAAGATGAATTCCATGTGACACTGGAAACAATCCCCTCTTGGACTGTTCCATACTGAATATCGTCAGTATCATGTCAATGTATGTACTTTGACTCAGGCCCAGCATTCTCTTGGATCTATCACAATGGATCTGGCTCCCAAGAATATATGATTCCTTACCCAAGTCTATCATAGAGAATCTTTTATCCAACCATGCCTTAACAGACTATGGGATAGGTACTTCGTTTCCAATTAGTAATATGTTATCAACATATACTATTAGGAAAATGACTACACTTCCTCTAAACCTTTTTTAGACACAAGTATCACATTTGTTCTTAACAATTCCAAATTCCGCTATGACTTCATCAAAATTAATGTTCCATGTCCTTGATGCTTTATTTAATCCATAAATGGATTTCTGAAACTTTGTTACCCTGTTTGCATCCTTTGGATTCACAAACACTTTAGGTTGTGTCATGTAAACATCTTCCTAGAGGTTCACATTAAGGAATGTCATTTTGACATCCATATTCCAAATTTCATAGTCATGGTAAGTGGAAATGGCCAATAGGATTCTGATGGATTTCAGCATCACAACCGGTGAAAAATTATCATCAGAGTCAATTCCTTGATGCTGTCTAAAACCATTTGCAACCAGTCATGACTTATAGGTGTTCACTTGTCCCTCCATGTACATTTTTTCTTGAATACCCATTTATTACCAATAGTATTTACATCAACTACAGTATCAACCATAATCTAGACTTGGTTCTAGTATATGGAATCAATTTTAGAATTCATGGCTTCTTTCCACTGGGAAACATCTGTGCCTTCAACTGCTTTTTTGTGGGTAAGAGTATCATCATTGTCAACCCATAATGATTCACCATTCTCATTGACAAGAAAACCATATTGTTCTATTTCTCTTACCTCTCTCATGCTCCTACACAGCTCTCATTTATCTAGAACATATTTTTATTCCATGGGGGTTTGGTTAATTTGTTCATGTACCAAATCTTGTGTATCTTGAGCCTCGACTTCATCAAAGTCTATCTTTCTACCACTATCTCTTTTGGAGATGTGCCCCATCTCACAGAATATGGTGTGTATTTCCACTATAACCTTTTTATCTATGGGGTTGTAAAGGTAATATCCCCTTGTTTCCTTGGGATATCTTATAATGGTACACTATGTTCCTCACGGTGAATGTGTGTTACTTGAAGAGTCCTTAACAAATGCTTCACTACCCCACACATATAAATTTGATTACATGGATTTGCATCCACTAAATAAATCATATGGAATACCATTTATCAATTTAGTTGGTACTTTGTTTAGTATGTTTGCTGCTATTTGTAATGCATATCCCCCAATGGAAAATAAAAGACTTTCATGACTCATCATTGATCTCACCATATACAATAGGGTGTGGTTCCTCCTTTCATTTACACCATTCAACTGAGGCATTTAAGGAGGAGTGAGTTGAGATAGAATCCCAAACTCCTATAGGAAATCAATGAAGTACTGATTAAGATATTCTCCTTCTCTGTCTAAGCAGAGCTTCTTAATCTTTTTTACCATGCTGGTTCTCAACCTCATTCTTGTATTCTTTGAACTGATCAAAAGAATCTTACTTATACCTCATCAAGTAAATCTATCAATATCTACTAAATCATCAGTAAATGTTATGAAGTACAAGAACCCACCCCATACTTCAACTGGAAATGGTCCACACACATATGTGAGAACTAATTATAGAAGATCTTTAGCCCTTTCACCTTTCCCACAAAATGGGGCTTTGGTCATTTTGCCTTGTAGATACGCATGACATAAACCAAGTGGTTTTTGTTCTAAAAAATATAAATACCCATATTGATGTAATTTTGTCAAACGTTTCTCATTTTCATGACCTAGCCGTTGTTTCCAAATTTGGGTGTGTTATGAGTCATGTGAATTAAATTTTTCATCGATTTCCATTACTTGGTTTATGTAGTCTCACACATAAAGGTCATTATATAAATGTGACCTACCAAAAAAAATTATATCATTACAAAAGTAGCAACATTAATTTTCAAAATTGAAGATGAATCCATCATTATCTAATCTAGATACTGAAATAATGTTTTTGGTTACAGAGGGTACATAATAACATACTTTTAATACCAAGACCATCCCATTAGGCAATGTGAGGTGGTAGTATTCAACAACTACAACAGTGAGTATGGCTCTGTTGGATGCTCGTAAATCCACATCACCTTAGTCAATATTTCTTAATTTACTTGGTTTCTGTATTTGGAACCATATGTGAGCATTACAAACAGTATCTAAAACCCAATTGGTAGAAATAGATAGATTTTATTCGATAACAAACTCACCTGAAGCTTCCCCTTTCTTCCATGGATGGGTGTAGTTTTTCTTTTAGTGGCCCTTCTTGCCACTTGTGAAACAAACATCCTCCTGTTCTCTTGCCTCCCCTTTGATCAACCTTTTCATTGAAGGCCTTGATGAAGATTTGGGCTTAAATCTCTTCGCCTTCCCCTTCATTTTATTCACCATAAGAAAAAAAGGCTTTTCAAGATTCATATCACTGTCCACTTGGAGAATGATTATAAGGAGATCAAATATTGACTTCTCAATATTGTTCATATTGAAATTTACAATAAATATAGAGAAGATCTTGGGGAGTGATTAAATAATGAGATCAGTACCTTGTTCTTCAGGGAGTTTAAACCCTATAACCTCCAAGTTCTCAATATAGCCAATAAGAATGACTACATGAGGCCCAACTGGGTCACCCTTTCCAAGATTTCTATGAAATAGGTCATTGTAGATCTCAAAACTTTCCTTTATTGCAGTATATTGGTTTAGACCATAGAGGTTATCGAGCATGCTATAGGAATCCAGGTCTTCATGAGATTTTAGGAGCTCACTAGACTTTGATGACAACATCAAAAATTGAATGTCGAGTACATTTTTCCAATGTTGATCATAGACCAGGAAATATTCTTCCCACACCTCTTGGGAAGGAAAATTAGGAAGTGAGGACACCAACATGTAAAACTTTTGTTTACGGCATAGGATAACCCAAAGGCGCCAAAAGCCTTCTTGATAGTCACTTCTAGTGAGGATATTGTATTTATCCAAAATTGATCGCAGATAAAATGTGGTTGATGAGTTTTTCGTATTGGTTCTACAAATTAAAATATAGGATTTATCAGTGCCTTTTGATTGCATTTTTTTAAAAATAATAAAGGAATTTATTAATTCTCCCACTATTTTATCATGTCCCAACACCCCCCAACATTGAACATGGAATGCCTAGTTGCTATGACATTCTAGTGGAAGGGATACATATTCCCCTTCGCATAACCCCTATAAGGGCTGGTCAATCTATTTAATTGTATTTAGGTAGGTAGGTCTTTGCCAACTCTGGGCTTATAGTTCCTTGATCTATTGAGTGGACTCCCCAATCCTAAAATCCTAACTTGGATTTTGGCAACACTTGCCTCTATTTTACAACAATTCTATCAAGGGATACTTCTCTTGATGTAAAATGTTTAAGTCGACCTGAATCTTTCATAAGAGCTTCCTTTATAAAAGTAAGTGACCCAATAAGGGTTTGTCAAACACATATTTTTATTGATTATTGCCCTTAATTAAGTAACAGAAGGCTTGGTATGACTTCAAAATGTATTTTAGGGATTTCAATCCATTATACATGGGTTCACATTATCAAATTCGTGTTAATATTAAGTGGTGCTTTCTTAAGTGATTAACCATGTTCTGATAATGTTTACGCTTAGTTCAGTTTTAATTTTATTCCATATTTGCATGCTTGTTTATTTCATTACCTATGTGATCGGTAAAACACATACATAATAAATATATAATGCAACTAGACAGAAATAAAAAAATATGGCAAGATCACGAGCTTCTATTGGTTTAGCTTATCTAGCGGTTTTGATAAGATAACCCTGACCTAGGGAGAAACAACTTGAACCCAATGGTTTGTGTTTTTCATCTCCCACCTATCAACCTTTGTATCTTATTGGGCAGGGTTTGCCTCATCTTTCGATTTTGAATCGTCTCCTCTGGCGTGGGAGATTCTCCATTACATGGGGTTTACATTAAAGAAACAATGGGAACACATGCCGTACATTTTATTAGAATAAGGCTCGTAGGCCAATAAATTTAAATTAAATAATTTTAAATGAAACCATACACACACAAATGGTCTTTGGTCTAGATCATGATCATCCATAGAATTCAATGAAATTTACGCATATTTAGTATTCAAATTATTTTAATCATTATTTTATTGAAGATAAGTCATGCTTGAATTCAAATTATTATTATCTTATAATTAATAAATTTTTTATCTTAAATTCTTTTCTGAATTTCCTTGAGATTCTCCTCATCCATATTCCTTGTAAGAGTCTTTGTACTTTGGATGAAAACGAGTGAAATTCCATTTCTGGAAAGTACACATCATGTAGGCGTTATTACATGGTGTTTATTTGTTTTCACCCTTTATCCAAAGTACACATCTATGGATTTGGCATGTTTTTTGTACTCTAGAAATTTTGGAGTACACGACATATAGATTAATCTAACATGGCATGTACTTATTTGTTACGTAGTTACCGACCTGAAAATCCCATGTACGTGGTTACATGGCTTATCCTTGTACACAGTTTCACCTGGGCCAAATAGGACTACAGGACATGTTGATTCAACATACACATCGTGTATTCTGGTTTCCATGCACCGTTTAGTTCTGGTCATCATAGTGTATTAAAAAACATAGGTATGCACAATTCACATGGTGTGGTTTGGCGGACTAGTTCCTGTTAGTTGAACCAAAGTACACGGTGTGTAGATTTCACTACACTCCATGTATTCATGTGTTGTACATAAAGAATGAGCGGATCCCCCGGATGAGTTTCTCTTTTTTATATTAATCAAAATTAAAATTAAAAGATCATTTCTGTGATGTGAATCAAGAAACTAATGAGGAAGAACATATATCATTCATTTAATTTTCTAGAATGATTTATCTTGAATTGAACCAAATATAAATGCATAATTTTTCAATGAAAATTAAATAACTATAATCAATGATGTGACCCCATTGACACCACTTGTGGAAACCGAGAACAGCATAAGCTCATGGGTGGATGTTCCCACATTACTTTTTCTCATTATCTATGATAAATCCAGGATTAATATGATGATAAATTCTAGACTCCATGGATCGAATCACATGAAAAAAAAGAAGAATGGTCTTGGAACCACAAAAGGGGATCATCATAGTTTTATTATAATTAATTTAACTAATTGAAATGAAGTACCTTTTATGGCATTCTTTCTTCTTTGATATTTATGATCACATTCCGATGTGATTTGTCATTGCGTCACAGAATCCATGTGTAGACTTCTTCTAGTGGTGATCCACATCTGCACCATGTATCTCAAGACGTCGCCAAAGGAATCTCTGGGTGCTACCATGGAGAAAACCTTTCTTTTATTGTCCACCTTAGATCACCTTGATCCGATGGAGGAGGATCTCTCTCAGTCTTGAGAGCGTTCTTAGAGGAATGAGTTCTTTTTTCCTTGAGATAATTCTTCAAAATTGTTGTGCACAACGATTAGGAAATAGTGTTTGGTTGTGAGGATATTTATATTTGGTTTTAAGGTTATAGAGGTATGACAATAAATAAACACGTTATGCATTCTATTTATTTCATTAAATCTTATTCAAAACCCCATGTCTAATCATCAATTCCTTGACATGCTCCCACACTAATTATAATAAATATCATTTAATAAAATAATATTATTTCCTCAAAATCATAAATGGAAAAACCACACAGCACGTAATCATTAATTCACGTCGTGTACTCGTTTTTCATTTCCTTTATAAAATTAAAACTACACGCCGTGTACATTCAATGTACATGGTGTGTGTATCTTGTTTTTATTTTAAATCCAAAATGAAAACTATACGTTGGGTACATTCAATGTACATAGTGTTTATATATTTTTTTCATTTTATTCTTCCTCCAACATTAAAACAATTTAGGCTTCCTTGTATAATTATTAAACCACATATGAGAATAATATTTATTCTACTTGAGATACTTGGATACACTTAGTGTGTGACCCTATAGAACTCTTTCTCGATGGTATTAAGTGGGATTGCCTAAAGTGCAAGATTATTGTCTAGAAATGGTTCAAGGAACCCAAGAGAAACAAGTTGATTCCTCTTGATGTGTAACATCATACGAACTCTTACCATGTAATTTAATCCCTTTGTATCAATATCTCATCAAGAAGGTTTCATGGCAGAGTCATAAACCTATATGCTTGATCCTCCAAACTTTGAAATCGAGAAATAAACTCGTCGTTACACTGTGGCCATGGAATTTGGGTGATAGTTATATTTCAATCAAAGGTTCCAAGATATCTAATTACAAAAATATGGAAGGTACAAATCCTTACTCGACTTATCCATTAACAACATGTCATTCGTGACGCACCCAACGTACCTTCATTTTTTCCAACTGTCTTCGCAACAATTTTCATCAGCAAATCTATGTGTGTGAGTCCTGACATGAGTTCATGATAATATTCCAGTCTAAGGACCGTTAATCATTCTTGTAGATAACAATTTCTGATGACACCAAGACATGCAGAATTACTACTGACGGGTCTGTTCTCATAATCTCACATCTTGGAGATTACAAAGTGAGAACTCCATGAGAGAGAGTCTCATCTTCTTATGAGTACTCGCACATGTCTTTCTGTATACTATGTGTCCAATCATAGTATGTCATCCAACTGTAGAACTTTACTTAACAATATTATGGTAGAATTTCAGGGTTCTCTTCATAGCGAGGATCTGCCATTACATTGTTAATGAAACAAATATTCCAGGACATTATTATATTATAGTCATGCAGAATAATGAACAATAGATAATAAGTGTACATTCATGTAATCAAAGAACAAACATTTGGTTCTCAAGAAACCAACTCTAACATATACAAGCACCGGTAGGATGTGATTATATAGGCTGGTCGTCGTCAAAGCATATTATGGGTTGATTTTTATATTACCTTTTGTGCTTTGTTCTCTCCTCAAATGTTGAGAGCTAATAAAGAAAGATTGTTCATGCTTCTCGAGTAGGGTTCTATAACATTTATGGAGTATTTATCTCATTTCATATAGTTTCAACTCTATTCACCACTTCTAGCCGGTGATGATATTTTGTGAGGTAGACATTTCGAGGATGGGATTTTGTACTCTATTTTTACACAGGAGAATGTATTTCAACTGGCCACTTTTGATGAAATATTAAATCTGGCTCTTATCACATAGAGAAACATATGGGATGGTAATGGAACCACACATAATGGATAATTTCCATGATAGTCCATTACTTCTCCCTATTTCCGGATACATTCCCTAGTGGTTTCTCTTCAGGAAAGTGACAACCAGAGTATGAATTTTTATAAATCCATGGTGCTTCATCGGTGCAGAAAATAGATGAACATAAATCCTCATTATGATAGAGACCCAATGGAGTTCTAGGATTGATGTCATATGGGGTATCTTCATAGTTTTTGTGGGACCTTTCTTCCAGATTCGAGAGGAAAAATATTATCACTAACTCGACCTTCAGGATAAGATTCTTTTGGTGTTGCATGAGGTGGGGCATTGGAATAGCTCAAGATGGACTGGCCAAGGAGGAGGTCGTGGTTGTGTTATCTATACCTCAGATCACCCGAAGTTCCAATAGAATAGTTACTACTATGGTAGTCAAGCTATTTCACAGGGCCACGGATCAATCCATTTGCATGCACAAAATTATATACCTTAGGATTAGGCTGAGGACCATCTACTGTACATTGTAATGTTCTAGTGTCATCCACTATAGTTTCAGGTCTCTTATATAGGTTCTTTATACTCTTTTATCTCGTTATTTATCATGGAAAGTCTCAAACTGGAGATATATATTTACTGTGGTGTAATGACCTTAGATACACTATTTGGAATGCATTCAGAGGACATAATACAAATTATGGACTGTCCCCTTGTAGTAGGAAGTTACCATTTCACATGGAACCTCTTCATTCTTGAGGTGATAATATTTTATTTCATTCTTGAGATGTATTGTTTTGTTAAGTATCCTGATTTTGTAGTGTTATATCAACACAAGGTTTCATTTACATCACTAGAGGGAATAATTTATCTACATAATGGTTATTGGGATATCGAGGATAGTTGAAAAGGACCATATCATCATTTTCTAGATGTCGTGACTTCCCATATTTCAAAAATATTCTTGGAGGATCAAGGATTATTCTAGGATGAATTTCCTCTAGTAGTGGATTATTTTAGGGATGTTTTTTCTGATGAATTTTCTAGATTACCTCCTCATAGAGAGGGAGAGTTTATGAACGATCTTGTACTAAGAGCATATCTATTTTCCATTCATCCGTACAAGATGGAAGCTGAAGCTATTCGGTAGATCAAGTGATGAATATAGGATTGAGAGGACAAAGGATTTATACGGTCCAATACATCCACTAGGGGTTCAACCATGCTTTCTCGAAGAAGTCAGATGGAACCTTACATCTTTGTGTAGATTCAAGATGTTCAAACCAATATACGATAATGAACTGATATCCACTACCTCTAATTGATGATATCGTAGAGAAAAAATATGAAGATAAGGTCTTCTCAAAGAATGAGATGAGGCCTAGATATCATCAGGTGGGAGTATTCCATTCGACATACCACTTATAACCATCCATAGGATGAATGGTTTGTATGAGTACCTTGTTATACATTCAATCTTATAAATGAACCTTCTATTTTCATGGATCTAATAAATAGGGTTTTATATCCCTATATGGATACAATTATTATGGTATTTGTTGATGACATCTTAGTGTATTATCATACTCATAGAGACCATTCTAAACAGCTCAATATGATTCTGAGTACACTAAAAGAGCATCATATTTATTCCATGATTTCTAAATTCCATTTTTAGATCCAAAAAACATACATCCTGTGTCATATCATATTTTAATTAGGAGTATTTATTGACCCATAGAAGGTTATTGTTATAGTTTCATTGGAGAATCCAAGGAACATGTTTGATATACAGAGTTTCTTGTGGTTGGATGGATATTACAGGTGTTTCTTACAAGACTTTTCCTACCGTGATTAACCTCTCAATAGTCTTACAGAGAAGGTTGGTATGTTTATATGGATAGAAGAAAGTGAGAAAGCCTTTCAAGAGCTGAAAGTAGGGCTTGTATCGGCACATATTCTAATACTACCAGAGCTTGAAAGAGGTTATGTCATCATCTGTGTTGCATCAGGAATCAGGCTAGGAGTATTGTTGATGTAGGAGGATAGATGTTTCTTGTAAGTATCTTGACTGTTGAGGACTCATGGGAGAAATTACACGATACAAAACCTTGAGATAGAAGTAGTTGTCCATGCCATACGTTGTTGGTGGCATTTTCTATTTAGTGAGAAATTTGTGGTGTATATGGAGCACATTATCATAAAACATATCTTTACATAGTATTCCCTGAACCTTAGATAGTAGATATTGATCGAATATCTAAAGTCCTTCAATTTTGACATTTCATATATGCCTAGGAGGGGAAATGTAGTCATCGATGTGAAGAGTCAAAAACCTCAAGCCCAGGGCATACTAGAAGCCAGTGATGAATGTAAATTAATGACCCTCTTCTCTGAGATGCATCTGATGTTTCATGATAGTCACGAGAAGTATCACCTCTCATCCTTAATAGTTACATATTCCATACTTGAGAAGTTTAAGGGTATAAAAATTTTACATCTTGAGGGATTAGTTCTCCATGAGTTTATATCAGAGGATAACACACCTCTGTATTGGTTTTTTGATTGATATGACATCCTACATATTCATGGGTGTGTTTGGGTTTTTATGGATATAAGAGAAGAATTGATTCCGGATTCCCACACTTGTCAGTGGTAATTCATCTGAGCATCTATAAAATGTATCGAGCTATGCAACGCCAGTATTGGTGTCCTGGGATGAAAAGTTAGATATCAGGCATTATCCCCAGGTGTTCCACATATCTGTATGTAAAGGTGGAGCACCAAAGACCTATAGGCTTGTTATAGCCACTTCCATTCCTAGAATGGAAATGGTAAGAGTTTTATATGGACATTGTAGTTGGGTTTCCTATGTTTCCTAGGGGTAGTGATGATGTATGTGTATTTTTTTAATGACTAAAGAAAGTATCCAACTTCATTCATATTTGGTATATTTTCTAAGTTGATGGTATGGGAAGATTGTTTGTCCATTAGATCATACAAATAAACTGGGTCCCTCATACTATAATTTTTTATAAGGATGATAGTTTCACATCATGATTCCTATAGGGTTTATAGAAATCTATGGGTACATAGGTGCTTATCAGAATATATTACCACCCTCATAATGAACGACAATCAAAATAGACAATACAGGTTTTAAAGGAAATTATTTGATAATGTGTCCTTTATTTCAGTGGTTCTTGGGTGAAGCATATCCCTTCCATTGAGATCGCCTATAAAAATAGCTTTTACGTAAAAATTCAGATGAATCTGTTTGAGGTCTTATATTATAGGTCATTCCATTCACCCCAGTTCTGGATAGAGGTAGGGGAGGAATCCCTACTGGGTCCTGATTTCATATAGGAGGCTTCAGAGTAGGTTCAGATAATCAGGAAGTGTATGGATACTTCTTTGTCTAGACATGAATCTTATTTCGATCACCACCAACAAGCTCAAGAGTCTTAAGTTTGGGATAATGTTTTCTTTCAGGTATTTACCATGATAGGGGATAGACATTAACAAAAATAAGGGAATCATTGGCATCATTATGTATTGTCATTTATGATTCTATAGTGAGTATGTTTTGTAACTTATTGGTCACTACTACCTCAAAGGTGTTATTCCATGCACACCATCTTCTATATTTTACAACTTTAGAAATATTAGGACAACCCATATCATACCTTTGGTAACTGGGAAGCTAAGATAAATGTTGATGATACCTTTGAGGAGTATCCAATAATCATTGTTAATCGAAGACCAAAGGCTCTTTGAGGCCAGTCTATACCTCTAGTATAGGTGCAATGGAAGCATGCCCACATGAAAAATGATACTTGGGAGTGGGAGACTAACGTACATTCCCAGTGGCTAGAGTTTTTATCATACAATGATTTTCCACCCCAGGAAGGTGAACTTGGGGATGAGTTATTTTAAATGTGGAAAACTATAAGAACCTTGTTTTTCAACCAGGTATAGATCCATTAAATTTCATCAAGATTATTTATTATGACATTATAAGGAGGTCTAATGAGTTAGAAAATATCTCAAGGGTGTATAGGGATAGTTCATAGCTTGAAAATCATCTTTTTTGGGAGAACTAGGCATGACACATGGTTTGTAGAAATACTGTGTAGGGAGACCTCATGGTCAGATAAAACTATGCAGGTGGCATGCTTTTTCAGACAGAGCCTTACCACACAATCAGTGCATGTTTTCCATAACTTTGTGACCTAACTCAGTGGTATTACCCATTCTCCAGGTACCCGTGTATGGTTTTCAGGTGGTTTAGAAAACTATGCGGTCAAACCTTGAACATGCAAAATTTTCAATAATTTTATATTTTTAATCTTAATGATATAATTAAAGCCCACTTCTTCGTTAATCATATTTCTAGTGGTATTAACCATAATTTTCTCTAATTTTGGATAATTTGAAGGCCTAACCTATGGATCAATATATCTTCTTCATCCGAGATTCATTCGATATTTTTTTCATCATGTTGGATGCACAATGGTAATTATTGGATTCACTTTTAGTTTTTCTTCATCTCTCTTAATATCGACCTAGTTGTTGAGCTTTAAGTTCTTTTACTCTTTTCTCAGATCTACTCTATTACAAGCCAAAATAAGGGTTAATATTAAAGTTGGATAGTCGTACATTCCTATGGTGGGTGTTCTATTACTCACCCCTCATGTTCTTTTGTTTTAAAAATTTTCTGGTGGGGGGGGGGGTAATTTCACCGAGTATTATTTATTGAAATTATATGCCCTAATTATTATCTTTAGAACCATATGGTTATCATATTTCCAAATATGTGATTAGTTGTTAGGGGTTACTCCCATAACACTATCTATCCCATGTAGGATGTTTTTTTATGATTTTCATTTTAGTGTTTTGACACATTTGAGCCATCGTTCCAGCATGACTTGGTGTGACATTTCTAAGGTATGATTTTATATATTAAATGGATTGATTAAAATTTTGAATTGCTTAACGGAAAGTACCATGTATACTCACCACTTGATCCACCAATTTTATATTATTCAATTTGAAAATTAAATTTGTAACAGAAATCGGTAAGTATATTATGTATATGACTTGGCCTTATTACATATAATGGAATAATATGTTTCGTGTTTTTAGAACTTCATACCATGATAATGGAAGATAGAAAAGTGAACAATGATTTTTAAAATGTCATAAAAGGATTAAAATAATGGTAGCATTCTGCATTCCATTGTCACACTAATTAAAGGAAAGACTTGAAAAAAATTGATTTATCGATTAATTGTGACTTGATTAAAGGGTAACATGATACATGGACTTTTCAAACTAGTGAAAGGAATGGCTTGAACCAAAAGTAATATTATTTGAATTTATTATCAAATATGAGAGGTATGACTCTAGATCTCCTTGGATTCCAAAGGAAATGTATTGAGAACTAATAAACTCCATTCTGATTCAACGATGCAGCTCTCTTTAGATAAGACACACCAGGAATACAATCCTTTTCTAAATTTGGATGCCTAGTATGAAATCATAGAATCCCTACAATATTTTTATAGAATGTCATGGATGCACTCCATAGATCTACCATTAAAAAGTAGGTTCCATGGTAAAATACCATCGGTCCTAGCCATTTCATAGCCCCATTTACCTTAGATGAACTCCTTGGACTTGGTATCCATCTTATTATCATATTCTTTTGAATATGCTCCTTGGATTATAATCTTAACCCTAGTCAGGATACTGGAATTCCAGATTTGGTAACCCTTGATGTATACATTGCCTTGGTAATTACCTTGGAACATCAATATTAAATATCATTACTGTTTTCCTTGTTATATTTTGGAAGATTCACTACTTATGACATGTGAATAATTTATTAATTGGTAATAATAAAATAATTACCTTGTTACATGTTTAGACACCAGTTGAGGGATGAAGCAAGTACTTGGGTATTAAGTTAAATTGTACTATTTTACTTTTTATATTCATGTTTTTACACTATTAAATTTCCATTACACGGGTCATATGTTATAGAAACCATTGGTTGGCCCCAATAAGATTTATCTCCCACCCTCCCCTAGAACCGTTTGGTAGCTGGAGCAGATTATATGAATGATGGTGTTGATAAATGGAAGTGTAATGCTTCAGACACATGATTGATTCTGGTGCTAGAATGGATATGGTAGCAGATGACCAAGCTATATCACATGATTCTGGGCATAGTATATGTTTTTTTATTTTTATACATTTGGGTTTTCATGAATTCTTTCTAATTTGTATCAGTGTTTTCCAAATTACAAGACACACTACATATAATCAACAGTTCACTATCAGAACTGTTGATTATATGTAATGTGTCTTGTAAGTTGGAATGAAGCTATGGCCGCTCCACCAAAAAGAAGGAAAGGAAAGAATATTCTAATATGCCAAAGCTGATGCCCACCGGGTCCTCTGTCAGCAAATGGAAAGGTGCACAGCCCTCCGAGGAGTTTTTATATTTGGAAAAGTTAAATCTCATAATGAGGTATGTTAAGATGCTAAAGTAGTATGAAAGCTCGGAGCGGGAGTCGGCCACTATGGATGGAGCAAGTGGTTAATGGTATGGTGACAGGTATGGATCTTATGATATGTAGTTGTTTTTCTGGCATGTGCTACTTACTTGATATACTTTCTTTTATTTTAATAAATGGTCGGAGACATTGTCTCTGACTTAGATTTCTTGTATAATCAATAGTTTTTTGTCTGTTATTTTATTTATTTTAGTTATTATTATCCATGTATATTTCCGTTGTTCCGTGTGTTTACTTATATTGCTTCTGATAATTACTCCTATTTTTCTTTATATTATGTGCTACACTCTGTTAATAAGGACATAGTCTCCCCATGCACACACCATAGGCCTACACTTCTAGCCATAAACTTTAGTGTTTTAGTAGATTCACTTGAGTCCATGTGGCCTACTGGTCTTGCGGAACCTATTAAGTAGCTTATATGTCCGGGACGTCATAGATGATGTGTCCCAAGTCCCCTCCAGCATACAGAGAAACAGTGACTCCCCAAGTCACTGCTGGTGTGTATGTAGATCCAGCCCATCCCTTGGACAAAAATATTTAACTCATCATTTCTCCCTCACCCAAAGGTGACTCTTTGAGTCACCGTTGCTTCAAATCCCATCAGTGTGTTTTCACCCACCATTGAACCTATCCGTACCCACCTCCACACTTCCTCTCTTGATGAAGACTCAACCGAGGCACCACCAACACCTTCAATGGATGGAAACTCCACGAGTCGCTGTTCCTCCACTCACCACCAGAAACTAATCCAAAAGCATCCAGTCTAGCAAGAGGCCAAAAATGAAATGGAAGAATTGATATAAAGTTAAATGACATCATAGTATAAAACCATCAACAATAATTAAAATCCTTCCCACCATTGATATCAAACCTACGAAACTCAAAAATCTACCAGACTATCTCTATATTTGAAAAAAAAACCAAAATTTTAACACAAAAAACCAAATATTAAGAACAATCAACTGCACTATTGTGCACCGCTGTACTCTAATTGATGTTGATACCACCGACACCAAAACAAAAAACCACCATGAACACCCATCACTGAATGTAGTTATCTAAACCACTAGTGTGTGATGATGAGAATTCTCCATCCTCGCTACCTCACTATTGTCATCATTATGGAAGAAAGATGAAACTGGATCCTGATTCACACCACTGTAACAATGTCCCAAAATAATTTCATCAGCAACCTCCTTTCCCGACCTCCTATTTGCTTTCCCCCACGACTCTACAGCATACCACTCTTCCCCAACCTCTCAAAGAAACCTAAAGACACACCCCTCCCCCATTTTCACTCGCCGACCCCTCCATGTTGATTTTTTAATTATATATAATATTATAATATTATATTATATTTTATAATAATAATATATATAGTTAATTCTAACTATAATTCTATATATGTATAATTTTGATAACAATTTATATATATAACAACCCTGCTTTTTATTTCATACTTAAACATGATTTATTACATAAAATCTTCATTTGATACAATATATAAGATCGAGAGGTCTTGTGTCTTTGGGGATTAGGAACATTACATAAAAACTTAAAGCATATAACACAATATCTTATAGAAAATTTCCTTTATAAGACCACTACATTCCCTCATACTTAGCATTTCATAGGATAACCTGAGGACATGCATAAGAAAAGGATGATCTATAAAGACCAGTAAGGGAATAAACATGGAATATAATGAAGAATATAGAACATGTTATACAATAGAAATATCAATGGAGCACAAGAGAATCAAGAACATAAATGCATTATAAAGTATGATAATCATAACATGGAAATGTTGCAAGAACACTTAACCTGGAATTTGCATGAGCCAAGGCTCATTACACAGGGAGCATGAGTAAACCATCATTGAACATGAAGCCCAATTTAACCCTTGTTTCACATGAATTATCATGATTAAACACTCATTTCACATGATGTATCATGATACTATACTTTACCCAATGCATTGGAGCACTATCAGGGCGTTCCCTTCTTAAAAAAATTCAATTCATGCAAATGTGTTCCACATGGATCATATAACATGGAATCAATCAACATCAAAATTTATTCCATGAATAAGTAATGTGGAATAAATTCATTAAATTGAAATTAAATATTTATATGTGAATAAATAAGAATACCCTTGATAGATACAAGGGTATGGTATTCCCTATACAAGGATCTTGTCCTGCAAAAACACGGTGTAATTTCAACAGCATAATGGCATGACATAAGGATTCCTGAAAATGGTTGATGAGAGAAATTAGTGTATCATCATATGTACATGAAATTTATATTAAGGGATCCATATAGATAAATTTCCCAACAAACGTAATGTAATTTAGAAGCATTATACAAAATAATTACTTGGATGTAAAAGATGAGAGAGAAATCCCTCACTGTATTTCGGCATGGTAATGGGTGTACATGGGAGGCATTATAGATATAGAAAGGGATATCCCATTATCCAAACATAAATAGGTCAGTATGGGAGAGGTTTGAAATTATACCCCAACATTTTCAATTCAAAAAAAGGGCACAACAACTTAAAAAAATTTGGACAAAAATGAGAAAGGAAGAAATCCCTTACATGGAAGTGTGATCCCAAAAGCTTGGGAGAGGCTTAAGAGATGATTCTTGGGATATTGGAGGACTTTGGTATGATTATATAGAGTGGAGGACAGGTTTTGGTCGAACTCCAAAGGATTTTAGTGAAGTGGAAGTGAGAGCTTGGATGGGTTTATATAGGAAAGGAGAGGGAATTCTTTATTATTTAGGTTTGGGACATCACATATTAAACTAATCAAAACCACAAATCAGACCATGTTTTTTCCCATGATTATTTCTACAGGGGTGTGTAAAATAGTATTTTATATGGCCAATGGCCAAACTTCTTAAAATAATAGGGTTTCTTATTTGGAGGTGAGTCACACTCTCAAGGAAAACAATTTAAAAAGACAAAATGTTTTATAAGCCTTGAAGGGTCCACTAAAGCTTTGTAGAAAAAATAAAACAAACCCAAAATCACATTATTTTAATTATAAAACTTATATTTGCAGAAAATAATTTTTATAGTATTTTATTACATCATTATTGAGTCATTACGATGTCATAAAACACATGATATATTTAAATGGAATTTATTTTTTACCCAAAAATTCGACTGTCTCAGAAAATTATGAAAAAATCACAGTTGGATAATTTCCACATTATGATTACAATAATAATATTAATTTTATCTAAATAATTTTATAAATATGTAAATTTTTACTCTTAAAATAAAAACTGACATTTGTCAAAAATTTATGGGTTTTGACACAAACAGCATTGAAACCTTAATAAAAATTACATTTTCATTCATAAAATTATAAAATAATTTATATTTAATAAAAATTAATTTAATTATAATAATAATATTTTATTAAAATAATATTTTATTAAAAAAATCCATTAATTCATCAAAATATATTTTTTAGATGAATATTAACTAAAAATACTATTTGTGCTTCAAAAACTATTTACAACGTAACAAGAAAAAGAATATATATTCTCTATAAAATAATAATTTACATATTCATAATGATAGGGTATCTTTATATAACCCCATATAACACCCGCATAAGACTAGTGGGTAAGATGTGTGATGGTGACAGACTCTTGGGGTGACTCAGATAACATCACTCGGGTGGTAATCTATATTAACATCCACTTATCCAGTATTCAGTTTTGCTGAAGCTTAACATGTTCAAGCTAGGATTGGGTTTGGTCATGAGTGAACTCCAATGATGCAAAATCCTTTCGAAGCTCTAAAATATGTTCTTTGTAGGAAGCAATTATACTAGATGTGGTCATCGCTTCCTTTGTCGGAGTAAATTGGATTTGTTAAAGGCCTATATTTATACTAATCATGTGATCACTGTTCAATGAGTATATTAGAAACGGTCACTATTTGTAACGGTATTTTAAAATCCAAAACATAAAACCAAATAAGTTCATATGTTTTACATAACCATATGATGAATTTTAAATTGACCTAGAAGAATTTTCATTAATGAATTTTTGGGTCATTACAATCTTCCCCCTTAATATATTTCACCATCAAAATTTCCTTTTCCAACCCTAAAAAATATATGGGTAACTTTTCTTTATCACTTTCTTCGATTCCCACGTCACTTCATCAAAATTATGGTTTTTCAAAACTACCTTAATGAGGGTCATTTTCTTATTATGTATAATTTTTTCTCTGTGATCTAAGATCTTCACTGGTCGCTCCTCATAAAAAAGATCATCCTCTAACTTTTCTACCTTTTAAGAGAGTACACGTGAAGGGTCTGGTATGTACTTCATTAATAGGGATACATAAAAGAAATCATGTACTTTGTCCATGTAAGGTGGAAGTGATAGTTGATAGGCCACAACCCTGACACGATCAAGAATCTCTAATGGGACGATGTACCTAATATTTAACTTCCCTTTTATTCCAAACCCCTTCTTAAACAGAGATATATGTAGAAATACCATGTCCTTAACTTTCAACTCAAGGTCTCATCGACGGTTATCTACAAAACACTTCTGTTCACTCTGGGATGCCTTGATATGCTGTTGAATGGTTTTCACCTTCTCCACCATTTCTTCGACCATTTCTGGTCCAAGAAACTTATTCTCACCGACTTCAACCCATCATGCAGGTGTTCTATACCTTTTCCCATAAAGGGCATCATATAGTGCCATTTGGATGCTTCAGTGGAAACTATTATTGTAGGAGAATTATACAAGTGGAAGATGTTGGTCCCACCCTCCTTCTAAGTCCATAGAACATGATATTAACATATCCCAAGTGTTTGAATAGTTCCCTCAAATTTCTCGTCTGTTTGAAGATGATAGGTTGTATTGAAGTTCATTTTAGTATCGGAGCATGTTGAAGACTCTTCCAAAACATAGAGGTGAGTCTTGGATCTCGATCAGATAAAATATATAGTGGTACTCCATTGAGCCTTACCACTTCCCTAATATATATCCGTGTTGGTGGATCTAATGAGAAATCCTCTAGAATTTCAATGAAGTGTGTAGATTTTGTAAGAGGATCCACAACAACCCAGATTGCATTGTTTCCTTTGGATGTCTTTAGATGTTCAGTGACAAAGTCCATGGTGATGTTCTCCCATTCCCAAGCTTGTATTGGTAATCGTTGCATCATCCCCTTAGACTTCTGCATATCTTCCTTCACTTGATGACACATCAGGCACTTTGATGTGAACTCAACGATCTCCTTCTTCATATTATCCCACCAATAATGATCTCAGAGTTCTCAATAAATCTTTGGGTTTCCTGGGTGAAAAGAAAAATTCAAACAACGTGCCTCATCCAAATGTTCCTTCTTCAGCTCCGAACTTAATGGAACACATAATCTTTTCCCAAATCTCACAATTACTTCTTCATTAACATTGAACTCCGAGGAATTACTTTTTATAATAGCTTCCACATTTTTTTCTGAATTCCCACATCATCCTTTTGATCATCCTTTAACATTTCCAAATGAGACGGGTGAGCAATAAATTTTGAAAGGATTGATTATGTTCCCTTTTTTATTATTCCCATGTCCATCTTCATCAAATATTAGAATATTGGATCTTTTTCAATTCTAATAAATGATAGAATCACTAGTTCCTTTCTACTAAGAATATCTACCTCCTAGTTCGCATTCCCAGGGTGGTAATGGATTGAGCAGTCATAATCATTGATCATCTCTAACCATCTTCATTTTCATATGTTCAACTCTTTCAATGTTAATATAAACTTGTGGATTTTATATTCCATATATATTTCACACTTCTCCCAAAATTAAAAATGCTACCAAATTTTTAAAGCCAAGATCACCGCAAATAACTCCATATAATGTGTTGGATAATTCTGCTCATGAACTATCAATTACCTTGAAGCATAGGCAATGACATTTTCATTTTTCATCAACACACAGCATATGCCCTTCTTCTAAGCATCACTGAATACCACAACAAGTTCTCCACTTTTGGGTAAAGTGAGCATGGGTGTAGTGATAAGCCTCCATTTCAACTCCTTAAAGCTTTCTTCACATTCATCACTCCAAGAAAACTTTACTCCCTTCTGAGTTAGCTTGGTAAGAGGGTTGGACAATCTTGAGAAATTTCTCACAAATCGTCGATAATATCCAGCTAACCCCAAGAAGATACAAATATCCATTAATGATTTTCCCTCAGCCATACCTCTATTGCAGTTGTCTTGGAGGGATCTATAGATATCCTATTTTATGTGATGATGTGGCCCAAGAATCATATCTCCTTCAACCATAACTCAAACATGTTGTACTTTTCATAGAGATTCTTCTTTCATAAGGTCTCTAGTACAGTTTTTAGATTCTCCTCATGATCCTCCTTGGTTTTGGATTATATTAGAATATCATCTATAAAGACTTCCACAAATTTGTCGAGGTAATATCTAAATACTCTATTCATCAAGTCTATAATGATTTCTGGAGCATTAGTGGGTCCGAAAGGAATTAAAATGAATTTGTAGTCCCGGTATATTGTATGAAAAGTAGTCTTGGTTAAATCTTCCTTCTTTACTGTTAATTGATAATATCCCAACCACCAATCTACCTTGGAGAAGTATTGTAATCCACGCAACTGATTGAACAAGTCATCAATTAGTGGTAGGGGATACTTGTTCTTAATCATGATTTTATTATGCTCACGATAATTGAGGCAAAGGTGCATTGAACCATTCTTCTTCTTGAGAAATAGGACTAGTGCACCGCATGGTGATGCATTTGGGAGTATAAACCCTTTATCCAGATTATCCTGTACTTGTTTCTTCATATCCTCAAGATCCACAACATCCATTCTATATAGATTCTTTGATACTGGTAACTCCCAAGGTATAAGGTCAATTTAGAATTCAACATCTCTTCTAGGAGGAAGATCAGACAATTTCTCAGGAAACACTTTAGCGAATTTCCTCAAAATAGGCATTTCTTCAAGGATTGTTTCCTCCTTAGACTCAATCATCTGAGACCAATATGTGTGCTCATAGGTCAGTAATATCCACTCTTGAGATGATGGATCTAAAGAAGATTCATCTTCCACCTTACACTTGTACAAAATCAAGGGTCGATTCTCCACATGGAAAGTGATTTCCATCTCATGACAATTTATTTAGGCCCTATATAGGGAAAGCTAATCCATGTGAAGAATTGCATCAAATTACACTAGAGAGAGTATGATGAGGATCAATGGGAAGTTCAATCCACCGATTAGGATAATGGGGGTTATATTCATTGGATGAAATGATTGCCCATTTTTTCGTACTCACCAGAAAGTTTACTTCCATGATTTATGGTGGTGTTGGGATTGTTCTACTAAAATTTCGGGATATAAAAAAATGCGTAGAAACTGAATCAAAAAGTATGTTTTCAATTATTGAATGAATAACTACCATACCTTTCACCACTTCATTTTCAGCATTCACTTTAACAATAGTGATGAAAAAATCTCACCCTTTCTACCTTGGAGGTTGTTGGTTGGCTCCAAAAATCCTTGGCTTAGGGCACTGATTTGTAAGATGCACTGGTACTTTGCAGTTGAAGAAATGAACAACGCGTTGAGAGTAGAAGGGATAATTCCCCACCTCTATCATAGTCATGGGTTTTTCTTGTTGGTAGTTATTGGCAAGGTGACCTTCTATTCCACACATAAATCATTTCATCGTCCCCTTCTTGAAATTTCTGGGGTGCCTCTTTCCACACCTTTAGCAAGTGTGGATATGGATTTTATTTTCACCATTGGATTTAACCATTAGACCACAAGAATTGAATTCTACCTTATGCTTGGTATCACCGTGATCCCTCTGAGGTTCACTGATCACCATTACAACCTTGAGGGAACATCGGACAATTTCATCATAGCTGTCGAAGTCACAGATTGCTATGGATTTCTGCAGGCTAGGTTTTAGACCACCAAAAGGTGGTCAACCATTCATTTGGGGGTAATGAAAAATCTGGAAGTGTATCATGAAATACTTGTGATGTTTTCCTTGTATGCTCGGACATATTCTTCTTCTTCTTTCTTGAGGTAAAGGATGTCCATTTCCATCTTAAGCCCTAGGGTGCATAGAAAATATTTATAAAAAAAATCATCTGAAAATCCTTCCATTCTAATGCCTCAATCTCTTCCTTAGGCTTCGTATTTTTGATCAAAGACCACCATTGATTGGATTCACCATCTATACGATAAGCACCCAGAATAATGTTCTCTTATTCATAACATTGAAGTATGTAGAAGATCTTTTCAATGGATTTGATCCATTTCTCAGTGATCGAGGGATAAAATGATCCATTAAAAGTAGGAGGCCGTTGTATTATGAAGCTCTTGATAACGGAGGTTATTTCTTGGGGGGTGGGGTGTAGAATTCCTCATGAACCATGTTTCTATTCAATGCCTGAGTTAACTTAGAGAGTATATAGACAAAGATCACGATTCCGACTGCCGTCAAATTTTTGGAATTTCATTATAATAGTCATCACATTGGTCTTCACACTGGTTGTTAGCATGCGTCATCCTTTTATAGTACATTGGCTGGAATAAAAGAAAAGTTAGGGGTTACACGTAAAGGGTAATCCAAGGACCAAACAAATGACTTATAAGTATCTTTTATTTCGTTAACTTGTGAATCTATAGGCTTCTGTATATTTTATCCCTAATCTACTTCCTAACAAATATTCTTAGCAGATTTTTTTTAACTCCCATAATAATGGTTCATACTAAACATGTGAATTTACCAATGCATATCCCCCAAGAGTGTCATAAACAAGAGTGCAGAAAGGACCATTTTCATGTAACAGGATACCCAAGGTCAAGCCCAAAACTCCTTGTCTGGGTTTTCACCCCCAGATACATCTGTGCCAGAGCGGCCTCTACTGGCTCATATCCAAACAGGGAAATATTTTCTTGATAAACCACTTACTCAATACTAACCAAAACTTAGGGATGTTATTTATTATACTTATTCTTATCCCTAAGGCTTCACTAGGGGTTTCAAATCCTAATCACAACAAATAACTAATCCTATCCATTGATACCAACTATAACAACCGTACTCTTTATTACATACATAAACATGATTTATTACATAAAAACTTAATTTGATAAAACATAGAATATCAATAGGTATAGTTTATTTAGGGATTAGGAACATTACATACCAACATAAAGCATAGAACACTACATCTTATTGAAAAAATTCTTTACATGACCACTACATTACCTCATACTTATAATTTCATTGAATAACCTGAGGACATGCATAAGAAAATGGTGAGTTATAAATCCTAGTAAGGTAATAAACGTGGAATAACATGAGGAATATAGTACATGTTAGACAATAGTCATATCAATGAATCACAAGAGAAAGATGAACATAAAGGGATGATAATTTATTATAATCATAACATGGAAATGTGGAAACAAAAATTAACATGGAATTAGCATGAGCCAAGGCTCATTGCACATGGAGCATGAGTAAACCCTCATTACACATGAATCATGAGTAAACACTTGTTGCACTTGAATTATCATGATTCAACAATCATTACACATGACGTATCATGATACAATACATTACCTAATGCATTGGAGTGCTATCAGGGTGCTCCGTTATTAAACATTTCATTTCATGAAAAAGTGTGCCACATCGATCATATAACATGGAATCAATCAACATCATAAGTTATTCCATGATTTAGTAATGTGGAATAAATACATGAAACTAACATTAAATATGTATATGTGCATAAAGGTGAACACTATTGATAAATAAATGGGTATGGTTTTCAATACACAATGATCTTGGTTTGGAAAAACACAGTGCAATTTTGGAAGAAAAACGGCGTGACATAAGGATTCATGAAAATGGTTGATGAGAGAGAAATGATTGTCTCATAATATGTAAATGAAATGGACCTTAAAGGGTCACATAGATACATTTCCCAACAAATGTAATGGAATTTACATACATAATACAAAATAATTACATGGATGTTAATGTGGAGAGAGAAAACCCTCACGAAATTTCAGAATGGTAAAGTGTGTACATGGGAGGAATTAATGATAGAGGAAGGGGTATAACATCATCCAAAAAAATAGGTAAATATGGTGTAGGTTATAAATAATTATCCAATGCATTTAATTGAAAACAAAAGGGCATAACAACTTTAAAAAATTGGACAAAAATGAGAAAAGAAGAAATACCTTACTTTAAAGTGAAATCTGAAAATCTTGGGAGAGGATTGAGATAGGATTCATGGGAGCTTGGGGAACCATGGAAAGATTCTAGAGAGAGGAGGGCAGGGGTTTCTTACATGGAGGTGAGTCACACTCTCAGGAAAAACAATTTAAAAAGAAAAATGTTTTATGAGCCTTGAATGGTCCACTAAAGCATTGTAAAATAAATCCAACTAACCTGAAATCACATTATTTTAATTTTAAAACATATATTGGCCGACCATGATGTTTATAGTATTTTATAACATCATTATTGAGTCTTTATTATGTCATTAAACACATTATACATTTAAACGGTATTTAATTTTTTCCCAAAAATTCATATCTCTCAGAAAATTATGAAAAATTTATTGTTGGATAATTTTGACATCCTGATTCCAAAAATAGTGTCCATTTTATTAAAATAATTTTCTAAATATGTGAATTTATACTTTTAAAAGAAAAACCAATATTTATAAAAAATTCATGGGCTTTGACAAAAACAACTTCTAAACCATAATAAAAATTACATTTGCATTCTTCAAATTATGCGATAATTTATATTTATTGAAAAGAAATTTTATAATAATAATTAAATTTTATTAAAATATTATTTAAATAAAAAAATATTAATTAATCAAAATAGATTTCTTAGTTGAATATTAACAAAAAAATACTATTTGTGCTTTGAAAACTATTTACAAAGTAACATTAAAAATAGTGTATATTCTCTATACAATAATAATGTACACAGTTATAATGCAAGGGTATCATTATATAACCTCCTATAACAACTACATAGGACCGGTGGATAAGGTGTGCGATGATGACAGACTCTTGGGTGGGGGGCTCAGATAACATCTCTTGAGTAATAATCTAAATTAACATCCACTTATCCCGTAGTCGGTTCCGCTCAAGAATAACATGTTCAAGCTCGACTTGGGATTGGTCAAGAGTGAATCCCAATGATGCCACATCCTTTATGAGCTCTGAGAAATGGGCTTCATATGGGGAAAGTATAATGGATGATGCCATCACTTCCTTTGTTTGAGTTAATTGGATTTGTTAAAACCCTAAATTTATACTAATCATGTGATCACTATTCAATTACTATATTAGCAACAATCACAATTCTTATCAGTATTTAAAAATCCCAAACACAAAACCAAATAAGTGAATACATTTTACATAACCATAAGAATAGGTTTAAATCGACCAATAGAAATTTTCATGAATGAATTTTTGGGTTGTTACAATATATATTTTTATAATATATTATTATGTAATAATAAAGATGTATGTATAACATTTTAATTTTATAATAATATTAATAATAATGTTATTTTATTAATTAATATATTTTTGTATATGTATTTATATATTAATTCTTACTAACAATAATAATTAGTTAAATATTATCTTTTTATTGTTTTTTAGTAATATTTTAATTTTTTATTGTTGTGAAGGTTAGTTGAAAGATTATGTTGTTGGAAGATGATTATGTCAGTTGCATGAGGAGTGCATGGAAACTTCAGTGGAGAAAAAGAAGAGTGCGTAAGGGTGGGTGGACATTTGAGGGATATCGATAATCATCACGGGGTAGGAGAAGAGATGTACACTATATATACCCCACTCTCCCATTAAAGATCCTCCTACTCCATGACATTTTTGGATTCCATAGAAAAAACCATTCCATAATCCATTCCACATTTACCACTCAAAATTTCTAGAAGTATCATTTAAAACTCACCCTTCATATATCCATTTGATTACTCTAATCATCCGCTGATTTTTTTGACCATATATATTCACCAGAATAGATCAAGGACTACACACCCAACCTTGGAGTAGGAATCAAACATCAAGCTAGAGTATGAGAGGAAATCATTCCAAATATGCTTATTAGTATTTTTTTCATTGTATTTTTGGTTACTATTTTCATGTGTATTTAAATTTATTAGGGAACTTGGAATGTAATGAACAAATATTTATTTTATCTATTATTCTTTGTTAATAAAAAATTTATGTGCAATAAATAAGTTTGAATTTCATTTCTGTTCAATTTTGTGTATCAAATTAGAAAAACCAAACATTGAAAAGTGACAGTAGTGAATCATTTTAATAAGGATAATTTACTAATGTAACAAAAATTGGAAAAGGTAAGTTCATATATTCTTCATATTCAATGGGTTAATTCAAGGGTTAAGATCGATATATCAATGATCAAGACGGATAAGCGATCTGTGTTGATTCATTGAGGTGACATATCAGTGGATTATATCCTTAATATTCTAGGAAATGTATGATTGAACTAAACTTATTAGAATATAAGAATATAATTTTATCATTTCCAAGAAGCCCGAGTACCCTATATTATCAATTGTTTGACTCAGGCTCTGTTATTTCTCATATTGACTCCCATTTTCACTATGATTATTTTAGTTTTTATTATTGTTTCTACTTGTTTTTGGATATTATTCAGTCAATTACACAATAAATAATACCATATATGTGGTTTGACCATTATTACCATAGTATGAGTAGTAATTATGTTATATGAATATTAAATTTACATGGGTCCACCAACCTAATGTTCACATATCATTAATGTCAATTTGTAGAACATTTCATTAATTTTATTTTAATAACATCAATATGAAAAGTAAAATATGAAAAAATATATTCTTTTTTATCCTTAACATGTCATGGTCATTTATAAATCTCATAGATTAGGTTATGTATATCATATTATTTTACTTCTATTATTTTTAATTTCATTTATTTGATTTTCTACATCAACATTTTGTAAGCAATTAAGATATTCATATCTTTAAAAAATATTACAAATAATTTACCATGATAAATATAAGTCTATTATATTTAAAAAAAATATTTATAAATGAGCATATCCTTCGGCAATAGTTGTGTATAAAATAATATAGTTATTAAATATAAGAGTGTGATGTGTTTTACTTTTCCTTATATAAAGGTAATAATTCACCTAAATGGAAATAAAAGGCCATATAAATGAATTTGAGATGAGTATGGAAGAAATGGGATAATATAATAAATTTAAATAATGTTACGGAGTCATTTTATAGTTATTATAATTTAATTTCTAACCCTTAATAACTCAATTTACCCTTTATCGAGGTAACAAAAAATACTAAAGTTAATATTAATTTTGACTGAATATAAAAAGGATTGTTTAACAAATTTGGAACCGGTTATTATAAATATGGAATTAATTTTTAAAAATTTAAAACCTACATGTGGAATAAATTAATTTAAAATTAACATGGAAGAATTAATATTTAAAAAAAATTCAGAAAAAGTATCTTTAAAGTATAACATGTTTTTATAATAAATTCACATATAAAATTATTTTGAAAACCTTAATATTATTATAATAAATAAAAAAAGATTAATTTAATTTTAAATTTTTTCTAAAATATAACTTTACTTTATTAATAATTTAAATGAATATACATTTTCTAATAACAATTAACATTTTTCATTATTCCTTGAAAAATAAAACTTTTTATAAATTTCACAAAAAATAATTATAGGATAAATATGTTATTCTTATATATGAAATGATACTTTTTTAATCAAATAAGGATCCTTTATTCATGAATTTATTTAATAAGTTAAATTATAAATTTAAATTTACTAAACTAAATTTATTTTTCAATTCAGAATATCAAAAATATGTTAGTATACAATTTTGAACAATTTTTTTTGAAAAGGTCTATATTATTATAAAATTATAGTTTTCATGAAACACGGAATTTTTAGGACTTTTATATTATATAATAATGGCCTATATAAGGATCTATCCTTAAATATATAAATATTCTAGAGTTTTTTATATTGAATTCACATTATAGGATCTTTTTAGTTTAGAGAGTTCAAAAAATTGAAAAACTCGTAAAAAGTAATCTTATAAATTAAAAGTGGACACTTTTAATAAGTATTCATTTTTTCACTAAACGATATGCTCTAAAATAATTTTTTTACGATATAACATCATTGTTTTCATGTATACATTATCTTTGTACATTCTCATCCTTTAACCAGATAAAAAAAATTAAGACTTGCGATGACTAAAAAATCATCAATAAAGGATAGAGAAAGAAAGTAACACATTAGTCTAGAAAAAAATGTAAAACCCATTTTGAAGGAATGAGAAAAAATTCACATCAAAAACTCACATATGTTTTTATCAAATAAAATCATTAAAATAAATAACGAGTTATTAATAAAACATTTAGGTGACCTAGTGTATCATATATATAAAACCACTTCAATACCCTTTCAATTGGAATAACCATATGGACAACAAAAAATATCATTATTACTCAATTAATAATATATCTATAATGGGTATCAACCTTCTTATAAGCTATATAAGGCTCACTCGTGTGCTATAATGGGCCCCAAAACCTCATAAAAGCTATATGAGGCATGCTTACTTCTCATGAGATATAATGGTGTTCAACCCTTCGTACAAACTATCTTGGGCTCACTCATGTCATATAGTGGTACCCAAACCCTCATATAAGTTTTATCATGCTAACCCTTTTCATAAATTTCTCATGTAACATTTCTTTAATAAAATATGTTCATAAAAAACCCTTCGAAAAACTCTTTTAACCCCATATGAAAAACACATTCATATAAAAATACACTTTTCAATTAAAGAAGAATTTTCAATACAAAAATCACCAAAAATAAATTAGGTTTCCATTTAAGATAAAAATTAATATTTAAAATTAATCTAGAAAATATTTAATAGTTATGCGGTCAAAAAATTCATTTTTTGTGTATGTTAAGAATATAACATTCCTTTTGTCGTTTTTCAAAATGATCCAAATAAAACATGTAAAAAGATTCCATTTCAATTTTTTTTGAATAATATTCAAAATAGAAAAAAAAATTATTCATAATAAATTATGTATTCATATTAATATATACCAAAAAATCAATAATATAGACCTGGAGGACAATATTTTGAAATAAAATCTTTAAACATATTAAAAGATATTTTTAAATCATTATATCCCATACCACCCTGAAATATTTGAATCACATGCCCCCTGAAAGAATAAAATTTAAAATAAAATTATATAAAATTAGTATAAATTAATTCATTATATTTTATGTCAAATTATTTGCATATATAACTCATAACATAAGTTGGGTGTATAACATCAAAATATGCCTCAAAGAAAATGAGATTGAAATGAAGTGACTTACCTTGAGTGTAACTTAGAATGTAAAATATATATCTTCTTAAATAATAATTATAGGATAATAATTTAAATGATTTATAAACATTATAAAATATATTTTTCCTTTTATATCAGTTATTATCATTTTATAAAAATCACTTAATTATTTAAGTTAATGTTAGGCGGTTTGAGGATATAAAAATTGACTTTGGTATGGTGTCAATAGTCAAAGTGTTCATTATATAATCATCATAGATATGATATTAATGACATAATAATCAATATTATAAATCAATTATAATTTGAAATACTTCCATTTCATATGGATAAGAGAAATTAACTAAATTACAATCCTGGAGATGGTAAGACGTACATAGGCACGAGTAACATTTTCACTTTTGAAGGATCATTATCAAAAGAAGGTAAGAATAATTTTATCTTTATATAATGATAATAATATGATAAATTTAATGTTTATAATTTAAATATTATAATATATATCATTCATGTGATGAGATGATGAAAAATGGATCACATCTCTTCTTGGAGGTGATAGTTCAGACATACTCAAAAACGATATTATCATTTTTATGTGCATGGAATGGTAAGGATTTAATTGATATATCAGTATTCATTAATGATATAAATCTCATGAGTATCACATATAAACTATAATTAAATAATTATAACTAGTATTGAGAGATGGTGATGGAAAGAAAGTTATATCGGTTTACAGGGTGGTAGTCTATCGTACACATGAACGATTAATTTTTTTCCATTTAATGTAAGTGGAGATGGAATGTAATGACCCACCAATTATCATTGGATTGAGAGTGTAACGAGTCATTACTAGGCCTTAAGTGACATCCCCAAGGTGCAAAAGGCTAGAAATAAATGTCGAAGGGTTTCAAAATATAGGGGGGGTCCATTTACCCTTTAACTGAAAACAACCAAAAAATAGAGAAACTAGATAAACATCTCCAAGAAACCACTAAATGATGCATGATTTAAAACCAAAACAGCTCAACCATTAATTATATCAAAAACCAACCGAAAGTACCACAGTGAAAAACAGCACTAAACATCAGAGTAAACAGCGGAAAGACAACTCAAAGACTACAAGACCACGACCCAACTCCATTCTCCACAAGATCCAAGCTCCGAAATCACGAACCAGCCCAAGTGTCACGAAGAAGCACTCTAAACATGTGACACTTTACCTTTGCCAATGTCCCGGTATATGACATCTACAAAAGCACCAACGTGCCAAAGCAGGGGTGAGTAATGAAACTCAGTAGGTTTTCCCTGATGACTTCCCAAACCATGTCTCTAGGATAAAACATGTTAGCACATTTATATAAAAAATATTATATAAAACAATTCCAAAACAGTTTAGAATAAACAAGTTCCATGTCAAAACCCTTTTCCAACAAAAAACCCATCTTTCTTAAGAAAAGCAACCAACCCAAGTTCCCAATTCCATTCACATTTCCATTTTGGCACATTCATTCTATTCCACAAATCCACAAAACCAATAATGCATGCATCCTGGACCTCCCTATACTCGCGAGTGGTGAGTTATCCTTCCACTAAGTCATCACATAGTGGACTAAATTGACGGGGGGTACTTCATACCCTTATCCGTTCCTTTGGATGGGGTTACTTCTCAACCTTATCCATCCCATCCTTTTGATGGGGGTACTTCTTTCCCTTATCCATCCCAATGCATATGAACACACACCACAACCCATGCAAATCCATGCCAAAACCAAGTTTGTTCAAAACCTTTCAATAAAGCATCAATCCTTTTATTGAAAACCATCTCTTTCAAGAAGAAAAACCATAACCAGTTTAAAATCACCATTTTAATTTCACTTCAACAAACACATTCTAAAAAACACACAATTTACATCCCCTTTACTAAAAAGGGTTTCAACCATTCATTCATAATACATAAACAAACCATTTATATCAAGGAGAACGAATTGAAACTAATCCTTCAAGTTCTAAGAAAGAGGAATTGGGAGTGAAGCCACCTACCTCAATAATTTGGGAGAAACCAACCGATGGACGACGAACGCCAAGAACACCGGGTCAAAACTCCAAAAACCCTCCTTTGATCTCTTCTACTAACACAACCCAGATGAAATCTTATCATATTTGGAATCCAAAACCTTATATCTATCCATAACGGGTGTAGATCTAAGAAAAAAAGAGAAGAGGAGAAGTATATCTAAGTAGATCTGAGGAACCGATCAAGAACGACAAAATACCTCAAGAATCTGGCTTTGAATCGCCAAGGGAAGCCTTCGTATCACCTCCGGAACTCTTGGGAGAAGTCTTCTAACCTTCAAGCGAGAGTAATCCTGAGTTAGGGCCGCTTAGGGTCTTTAAACAAGGATATTAAAGGGAAAACGAGTTAGATACACAATTTTAGGGTCTAACTTTAAGTGACCGCATGGTTAGTCCGCACGGTTTGACAAACTGTGCGCTAACCGTGCGTTATCTTTTTCCTTGTCCATCCTTCACGCACGACCTCATCGCATGGTTTTCCCAAACCGTGCACACATCGTGCGCTCTCTTATGTCCAAGAGACCACCACCTGCATGGCTTCCGCATGGTTTGGGAAAATCGTGCGCAGCCCGTGTAACCCCACATTCTTCCCTTTTACGCTTTAAAAGTCTCCCAAACATTCCCCAATCATCTCCCATAAACTTCATGAACATAAAAAGTATAAAACAAGGGTTACATACCATAAAACGGGGTTACTACATTCTCCTCACCATTGGCCTTTCCATCCTCGGAATGTAGAAAACCATCACATGACTGAAAGGGTTCTGGCCACTCCTCCTTCATTTATTTCTCACGTTCCCAAGTCTGTTCCTGAATCTAACCATGTTTCCACAAAACCCGCACTAGGCCGATGCTTTTTCCACATAAGACTTTATCATGCCTATCCACAATCTGCACCGGGATATGTACCAACGAATTATGAGGCTCTAGTTCAATGTGATCTCATTTGATCACATGGTCAGGATCAGTTTGATACTTCTTTAACTGAGAAACATGGAACACATTATGCACTGCAATGAATCATGGTGGTAATGCCAACCGAAACGCCACATCACCAACGCATTCCAGTATCTCAAATGGGCCTATATATCGTGGAGATAACTTGACCTACTGCCAAAAATGACGTTGTCCAAGTCTTGGAGAGATCATTAAGAAGACATGATCACTCACTGCAAATGACAACGGTCTTCAGCGATGCTATGCATAAGATTTCTGAAGACTCTGAGCCGTCTCCATCCTCTTTTTAATCAACTAGATATTCTTCATTGTCTCTTTGACAAGGCTCAGCCCAAATAGTGAAGTCTCACTTGTTTCTACCCAAAAAAGTGGATAACGACAAGGACACTCATACAATGCTTCAAACGGAGCCATACGTATCGAGGCTTGATAACTGTTATTGTATGAGAACTCCACTAAGGGTATATGCTCATACCATGAGCCACCAAAATCCATTGCACAAGCCCGCAACATGTCTTCCAATTTCTATATCATCCTCTTGGATTTCCCATCCATATGAGGATGATATGCCGTGCTCATAGTCAACTGAGTCCCAAGGGCTTGTTGTAAGGATTTCCAAAAATGAGATTTGAACCTTGGATCTCTATCTAAGATGATAGACACTGGTACCCCATGCCTCTTTAACACTTCATGGATATAGATTTTTGAAAGGTAGTCCACCGTATGAGTTTCATGAATCGGGATGAAATGGGCCGACATGGTTAGACGATCCACTATCACCCAAATGACATCGTGTTTCCCGACTGTTCTTGGAAGACTTGTAACAAAATACATTGCTATTTTCTCCCATTTCCACACTGGGATAGGTAAATACTGCAACATACTAGCTGGTCTCTGATGCTCTGCTTTAACCTGCTGACAAATTAAGCATCGCGAGACAAACTCAGCCACCTTCCTTTTCATGCCACTCCACCAAATCTGCGCCTTCGGCGCCTTATACATCTTCTGTGTACTTGGATGTACAACCCATCTCGAATGGTGGTAATCATGAAGGAGTTGTTCTTGACAAACCATAGGTACAACCATCTAATCTCTTAAACACAAAACTGAACTCCCATCCAGCTTCCATCCCTCAATGGTCTCCCCACCATTGAGTTTTGAACTCATTGCAACACATTCTACATCAAATGTTTGTGCCTCCTTTAATATCTCCACTAAATCAGGAACAAGTGTACCTGAAAAGAAAACAGCAACATCACCTCGGTTTTCACATTCCACAAGCATGTCGGCTAAAACCGACATCAACTGCCATTCATCTGAATCTTCCTTTTCCAACTGAGCATACGACTTCCTGCTTAATGCATCAGCCACTGAATTTCCCTTACCCGATGTATACATTATGTCAATCTCGAACATTTGAAGATACTCCATCTATCTAATCTACCTCAGATTCAAATCTCGCTGTGACAAAATGTGTTTCAAGCTTTTGTGATCCGTAAACACAGTAAATTTCTCACCAAGGAGATAATGCCTCCATGAATTCAATGCATGGACGACTACAGCCAACTCCAATTCATGTGTTGGGTAATTCTTCTCATGCACCCTCAACTTCCTTGACCCATAAGCAACAACATGGTCTCCATGCATGAGAACACATCCCAACCCTGATCCTGAAGCATCACAATACACCACATACCCCTGTCCTGATTATGGAAATATCAATAGGGGTGATGATGTAAGATGGAGCTTCTACTCTTGAAAAGATCTTTGACATTCCTCAATCCATTGAAATGCGCTGTTTTTCTTTTTCAATGCTGTCATAGGTGAAGCTAGTCATGAAAAGTCATGCACAAAGCATCAGTAATAACCAGCTAAACCAAGAAAACATCGTATTTCAAACACACTCTTCGGCGGTTTCCAAGAAAGAACATCTTCTATCTTTTCTAGATCCAATGAAACACCTTTCTCAGAAACGAAATATCCCAGAAAATGTACCTCTTGTATCCAAAAATCACACTTTGATATTTTGGCATTAATTGATGGTTCCTCAAGATTCTCAACATTATCGCTATGTGTTTCTCATGCTCTCCCTTGTTCTTGAATACACCAATATGTCATCCAAAAAAACCAAAACAAAAGAATCCAGATATTTATGAAATATCATATTCATCAAAGCCATGAAGACTGTCGATGAATTCATTAGACCAAAAGGCATGACTACATATTCGTAGTGGCCATATCTGCTTCTAAAGGCTGTCTTTAGAATATCCTCCTTCCAAACTCGCAACTGGTGATATCCTAATCGCAAGTAAATCTTGGAGAACCATTGATCCCCCCTTAATTGATGAAACAGGTCATCGATTCGTGGAAGTTGGTATCTATTCTTTATCGTAACTTGGTTAAGATTATGATAATCCACACATAGCCTCAAAGTTCCATCGACATTCTTTAAAAACTAAACCGGTGCTACCCACAGAGACACGCTTGGCCGAATGAAACCCTTGCTTTCCATCTCTTCTAACTACACTTCCAATTCCTTTAACTCCACTGGTTCCATCCTATAATATGGAAGTGAGATAGGACTAGTCCCCGAAAGGAGATCAATCATAAACTCCACTTCTCTTACAGGTGGTAACCCTGAGAGGATCTTGGGAAACACATCTGGAAATTGATCCACCATAGTTGGAAAACATTTTTTCTCAATCTCTTCCATTGATTCCAAAGTCAACGCTACCAATTGGTGAGAAATCTTTCCCACCATTGGTGCCAACAAGCTCTTTGCGCCTTTCCTTACTATCTGCTCTCCTCTGAAGAGATGCTCCATGTCGTCATCAGTCGTGAAACTAACCATTATCCTATAACAGTGGATGTGAGCCTTAAAATCATCAACCAATACATACCCAGGATTATATCATAGACATCCATCTCCAGCACAGATAAATCCCATTTCAGCTCAGCTCCATCAACAGTTATAGCAAATGCTCTACACACAAAGGCTTGTCATTCTCTTTTACCAAGAGGAGTTTCTAGTTTCAAGACAGATGGCATCATTTCCAGTTTTAAACATATCAAGTCAATAACACGAGAAGCAATGAAGGAATGTGATGCACTGGTATCAAACAACACTTGCACAAAGGTAGAAATAAAAAGAATCGTACCTCTTACTGTTGATGGTCTAGCGTGATCATCAACAATCATCTTCTCTGCTCCATACAATTGCATAATCGCTGCATTATTCTCCTTGTTTCCATGACGAGATTTCCCTGGTTTAAGAGTCATGGTATTTTGAGAATCACTATGGCTATCTCTGTTATGATGACGAGACTGACTCTCCTGTCCTCGTCCTATAGAAAGATATGATGCTTACGACGCCTGGTAAGTGTCACGTGCGCCCGACCTCAGAGTATTTCTACAATAGCGCTGTAGATGCCCCATCTTCTTGCAATTGTGACATTATCTAGGTTGCGCTATACACTCTCACTTTAGGAGATCAATCGAGCCACATTGAAAACACCCATCTTTCATCATGGGTCGTGGAGGAAGATTCATCGATCCAGTCGTCTGATTCTGATTCACACTCCCACCTTGGAAGTCGGTGTCCCTCTTCCGCTTATTCCCAGCATTAGAGTTCCCACCCATTCCTGTGGGTATCATCATGCTTCCTCCTATCGATCCTGAGATATCATGTTTAGCAAACTGTTTCTCTATTCACCATCTCTGTATAATACGTAATATAGAGCACTGAAATCTTCGATCGAATCTCATGTCTTAGCCCCGATTAGAAGATGTGTACCTTCAAAAAAGCACTTGTTGTATCCTCTAGTGAAAAACGAAAAAAATTCATGAACTTATCCGCATACTCTATGATAGAGAGACTCTTTTGTTTCAAGCTATAAAATTCTATCATTTTCTGGATCATGAACGTGTGAGGATAGAATTGTTTGTTAAACAATTCTTCAAAATCTTCCCATGTAAGGTCTTCATCCAATTTAGCAGGCACTTCTAAATCCCACCACTGACGTGAAAGATCCTCGAGCATATACATCGCCAGATTTACTTTCAACTCTACTGGTGTGCCGATGAAATCGAAGATATGATTCATCCTACTCAGCCACACCTCCGCCCGTTCTGGTTTAGAATCACCCCGAAAGATGGGTGGCTTCTGCTTCTAGAACTGGACGGAAAGGTATAAATGCCTTGAATCATTCCTCTGATTCCCTGTGTCCATAGCCTGGAATGCTTTAACGATACTCTGAACCATCTCTTGGTTCACACGTGGTTCAAGTGCAACCACATTCTCCGCAACTTCCTCAGGTTGGTTTCTACGACACCTAACGGGTGCCATTTTCTATACAAATAATGAACACTGTTAGTCTCACTTCCTAGAAAATGAAGGCTAAACATTTCAATTTCTATAATATAAACTATCACATCATTGATTTCCATCCATCAAGCTTTTCCACATGTTTAACCATTTTTCCAAACATCCCACATATGTGTTTAAAATTCACCCATTTTTAAAATATACTAAATGTCTAGTTTACAAAATCTTTCATTTGAAAATCAATTTATGCCTTTTTAAAAAAATTGTACCTTGACCAAAATCATAAATCATTCTTCGCGATGAGATATGCCATCCTAGTGGGAATTCATTCCTCTAATGCATGTCATGCACATATCATTGGCTAAACCAATGACAATTAGATTTGTAACATTCTAGAAGTGTATCCAAAACACTTATGTACCCAACACCCTGGAAACTTGAAGTTCAGCATAAACGGGTTAGCTATGTCCTTTTGTGCTATACATTTCAAGTTCCTACTATCCTACTCCTATCTAAGATGATCACCCAATGAATAGAAAAGAAGGAATTTCAACTCCAGGACCAAGAACATCGATGACCACTTGTTAGGCAAGGACCGAACAAGCTGATACCATTTGTAATGACCCGCCAATTCTCATTGGCTTGAGGTTGTAACGAGTCATTACTAGGCCTTAAGCAACATCCCCAAGGCGCCAAAGGCTGGAAACAAATTTCGAAGGGTTTCAAAATACATGGGGGATGATTTACCCTTTAACTGAAAACAACCAACAAACAGAGAAACTAGATAAACATCTCCAAGCAACCACTAAATGATGCATGATTTAAAACCAAAACAGCTCAACCATTAATTATATCAAAAACCAACCAAATTTACCATAGTGAAAACCAACACTAAACATCAGAGTAAACAGCATAAAGACAACTCAAAGACTACAAGACCACGACCCAACTCCATGCTCCACAAGCCCCAAGATCTAACATCACGAACCAGCCCAAGCATCACGAAGCAGCACTCTAAACATGTGACACATTACCTTTGCCAACATCCCGGTATATGACATCTGCAAAAGCACCAACGTGCCAAAGGAGGGGGTGAGTAATGAAACTCAGTAGGTTTTCCACGATGACTTCCCAACCCATGCCTCTAGGATAAAACATGTTAGCACATTTATATAAAACAATTACAAAATAGTTTACAATAAACAAGTTCCATGTCAGCACCATTTTCCAACAAAAAAACCATCTTTCTTAAGAAAAGAAACCAAACAAAGTTCCCAATTCCATTCACATTTCCATTTTGGCACATTCATTCCATTCCACAAAACCACACAACCAACCATGCATTCAACCTGGACCTCTCTATACTCGTGAGTGGTGAGTTATCCTTCCACTAAGCCGTCACTTAGTGGACTACCTTGATGGGGGTACTTCACGCCCTTATCCATCCCTTTGGATGGGGGTACTTCTCACCCTTATCCATCCCAACCTTTTGATGGGGGTACTTCTCGCCCTTATCCATCCCAATTTATATGAACAGACACCACAACCCATGCAAATCCATGCCAAAACCAAGTGTGTTCAAAACCTTTCAATAAAGCATCAAACCTTTTATTGAAAACCATCTCTTTCAAGCAAGAAAAACCATAACAAGATTAAAATCACCATTTTAAATTCACTTCAACAAACACATTAAAAAAACACACAATTTCCATCACCCGTTACTAAAAAGGGTTTCAACCATTCTTTCATAACAGATAAACAAACCATTTCGATCAAGGAAAACAAATTGAAACTAAGACTTCAAGTTCTAAGAAAGAGGAATCGGGAGTGAAGCCACCTACATAAATAATTTGTGTGAAACCAACCGACGGACGACGAATGCCAAGAAAACCGAGTCAAACCTCCAAAAACCCTCCTTAGATCTCTTCTCCTAACACTACCCAGACCAAATATTATCATATTTTTCATCCAAACCCTTAGATCTATCCATACCGGGCGTAGATCTATGAAAAATAAAGAAGAGAATAAGTATATCAAAGTGGATCTAATAAACCGATCAAGAACGACAACATACCTTAAGAATCTGGCTTCGAATCGCCAAGGGAAGCCATCAGATCGCCTCTGGAATGCTTGGGAGAAGTCTTCCAACCTTCAAGGGAGAGTAATCCCGAGTTACGGCTACTTAGGGGCTTTCAACAAGGCAATTAAAGGCAAAACGAGTTAAATCCACAATTTTAGGATATAACTTTATGTGACCGCACAGTTGACAAACCGTGTACTAACCGTGCATTAGATTTTGCCTCATCCATCCTTCACGCACGACCTCATCGCACGGTTTTCTCAAACCGTGCGCACACCACACACTCTCTTCTATCTAATAGACCACCACATGCATGTCTTCTGCACGGTTTGGGAAAACCATGCGCAGCTCGTGTGTCCCCACATTCTTCCCTTTTATGCTTTAAAAGTCTCCCAAACATTCCATAGTCATCTCCCATAAACTTCATGTACTAAAAAAGTATGAAACAAGGGTTACTTACCAGAAACCGGGGGTACTACATGGAATTTGGTGATTATGTTAACATAATAAAATATAATTATAATTATGATACATCATATATTATTTAATCATGAATTAAGATGATTTCAAATATGTGTAAGAAGAAATAAATGAGAAATACATTATTAAAAATGATACCTCTTCCTCAGACCACCTCCTTTAATAAAAACCTTAAGATACATAGGGTGGTGTTTTGCCTAAAATAGGTGATCTATAACATGGGCAGTAATTCTAGATATGTATTTAGCAATTTACTGGCTGAAGAAAATATGTTTTAAAGTGTGAAGAAAAGAAAAGTATAGGATCCCTTTTGTAAAAGAGGGGAGGGAACTATTGGAAGTATTCAAACTATTAAATTAATATTAATTATTATTCAAATAAAAATGAAAAAATTCGATATATTTCTAATATAATATGATTATGGGTCAAAAAAACTTCCAATAATAAAAATTAGACAAGTTTTTACTATTTTTTAATCATTACCTGTTAGTTTTAACCCTTATATAACCCCTTTAACTCTTATTGTGACAACATGAGTTTTTACTCCTTAAGGGTTAATACATTTAATATAAAATGGGAAAAGAACCATAAATGGATCATTGATAAAATTTTAAACATTATCCTAATGATTTTTCATAATTTTATATTTTTATGAATTTCATATTATTTAATAAAATATTTTATATTTTAAAATATCATTAATGTCAATTTTGACACTATTCATTACATGACTTTGTACAAATATAAAAAACATGATATATTCGAAAAAACAAATTTAAAACGTCACTAACATGTAAAATTAATCTATTAAATCTCTAAATGACATTAATTTTATCAAATTATACTTATTATATTATTTTTATTAACATATATTTAATATTTCCATTAATGAAACAATTATTGCAACCTCATTGGGAAAGCATTTCGTTTATTTATTTACTCCATAAAAAATTAAAAAAAATTATCATGATAAAGGTAAGTATATTATCCTTGAAATAATATTAATATTCTCACATATCCCCTATATTACCTGATATTAAAAATATTTCTCATATGAGAAATAATAGTATCACAAGTTTGACATTTTTAAATTAAAATCGTATAATAAGCATAAAGTCATCCACATAGATCTGAGATGTCATAACTTTGAGAATATAATTAATTTTTTAAATAATAACTCATAAAACAAAATTAGAAAAAGTTTTATGATAACTTAATAATATTTATAATATTATTTTCAGCCTTAATTACCAGATTTACCCATAACCATTTTAATAAAATGCAAAAAAGTTACCATTAATAATTTAAAAAGAGTTTCATATTTAATAAATTTAGAAATTATTATTAAAAATACTTAATACATTTTTCAAATTTAAACAATCAAAATTTCATACAATTAATTTTATATTAATCACATAGATGAGTGAAACAAACAGGTTTTTAAATTGAAAATATTCAAAAGTTTAAAATTCTTTTATATCTGAATTTAATGTGAAATTGATTGTAATAACCTAAATTGGATTAAATTATATCATGTTTTTATAATTGTACTTTTAAACCAACATGAAATATAATTTAACACATCAAATTATTTAGATTAAAAATCTATTTTCAATTAAAATGCAATATTTTTTTAATATTCATCAAAACATTAAAATTATCAAAAAAATAAAAAAAAAATTGGAGAAAACTAAAATTTTATATTCCAATTTCAAATAGGATTATTATTCAGTAAAATAAAATTTATAAAAGTGTAGAAAAATTGATTTAAAACAGGTGCTCCATCAAAAGTATGTAAAACTATTTTAAAAATAATAATTTTTAAGTGTAGAACTCGATTTATTATCATATCTTATCTAGAAAACACATGAGATGAATAATAAAAATTATATTGGAAATTATATATATATATATTATTTATATAATTTTAAAGTGTTATTTATATATTTTTTGGGTATAAAACAGACTTATTCAAATTTAAATAGTTTTTCCATAAAAATATTTTCATTTATTTTCAAGGATGGTTTTATTTTAATTTATAATTAAATAGTCAGAAAATTATTCATTATATATACATGTGTAAATCATATTTTTATAATTCAGTAAATCTTGTTCATGACATACATTATAATTTCTATGTTATAATGGTATCATTTAAATAGAAAAAGTCAGTTGTTCATTTAAGCTTGATTTGGCATGTGTTGTACGCTATCAATCACAGTGTTTTTGTCTTAAAATCGTTGGATGTTAAATTATCTCCCCAAACAGTTCAATAAATTGTATCCCCAAAATTTAACTCAGTAATTGTAATCAGATTTCAACTATTCAAATTACCTTCATTTAAATCCTACATCGAAAAAAAAGATTAATAAAACTTCCATTTTAAAAGAAAGAAAGGGAAGTAAGAATGTCACCTCAAGTAACACAAACTAGGGTTCTATGTAGTACAACATGTACATGGACGAGAAAACTGACTATCAAGTTTTGATTGAGAGTAAAATATAACATGGTAATGATAATGTTAACAATCACAAATCTGTAAATTAATGATGGGTTAAAAGGTTATTGATTTATTAGTAAGAAAATAAAACGAATAATTTTTTAATTTCAAGATCTTTTTCATAGAGGTGAAGAATTATTGTAAAACCTAGACTAATATTTAAGGAAATATATATACAATAATCTTATAGTTTCATCCTATATTCAATTTCCACCAAAAACTCATCTTTTTATCCAAAAAATGAGTTTTTATGTTGAATTTTCATACCTAAAGCATTAGAATAATCTTATGTAGATCACTACATTCACAAAAGGATGAAAATATATTAATTCTATGTTTATAGATAAAACAAAACCAAAATTTATTGTACAAGATAAATCAATTATATAAAAACAATAATTCTTTATTGGATGAAAAACTATTTCAATGTCAAAATTTTACAGTAACACCCAAAGTTTAACCTATATTTTTTCCCAAACAACTATCATTAAAATTACTAAAAAATATTACATAATAATATTGAATCACAAAATTCAAAGGGATTTGATCACAAAGTCATTCATGGTAAATATTAAAATTTATCTCCAAAAACATTTCAATCAAAATTATTATCTCAAACCAAAATTTTAATTTTCTAAATCACATAATCTCTAAGATATGATAACCATTTCCATAAATAACATGAATTACCCTTAAATAATATAATCCTATAAAAGATAATTCAAATGTTGTTACTCCAATGAAATACCTCATTATTATTATAGAGACCCTCACTTTTCATAAATTGACATTACATAAGATTTGCGGTATACTTAAAACATTATACAAATAGATGCCCAAAGAGTGTACTAGTCTAGTTCCTTTTGAAACAAGGAAGCCTAAATACTGGTACAAAATGAGATAAATTATCTCCCAATATAATCTTGTTGAATAGAACCCTTCTTACACACATCAAACATAATTCATATATTTTTATATAGGGGAAGGAAACCTAAAAAGGGGAGGGATTAGATACTTAGTAAAGGTAAACAAGGGATAATTGTAGGTGTAATCATTATCATAAGGTTATGATCACATGATTATGAAAATAGAATATCATACCATATATATCATAGATCATAAAAAGGAATAATGGAAACAATATTTGTAGTTTATAATACATGAATCATTAGAAAATGATGAACATAAACTAGTAAATCATACCATATGAATAAAACATTGATTTATGAAAACAACAAAAGAATATAATAATATTTCCATAGTACCCAAGGAATCCCTACCAAGGCTATATTGGAAGTACTAATTCACTATCCATACTATCCTGGTTGTCATGGTTCACTCCCATATCCATTTTAGTAGCATGATTTCACTACTCATATTGTTTTGGTAGTCTCGGTTCACTACCATGGTCATCCTAGTAGAATGGTTCCACTACCCATACAATAATGGTAGTTATGTTTTACTCCCATGGAAATATTATTTGTAAAGGTTCACTACCAAGACCATCTTATTCTTTATCATCATATATGAATCTTTTACTAATGCATCATTGGGAGATATACTGTAAGGACTCAGCCGTAACCATAACTTATTCTTCAATTTTTGAACTATAGTTAACATTAAAGGATCCTTTCAATTTATAGTTTTATAGAATTTGGATGAAGTCTTAAAAAGTAGACCCGGACATTACATGTGTACACTTATACTTATTATCAATTATTTCCACCAAAGGAAACCCTTTAAAAAATGGGATTTCTTTTCAAGACACATCTTCAATTCCTTCATCATGACTTATTCTTTTCCCTTACCAATAATAGAAACTGTGACAAATACTTTAAACTTTGGATGAGTAAAAAAATATTAGTAAGGGAAATAATATAAAAAACCATTAGTCCAATAGAAAACAGTATAACATTTTATTAAAATAAAATGTACGTTTTACCCTGAAAAGGAGATCATCTTTTCAAGGAGCTGATTATCTTACCTTTTGAAAAACCCTGATTTTGATGAAAACTAATATGAAAACATGTAATATATAAGCATGAAAAATTGGAAATAATTATAATAAAATAGAATATTTATATAGTGGACATCTATACATGATACTCTTAAAATGGAATAGTCATACAACTGAATTCCATTCATGTTATTCTTCCAAATGGAATAACCATACGATCGACTTATATACTCAATCCATTGGATTTTATATCATAAAAACCTTCCTTTCATTATCACATAGACATCTAAAAATTTAAATGTTCTATTATATAATCATAACAAAAATAATTTTTCAACTTTCAGCATTTCACTTTTAAAATTTAATTTCCAATCATAAGAAACAATTTTAAGATATTGAAACAATTAACTCATTTTTAAAAATAATTTCAAAACCAAAATTCCAAAAAAAGGAATAAGAGATGTGTTTTATTTCCAATCCATTATTTCTGGTAGACGAATCCAGATATCAAATAATGGTCACTGCGATAGAGAATTCATTGTCGTTGTATACATTAAAAAATAACATTCCATTTTTATTTGTAAAGAAAGTCAAACACTCCATATAGAAATATTTATTTTGAAATCCTTTGAAATAAATTAAAAGTAAAAGGGTTCATTTCTACACCTTATAGAAAAATGTGGTGTATAACATCTAAATTTACCTCAATGAAAGAAGATAGAGATGAAGTCCCATACCTCGAGTCTAATTAGTAAAATATTTTTTTCCCTTACATTCCTTTGGATGATCACCATTGATTAACATCATAACCCCTAAAAAAAGGGTTGTATGCATAAAATAAGGCCTAATTTTTTTGGAGGCATTCTAGAAATATATTTTAGCAGATCATGGTCCATCCAAAATGATTTTTTCAAGTGTAGAGAAAAGGAAAGAATGGGTTCCCTTTTATTGAATTGGGGAGGTGTAGTCTTGGAATTATTGAAATTATGAAATTAATATAAATTAATTATCCAATATAAATGGGTCAATATTGGTTTATTTAAAATATAGGATGAGTATTGTTCTAAATACAATCATCCAATAAAAATTAGAAACTTTTTGATTAATTTGTAATCCTTATTATTTTTTTCAACACTTTTTAATTCTTACCATAATATTATGTAATTTACAAATTGAGGGTAAATTTAATAACAATAAAATTCTAAATGACAAATGAATGAACCATTCATGATATGGTAAGACATATATTATAAATAATATATTTTTATAAATTCTTTATGATATAATAAATGATTTTATATTTAAAATATAATTAGTGACAATTTTGTAACTTCTCATTTATTGACTTTATGAAAATATCTCAAAAACGTGATATCTTCAAAAAAACTCCACTAAAACATCCCTAACATTAAAAATACATCCATAATATTTTTTTTGGCATAAATTATATCATTTTTTTTATTTTAATATTTTTAATATCATTTATATGATTCTTCCATTAATGAAGCAATAGATGAATCATAATTCTATCCCCATTTAATTTAATTATTTATTTCGTAAAATTTATAAATAAAATAAAATATTATATGTAATGTAATTATATTACTAAATAATATTTATAGTCAAATAGATCACATGTATAACCCCATATTAAAAATACTTTAATTGTGAAAAACAAGGGTGTTTCAAAATGTATCTTACCATTGACTATAATACAATAAATCTCTTTCTCAAACCCAAGTGACTTCCAAAGGGTGTAACATGGACCCAAGGATTCTTTTTGTCTAAAAAACACACCTAATAACACTATGACAAGTGTTAGTGCAATTTTATATTATTTATAATATTATTTTTACCTTTAATTGCCTAATTTAGGTTTAACTATGGTAATGAAAATAATTACAAAAGTTATTATTCATAATTTCCATTAAATATTCTGATCCTATTTTTTCAAAAATTAAAATCTGACTACAAGCATGTATTTCCCATTTTTAATATTCAGAACACATAATTAGTTAAAATTAATTTAAGTTAATTCCATTAACAGAATAAGAATATTTCTTTAAAGTAAAAACATTCAAAAGTTCATCATGTTTTTATATCCAATTTCAATTTTTAATTTATTAAAATAACCTAAATTGATTTAAATGATTAAAAAATGATCAAAATATACATTCAAACCTTTCAAAAATATTATTTATCATTATGAATAAATTTTATGAAAAAGTAATTTTTAATTAAAATACATTATGTTTTCACTATTCATTAGAAAATAAATCGTTTCAAAAAAATTCTAAAAAATTAAAAAATGAAAATATTGACATCCCATTTTCAAATAAAAATTTTTATTTTGTCAAATATAATTTATAAACATTACAAAAACTAAATTTAAAAGAGTTTCACCATCAAGAGGTGGAAAATATTATATTTTTGAGGGATATATCTTTTATGTGTAAAACTAGATTTATTACCATATAATTTCTCAAAACACATAAAACTACTAAAAACCATTATAATTAATATATTATATATATTTCATATTTATAACCTGATTTTCTTGTTTTTTTATTTATTGTTATAAAACATACTTGTGCACATTTAGATAGTTTTTCAGAAAAATAGTTCAATTTATTTTAAAAAGCATTTTACATTAATTTATAATTAATTTTTCACCAAATAATTAATTATATATACATTTGCATACTATATTTAGTTAATAATATTAATTCCTTCCATTATAACATCTAGGTATTAATGGTTACATTTAAATATTAATTAATTGATCACTTAAGGTTAATGTGGTGTATCATATACGATATCGAATATAATGTCTCCATTAAAAAACTTAGGATGTTACATTATTCCCCACCTTTGGAAACTGCATCCTTGAAATTTTAATTCATTTTCAATAAATAAGGTATGAATTTCCAAAATACCTTTATTTCAATCCCACATCAAAAAAATATTAATAAGACATCCACATTAAAAGAAGGGATAGGAAGTCCAAATATCACCTCAGATAAAAAATACTATGGTAAAAATTCTGAATAAATGATATTAAAGAGAAAAATAATGATAAATTTATAAAAGAGAGTGATAGAAAAAAAGTGTACAGATAAATTTATCAATCACAAAATGATAAATTTGTGAAGAGTTAAATGTTCTTTAATTTTGTAGTAGAAAATGTAAATGGAAAACATTTTTGTTTTAAACTCTTTTTCATAGAGTTGAAAAACTTTATTACTACATATACTAATATCATAAAGAAATATACTTATATTACAATTATATTTTCATCCATTAATAAATTTAGACCACAATATCATCTTTTACTCCATGTGATGAGTATTTAAGATGAATTTTTCATGCCTGATGCACTAAAATCAACTTCAAGTGTATCCCATAATCCTAAAGAGATTTAATATGTATCTATATTCTAATTATAAATTAACAAAACCCAAATATTTATGAATAGATAAGATAATTCCTAATAAATTTTAAACATTTATATAATGAAAAACTACCTTAAACTAAAACATTCAACAAATTTAGTGAAATATCAACATAGAAAATTATAAAATAACAGTTCTTAAAATTCCTCAAAATAAGGCAAAATAATATTTAAACAAAAAAATTCATAGGTATTTGATAAAATAATATTCCAAGTTAAATTTTAACATTTATCTACAATAAGGATAATCAATCTTAATGTATCATACCAAAAATTAATTTCCCTAATAACATATTCTCTTATATAGGTTAACAATTTCAACAAATAACACGAGTCACCATAAGTCCAGAATATAATTATGTATTCTTAAAAAATATAATTCAGTATTTAATTATCAAATATAATCCTTTATTATAATACTTAACATAGTCATATTGGGTTCCCAAAAAGAGAACAACGTTTGAAATAACATTCATCACTTAGTCCCCTAATCATTTTTCTCAATACCCTGGATAAAAAAAACTTTATACCCAAAATTGACTTATTATTATTCCATAATCATTTTGAAATAAAAATAAAAAATTCATACTAACCTAGGAGATCACATAGGCAAGTGGTACGTGACTCACCCCAGTTTCCCTTCGGTTGTGGGTTCGATTTCCCCAGCCTTTCTGGACATGATAGGTTTTCACCCATCATGTGGATTATCATTTCTCTAAATCAATATAATTATAGTATCATTCTAGAAATATGGTATAGTCCTAAAAAATAACCCCTAGTTACCTAAAAAATTAATGTATCCAAATATAATGTTATTCACCATAAAATTTCATAACATAATACATCAAAAAGTTAATTGATACATTAAAATTATAATCGTATCATGATATCCATATCTCTTAGGAAGACATCATAATCTCTAAAGATATCTAAACCCTCCTATGATTCCAACTATAAGGATGATTCCTTAACCATAAATTATTCCAGAGTTTTAAAACAATAAATTTTATTCGAGTATCTTCTTAGTTTATATTTTGGGATAATTTAGAAAAACTCTTATAATGTAGACCGATACATTACATTTTTACTCATATACTTAGTATCCATTTTCCCACCAAAGTAACCCCTTTAAAAACATGACTTTTTCATGAGACATATTCAATTCATTCATCATGAAATATTATTTTTCCCTTACCAATCTTATAACCTAAACACAAATTAACTTTTGATGAGCACAAAAATCTCAGTAAGGGACATAAAGAAAGAAAACCATTAGTCTAGTGAAATCCAATAAAACATTTCCCTAATATAAAACATACCTTATTACCTTGAAAAAGATAGAATTTTTAAAAAATGATGATTATCATACCTTTTGAAAATAAATGATTTCATCAAAAATAATATGAAAAAATATTTAATATTATTAAGTATCTTATGAAATAATTACACTAAAATGGAATAACCATATGTTCAACTTATGAACATGTCACTCTTACTAAAATAATATCCATACAGCTGAATTCTATACATTTCATTCTTAAAAATGTAATATTCATATGGATTAAATCTATCGCAAATGAATGGGAGTTTATAACATAACCACACTTATAATTTTATAGCACCATTATATAATATTAGCACATAACATATTTCAATTTTCTAATTTTCACTTTTAAAATTTTATTTTCATTATTATGAAATAATTTCAAGATATTGAAATAAATAATCCCTTTTAAAAACCATTTTCAAGAAGAAAAATACCCAAAAAAGGAATAAGAGATGTATCTTTATTTAGAAAACAATAAGTCTTGTAGATGAATCCATATATCAAATAATTTTCATGGAAGAAGGGAATTAAATGTCACCATATACATTAAAAAATATTCTTTTGTTGTTTATAAAGAATGTAAAACACTTCACATAGAAATATTCAATTTGAAAAAGTTGAATGAAATTAAAAGTAAAATGGGTTTTTTATACACCTCATAAAAGAAGGTAGTGTATAACATCAAAATATTCTTCAATGAATGGATATTGATATGAATACCCATACCTCGAGACTAATTGGTCAAGTATGTTATTTATTTTACTTTCCTTTGGATGATCACCTTTGATTAACACTTATAAAATTTATTAGACTCCATAAGGAAATTTCCACCTTGCTTCTTCCCACACATAAAGAATAATGGAAATCTCATCTTCTTCGCTTCATCATTTTCATATTTTACATTAAATTCCATAATCCTTTTCTTTTCAAAACCATGATATTGATTCATGACTCTATCCTCTATTTCAACCTTTATTGCACAACACAAAATCTCTTCATAGATACTAATGTCTTATGTGGACAAGGATATTTTGAAACTTTTATTTATGCCACTAAATAACCTATCAATTTTACATATGGTTTAGATGATAAATTCTAAATTTTACCAGGAAATCTCATGAAATTATCCTCATAGGTACTGTCATATTCATTATCCCATTCTTTAAACTCACGGTACTCTTTAAACAACATGGTATAAAGATTATGACAAAATTAGTTATTTGAAAATATGTTCTTGAACTCATCCCAATCCATGGATTCAATATCATCATTCTTACTTGTATTCTTTATTAGAGTCCAACACTATTCTTCTACTCCTTTTAAATGATAAACATCATGAATTAATTTCTCATTCTTCCATCACTGGAGAAAATATACTATATTTTCAGTTTCAGTAAACCATTGTTAAGAAACAAGTGGATCAAAAAATCCTCTTAAAAGAGGAGGACATTTCCTTATAAAGGACTCAACATAATGTTGGTCCCCTATTTTTTCATTAAGAAGTCCGCCATGACTGGTATATTGCAAATGATGTGTGAGCATATCAAAGGGGTTTTTTTCATTCTATCTCTCATATGAATTCGGTTTATATGGAGTAAAATCACTGTATTTTCCATTTAAATTACCCTTAATATGGTTCCTTTGGGTTTCATTGATTTACTAAAACCTAAATAATAGCATAAGAAATAGTTATCATAATGAAGAACCACATAATCCTAAAAATCCACTTATAGGATGAATATCTTATGACACCTTATTTAATCTATGGCACCTAAGGTTTACCCTTGATTATTCATAGTTATATTTTATTTAAATCCTTCATGATGGGTCATGAAGATTTTCTACACTCCCAAAGCATATCCCTTGAGAGTTTCAAATCAAGTGTGTTGTAAGGCCCATTTTTATTTAGCATATTACCCTCATCTAGTCCCAAAATATCTTATTACAGTTGTTACCCCTAAGTACATCTATTATAGAGCCATTTACACTTGGAGTATCTAGAAAGGTATGTATTTATAGGAAATCACTCTCTCTGTCCTTTACCAAAATTATAGGAAATTTTCTATACTTTTATTTATGTTTAGACTTTTATGTAGACATGTACTTAGAGTTATCACTACGGTTTTCTATTCCAAGTTTCCAAAGTTTAAATAAATCTTTTATTTGATACCAAATATAGAAACCCAATATTTCAACACATTAGCATTAAATAACTTTCGTGGAATATATAAAACAATATACATACAGATTTTCGAAGAGCGTACTAGTCTAGTTTAACCCAAATGGCCTGAAGTCCTTTTTTTATTATGGAAAATCCACATTTTAAGGTTTGAAGGGGAACCCATACATGACTCGTATGCCCAAGGCACACGGCCCAACCTGACTTGCAATAAATTAAGTGAAGGCCCGGAGGCATACCATGCCCAATACATGACCTATAGGCCTAACCCACTAGAACTGCCCCTCCCTAGCTTCTGTGTCATTGACCACCTAGCTCCCCACCATGAATTGCTGATCGACTAGCATTTCCTCATACAAATATGCATGGTGCATGGTCCCAATGACTGTTTCCATACCCCTTATTCTTCCAATCCAGTTAGCTCTACTTATGGTGGATACTTTTCTTGTTGCTCTGATCCTTTTCTGGAGCCTGATTTGGGTGAAATGGGATACTCCATTGTCTCAATGGCCTGAAGGCCTTATGGCCCGAAGGCCTTTGATGACTCGAAGTCCCTTGAGACCTGTAGTCCCAAACCTATGGACCGAAGGCCCAAATCGGGTGAATAGTTCCGACTACTAAAGTTACAAATAGTAACTGCTGCAATACCTACTATAGTGCCTACTACAGTACCAAATAGTAACTGCTACAATACTCAAGAAAACTTTCCGCCACCCGGTTTTGAACCTGGGTCTCTTGGATGCCAATCAGGAGCCCTTACCACTCAGATACGGACTCATTGGCTCGTACTAGTATAGTGTCTTTGAAAACATGGAAACATTAACACTTTTAAATAAATGAGATACATTATCCTTCAGTTGTTTCTTCATTAATTGAACCATTCATAGACACATCATACATAATACAAATCTTCATAATGTGGGGGAAGGAATCATAAAAAGGATGAATATATATGCTTAGTCAGGGTAATAAAGGAAGATATGTATGAAAAATCATGAGTATAAGGTATGGTAAAATGATCATGAAAATAGAAAGTCATGCCCTATATATCAAAGAACATACACATGAATCGTTTCATAAATATTATCAGTCCACGTGTCATGAATAATAAGGAAATATAGAACATAAGCGATAAAATAAAAATATAGGAATAAAATAGATAAATTTGGAAAACACATAAGCATATAATATGATTTCCATAGTATCCAAGCTATATCTACCAAGATCATCATGATAGTATGGGTTTACTCCCCATTCTATCTTGGTAGTCATCGTTCACTCCCACAGACATCTTATTATCATTATTTCACTCCTTATACCATCTTAGTAGTCATGGCTCACTCCAACAACCATCTTAGTAGCATGAGTTCAGTCTTCATACGATCTTGGTAGTCATGGTTTACTCCTATGACATATTAGTTGTCAGGGATCACTCTCAAGACCATAATGGCTTATATTATAAGATATAAATCTTTACCCAATGAATTTTAGTGAGATATTAGTCCCACCCATCTAATAATTAAATGATACATATATGTTCCACAATATCATTTAAAATAAAATCAAAAAAATGAAATGAAATGGGTATCATAAACATGTAATCATATCATAACCTTTGGAAAAATTTATAGCTTTCATAATTATTTAAAAAAATTATAACCCTTTAAAAGAAGTGGGTTTCAAAATTATATTACCCATAAAGGATAAATTGGTTTCATAAACATATTTCTATCAAAACATAAACCATTATTTGAAAGAATACGAATAAGAATATTGAATCATTTTCCTATATTAGAATGAGTAACACAAATGGATGTCATATTGTATTTAAAATAATTTTTTGATGCCCTTTAAAAACCTTTCTAGGGGAATGTATCCTTTATTCTATAAAAAATGATTTTAAAGAAAACAACCCTTTGAAAACCATTTTATTTTAAAATAAACGTTAAAATTACGAAGGAAAATTATAAAACCATGAAAACATTTAAAATAATTTTCCTTGAAAATTATATTTAATGATTGTTTGGAAACATTTTTGAAATCATTTTTGAAAACATGGTTATTAAAATAAAATAGATTTTCAAACGACGCGAGAAAAATGGTAGAATTTTTCTTACAAAATTTTCTTAATTATATTAAGAAACAAAAAATAAAAAATGATTCCTATACATGAATATATCATTAATAAAATTAAGATATTTATAATCCTAATTTTTCTTGAGAAATGGATCATAAAATTTCATCAGAGGAAGAATAAACATGAATAATCTCGAGAAGTGGAGAGATTGTTTCAATAAGATCTAATCACTTGGTAACATGAGATCATACACTCCATGTATGAAAATAAAGTAACACTATTCTTAAAATATCATTAAAATATGTATAATGATGATATAAATTGTCAAATTTAAGTATATTAAGCTTGAAAAAAATTTAGGTGCATAACAAAACATGTGTCTCAAAGAAGGTAGATTGAGACAAAAGCATCTTACAGATTTGGTAGCTTTTGAATAATTAAACCCATGAAGTAATGATATTAGAATATATATTTAACTAATCATAAATTTAATTATAACAATAATTGAAATAATTTTATCAATTGTATACACACTACACAAATGTAATGGGTAGGGAATATATCATGTGTCTTAGAGAAATAAAAAGTGTGATGAAATCCCCTTACCCTGAGTATTGAATATCTTCCCACTCATAGATGTTTCCTATATAATAAATCTATGTTTATTAAAAATATTTTATAGAATATTATTCCTTTAACTAATACCATATCTGGTTTTATTATAACCTTATATTGTCCTCTTGTAAATAATTCGATGTTAATGATTCACTTCGGGTAATATCATATTTGTTGTCCACATGTGTCACAATGTGTTATTAATTGGGTCCTTATACATATTTAATGATTTCAAAAATTTAAAACAAGATATAAGAATAATTTATATTTGTTGTATATTTATTATAATAATATGTATAATATAGAATACTAAAATGGAATACACAGTTCTTGGAGATGGAAAGCCATACGTACACATGAATGTTGTTTCGGTTTTTATTTTATTATAGAATTAAATAAATAAAATGAAATATATGTATATATGTAGATAAGATAATTATAATTGAATTAAAATGTTATATATATCATATATTCTTATTGAACTTATCATTAATGAATTTCATGTAGTAGGGAATGAACCGCATCGCATTGAGTGAGTGGTAGTCCAAACATCCCCAAATGAAATTTTATCATTTAAAAAACAATGAAAGTATAAAGATTTTTTTTGTTAAAGAAATAACGAATATTAAATAAAATCTTAATATCATATATATTATTTATAAACATAGTTTATATCATAATTCCCACCATGATTTATGGTAAAGAAAGAATGAATAATCATTCTTTTATGAGGCGGTAGTTCGTTGTACACATAAACAGTAAGTTCATTAACCATTTTATAGAAGTGTGTGTAAGTGGAAATAAAATAATTAGCTTAAGAGATATATTTATATTTACTATAATATTTATTTTTATTATAATGGAATAAGTATATTTGCGGTGGTGGGGGAGAATAAATGAAATGAACTTAAGGGATGGTGTTACCTCTTAATCAGGTAACTCATTTATGATTGCACGAAATGGGTTTCCTTGAAAGGGTATTTTCCTATTGATTGGATTAAAGGAGGGGGGATATTGAGTATTGGATTTTGAAGAAATTTTTTTAGCCTAAGTGGTTTGATTGGTGTCAGGAAGTGGTAGAGGTGGTGGCCTTTAATAGGGGAGGTAGAGGTCTCACTTCGTATTTTTGGAAGAAAGTTACGTGTACCCATTGTTTTACCTAAAATAATATCAAAAAACACATTAAAAAATAATAATTGTAGGTTCATGGACTACAAAATTTTTGAAAATGGGATTTGGATAGGTGGATATGTCATTTTTTCCATTAATATGAAGGTTTATTCCCTTGTTATTCTTAATTTTACCTTGATCGTATTAATTAATTTTAATAAAAGTTCCAAATATTTTTGGAAAAAAACTAAGATTAACATATTAGCTATTATAAATTATGATTATTCCAAATATAGAATCTACTTTTTCAAATTTCAATCATAGTAGTGGCATAAATTAATTTAAATTTAATCCCACTGATAGGATGACAACACGAGTTTTAAAAGTAAAAATGATCAAAATATTATAATGTTATTATAACCAATTTCATTGGGAAATTGCTCCAATGAACCAAATTTCATTAATTGAAAAATATTATCCAATTAAACTTTTAAATAAATTTATGATATAAATTATCATTATAAAAAAATTAGATGAAAAAGTAGTTCTGGATTAAAATTCTGTATTTTTCGCTATTCAATCAAAAAAGAAGTTTCTTATAAAAATCCAAAAAATATACGCTATGAAAAATTATACATTATAAATTAAAATAATTAAAATTCTAAATGTTTATAAAATTATTTTTTTTATTTTTTGGGGAAGAACATTAAAAGAAGTTCTTTTGAGAAAATAATATCTTTAAACATATTATAACATTACCAAAGATTATATATTTTTTTATCAATATTTTTTATTTTCATAGAATAGTTGTACACAATATTTTAAAATTATTTATTAATAATCATATTATGAAGTTTAATGTATATGAAATAAAAAGATTATTAAATAATTATAACATTTAAATGATGTTCCGTAGAAAATCAGTGTTGCGGGTAATGTATGCCAAGTCAGTCTTGAATGAATGGAATGTTTGACTTTGTTAAATGAAATAAAAAATTGAAATTAGTTCCTTTGAAACAAAAATCTATAAAAACCCATGATGTTACAATTTTACATTCCATAGTCATATAAGGATTCTAATTTAGAAAACATCTTCTGAAATAACATTTAATCACCAAATAATTTTACAGTCTAAAATGTATTTATTAAATAAAAAATATGTTCTAAAAATATGATTTTTATTTATCCAGAAAATCATTTAATTAAAAAAAAAATTTGTAATAACCTCGGCATCATGTAGGCCAGTGTTAGGTGACGAATCCCTATTTTCCATCTGTTATGGTTTTTATTACCACAACCTTTCCGGATGCAACGGGTTGTCACACAGTATGTGGGTTTCCATTTTCTAAAACTACATTATTCAAATAAAATTAAATATATTATGATAATATAATAAAAATAACCATGATATGTTTTAACCTCAAAGGTTATCTAATAACTTTCATATTTCATCCAAAAAAGTGATAACCCATAATTATCTCAAAAATAAATTTCTCCAAAAATATCATTTAGTCAATTTAAAATTTCATAACATAAGTCCTAAAAAGGATTCCTAAGACATTAATCTTATGGTCAACCCTAATATTATGAACCTATAATGATATCTGTAATAATTAAGAAAGAATCCTAATATGAAATTTTTTCTAAACCATCCCATGATACCAAATGTAAGGCCCAATCCTTAAATATAACATATTATTTTGTTTCTGAACTATAATTCACATTAAATGATATATTCAGTCTACATATTTAGATAACTAGAAAAAACTCAAACAAATTAAACACAAAAATTAGAAGTTGATACTTTTACTCGATATCCTTTTTTTGAAAAAAAACATCTATAATATAAAAAAGGGTTTATTTCTATGATATAACATCACAATTTTCATATTTTTATTATCCTTGTCCCTACCAAAACATTAACTCTAAGAAAAACATTTTAAAACTTTTCATGACAAAAAAATCTCACTAAGGGATATAAAAAATTAAAGTGAAAACCCTTTGATATTCTTTGAGTGAATGTTCAAAACATTTTCACATTAAATACTAACATACGTTTTAATCAAAGAAAATCACTAAATCCAATATGAAGAAATTAAAACTTTCTTAGGTAACTTAGAGTGTAATATACAAAAAAAACATTTCATAACGCTTACAATTGGAATTACAATATTACCGAATTACAATATTATTATTACCCAATGCTCTAGAGATCTAAAATGGAGATCACACTTAGTATATGCTTTATCAGGATAAATTTTGACCAATAATGGGTCTCAACCATTCATATAATATATATGAAGATCACTTGTTTTTCCTGAGCTATAATGGGCGCATCCCTTGGTATAAGATATATCAAGATCACCAATAAGCTATAATGGGGATCCATACTTCATATAACATATATTGGGATAACCCATTTCATGTAATCCCCAATTATCATTTCATGAATAAAACACTTCATCATAAAACCCTTTGAATACCACTTTCAATACTATATGGATATCACTTTCTTATAAAAACAATTTCTTTAAAAACCCATTTTCAATACCAAAATACCCATAAATAACAATAATGACATTCATTTAAGATATTTTGTATGATTTCAATTTAATATAGAAATAAAATATTAATCATAGAGGCAAAAAAGTCAATATAGATTTCTAAGTTACAAATAGAACATTCTTTTTTTCATTTGTCAAAACATTCCGTACAAAATATGTAAAAAATATTCCCTTTAAAAAAAATCAATGAAATTAAAAATGGAAATAAAATTCCATTTTTAATCCCTTTATATTTATATTAATATATAATATAATATCAATATTATTGACATGGGGTAAAATATTTTGAAATTAAATCTTCAAATATTTAAAAAGTTATTTTTAAAATCAATGTGTCTCGTAACACTTTGATATATTTCAATCATAATACCCATAGAGAATTAAAATTTGAGAAAAAATTAAATAAAATGAGAATAAATAAATTCATGATATGATATGTTAAAGGGTATTTATATACATATCATAACAGAAGGGAAGTTTATAAGATCAAAATATAACTCAATGAAAGGAGATTGAGATGATGTACATTACCTCGAGTTCTACTCATCACATAAAAGAATTATATTCATGAATAATAAACTAGGTTAATTATTTACTTTCTTAATAACCTTTTTAATTCTTATTATTCCCCTTATATCGCTTATTATTATTTTATAACAATTACATAATTATTTATTTTTTATCTGACATTTTGATGATATTGGGTAGTTGAGTATAATATGACTTTGGTATGATGTAAATAGTCAAAGTGGTCATTATAACATAATATAATTAATAATATTTAACTTTTATACATAAATTATACTTTTATATCCATCAGTTACCAATGGATAACAAAAATTAACTTTGTTACAGTCATGGAGATGGTAAGTCGTACGTACGCATGCGTAACATTTTCATTTTTCAGTGATCATTATTTAAAGAAGGTAAGTATCATTTTATCTTTAAATAATTATAATAATATAAATAATATCATATTTAATTTTAAAATATTCCTATTTATATCATCAATGTGATGTGGTGGGGAAAAATAAATCACATCACCTTATGAAGTTGACAATTCACACACACACGAACGACTTTATCATTTTTAGGTGCATGGAATGATAAGAATTAAAATTATATATTATTATTTAATAATGATAAGTATTTAATTAATTTCATATATAATCACTAATTCCATCATTATATCCAAACTTGAAAGACTATGATAGAAAAAAAATTATATCGGTTCGTGAGGTGGTGGTCTGATGTACACACAAAGGTTTAATTATTTTCCAATTTGATGGAAGTGTAGATGTATTTATGTGATTATATAAACATAATAACATATTATTATATTAATTATACTTTATTTATTATTTAATATTGGTTTAATAATATTTTATTTATGTGAAAGATGAAATATAACAAAAATACTTGATTAAAGACAATACCTCTTCCTCGGACCACCTCCTTTGCATAAGACCATAAGACCACATAGGATGTTGGTTTTTCATAAAATAAGATATCTATAATGTGGTGAGGGTTATATAAATTTATTTGGGTATATATTATAAAAACATATGATTTAAGTGTGAATAGAACAGAAGGAGAGCTTCTCTTTTATAAATGATGGGATGACACTCTTGGAATTCTTCAATATATTAAATTAATGTAAATTGATTTTCAAATAAAAAGGAATGAAATATGATATATCTACAAAATATGATTATTATGGTTCTAAATTCAATCCTAATATGAAAATTAAATACATTTTTACTTTTTTTAAATCCTTATCTTTTTGTTTTAACCATTATTTAACACATTTAACTCTTACCGTCACAACATGTGTTTTTACTTCATAAGGGTTAATTTAGTTACTATAAAATTCCAAACAATACATAAATGAAACATTGATTACATTTTAAACATTACATAATAAAATTTAAAGAATTATATATTTTTATGAAATGTATATCATTTAATAAAATGTATTATATTTTAAAGCAGCATTAATGCCAATTTTAATACTAATTATTGCATGACTTTTAAAAAATATCATAAAAACATGATATATTCAATAAAAGTCTTTTAGAACGCCAATAACATGTAAAATTAATATATGGAATTATTTTATGACATTAATTATATCATGTTAAATTTATTTTTATATTTTTAATAACATCTCATTAATATTTCCATTAATTAATCAATTACTCCATAATCATTGTGCAAGCCTTTATTTTATTTATTTACACACTAAAAATAAAAAAAATTGTAATAATGAATTTAAATATTATATATTTCAAAATAATATTTATAGTCTAATATATCTTCTATTTAATCACATATTAAAAATATTTCAATTGTTAAAAACTAGAGTATGACAAGTTCACTTTTCCAAAATTAAAATACCACAATGAGAATCAAATAATAAAATTAGATCGAAGAGGTTATAAACTATACAGATGGATTATTTTGGTCCAAAATAACTCATCAAATAAAATTAGGACAAGTGTTAGGGTAATTTTATAATATTTATAATTTTATTTTTACCCTTAATTACCTGATTTACCCCTAACTCTGTTAACAAAAATTATTAAAGTTATTATTCATTTTGTCCCAAAATAAAAGTGTAATATTTAATAAATTATGAATGTATGATTACAAATATATAATTCAATTTCTAAAATTAAAACAAATAAGTGTTTAAAATTAAATTAAAATCAATCCCATAGATTGGAGAAAGAAAAAGTTTTTTAAAATAAACATTTTCAATGGTGTGAAAATTTTATATTAAAATTCAATGTAAAATTGATTCTAATGAAATAAATTTTTTTAAATTATATAAATTATTTCTAATTATACATTAAATGCAATAAAAATATAATTTATCATTATAAATTATTTAGATTAGGATGTTGTTTTCAATTAAAATAATGTATTTTTTCATTATTCATCAAAACATAAAACTTATTAGGAAAATACCAAACATTCAACAAAAGTAAATTTTCCAATTAAGATTTCAAATATTAAGTTTATTTTTTAAAATATAAATTATAAATTTGTAAAAAAAAATAAAATAAGATTACTATCAAAAGTTGGTAAACCTGTTTTCAGAAAAATACAGTTTTTAAGTGTAATGTTGGATTTATTTTTATATAATTTCTAGAAAAAATTGGATTAATATAAAACATTATGTTGAATATGTAATATATATATTTCATTTATTTAATCCATAATGGTTGATATGTTTTTTTATTTATATAAAACACACATTTGTGCAATTAAATAGTTTTATGGAAAAAGATTTCTTTTTATTTTCTAATAGGGTTTTATTTTCATTTATAATTAATTAGTCAAAAAATAATTAATTATATATACATGTGTAAATAATATTATCATAATTCAGTTAATAATGTTCATTCCCACAATTATAATGGTTATTTTATAATGATAACATTAAAATAATAATATTTAGTTGTTCATTTTAGCTAGATGTTGTGTATCATGTATTCTATGGAACATAGTGTTTATTTTTTAAAAATATTGGGATTTTATCGCTTATATGATTAGAAAAAAATTTATGTAATCATATATTAAGTTTTGTAATATCATTATATATTTTATAATATTCATTAAACTTATAATACGTATTTCTATCAAATTATTAATAATTTAAATGTTGTATTAAAACAATGAAAATTTTTTAGTATTTTTTTTAAATGTTTTTTTTTCATGGGAGATTCAGTTTTGGAATTCCTGGAAATACTCTTACCATTTATTTTTTTAATTAATAGTTTTATTTCACTAAAATTTGTATCTTTTACAATTGTATGTTATATATTTTTTAAAATATTAAAAATGTGTTTTCTATAAAAAAATGTTTGTAATTGATTAAGTGTATTTATTTTAAAATTATATTTTAAAAAATTTAGATATTTTATTTTTTAAAATTATATTTAAATTTTAAATTTTTTGTACCGTATTAGGTAAAATATCAATCATAATTTGTTTCATTTATAATATTTACTATGGTTACAAATTAATAATCAATGTAAAAGTAAAATATGCTAAATGATAAAAGATAAAAAAATCCCCAAAATCATGAAAATATGTCTCAAAATGAGTTCTTGAGGTGATTTATGAACCAAAATCCTTTTTATCCTATTTTTTTTTCATTTTTTGTCCTTTTTTACTGGAATAGTAACCTCACATTATTGAAAATTTAAGGGTTACTCTCAAAACTTCTCTTCCCTTGACATATAAAATTTATACTTTCACCCCTCCAAGATTTACCATATATATGAAATTATATAATGAAACAATGAAATTTTAAACACCCTAGAACCTACACCCATTGATATATTCCCATGTTCACTCATAGTTATATAATAACATTCAAATTCAAGGTGACTTCCCAGGAAAATTCTTATATTCGATGTGAATATTATCAACTAATTAGTTTCTTCCATAATTATATTAATTAAAATATATTCTATCAAAATCACTAAATTGATATTAATGTAATTTATATAAATTATTTTAATTTATTAATGGTATTATAATTATTTATTCATAAATTCCATCCATTAAGATCAATTAAAATTTGTCGTTCGTTGTGCGGATTCCGCCTCCATGATATAACTTATTTCATTTTCAATAACTACATTAAAATAGTGGATATAAGGATGGTATTAATAGATAAATATGATTCTTGAAATATAATTAATGTTTTGGTTTAAAAAATTAGATAACCTACTAATGATATGATCATAAAACAATCATCTTGATTATAATCATTTAAAATTATCATGCTGAGATTAAAATCTTTTTTTAATATCATGTAATATTTTCATATCCAATAAATTTTATTAAAATTCATTAAAATTAAAATATATCAAACAAAAAATACAATATTTATTCATCTGCTATAAATATGTTATAACAAAATGACAACATAATCTTTCAATAAACCATTGCATGTTCATGTTCGGGTTAGTTTGACCACATACTTGAACAATAATATGAATTTATGTCATAAATGAATATGGAAACCTTATTTCATGTATAATGTAATATAAATTTTAAAATAAATTTATTTTTTTTGTTCTAGAGATTTTATATCAATTCTTAATTGTTTAGTTAAAAAAACACACTCTAGTAATCAAGAATCGCCAAAATATGCTTATTTTCGATTTCAAATTCAATGAAAAAGACTAAAATGATCAATAAAAGGAATTTGTAACATCATAAATTTTTATAATACATACCTAAAAATAATTTTAATGTCCGAGTAATTATTATCTTTGTAATAATAAATAATATTAAGACTACTATTATGAAACTAGTACAAATGATGAAAACTAAAACATGTGATGTGGAAAATCGAGAGAACTCGTGTACAGAAAGAAAATTTATAAAGTGTACAAATAAAAATATATATGATTAATATTATTAATTTATTGATTGATTTTGATATATATATGATACTTTTGGTTAATGTATGTTCCATGAAGTCAGGACTAGAGGTAAGGTTTTTTCATCCCAAATTCCTCTCATTGAGACATGTTATGTAATGTGCACCTAATTTCCATTATGTGGTACCTATTTGAACTATTTGAGATTTTATATAAAAAATTAATTTATTAATTGTATTTAATATTCTTTTTTAAAAAAATCACAAAATTTCATGGTTGAATTTCTACCAAAGGCATAAGTGGGGTTTTACGTCTTAATTTTCACTATTTCGGGCACATGTTCTAAAATCAACATATTTTCTTTTATGTGGTGCATAAATTACCAAGAAATAATTTTTTATTATTATTCATGAAGTTTAATGGAATTATTAGTCCATATTTTCCCTCTCTTATATTATTTTTATTCCAGAGTTTCCTTTTCCATTATTGAAAATTGATCCTTTATTATAGTAATGTAAAAGAGTGTCTAATTTTCTTGAAAATAAATTCATATTTGGTAAAAAGAAAGTGTATATGAATATAAAATAGGTGAACCTTCGAGAAATCATATAGATAATGGTTTTTATCATTGACTCATATAATCACTCTAATACAAAATGACTAGTCCAAAAAACAGCACACCATGCGAGACACTCTTTGTTTATGTTCTTTGGAATATTCACACTCTCTTAATGAACCATGATAAAGGATTTTTCCTTCTATGTATTTAGTATCAGACCAATGGAAGCTATTAATCCCAATAAATATCTTCCTTGAAAAATTGATTACATTTAAGCTACCCTTATACCTATATTTATTTGATAAGTTTATATCCTGTGATTTTGAAGATAACCAACAGCTTCCAATTGGATTAAATGATGTTCTCTTATAAAAACACAATATTCTATTGAATGGGGAAGTATTTGAAATTATATCTCAATATAGAAATATCTATTTTCTAAAGAGTAATAGGTTCCTCAGTGAATGGTCTGAATGGTGTTGATGAAACTTATTGTTGAAATAGTGTACATACTCAGGTGGTGGGTGGGGAATGGAATTATATAAACACTTATTGAAATGAAAGGTCTCAAGAGAAAAAAATGTTTATGTTTTGGTATATACCTACACCCAGGAATGGAATGTATCTTATAACAATTACTTAAAAAAGTATTCTGATGTCCATATTTTTCATTTCCTTAGTACGAGATCAATTATTAATATTATTATCCATGTTTTAATTTATTTCCATAGATATTGCATTCCCTCAGTTTAATTTGATTACTACTTCACATTATTCATTTATTCATTCCATGTCACTTATCCCATTACCATGTTATGTAATATTACACATTATGATTATATTTAGTAAAAATATGACTTCACCCATATTATTTATCTTTTCCTTGAGAAAACTATTCAAGGAGTATATGTAAATTTTAGGTATATAACGGATGGGATAATATTTTTTTCTCAATATGTTCATGTTTGATCTTATTATATCAAGTTTAACGAAAGTATTTATCTAGTATTTCAAGACTAAAATATTATTCAATCCTTTGGTAACTCTTTTATGTTTTACTAATAATGTAATAAAACTAATCGATATGGGTTTCTAGAGACTGTGATGTTACATTTTTATCATTCTCTATTTCCTCATAGGAGTATATTTTCCAATTGACTGGGCTATTTTCTAAAGTGTTTGAAGTAGTCGTTTTCATAAGAATAAGTTTTCATATGAACCTAGGTTCCATGTTAATGTTCAAAGTATTTTTTAAATTACTTAAATTAATGGATTAGGATTATGTAAAAAAATTGAATGTAAAAAATGACATGATGTTTAAATTGATATCCAAAGCATTTATATACCATGTCTTAAGGTTATTTATATTTTAATTGGTATATTTTTAATAATATTGTTAAAAAAACACTTCAAATTGTTTTAAATTGTGAAAATGGTTCTAGCTTGAGTGGGGGACTACCATGGTAGCCTATATATTAGATGGGTAATCAAGGAAAATCACAACTGGGTTTGTTTAGAAACTCTAGAATTGGATACTTTCTATAATTCTAAATAAAAATTCTATTGACTAGAGAGACATTTTATAGAGATATCCAATCCCTAGCTTCGAATTATAAGGATGTGAATTTGTAACCTGTTCTTTTTCATTAGTTATTTAGGAGTGAGGATCCTACCTAGATTATACCTAACATACCATAAGACTCCTTACCACTTTGATAAGATTTTTTATTTTAAAATAGGTTATTTTTTCATGAATGTCATTAAATTTTAAATCAAGTGATTGTTTCTATATTTTCTTTTAAAATATTAAAATCCTATATCTCGAAATTTTATACATATTTGAATATCATAATTAGATTTTTTTATTAATATTTTTATACTGAAGAGTTTGTGGGACCTTAAAGGGAATATTGAAATCACTTCCTATATACCCCCAATGGTTGTGCAAAGATTTTATTATTCCATACCCATGTAATAGAAATAAACTACTTAGAGGTAATGGGATATTGTTCTAGTCAGTTATGAGTCTTTGTCATGGCTTGGTGGGATGTTAACCCAACTTTCACATGAGGATTATTAGAAGGCTTTTGGATTATTTTGTTTAATCCCTTTGGCCAGTAATTGTATTTCCCCTACAGAACTATTTTTATTTGTCATTTTTTATTGGGATATGTATTTTCATTTTGTTGAAAAGTTCAATGTATTAATTTATTTATGATATATGTTGGATATTTTTCTTCCATGATTCTTGAATAATTATGGATTTAATGTTTTTAAAGTTGAATTATTCCAAAAATGTTGTTCTTAAATGAACAAGGTATTCTGACTATCTATGGGGATTGGGAATGAACTTTAGGCCAATGCATGGGAAGACTCAATCGTATGGTTTTGGGTTAAACCATGTCTGTTCATGATAATGACCCACTAGAAAAAATTCTCAATAATATTATGTGAATTTAAATATCATCTAAGATCAATTTATTGTAAAACATCATATAAACCCTATAGAAATAAGTTAATGTTGAAATAGAAGAAAACTTCCATTGAATACTATTGTGAAATATAATTATTTTTTCTATTGATATCTTGTCATTAAAGATGTATACATGTGGAATAACCCTTTATTCATGATTATACATTAATTTAATTTCCAAAATAATATATTAGATAAACTTCAAATGCCATTGATTTTAATCAAATAATTAAATTTCAAAAATGGGACACACAAATATTTTTTCATTAATATGTAAGGGATAGATATTTTTTAGAATTATTAAATTAATATCATGTAACTTATGATATACCCAATTTATTCTACCTCTCTATAAGAATATTTTTTCCCATTTTTCATTCACACTGTAATTTAAATTATTCTTGATAGACATTAATAATAACATAAAGTATAAGGACAAATACACACATTCTTGTCAAACTGTATATCCATATAACCTCTATTTATTGAAGATTATAATTTTAAAACATCCTGATAAGAATTTATAAATTTATAGTATTCCCAAACACCTAATAGTCAAACAACATTTGAGTCTCGTCCAATTGATGTTATCTAGACCATATAAAAAATGTTTAGGATTACTTTCCTGACATCTCTAGGTTCTTATTATAATTAGTAACTATTATAAACCATAAATGTATTATGAAATTATTATTACATATAATAATAATAATAATTTTGATAACATTATTTTTAAATATAATAATATAATGTAAAAATTATGTTTTATATAGGGAGCTATGTAGAATAGAATTTATAATACCTTTCCAATATTAATCAAATGAATTATCTTCACACTATTCCTATTAGAACCTAATAGTTGTGGTCACCCATTTATGTGTAACCCAATATTCAAATTATATTTATGAACCTAACCATTTTATTTACTCTTAATCTCTTTTCCCTACATGGTATAACCCATGACTACTCATATTTTTCATGCCCTATTCATTTGGATGATCATGGTATTGACTTGTGTTTACATAGAAGTTAATCTAAAACATTAATAATGAAATAGGAATTACAATATCTCATCATTTATTATAAAAATTTAATTAATTATATATATAAATTCTTGCTTCTAAGGACCCAATCTTCACATCTTAAGCCATAAACCAAACTAACATGTTTCAGTCATTTTAATGTATACCTATAACATAACTAATGATTTGTGTTATATATTCACAGTAGAAATTTTAATTTTAACAATAAATACATATCCATATGGATCTCATGAATAATGAATATAAAACTATTTAATTTAATTGATTAAAATAATATGAAATTAAAATTTTACACAAGAACATGTATGGTGTGACCAGTACCCAACCAAACATTTAAAATAGAAACACTGGCAATGATCTAGAGGATGTTCGACATAGAAATCAACATATCCATAGATTATTACTCAATAGGGGTTTAAATTTAAGGGAAATATTAAACCTAAATATTTCTAAATAACAATAAATATCTATTTTAGAATAATAGAAAATCCTTAATTTTGAAAGTGATAAATTTATTCATGTATTATACCTTTAATGAAACTCCTTAAATGAGGGGAATAATTTTTATAAGTAAAAAATATAAAAAATTTAAATTAAATCATATTGAAAGTGTAAAATATAAAATTTATATTCAATGATATTAAATATAAAATTAGATAAATAAAATATTTTTTTGATTATTTATCATAGTGTAAATAATTTAACAAAAAGTATAGAAATTATTAGATCATTTCATATATTATAATATAAAAAATTATATTTACATTATATTATAAATTATAAACACTCTAAATTATTCATTTAATTATAAAAATATATATTTTTAAAATAACTATATCATGGATAGTTATATCACCATATCATTACCTATGATATAGGGGATCCTATATCGCATGTCACGATAGAGAATTATCACATAACAGTATTTTTTAATTCATTTATAATGATATCAACATATCATTTTCTTTGATATGCACAACAAAAATTATTTCTATATAGCCATTCCAATCCACTATTCATGTTTTGTTTCATATAAAATAACATATTCTAGTAATAATTTAAAACCAATATTTTTAATAGTAAAACACACAATGATATTACTATATCACCACCATATTATGATTCTCTGTTTTTGTGTATATCACCCATGAATATAATGGGTTATGGATTCCCACATATTTTCCAATTTTATGATAATAAAATACATGGATTAGGCCATGAAAAAACATGGTAAATTATATCTATATATCACATTGTTTAATTTAGTTATTCATCATTTTTATAAAAATTTTATAATTCAAGGATTCTTCAATCCTATACCATAAATGGATGTAATAACAATTCTCTATGTTAATATAATACATCATATACAAATGATAAAAAACAAAATAACAATTTAATCATGATTAGTTTGTGGAAATGAATAAAGAAAAAGATAAGTAATATAGAATGAGTCATACCTCTTAAATAATAAATTTGTCTCATGTGGTTAATGATAAAGACAAGAAAATTACAACTAGTTCTTACTGTTAAAGGTGACCCACCAGCTATAGTTTCTCTAAGTAGAATTATAAAGATATACTTTTTTATATTAGGTTTTGTTATTACTTTATTAATTATGGTGTAAAGATATAATAAGAATAATCTCACTAGTTACACGACTTATAATTTTATTCCAAATAAATCCAATAACTCCATTTATAATCCCACACCATTAATATAGGAGATATTTCATGTTGGGCCATTTCATAAATTGTTGAGAAAAACATATGTTGTTTCCTTTTTCTCACCGAACACCCTAATATGGGGATTAATTAGAGTGTCTTTAAAATTTATTATCCCATTTAAAATAAATAAATTCATTACACTTGTATGACAAGAAACCATGAATATATTTCATAATCATAATCATAAGTAAAATGGTAAAGATCATGGGCCCAAGATTTTACAAGGTACACCCATAATGTTTTATATCCAATGCAAATATTCTAACTATATATTTATGTTCTTATTAACAACTAAATAATGATTTTGTGATTATAAACTTTAAGAAGAGCTATCTACTAATCCAAGTTCCATGACCTCTTCCTCTCTTCCACTCACTTCCATTATAATGGTTATAATGATATGGTCCAAATATTGATCAAAATGAGGTGAGTATAAATTAAATATAAAACACTAAAACACAATTGGTGTTCTCCATGGTTTTTATCATTAAATCAATATTTTTCAATTATATGAATAAATTATCTCTTGGAAGACTAATAATTAATGATACTCATATTTACCATACATCACCTTTCAGAAATATGTAGTCAATGAGATTTATTTATAATTATATTCTTCTATTTTTTTAATAATAATCTGTTTATTCTCTAATTTTGATATATATTTCTTAACATAGTAGGTTCATCAATGTCCAAGGAATATTAAATTTAAAAATTTAAATTTCAAATAGTAATCAAATCCCCACAATCTCTACATAAATTAAAATTTTCATACTTTCTCAAGCTTGAATCAAATTTAGAAACTAATATTTTTAGTTATTAGAATACCAAATAACCACTAAACTAGTATAAGGATAACACATTTTAAGTTATATTCAATTCATTCAGAAAACATATTGCATGATGTGACATCTTTTTTTATTGATTGATATTTATCTTTCTCCTTTAACTAACTTCAACCTATAAATGGGTTGTGATGAATTGTAAATATTCACAATTTGTAATAATGTTCAAGTGTTGAAAAAACCAAAATAAAAAAATCATGTCCATATAGATTTTACATGGACATAAATAATGGAGAATTTCTATTTAATAGGATATTTTAATTGTAATCTTCACATATTTTATTTATATGTCCAGGTTTAATTCATGTAGAGTCACAAGAAAATCATCTAACTCCTTTCATAGCATGATATAAAAATTATAATGTGAATAACTCTTTATTATGCCACAAAAATTCATCCAATCACCCTTCATTGAGAAATGTCTATTTCAAAACATGTAACATGAAAAACCAAATTTAGTAAGGCTATAAATATTTCTGAACAAATGAATAACTCTTAAAATTTTATAAAATTTTTCTTACTCAAATTTTATAACTTTTCCATTTTTTATACTTCAACACCAATCACAGTGTTACACTTGTAGTCACAAACAAACAATAATATTTTAAAAATATATATAATTAATCCTAATATAAATTTTCATCCTTCACATTACATTCAATACACTTCTAATTGACTCCCAAACCAATATTGAAACCTAGGTTTAGAACATATTTGATCATATATTATATATTTATAATATATTATTAACTAATATATTATCATAATTGTACTAAATAATGGTCAAAATAATGTTACCCATTTATAAATACATAATCATATGATATACAAATAAATCAAAGGTATATTTTATGTGGAATAAATTAAATATAGTACATATAATATCTTACATTTCACATATATCTCTTCTTATGATCTATATCATGGAATGTAATATTTAACCAATTGTTACTTTTGATATCTGAAATTAGTTTATAAATTTTTTTTAAAGGGTTATGATATTGGTATTGGATTTTTATTCATGTTTATCAATGTCTAAAATACTATAGATATGACATCATTATCGTCCATATCACAACTATTTTAAAAATGGTTATCGATTGGTATCCTTAAAAAATTAATGGTTGATATCTCTGTAAAACTAAATTGAGATTCTCAATATATCCCACACTGAGTTTATTGAGATAATTAATATAGATATATATTATAATTATGTGTAGTTTCAGGGAAATTAGTGATTTCTTATAGTGATATAATGCATTGTACTTGATTTATGGCTGATTTTCTTTCCACCTGTAGTTCCTAAGACATTATTTAATGATGAATATGCCAATATCCCTATATAGATAATCCCTAACCTAAATTATTCAAATATATAACCCTTTTTTAGAGCCAAATTATATAATTTTTCAGTATTAAAATACATTCATAATCACTATTCACATTTTTGTATATTGATAACTTGTTGTGAAATTTTTATATTTCAATTTTATTTTATTTTATTTTACTTCATTATATAATTTTTATATTAATAAACTATGATAGATATAAGTCATTAGTAATATTTGTTTCATTTGTGATAGATATATATTTCATAGTAAATAATATATATATTTTTTACATTTTTTCTCATTGCTAATCTTCCACACGCAAAAGATTTTTTGCAATTATGTATTTCATATATCATTTACAACAAATACAAGTAGATAAAAATAATGTCATGAATAACAATTCAATGATGTTAAATAGAAAAAATATTATTTAAATAAGACATATTTACAATGAAATTTTTATGATGTAATTAATTGATTTCCATCACAAATACTATATAGTGATGAACCAAATAATTTTTAATTTGTTATTGGTCATCATAAAAATGTAAATTTTATATTATCAGCTATTGAACATTATTTTTATGTATTATGTTTTGGTAGGTTATTTTTAATATAAGGGTATGTAATTATTTTTAGTTTTTAAATGTGATGGAAGATGATCTAGTTATGGTTGATAGACCTTTATTAAAATTATAAAAGTAAACTTAATTAACAATCAGATTCAGTGGATTATGAAAAATGATAGATAAAACAAAAATATTTTTTATAATATTTTTTATCTAAATTATAATAAAATACTCATCACACCCCAAATGATAGATTATGAAACCAAAAATGAAATTTAGAAATAGATACATTTACAATGAGAATAATCTAAACCCAAAATTTAACAATGGAATGAGTCATAAACCTGAAAATTGTGAAGAAAATCCTCAAGCCTAATAGCACTTTCGATTGTAGTTGTAAAAAGAAACTAGGATTTTCTATATGGAGCTTACAAAACCTAAGTGTTATTCTCTTTATCTATGTTAGAACAACAACAAGAATACTATTTATATGTAGTATAACCTATGTGAGAAGATAAATTAGTATATACCTCTACCCAGATAGAAAAGATATAATTAATATTATATCTAGATAGAAACAAAAAATATTAGTAAAATAACTCATGGAAGACCTTTTGAGTGTTGAATTCATTATAATATAGATGTTACGAAAATGGTATAGATAAACACTCTATGATGTTATCATGTTGAAGAAGATCTGGTCCTCCCTTGAGAGTTTAATACAAATGATTAAAATAGTTCAGCACTGGATCACTTGATTGTTATATGGGTGTGACAACTTCAAATCACTCCATATCAAAGGTGTGTATAATCATTATATATAATAATGTAACTTGATAAATTATTCTATTGATTTATATAGAAATCTATTTATGTTACACACTCAAATAATCCATTAAAATAATTCAAAGTAATAAAAATAGAGTCAACAATAAATTCTATGGAGATAAAAACAATTTCTCTAAATATTTGATGAATTCCAACTATTTTAAATATACCATTTAAACAAAATAAAATGAGTAAAAATAAATCAATAAATTTTTATGAATAATTCTATAAACTTCATCCAATATTTTCCATAAATATCACAAGTTGATTAACAGTAAATAAAAATAGTAAAATATCATTTGTATTAATTAATAAAAAATAAAAATACATTTTTCTTTAATTTAATACATTAAAATACATTTATAATATATAAAAATATATACCAATTTTTTAACAATTATTTGAAAAAAATTGGGTAATTATAAAAAATTATAAATTAAAAAAACCACTCATGTATGTATCCATGAACATGAAAAGAAAATTTAAATAATTTATTAAACATTAAAAAAAATTAAAAACAATTCTAATAAACAAAAATTGATAAAATATTAATCACGAAAAAAAATAATAATATTTTTTATAAAAATTCATCAAATAAAAATATATAAATGTTAATAATAGAGCATAATAATGTTTTAAAAATAATATTTAATTAGACTTAGGCATCATACCATAAAATATAATAGCAATATTATGGTATTATCACACTCCACAATCATATAATTTTTGAATTTAAGGTTGTATGTTTTAAAATAGGTAGCCACACATATTAAAATAGGTGGTCACCCTAAACTCATTCTTTTCATAAGAATAGTATTTCTGGTTGTATAAATTAGTGAGAGAATATAAAAAAATTAAATTTTTCCTATATTAAATAGTTATTTCTTTGATAAGTCAAAATTTATTTTTAAGCCTCCACCACTAGATTAAAATTGAAGTGTATGTGTCATAGGCTTGTTGAAATAAAACACATACACTTTTTAGTAGCCATGACTATTTGGGTCCAATTATGTTTTGACATAATTATTTATGCCCAAGATGATTTAAAACAATTCTTGTAATTTTTATTTTAAGATATATTTGTCAGATTGAAACTCTAGTGATATCAAGAGATTGTGGGAAAATCGTCGAACCTTCATCGATATAAAGTCCTTACAATTAGTATTTAAAAAATGTTACTATTGAAACATTCCATATATAACTCTTAATAAATTATGTCATTTTCATATTCGGAATCTAATGATTATAAAAAAAATTAAACTTATCTATATTTGGATTCTTCATAGCTATAATATTTTCACATTTATCTTTTACTTGAAAAATTGTAGGTACTTTTTATTTAAAATTAAAAAAAATCCTTTTTAGATTAACATTATCCTTCTATTCTATCTCAACATCATCACAATCTTTAAATTTAATAAATGAATTTGAATTTTCCAAAACTTGATTTCCATTATGCATCTTATAAAGACTCTTCTCTAAAATAATCATTTTCTAATTTTCATTATCGAACCAATGAATTGAGTTTTTCAACCTTTCATTTTAAAAAATATTATTTTTATTTACTTATGAATTTATATTATGATCATTAGTAATATTTTCATGATTTTAGAAATCCTTTCAATTTCATCCTGAAATATATCACATAATTCACATAATTCTATGAAAATATATTTTTCTCAATTTCAACTAGAATAATTTTCAAAATTAAATTCATAAATATTAGTATTAATATATTTACATTAATTAACCATAAAATCAAAATTATCATGATTTATGATATCCTAAAATAAATCAATTATGTGAGAATATTTTCCCATCATATCAAGGTGACCAATCACCTTTTCACTCTTAGATTCTTCATTGGAGTTTGAATCCTCAGTGAATCTCTAACTAGCATGATATGAACATTTCAATTATTTATAGTATTTCTAATCTCTCCTTTCTTATTTAAACATTTAGAAACTCCTATTTTTTATGGTCAAGTTTCATACATTCACAAAAAATAATACTGTATTTCTCTTATACATTATTTCTTTTGAAATAATTCATATATCAATTTCTTTAACCTTTATCCTTTTTAGTAGTGCATCATATCTTTTAGAGTCATTGAATTAATTTTTCTAATTGATTTATATCATGATTCATTTTGAGATAGAATAATATATAGTATCACTATGAGAGTTAGCATAAACTCATTTATATTTCAACAGAATACCCTTTATTTTTTCAGATTAGTCTAGATCATTGTTAATCAATTCAATATCATTTTGAAGTAGAGATCATATCTGATCATCTCAGAAGTATTATATAAAATATTTTCTTTCTTCATTAGATATTTACTTTGAATTCCACTTCTTTACTAAGTCTTAAATTATTCATTCAATCAACACATTATTTTTAATGTTTTTCTACATGTACCCATGTTGTTGAAAATAATTGTGAGTATACTAAACATATCATTTACTCATTTTGGGATTATACATACTAAATTTAAGAAATTTAAGCTGATTAAATTCCATGTTTAGATCATTAAATTTTTTTAGTTCGTTGATGAATTTATATTAAAAACACCCAATTTTTCAAAATTCTATAAACACTTCTATTAATAGGAAAATAATTATAATTCATTACGTTATAATTCAATAGATATTTAGTAGAATAATTTATAGTTTATGTATCATGATCAACCACATATATTTTTTATGGTTTATCCATGATAGTCTAATAATAAATACCTATATTTTTTAAAAATAACCCCACTAAATCTTAGCAATGTAAATCATTACTTTTACGGAAATGTGATGGTCTCATCTGATTTAAGAAGTCAATAAAAAACACTCCATCACTAAAAAAGATATTACCTTAATCTTTCTAAGGTATGGGATACAAGTTAGGTCAAATAATCATAGAAATATAAAAAAGTTAAAACTAACATTTTATTGATATACTATGAAATCAAATTATAGTATCAATAAAAAGAAAAAAAAGATCTAAATATAATTCTTACAAGGATAAAACCATCTATACCAATTTTATCTGTTGAGAAAATGGAATAAAAGATCTATGAAATTTTTTAGATGGCCTGATTTTGATATAAATTTGTTGGTCGGAAAGGTGATGGAAGATAGTTTATATGAGGGTGAGTAAACATTTATCAAAGTTATCAATTTTATTAAAATTAATCATTAACATCGGTGGATTAAAAATGATTGAGAAAAAATAGATAATTTTTATTAAAGTTAGGATCTAAATAATAATGTATATTATGGAAAACCCAACTGATGAAGTGTGGTACCCACTATGAATGATATAGAGAATTTTAGAACTACAATAATCTAACCACATACTCATACGATGATATAAACCCCATTCATGTACATTGTTAAGAGAATATCCAAACCTAACCACACATACTTTTTTTGGGTGTAGAAAGAACAAATTCTTTTTTAAAAGAGGAACTTCAATCCTAATTGCACTAATTTTTTGGGAAAGAATTACTAGATGAGTAACTTTATAGGTAGTATAGACATTGTGAGAAAATATTTAATTGTAGATCTCTAAATAGATAGAGAAAAAAAAATAAATATTACAACTAGATATATTGGATGATGTAGTCTCTTCTAAATTAAGTTGAAAGTGTATTCTAGGAATTCAATCAAATTTATATATCAAAACTCCAAAATGATAAGAAGTTGAAGAATATTTGTTCCTACCTTGAAGGATCATTATAAATGATGTAAATAGTTGAGAACATGACCACTTGATTTTTTCCTGATTGTAAAATATTTTATCAATCCGTATAAAAGTTGTGTATATCCTCCATATTTCATTGTTTCATTCTATACATCCATAGAGTGATTCATATCTAAATCTACTTATACTACACACTTGAATAAACTGTTAAAAAAATTCAATATAATAAAAATAAGTGTCAACCAAAAATGTCATGAAGTTAAACAAATCTCTATAAATATAAATATAATTAAAAATAATTTTAATATATAACTTTAATAATTTAAAATGATTTAAAAAAGTAAAATAAATCAAGAAAAATAATTCTTTTAAACTCCGTCAAATAATTACCTAAATATCTCATGCCTATTGAATGTAAATGAAAGAAATGAAAATACCTTATGTATTAATCAATAAATATAGAAATATATTTATCCTTAATTTAATAAATTAAATCAGCGATTATATTATAAAAAAATATAATTTATTAATTTATTAGTAATTAAAATAATTAATTTCAAAGACAATAAATAATTTCAAATTAAAAAAAAACAGATGTTTTATATATCTATGAACATGAAAAATAAATTGAAATAAAATTTAAAACATGTTCAAAATAGTTCTAAACCATCTACATAAATGAAGAGTGATTAAAAATTAATAATAAAACAAATAACATAGTTAAAATAATTATTACAAACACATATCAAATAAAAAATTATTAAAGTGTATAAGAGAGAATAATAAAAATTTCAAATAAAATTAAACTAATCTTGTGCATGAAATATGAAAATACAGAACCTAGATTGTGATACCACTGCACTCCATAGTCAAAAAAATTTTTAACTAATTGTCACAAATTTTAAAACAATAATTCATACAAATTTAAATTAGAAGTCACAAAATATAATTGATCATTGTAGATACTATTGTGGGAACCCATGTCCTGCCATTTAACAGTCACATGTGTATCATACCCTAAGATGGTCATGGGAGTATTCTACTACTATAACTAAATTGAATTATGGGATATTCTATCTTTTGAGGAAGTAGTTGTAACTATGTGGAAGAAGGATATCCTACTTCTTCTACTTATATTTTAGTAGAACACATGATACTATTGAAATATAACTACCCTATGAAGGAAAATATACATTGAATTAGTAGAGATTCCTAAATGATTAATTGTATATGTTCATGTTACTACTACCAGTCATTTTGATGAGCTTATACCAGTGATATTGGTTGGTTCACTACTACTGTGAGAAAAAGAAGCTAGTGAACTTGAGGCTGTCTAGGTGCACTTCTTTCATGGAGTCTCAAATCATGTTCTAAGAAGAGTAGATAGTATTGTAAATTATGTGATGTTGTATACCATCTAGTTTTGGGTAAGAGAGGATTAGCTCGAGATTTTCATACAATTGGTTGAAATAATGAAGATAGAAATCTATATAATTTATTATGATACTATTTATATATATATATTATTGTATATATAAAATAATATATATATATATATATATATGAAATATATTCATATAAAGACATCTAAAACAATATAAATATCATGAGATTAATATATTATAAGAATATTGACATTTAATATGATTATTCCTAGAAGAATGGATAGAAATAAATGATAACAAGTACTAACATTATTATGAAAAATATATGCAATAGAAAACAATAGAACATTATGATCAATGTAATAAATTAATTCATGTGACAAAAAAATACACTAAGAACAATATAAAATCAAATAAATTAAAAAACATGATGATTTTGAGGGATTATGATTGTTTTAGTGAAAATAACACAATAATGAACATTCACATACATAATAACTATTAATTTCAATTTTGTGTATTTATATCCCAATGAGAATAAAAATGTAACTCTTTTTTATCATAAGAGTTGGTGTCTGTGATTATTTTATGAAGACATTATTTTTTTTTACGGATCACTATATAGTACTTATTTATCATTGGAGATTTTTTATATCATTTTTTAGAAATATATTTTTCATTATTAAGATAATTTGGTATATTATCTGTGGTATTATAATTTTGAGACCTCTTATACCCTAGAAAAGGTTAATTTTTAAGTCAATGATTTAAAAGAAACTAATATAGTGAGATATCCTAAGAGGCACAATATGATTTAAGGATAATAGATTTGTTAGTAGTGATTTTTTCAATCTAAGAAAGGTGTATGAATGATCCAATATATGTCATATAGGAGCGAAATTATGTAAACAGCCATACATAAACATAACATATTCGGGTGAATTTAAAATACAGTTCACTTTATTACATAAAAAATATGTTTGAGGTTTAAATTTTTATATATTTAGAACATAAATATTACATAAGAACCCATATATATACAATATGGACACTTATAATCAGTATCCTTTATTCCCATTATATAAATTTTTTTAAATGAATTAGGTTGTCCATTCTTAATAATTATTCATTAAATTAAACATAACAAATTCTTTTCCCATACCCATGCTTATTTATTTAGAAAAAATTAAGATATGTAATTATTATAAAAATAACATTAAGGGTCATAAAAATAAAGAATTAAATTGTTTATCTAGGAATACATTTAAAATATTTCTTAAAAATAAATATTGGGATAGAAAATTAACATGTTTATACATAATAAATCACCTCCACTACACAATGTTTTTTATAAAAAAATTATAATGAGATATGATGTTAAGAGGAAAACTAATAAATATTTATTTGAAATCATGAAAACATATGACAACTTTTTTAGAAATTTATACTTTTCATCAATAAAAAATAACACATCCTTTTCTGTAAACATAAGATCATTATATTACCTTGAAAAATAAAAATAAAATAATAAAAACCATAGAAAAAATAGAAAAATCATGTTGGTAACTTGGGGATAATTTTTATATCACTATCACAAATGGGTTAACCATAATAATTAAACTTTGAATAAAATTCATGGTTATAGATAATTTAGCAATCGTGATTACATTTGGAATAACCATCATTGTATATTCCCATAGTATGTTTTCATAAAATTAATCAGTTAACTCGAGCCATTTACCCAATTTATTAGAGACATATAACGGGATCACCCACACCTGATTTATAATAGTTACACTCATTCTCATAACGGTATCACCCTTAAGAAAACATTTTACAATATTGATATATGCATAAATTTTAATAAATCTTTTGTAAATCACAAGAACATAGGTAAAGAGGGTTTTTATTTTAAATATTCATGGATTATTTTAAGGTGTTCCAAAAACCAAGTAACTATTATGATAGTAGTAAAGGTTTTTGTCACCATATATGTTAAAATAGAACATTCATTTTGTATTTTTTTGTAATGAATGTTAAAAAAATCAATAAAACGATTAATTTTGAAATCCTTTGAAAAAAATCCAAAAGAAATATAATTTTTCCTTTATAATTCAGTTATGTACATGTAAATGCACCAATAAAATAATTTTAAAAATATGGATATCAAAGAAAAATAATGTTTCAAGGGAAACATTAAAATATGATTATTTTTAAATATAAAGTCCCTTACATCAATTCCGACTCATTAAATACATTTTTTATCGTCGTAAATGAAAAAAATATGTTATTTCTTTATTTATTAAGAAAATTTTTAATTTTTATAATTCCTGTAATTTTCTCTCTTACCCATGATATATTAAATTATTATATTCATGTTAGATATTTTGATGATATTTTTTAATAAGTCCAAAATGGCATCGGTAAGTTGACTATAGTATAAGAGGTCATTATTAAAGAATAATAAAAATTTTAATATTTAAATAATTTTAATTTTTATACATCAATTATAATTTTAAATCCAATCATTAAAAATAGTCTAAAACTGAACTATATTACAATTATGGAAACAGTAGGACATACATACGCATAAGTAAAACTTACATTTCTTAATGATCATTATAAAAATGAGGTAAGTATTATTTTATTTTTAAAAAATATAATAATATCTTAAATATAATATTATATCATTAAATAATATTATATATATCATCAAAATTATGTGGTTATTAACATGGAATCACATTGCTTCATAGAGGAAGAAGTCCAAATATACGCATGAACAAAGTTATCATTAACAAGTGAATGGAAATGTAAAAAGGTAAATGATATATTATCTTTTTATAATGATACATATTTCAAGAATATGACATATAAACATGAATTCAATCATTATAAACTACATGTGAGAGACATTAATGGAAAATTAATAATATCACTTTGCAAGGTGATTGTCTTCCATACACAATAATGATGGGTTAATTTCCGATTTGATATTGAATGAGATTGATATAGGATACAAAATTAAAATATTAAAATATAAATTTATTAATGAATTTTTTCATAATATTTTATAATTTATTATTAATATTTATAGAGGTGGAAGAAGGAATAAATTGAAAACATGTAGTTAAAAACTATACCTATTATTTGGAAAATATCATTTTCATAACACCTTAGGACCTCAAAGATTCGATTTATTCATAAAATATGGCTTTTAGATACCATGAATAGATTTTATTAATTTATTGGTACATATTTGTTCTGAACAAAATGGGGTTTTAAATGTAAATGAATGAGAATATGTGGTTCCCTTTTAAAAGAGATGGGACAGTAGGTCTTTGAATTTTTAAGATATAAATTTAATATAATGTGATTTTCACATCCAAATGGAACCAAATTGATAGTACTTTTACATAAGATTATTTTATTTCGAAATAATCTCATAATTTTATTTTTACATGTTTATATCAAATTTCTATCTTTTACCTTCAGTTTTAACCCCCATTAACCCTTTTTACACTATCTATAAGAAAAATGTTTTTTAACCTTTGAGAGAAATATAGTTAATATAAATATATAAAAAATTCATAAATGGACCGTGAATGATATTATAATTTATCTCCTAATTAATTTTCACGATAAATTATTTTTATGAATTTTAAGTCATTTAATAAAATAGTATTTTCATAAAATATCAATAATTTCAATTTTAGAACTATTCATTTTTTATGAGAATTATAACCCCAATAAATAATTTTACTTGAAAATAATATTTTAATATACCCCTAAAATGTTATATTTAACTATTAAATTTATGAGTAACCTTAATTCTATCAAATTAGACTACATTAAATATATTTAATATCATTTACTTTATTTTTATATTAATAAAAAAATTATGAAGTCAATATTGTGTATGAATATAAGGTAATTATTTTATCACATAAAATTAAAAACAAATTAAAATTATGAATGTAAATATTTTTATTTCAATATACAATCCATAACAGAACATATCCTCTGGTTATCACTTTGTTAGAAATATTATAGTTTTTAAAAATAAGAGAGTGAAAATTTTTAATTTTCTTTAAATAAAATATTATTATATTTAAGATAACATTTAAATTGGAAAAATAATATAAAACATAATCATGTTTGATTATGAAATAAATGGAATCATAAAAAATTAATTCAGGTGTTTGGGTAATTTTTTAGCCCTTTTCATTTTATTTTAACTTTATTTACATGATTTACCCATTATAGTGGTTAAAAATTTCGTAAGGTTTCTATTAATATTTTCCAAAATTTAAAAGAATATATTTAAAAATATGGACTCCCTCATTCCAAATATAAAATAATTTTTTTTAAATCAAAACAAGTATGTAGTATAATTTAATCTAAAATTAAACCAATAAAATGTGATGCAAAATAGTTTCCCAAAAATGGTCTTTTAATTAAAAAAATTATATACTATATTCGGGTATATAATAAATTTAATATAATATAATTTGAATATTTAAAATCAAAATGGTCTAATGAGATTTTATAACTAATTTAAAACAGAATTGTAATTTATAAATACTTTAAATTAAAATAGAGTTTTACAACAAAAGAATGTATTTTCACTATTCATTGAAAAATCAATCTCTTCCAAAGAATTGAAAATTTCACCATTCGGTAATTTTTTTACAGTGATTCCAAAAATAATATATATCTTTTAATTTTGTATTTCTATGATTTCTATAAATTAACTATATTATTTTTGCACGAAACTAAAAAAAATGTTTTGAGGAACACATATATTTAAAAAATTAATTGATTTATTAAAAATTGATTTCTTATTTACTAAAAATTAATAAAAAAATTTTTATTTACTAGAAAATTTATATTTATTTTAATGATTATTTAATCCTTTTCTTAATCGATAATTTAACAACTTGTTTATAATGATAATATTTTGTTAATAAAAATTTAATATTTTTTAATCTTTGTGTTGTCTGTCATACACATTATCAAAACTAATTTCTTTACACTTAAAATTGTGTTATATTATATTATCCCCCACAATTAATAGATTTCGTAATGTAATATTAAACTATATATTGGTAATCAAAGGTTTCACATTAAAAAATATTTTTCTTAAAATCACACATCATAAAAATGGTTAATAAAACGCCCTCTTAAAAAGATGAAAAAGGGAAGTATGAAGGCCAGCAGGAATAACACATACTATGTTCTCAATTTGGATAGAAATAGTTATAAGTGAAGATATCTAAGTAAAATAATAATATCCATGTAATTATAAAGAGTTATAAAGACCATTGATCATAATAAACTTAATGATATTGAGATAGTCAACAACCTCAAATCCATAAAACCGAGAGGTCTGAAAACAACCATCAATTCATTTGAAATGAAGGTATTATGATAATTTTTTTATTTCAAGATCCATTTTAGAGTTAAATAATTACTACCAATCATTACATAGGACATAAAGAAAAATATTCTTACATAGTAACTATACTCTCTTATTTTAATCAAATCCCACCATAATCACATATTTCGCTTCAAATGATGAGTATTTGAGATGATTTTTCAGCCTGAATCACTAAAATCAACTTCAAAAGAATAACAAAATACATAATAGAATAACAAGTGATTTATAGTATCTTTTTATATTGACCAAAACTAAAATAGCTTGCACAAGGGAAGAAACATCCCAAAATGTGTAAACCTCTATACAAAGTAGTAATAATATAATATAAAACGATTAATGTAAATAATTATATAAATAATTATCAATAAAGTTCGTTGATATGTTCCTTTATAAGATTTAAATAGAAAAATTAGAATGATTTTATCACATATTTATCCAACATTTAACTCCATATCACATCAATCACTCTTAAAGTCTCATGAAAAAAATGTACATGACATGGTCTTATAATATCTAATATATTCTAATTGTTTCCCTAAATTACCTGATTCACCATAAATATTCAAATGCATCTAAAACATAATTCCACCATTAGTAATGATATAAAATCCCCTAAGAATATATTTACCTCCATCTTATATAGTTCCCAAAATAGTGGGAGTCATCCAAAATTATATTAATCAACTAATCACAAAATATTTATTTAGTCCCATGGTAATCTATAAAATAAAAAATATTATCTTAATATCTATTTTTAACATTATACTGACTAAAAACTTACCTAGGCTAGTGGTGAGCGATGTACCCTTGTCTCCCTTATGTCGTGGGTTTAAGGCCTGCAACCTTGACATATGTGACAGGTTCTGCCATAAATTTCAGGTTTTCCTTTTTCTAATACTGTATTAAAATAATAAAAATAACATTCCCAAAAATATGACCAACACCCATAAAAATATCATTAATCATTAAATCACTTTTAAACCTCTAATGTTTTCAATATTTCTCATTTTTTGGTGAAATAAAATAACCATATTTGGCATTACATTTCCTTAAGATCAAGAATATTTTGTCTCAATGATTTTTCTATACATTTCTCGGACGTCTATTATTTATTATGTCAAAAAAATCATCTTTTTTTCTAAAGAGATTTTAAAATGTATCGATTTAATCTTAAAATAATTTCCAATTTTTGAAAACTTAATCTACTATAGAATGTTTCATAATTCTATTAATATATTTTAATATCATTGATTAACACATCCTTCATTAAATATCTTTGATAAACCCTTAACATTTTCTTCTTTTTTCTAGAGATAATGATATAAAGTATTTACATTTTGTTTATCAATATTAAATCTACTACAATTCATACATTAATAAAAAGAAAAAAATTCATAACATAAATCATGATATCATGGTCTTCTATTTTGATATTAATATCACCTTTATCTGCCATTATGAAGTCCATATCTCTAGAAAAGAAAAAGTCGAATCCATTTTAGAATTTTAATTTATTAAAAATATGGATGAGTATATATTTTGAAACTATCTAAAAGAGTTTCCATTATCCATATAAATTGAACAAGTATTTTCTATAATAGTGATAATTATGTCATATAAAAGAGATTAGAAGGCTGAGTGTGATGATTTTCCTTTCATATTGATAGATATTATGTAATATATATAAAAAATATCATTAAAGTATAAATTGAATTATTTTTTATTAAAATGACGACGTCCCTTGATATACAATACTCATTGAAATTATATTATAATTTAGCCTTAAAAACCTAAAAACTAACCATGGTAAAATCGAAATTAAATAATTTTTTATCATAAAAGTTTATCTAAAAACTATCCACATAGAACCCCAAATATGTTATAACATTCCTCTAAAATAATCCTTCATGTTTAAACTAAGTTTAAAGTTTACCTCAAATCAGTAAAATGTATCCCTAAATATCATTAATCACCAAAAACTCCTTTACATAAAATCTATAAATGTTGGTTTATTTGACTTGAACATATAATTAGACGTAAAATTATAAACCCATGATGGTATCCATACCTCTTAGGATAACCTCACTTGAAAACATCCAACTCACCAATTTTTTCTAAACCCTGATCTGATACTAATTGTGAAGATCTGACCTTAAACATTAAATATTCTAGTTACTTTATACTAGAATTTTTATTCTTACATTCCCATTGATCATTTAGTTTTATACTTTTAGATAGTTAGGTTATAAATTTTTCATAATAGACTCATATATATACAAAATTGACACTTCTAATGTTTATCTATATTCCCCGTAATATAAATATTTTAAAATGAAACATATTTTTCTTCCGTAATAAATAGTTATGACATAGGAATTGACTTCTTTTGTCCCCTTACCCATCCTTAAAACCCATGAGAAAAATAAAACAAGAAATTAGAATTAAAAAATTAGAAAGGTACATAAGCTGAAAGAAATAAAAAATCATTCCCTGAATACTTGAAGATATGTTCCTTTTAAAACTAAAATTTTCACTTAAAAATAAACTTATTCATACCCAATAAATTAGGTTATCTACCATATTTTTTTGTAAAAAAAATTAAAAATAAATATTAAAGGAAGTAATAAAACAATAATATTAATATTTGAAATTATTAAAATATATTAATAAGTTTTTTAATAAGATAAATGTTTCACCCTTACAAAATATCTTATACTTTCCTTTAAACATTTAATCACTATCTTACCTTGATAAATCATAACAATGAAATGATTACCCATATCAATCTATAGATAAATCATATAGTTGACTAGGGGAGTGATCTTCAAATAACCCTTATATATTGTATAACCTACACAATTAAACAAATAATGACAATCATCCTTACACATAAAATAACCAGCACAATTTCCATTGGAATATCCATCACAATATATTTCCAAAATATATTTGAAGAAAAATAATTATTTAACACCGCCCCTTTACCCAAAGGATTGGACATAAGTATCAGAATAACCCACCCTCATTTTATAATGAATCCACTTATCCTTATAAATAGTTCCCAATAATCCTAAAAAAATACATAAAAGCTGTAATGATAAAAATATTCATTTTAACTACAAATAAAATATCATTTGTTATTGATATATTCATTATTATTTAAAAAAATTTAGAAAATTCTTAAAATATATTGAAGAAGGTTTTTTATTTTTATAAAATATGAATTCTTCTAAATGTTTCCAAAAAATAGATAATGGTCATGGTAGCTGGAAAGGACATTGTGTCTATATATTTTAAAATAGGACATTCATTTTTTTTATTTCTTAATTAATGTTAAAATATTATGTATAAATAGTACTTCTGACAAATGTTGCACAAATTCAAAATAAAAATAAATAATCATTTAAAATTAACTTATATCCTTAAAAATACATATATAATATAATATAAAAAATAAGGATATGGAAGAAAAAGAGTGTTTTGATGGAATCTCTAAAAGTTGTTTTTTAAATAAGAAAGTCCCTTACCATGAGTCCAACTTATCACATAAGTTATTTATATTTATGGGTAATAAAATTATGCAAATTATTTAATTTCTTAGAAATAAATTTAAATTTTATTATTGATTTTAATTATTCTCTTGTGATTTTGTATTTAATTATTAAATTCACATCGAATTTTTTGATGATATTCAATTAATAAGTCCAAAATGGATTTGGTAATACAAAATTGTTAAAGTGGTCATCATTAATTTACCTATAGAATAAATATGATGAAATATTTATCATTTTTATACATAAATTAAAATTTTAATAATAGTAATTAAATATGGTTATGATAAATGACCTCTCTTATAATGATAGAGATGGTAGGTCGTGTATACACATGATTAATGTTTCAAATTTTTTGAAATAATTATGACAGGAATGAATTTTTTTATTTTATACATCCATAACCATAATAATACAGTAAATTTATTATTTATTATTTAAACATACTTATAAATAACATAAACGTCACATGGTGATGAAAAATGAGTCACAACTCTTTGTGGAGGTGGTAGTCTATACACATGTGCAAATAACGTTATCATTTTTCATGAATTGAATGTTAATAATACAAATGATATATTATATTTTAACAGTGATAAATATTGATTGAATATTATATAAAAAATTAATTCCATTATAATAATATAGCCATGAGAGAGAGTGATCGAAAACTTATTACATTAGTTCATGGGGAGGTAGTCCTCCATACATAAGAATGATAGTTTCTTTTCCCATTTCGTGGAATATGAGATGGATATATGTTATTAAATTAATATAATTACATATAATTAAATTATGGGTATTTTTTAAATAATTGTGTATAATATTTTCATTAGGTGGAAGAAGATATATAACTAAAACATATTGTTAAAAATTGTACATCTTCATTGGCAAATGTCCTTTTTTTAACATCATATGAACCCTATGATTCGTATTATCCCCAAAGTAATCCATTTAGATCATGGGTATGGACATCAGGAAGGTGTTACTTTATATATTTTCAAAATAATTTGGTTTTATGTTTTAATTAATTAGAAGAAGTGGTATCCTTTTATAAATGTGGGGATGTGCACTCTTGTTATTGCTTAAATTGGTATTTTAATATATATTAATTTTGATTTAAAAATATATCCAAATTGATAATATGAGATAATAATATAATTATTATTCTGAATAATCTCATCCAAAATTTTTTTAACTTTTTTAGATCACATTTTTAATATTATCTTTGGGTTTTAACCACTATTAACCCCATTCACAGTTACCGAGACCGCATGTATTTTTACTCAATGAGGGTAAAAATAGTTAGTATAAATTAATAAAATAATATAAATGGAATATGGTTCATATTTTAAACCATATTCCAATAATTTGGATGATTTTTTGATTTTTAGTAATTTTATATCATTTAATAAAATATTATTTCCAATAAAATCAATAATGTCATTTTTGGTACTATTCATTTAATTTAATTGGTATAAAACCTAGGAAACAAATTAAATGTTAAAAAAAGATATTAATACATATTTAAAAAATTATTTTTATCTATTAAATTCTTAGGTAACCTGATTTATGTAAAATTATGATACTTTTGATATTGTTAATATCACTTATTTTTTTTGTTACATGAATAAATAGTGCATCATCATTATATAAGCATATAAGGTTATTATTTCTTCACAAAATACTATAAAAAAATTAACATTATTAAGATAAAGCTATTAAATTTTAAAAGAATATTTATAAGAAAACACGTCCCTTGAATATCCCAAACTTAGAAATATTATATTTATTAAAAACAAGAGTGTCACATGTTTTTAGTTTTCATTAAATAAAATATTATAATGTTTATAAACACATAAAATTAGAAAAAGGCCATATTAATGATTATTGGATGATTATGGATTAAATTTAACCATAATATAAAATTAATGAGAGTTTTAGGGTCGTATTCTAGTCTCTATCATTTTATTTTTAACCTTAATTACCTGATTTTCCATCTACCATGGTAACAAAATTTCAAAGGTGGCTATTCAAAGTGAAAAAAATAATAGGAATCTATTTAAAAATTTTGTAAATTCTGATTAAAAATATGGAATCGATTTTTTTAGATTAAAAACTCTTATGTGTTAGAATTTCATTTAAAATCAGATCAGAAAAAAGTGATGAAAATGGTTATTTATTAAAATTTCATTTTTAGATATCAAATTTTTTCAAAATAAATTAAAGTATAAAATTATTTTTATAATACATACTTTTTTTAACAAAAATAAAAAATGAAATTTTTAAACCTATGAAAAATAGAATATTATTATATAAAAACATTATAATAAGATGTAATTTATTAACAAAAATGTATATTTTCACTATTCACTAAAAAATGAAACCAAATAGAAATTTTTTAAAATACCCTTATAATAATATTTTTACATGATGATTCCAAAAATGATACTTATTTTATAAAATAAAATTTATAAATTTCACAGATATTAATTTTTTTATTCTCTTAAAAAGCGATGAAATTAAGAAAAGACCTCTTTGAAGAATAAAATCTGTGTACCGAAAATTGAGTGCTTATTTTATAATAATTAATAAATATTTTCTATTTATTAGAACCTTTATACATATATCAAAATTTATTTTATCCTATTAGTACCCACAAATGTAATGGTTAGGATATAATGGTTATATTTAAATAATAATATTTTATGGTTGATTTATTGTCGGTGTTCTGTGTCAAACACATTTTCGAACATAGTTTCCTTCCTTTTAAAATATCAAGATATTACCCATAAAAATTATACAATATTTTAATGATGATATGATCATTGATATATAGTTTAATGTGGAGAGGGTCCCCATCAATCAGGATTTGAGAGTTGATAGTTGATCCAAACAAGAGGGGAATAATATATTATTTCATAATAGGTTTTTTGTTCAACAAAGCATGTGATAGTTTGGGGTGTATGCATTTTATAGATAATATTTAGAGAAAAATATATGGGTTTTGAATATTTATCATGTTTTAAGGGAGTTTAATTGGTAGATCAAATATAATAGTTACATTGATTTGTTTGTGACATAATGCCTAACAGATGTTTAAGATTAACAAATCATTAAGCACTAACTTGTTTGATATAGTAGTCCATCATCCTATATTGGAAGTGGGAATATGTTTCTGTGGAATTATTGGATATTATAATCCACATAATAATGGATCATGCAATTATTTGAGTTATCATGGAGTGAATGATGAAATATGATCATTTTCTTTCAATAAGGGGGTGAATATTAGTATAGGGTTTGGTACAACTCTATTCAGTAAATGTTGTGTGGTTTGATGACGTTCATAAAAACATAGATTTGGATACCTAATTTACATCCAAATTATTGAGGTAATTGATGTAGTAATGTATTTCATATTTTTTACAAAGAATTATATTAAAATAATAAGAAAATAGGTATATCAGGTGTATGATTTATATACATCAAGGTATATAGTGGTCATGTATCATATATTTCATGGTTCAATGGGATATATATATATATATATATATTTGGTAGAGTATTAAAAAATGTAATTCTATCATGTATATATCAAAATTGAACCATAAAATGTTTTTTATAGGTGTCCATGTTGAAATTTGTAATTTGACAATAATATTTGTGAGTTATTCATTCTTTATCCTGACATGATTCATAGCATGACCAAGTATAAAAAAGTGATTTAAGATACTATTAAGAATAAGAAAATTTGAAGAGATTATTATATATGTTAAACATAGGAAGTGGTTATTATATTTTTATGTGGGAGTTATGTATTTATAAGTTTAAACCCTATAATTTTGGAAATATAGGTTTAGAAGAGATAAAACGATAGCATATATTTTTTTAGGGTCCTTCAAGGTGGTTGAGCATACAGGTGTAGTAACATATTGATTAGTTCTCTACCCTTATTTAGATATGGTAAAAATTTCCTTATTTGTATTGAATCATTGAAATAATGTTCAAATATTATCTCATTTTGTGATATATATAAATTAGGGTTGATATGGAGGTGGATGTGATCATATAAATCATTTAGATGAGATTCACGACCATATAGATAATTTTTACAGATTCATAATGGCGTTATGATATTCTATGATTAGACTAAATACTCTACATTATGTGTCCCTTACTCAATAATTCATTATATATTTGGTTGATTTTATTTTGTAATTCACTTCCTTGATTTTGAATTCATGCAATATTTTATGATGTTTTTTACTCTTGATCTAATTAATATTTATATAAAATATACTCATTTGGTGTTTAAAAATATTTTGAGTTGGGGATCATATAATGACCTATAAAAATATTTTAACATATTTTTGTGAAATTCCAATGTAAATTTAGGTATTTTATAGCATAATTTTGAAATGAGATTTTATATTAAGAAAAAATTAAAATTAAATAATTTATTACCCTATTTATATTATAATATTTACATTTAAGTCTGGCATGAATTTTCCATCATTTAAAACAATTGAATTTTGAACCACTTAAGTGGGTTGGACTAGTTAAATATATTTATTTATAAATATCTAATGATATAATAAAACACTTTTATTTTTTCACAAATTATAAAATATGGTTAGACCAAGCCATGAGAGAAACTTATATATTCTTAAAATCACTGATTATAATTGATATCTTGATCGAGTTTGGTAATTCTAGAATATCACACTACTCTCTATAAATTATTAATTACCTTTCATTTAAGAGGTTTTATTCATCTAAATTGTGATATTATTTCCTTAAAATACACTTAATCAGTATATAAATTGGCAGGTTTTGTTTTATTTATTCTTTAAGTTGTTATTTTTAAATTACATTTTTATACATCCTATTTAATAGAATTTTCTTTTGTATATAACATTTTTACTCAATATACACTATTTTATCTACTGAAAAAAGTATTATTGGTCAATAAAATGAATAAAAATATTATTAGACTATAATAATAATAAGACTATTTTATCAAAATTCAGAAACATTCATATAAATGACCAAAAAAATGATATTTTTGTTTTTCAATGCTTTTGGGTAAAAGTTGGTTTTAGGAATTAAACACGGGGAAAATTATTTTTTATATATTTTTATATTAAAATATTTTAGAAATAGATCTTATATATAAATTTGATTTCATATTTAGTGGAAAAATATTGGGGTTATGATCAATTAGATGAGACATTTAATGATTTTAGGGGACTCTATTTATGGACAATATTCTAAAGATATATTTTTCCTAACATTTAGAAAGCTTGTGGGTTCTCAATGGGTCATCGTTGGGAACCCATTGAATCATGTGAACTAACTGGACCATAAATTGGCATATTATCATATACATTTCCTTTATTTAACTATTTTCTAGAACCTAATATATAACCAATGGGTTTTACACTTAATAAGGTAATTGTCATTTCATTTTCCATCTCTTATCCTTTATTATTGGGATCATATGATGCCTTAATAAATAATAAATATCAATGACTTATTCATCAACTATGTAACATATTTTCATAGTAATTCTTGTCTCTTTATGGTTTTCAATGACTCAGTGTAGTTCTAACCAATTAATATTGATTCTATTTGGATTCAAAATTTTATTTTATCTGTGTTTTTTATTTCAATAAATATGGTCAATGTAACGTTCTCTGGTTGGAATTGGTATAAAATTCCATGGGAATTTAATTTTTCCATTTACTGTATGAGCCATTTTTAAAACGGAGCTTTGGAAAATAATTTTGAGAATTGAGACCTTGTGAGTTGTTATTTATAAATAAATTAAATTAATTAATTTACAGGAAATGTAAAGTGAAAAGATTTAATAATAATAATAATAGCAATATTATTATTATTATTATTATTAAGATTAGGAATATTATTATTGTTTTTGTTGGTGTTACAATTATTATTTTTAGGGTTTAGTTTAAAAAATCCTCCATAACAAATGGGTGGCCCTCCCATATTCCACTCATTTTTTCACCCAACACCCCCATCTTGGATCCCCTTATGAGTATGTAACCACACCCTCTGTGAAACCTCTAGGTGTGCAAGATATCCCCTTTTGCTCGTCTCAATGTTTAATTTTCTCTTTGAATCTCTCACAAGTAATCATCAATATCATGGGTAAAGGCTCACTCTCCCTCTTCTCTCTCACGTTCAACCAATTTCTAATCTCCCTGACACCATACATGGATCGGCCAAACCCCATGTTTTCAGGTTGGATGATCATTTATGTAAATTTTGTTTTAATGTCATCCAGCATGTCTCGTGGGTCATGATTGTGCTTATTCTGATATCTTCCATCGAAGGTGAATTAGATTGGTTTTGATTCGGTTTTTTACCGCTATCCAAGATGAGTTTCCTTATATTGTATCATCATGAATACTATATTTTGGGCAATTTTTGTGCTCTTAAAGATCAAGTCACTGATGTTTTGGACCTTTATCATGTCATTTCAAGGATTTTGGGTATGTCGACATTGTTTTTGTTAAGTCATAAACTCAATTTTTGGTTGATAACCATCTAATTTAGGGCCTTTAACATTTTAAAGGTTCTTGTTATTTTTTTTAAACTGTGTTGGACCCTACCAAGTGGTTTCGATTCAACGGATGTAAGGAGACTCAACTACGTATTCATAGGTTAGTATATTTATATATTTTCTCCCTTTATGTCTATATTCATCCATGGAAATTAATATTCATGTATGGGGCTTAGTGTATCTACGTATACATATGAAATTGAACATGTTGGTGAGTGGATATGGGTTTATGCATATAATACTATATGTAAGGATCCACATTCACAGGTTCCTGTCCATGAGGCCTATAGCATAAGGGAAAGGTGTTCTTATATGTATGTGAAGGTGTATATGCTCTGAGGGGGAGTATTAGATCCATATTATAAAGCTTCAGGAGCTAATGTTTCAGCTTCATCTTCTTTGAGTAAGGATCCAATTATTTTGACCCTTTAATTTAAATAATTCATTGATTAATTTCTTACTAATCATTTAATAAATATTAATTAATGCATTAAAGTATCTTGATTAAATTCTTTGTAATTATGAATTGAGTGTTATTCCTAATAGAAGTTTAAATTGTGATAAATAATGAATTGATAAGAAATGTCATGATTTTATAATAAAACCCCTTGAATAGAACATTTATTACTTCAAACTAAAAATTTATAAAGTAGATTCTAGATATTTCTTGGTTTGCTTATTTTATGTTGCTTATGGGTTGATGTTTTGGATTATAAAGATTTTTTTGGATATCATCCCATTTGAATAACAAAATGACTTTCTTTTTTAGATGTAAGTGTCCCTTATCCCTTATGTAATTTATTTATCCCAAGACACCCATGGGTGTTTGGACTCATTAGGCTATGAGTTTCCTACACATCCATTTGAGAAGATATATTGACATAATGAATTATAGTTTTTTGTTAGGGTAAAAAAGGATTTTATGGGATGTCTTAAATGATATGGTTCAATCCATTGGATTGAGTGACTGTGACACTTGAACACTTAAAACCCATTTTCTATGTTTAGTTGAATTGTGTGCGATGACCTTGAGTAGGATTACTCATACCAAATGGAATGTCGTGAATAAATGATTTATCCATATTGATTTGATTTACTAATATTAAATTGTTTGGTTTGTTATATCATGTCTGTTGGGACCTTCTCTTATGGTTAAACTCATTTGGGGCATTCGTCTTTCCTGTCAACAACCCCTTTGGGTGATCCATAATAAATGGTCATAAATTCCCTTGCATTAAATGATATATTACCTTATAAGAGGTTATGTTTATTAAATGTATTATGTTATTAATTGAGTTAATGATAATGGTTTGTTAGGAGAGTAAACACTGAGCCTTATGCCTCTCTTCTAAATTCATGTTAATTTTTTATGTAAAATTTCTCATGAAGGTTGATTCACATTGGATTCGTTTTTACTTTTCTAAATGCCTATAAAAGTTGTTTGTATAGCTTTTCCTCTTACCACATAATGTTTCTCACCTCTAATTTCATGGAATTATATTAAATGTGAAAGTGCCTTGTGCCTTATTTATAGAATTGTGTATGAATTTTTTGTGTGTTCCAATGTGGTTTGGCATGGTTGAATAAAATATATGGTAAATATTAATTGCCTTATACATTGAGATGTCCTTTATTAAACATGGTTTAAGTAATTCTAATTCGATGTTACTCTGGTTTCATTTCATTGTTACAGCTTATGCCTTGTAGCTAATACACATTCTTGAACCTTGATAATGTTTATTGCTTATTCCCTATTTATCTTTATTATATACTTGAGTTACTTTTGTGCTAAATTCCTTATGCCATGTTTATGGATTGGATTGTTTTACTTGATGGATTTAATAGCTTGTGGCTCATGGTGTTTGTTTGATACCTTGATTTATATATATATTTTCCATGTGATATATGTATTGAACTTTTCCTTGCAATGTTCTTAGGAGATGTGGTTCACATGATGCGGGACATACAAGAACATGATTTTTTTATTAAATACTCATGGGTGGACTCCAGTAACAATGTGGTTATATGACAATGAATCGGTGGTGATTCTTCTAAATTCCAGACAAGGGATTGTCGAGTGGTTCATTATACTCATGAGTGATACCGGTTCCCTAGGAGAGAATTTGTTGATGGACCTTTTAGAATGATTTCTATGCCATACCTTCGGTGATACTTGGTTCTCTAGTGAGATACATGGGATGGGATTAGTGTCACCATGCATCGAGTGATACCAGGGACTCCTTATGGATCATCTAGGATAGACTTGGTGGTAATGGATTATATCATATGTACAGTAATGATACATCAGGGATGGGATCAAACTCCACCTATGAAATTGATGGGTTTTAATTTAAATTCTTGAGATGCATCCTTTTCTATTACTATGTATTGTTATTTCACATGGAATGTTTCTCTTAATTTACTAACATACAAATGAGATAACATGAGATTTAGTATCATAGTTAAATAAGATCCTTAAGGATATGAATCCGTTGGTTTTCCATGATACTATTGGCCCATAATTATATATTCTTCCTTGATTAACAATACTTTTCAATCATTTGGCTTAGGCCGAAGGTGGTGGTATGGGGAAGGATTCCATTTAGGAACCTGAACTAGGATTCTGTTATTTTATTTTTTATATTTCAACATTTATTATTTATGGAATAATTCATAATATATAATGCATTGTCTGTATTGGGATAGTCGTCGGTGGTGCCAACCTACAATGATTTATATCTCACATCATAATCAGGCTGTCATTGCACTGGGGTACCCAACTATACCTTTCTTATTCTCAGGACTATAGAACGTGATTGATTTAGTATGTTTTGTTGTTTGTACCTAGATGTTAGGAGAAAAGGATTGAGCTAGATTTCATGATGCTCGTGGAGATCTCCCTTAGTTAGTTGGTGTATTTTCTTTATTCTTGATCTACATTGAATGGAATCATGTATTTTTTACTTATTTATATCAGGTATCATTACCATATAATTTATTCATCTATTGTATAAATTAGTGTTGGAAACTTTTATAAACTATTAATTATTATCGTCTGATTCTTTATCAATTATTATTTACTACTTCCTCTACTATCTGTTGCTTATATTTAGTTATTCTACTATGAAACTCCCATATGAGGGTATAGTCTCCCCACTATCACCTCTTTAGACCCTCAATGATAGTCGGTATCCTCCGGAATATGGGGACGGGAACTTTAGTTCAAGTGATCCATCGGTCCGACAAACAGTATAGTGGTAATCTGGGTCGGGATTATACAATATGGTATTAGAGGGTTTACATTTTTTCCTTTTTCTTACTGTTTTGTGTCGATAGACATGAGACTAAGAATGTATTGACAATTGGTTAATATTCATTCTTGGGACTTCTCACCCCATGTATGAGAAATGACCAACTAGATAGGGCTGGAAAATGATGATCATACTTTTAGAGATTGCAGTTGATTTGATTTTACCTTGAGTAATTAGTGTAATTATCACTGCTTATATATTTTTTGAGTTTATGGTATTTGAACCTTGGCCTTTTTAGTAATGGATGAAGCATTAGATGCATCATAATTGTCACATTGGGATTCATATTACAGGTATATGACATGATTTTTAGCAACATTCATAGGTTTCATGCTGATATGATTGAGTTCCTTGAATGTCATTCCATGTTATAGTGTTTATTAGCATGCATTCTTGTTCAACCTACTTAGTTGTTAATATTCCATGATTCTATGCCTATAGAATTTCCACCCAATATTAGATACTTGTGATAACATGCTAGTTTTTGTTATGGAATTAATTTCATTAGATAAATGGATTCATTGCAATTAAATGAGAGTTAAATTCCACCGGTAAAGTGTATGGGTGCTTTTTGGATTGGTAAATTGTCACCCATATTACTGCACTATTGAACATATTCATGTTGTATTATCAAATGGCTTTAAATATAATGGTCTTGGAAATGGAACATCTAGTGGTGTCCTCTGTTTATGACCCTTGTGTAAGGGTAGATAAAGCTTCCTTGATTTTCCTTGGAATGAATGAGCGATAATTTTCCATAGGCACTATTTCTTTTAGGTTTGGATTAGATGATCAGATTTTGAGTCAAGTTACTTGTTTTAGCAAGACCCGATGTTAGGGTAGTTTCATGTTCTTCATACGGGGTTATCCCATGGTAGGTATCATCCTTAGAACTTAAAATCCATTGTAATATCATGAGTTTTCTTTCTTTTGGTTCTGTTTTCAGGTCTTTTTCCCCAGTTTTACCCCTTACATAAAATGAAACCCTTGTATGGATGGGTGGTCGTGTTTTTTCTTGTCCCGGGATAGGGGAATAGGAACCGAGTGATTCTCAGTTTCAGCTGGTTATACATTCCACAGTCATGGTCAGATGCTTCATAAGTTTTTTGACCATTCATTCTTCATCATTGATGGAAAACTTAGTGTGGTTGAATTAATTCTTAGGTCATCTTTGGAGTAGGGTGACCAGACCATTAAATAAACTTGTTCATTCCAAGGATTGGGAGGACATTCTCAAGACTCAGATGCTTCGACATTATGATCGATTCAATTTTGATTTCCATGTCTAATGTCTTGATGTTTGTGATTGTTTCTCAGGTAAATGTCACATGTATGTTTAAGGTTTTTTAAATCTGTAATGACTGTGAGCCACTTGTTTGTCTTCTCTTTATTCATTTGGTACACACAAAATGTGGTATATTTCATGTTGGTTCTATTAAATATGTTTCCATCCAGGTGGAAGGAACTCAACCGAAGAGGACCATTAGATAATCGTCAGGATGACATAAATCTCGTGTGGCTTATAATCTTTAAATCACATCAGTGATTTCTTAGTAGTACGACATCAATATATTTGGATGTTTACACAACCCTGGAAAAAATACATTGGTCTTGGAGTAAATCAGTGGTCAATCTTGAATGATCACGTAATGTATCAGGAGGTAAAGGTATTATGTTTGGTCAATGGTGGTATGTCAGAAGAAGAAGACGAGTTTTTTCCAAGAAGATGACTATAGTGGGTTTGACTGTGTTCATCTTGGTAATCAGAAAACCCCAATACTATATTCTTCTTAGCAAGAAGCAGATTCCCTATATTTATTTCATTCTATATGCACTAATATAGTGTCGGTCATACAAGAAATTGAAATATTAAAATTTGTTTATCCTGTTAAGTGGTTCTATTTTAATGTTACATGCTAGATGCATGGTTTTCATTGTGTTTTGATTAGTAAATGTCACCAGATGTCAGCGATGTACTTAGGTGGATGTGTTCATGTTGAATGCAAGATTCCTTAGGAGGAGACATCATTTTTATTCTTGTAAAATGTCTACCGTCTAAGCCGAGAGCTAGTGATGATGAGTGCGGTATGTGTTGGTTTGGGACTTTCATGAAATGCCATCTCGACCTGTCAAACTAAGGTCAATGGAAGATCGACCATTTTACGATTTTAAAATCGTGTCTAACGCATTGTTAAAATGCTTATAGTGCTACTTGTAAGACAATTTTGACTGTGGTTGAGGTGTGGTTTCTAATTGGGAACTTAACATTAAAGCCTGAGGTGGGATGTACCTTTGGATAGTTTTTTTAAAAGGATGACTATGTAATCATCTCTTGCTAAATGGGTTTGGGTAAAATGAGTCTTGGTGTTTTGAATGAATAATGAGTGATGGATCGAGTTTTTATGGCTTAGGATTCCGTTTGAGTTTAGGGATTCTTGAATGTGTGTTTGAAATTTGTCAATGTATCACAACCATTTGAATAGAGCTTCATGAACATTATAGATCACGTGATAATTATGTTGTTCCCAAAGGATTCTTAAGGATGATAATTTCTAAGGTGGGGAAGATGTATTTTCCACTGCTTTAAACCGGATCATAAATTATGAGGGAATTTAATTTCTCCATTTACCAGACGAGCAATTTTTAAAACAGGGCTTCAGAACTTAATTCTCAGAATTGAGACCTTGTGATGTGTTCTTTTTAAAGAAATGGAATAAATTAATTTATAGTAAATTGAATGTGAACAAAATATGAATTAATAATAATAATGATGATATTATTATTATTATTATTATTGTGATTTTTTTTATTATTATTTTTTTTGGTAAATAATAATAATAATAATAATATTTTTGTTATTTTCTAGTGTTGGTTTTTTAAAAACCCCTATAAAAAGGGGTGTCTCGTCACTATTCACCTTTTTTCCACATGACACCCCCCTCCTGGATCCCCTTAAGAGTGTGCAACCCTACCCCCACTGCCCAAAAATCCAGGCACATGTGAGATCCCCTTCAACTCCTCTACATGCAGTTTTTTCTCTCTGAATCTCTCTCGATTTATTTTCAATCTCATTAGGTAAGGCTCTGAAACCCTCTTCTCTCTATTGTTTTTCCAATTTTGGTCTCCCCCCCCCCTCCTGACATGGTTTTTTCGAACCATAGGGTTTCATTTTGGCTGATTTTTTATGTTTCATTTGTTTCTATGGTGTGCAAGGAGTCTCTCGGGACTTGTTCTCACTTATTCTGACATCCTCTTCCAAAGGTGATGCAGATTGGTTTCAATTTGGTTTCTCTCTTTCGTAGGAGGTGATTTTCCTTATAATGTGTCATCTTTACTATTTTATTTAGGGTTATTTATGTGTTCTTAATGTTCTAGTGAATGATTTATAGCATGTTGGGCTGTTATCATTCCATTTTGGGTAGCTTCAGTCCACTGAAATCGTTTTAGGGTATGTCTTCAACTCACCTCTTGGTTCAAAACCATAAAATATTGGTTCTTTAACAACTTTTAGTTCCTTAGTAATTGTTTTGTAGTGTTTTGGACCCTATCGAGTCATTTTGAGTTGTCGGGTGTAAGGCAACTCGCCTGCGTATGCATAGGTAAGTTTATATATATATGTAGGTTACCCTGTTATGTGTTTATTTATCCATGTTAGTGAATTTAAATGTATGGGGATAGGTTTGCCTATGTATATATATTAAAATTATTGTGTTGGTGAGTAGAGAAGAGTATATGCATATAAACATATATGTAACGATCCCCTTGGACATGTTCATGGCCATGCAGATGTGTGCATAGGCGCAGTTGTCCTTATATGTATGTGAAGGTTCATATGATTGGTGGTGGAGGAACATCTCTTATTTAGAAAGTGTTAAGAGCTGAAGTGTTGGGATGGTCTCCTTTGAGGTAATATCCCATTCCATTTCCACTTTATTTTAAAGAATTAAATAATTAATTTCTTACTGCACTTTTTTTATATTTTAATTAATGCAATAATGTCATTAGATTAAATTCATTTTAATTGTGAATTGGGTATGATTCTAGTCAGAGGTGTTAAATGTGATAAATGATTTTTTGATATGAAATTTATGGCTTTTATAATAATACCCCTCCAATGGAATGTGCACTTCCTTCAAAATAAAAAGGTAGAAAGTAATCTTTTGGTGATTTTTTGGTTTTCTTATTCTTTGTTTCTTTTTATTTGAAGTTGTGGATGATAAAAGACATGTTTAGGACCTCATACTATTTTAATAACTAAATGAATTTCCTTTTTAGATAGTTTTTCCCTTGTCCCTTGTGTAATTTATTTGACCTAAGACACCCATGGGTGATTGGACTTATTAATATTGGAGTTCCCCACATTGACATTTGAGAAGTTACCATGACTTAATAAATTATAGGTTTTGGATAAGATAAAAGGGGTTTGTATGGGATGAATTAAAAGATATGGTGTGATCCATCTGATGGAGTGAGCTTGACACTTGAACCCTTAAAATCCATTTTCTATTTTTTGGTGAATTGGGTGAGATAACATTGAGTATGATCACTCATACAAAATGGAATACCTTGAATAAAAGATTTATCCAAACAAAATTTCTTAACTATTAATAAATTGTTTGGTTTATTCTATCATGTTCATTGTGACCTTCAAATTTGGATAAAATCATCCAGGGTGTTCGCCTTGCCTCTTGTCCACCCCTTTGGGTGAGCCATCCTAAATGGCCCTAAATACTCATTCCTTAAATGACACATCACCTCCTATTAGGTTATTTTGATTAAATTTCATACATTACTAATTTAATTAAAGATAATTTTTATCATGGAGAGTGACCATTAATCCTTATGTCTCACTTCAAAATGCATTTGAATTCCTTATGTAAAATTTCTCAAGATGGAGCTTCACATTTTGTTCCTTACTCATTTTTTAAAATTTCTATGCAAGTTAGTTGTATATATTTTCATCTTTCCACATAATGTTTCTTACATATTTTAAATGTCATGGGATTATATTAAATGGGATTGTGCCTTGTACCCCATTTATAGGCTTGTGTATTCATTTTTGTGTGTGCCAAAGCTGTTTGGCATGGTTGTATAAACTACACAGTAATGATTTATAACTTGTGACATTAACATGTCATTCAGGACGAACAATTTAAGGAATGCTAATTCATTGTGACTTAAGTTTCATTTAATTGTTAGATATTATGCCATGTTGCTAAAACTATATCCTGAACATTTTTATTCTTATTTTGTATTGCCTAGTGATCTTTCTTAGATCCATTAGTGAATTTTGTGCTAAATACCTTATTCCATGATGATGGTTTTGATTTATTTACTCAATGGATTTAATAGACTTTGGATCATGTTTCTGGTTTGATGGTATGATTTATATATATGAGTTCCATGTGATATATGTATTGTTGTTTTTATTGCAACGTGCCTTGGAGACATGGTTCACTTGATATGGGTCGAGTGAGAGCATGAGTTCCATATTAAGGACTCATGGATGGACTCCCATGCTCTAGTGGTTATACAATGATGCAATGGGGCGATGCTTTAGATTACCAATCAAGGGCTTCCTAGGAAGTTCATTATACTCATAAGTGATACTGGTTCCCTAAGGTAGTAATCGTGGATGGACCTTTTTACAAGATGCATACACCATTCCCAGGGTGATACTCGGTCCCCTAGTGAGATGCATGGGACAGATGCAAAGTCACCATGCTTCAAGTGATACCAGGGACTCTTTATGGATAATCGAGGATGGACTCAGTGGTATTGGATTACATTGGATGTACCATAGAGATAACTTAGAGACAGTATCAAACTCTACCTATGAAATAGATAGTTTTTAATGTAAATGATTGAGATGAATGTTTATTTATTATTATATATTTTGATAGTAATTGATATGTTCCTCTTACATTACTAGCATACTTATGCTATGATAAGAGATTTAGACCCCATGTTAAAGAAAATGATCGGGGATATTCCTTCCTTTGTTTTCCATTTAACTATTGGCCCTTGTTTATATATTCATCCGCTCTCAACAATACTTTTTAGGCTTTTATCTTTTGTCAAATTTGGTGGTATGGGAAAGGTATCCATTTAGGAACCCAAAACAAGTTTCTATTATTTAATTTATTATATTTATTCATTTATTATATATCACACACATCAAAATTTACATTGAATTTTCTAGATTGGGCTAGACATCAGTGGTGTTGGCATAATGAGATTTATATCTCAAACCCTACCTGGGCCCCCACCACACTAGGGTACCCATGTAGAACTTTCTTATAAGAAGTAATTCAGATCATGATTTATTTCTTATGTTGTGTTGTTTATACCTAGAATTTATGGTAAAGGGATTATGTTGGAGCTCTGGATACTCATGAAGATCACCATCTTGGATTTGGTCTCTTTTCATTATTCTTGATCTATATTGAAAGTTATGTTTTATTATTTACGGATTTCTATATTTTATCATTACCATTTCATGCATTCATCTATTGTATAAACTAGCATTGGCTAATTATATTAAACTATTAATTATTGTCTTAAAGTGATTTTTCAATTATTATTTAATGCTTTTACTATTATGTGTTGATTATATACAGTTATAACACTATGAATCTATCATAAGAGGGTATAGTATCCCCACTATCGCCTATTTGTACACCCACTACTAGTTCGTATCCTCTGGTATATGGGGAGGTGCGCATGAGGTAATGTGATGCACTAGTCTAGCTATCGATTTAGTGGTAAGTTGGTTTGGGACGTTACAGTCGTCATGATAACATTGTTTATGTTTCATTGTTTCATATTACTCATATATGTTTAGGATGCTATATTTTTTCAATGTTATGACTATAAAATTCAATTTATCTCTTTATATCATGGATTTTGATAATGTTATATGAATTTATTGAATATATTAATATCTAGTATAAACTCATTAGAATGGGGATACTATTTATCCTCTAGAAGTGATAGTTTCTTTGTTATTTCTCTAATCATTCCAATGTTCCATAGATTAAGTTATCATTTACATCTGGATTCCAAATTACATTTCCAATTTCTATTATCTAGGAGATGGTATGGGTATTTTTATTAGTTTTAATTAGAGTATTTTTGGACATGTTGAGAAATTAAATGAGATTCATTAATGATGGTGGATTGGATTTTAATTGGGCAATAAAATGATCTTTCCAATAAAGGTGAATCCACTATTTAAAATTGTATTTTATATCAATATCATGATGTGTTTTGTAGGGTTTTTGGAGGATTAAAGGGATTTCATATGGGACAGGGATAATTTATAGAAAATGGTTCATAGAAGGTGATTGTATTCTTATAGTAGAACTGCTGCAAAAATAATAGTATAAATCTATCAGACATTTGGTAGATCTATTACAGGATTAAACCTCAACAAATAGAATATTGTTGGGTTCCAATACAGTTATTTTTTATACCTACAATATTTTCTTATAGAAATATAATCACCTTTTAATATATAAACCTAAATACCAATTTCACCCCCAACTAAATTTTTATTCTATTTTCAACAATGAAACCTATCCATTGATCTCTCATCTCCCTCTATCTCTTATCAATCCATCTCCTTTTTAGTCCTTTGATGATGAAAAAAGGTTTGTTCCTGGGATCCTAGAATATAAAATTTAAGGTCCATGTATTCCTTTAATATAACATTTCCTTAGATTTCATTTCATTATTGGTTCTAACCCCATGAATTCCTAAACTAGATGTCTCATAAATCTTAAATGCCTTGAAATACCTTCTATTCAAGTCTTATGAAAATAATATGTTAGCAAAATTTTATTCTTTCCAGATTGTCCTCCTTCACATGGTAGTGACCTAAAACCATAAATACCTTTTATTTCAACTAAAAAGAGGTATATTGTTATCTTTTAGTGTAATATATACTTTTCATGGAAAAAATATAAGATTTTAGGAATTTTTTTGGTTTTTGTACCCCTACTTCCATTGATACTAATAGTTATTTAGCCTAAATATTGTATAGGGATGAGTTAACCTAATAAAATCCAAGGGATTCAATTCATAAAGATTTTTATTAATTATTTTTTTTAATAAAGACTTATTTTCTCAAAATGGTCTTATTTTATTTTATTTATTATGTTGGGTTCTAATTTAAGTATGTGTTCTAATATTTATGACTTTCCTAGAATTTCTGTTCTGTGATTATGGTTTATGAAAATTGATAGATGTGAATTTATGGTGTTCGATTCTCTCTAGTAATGATTATTGTTCTTCATAGTAATGTATAATTACTAATTTTTTATGATATATAAAGCTATTTTATATTTAATCTTTTAGTCATATTGGACTTAAAGAATGTATAGACACACTATATATATATAATGTGTAATATGACATGAATTGGTACCCATTTAACGATGTATAGTTTGGTTACTTGGGATAGGTTTTTCACCCTATGTAAATATAAAATTGGTTGATTTGGGATGGGAATTGTGTTACCAAATTCATTATATTAATTCACTTATTTTGTGGCATGATCTACTGGATTTCCCATACTCATTATGCCTTACTCCCATTCTCCTTGGTAGAGCTCTCTTTAACCGAACATATTTTTCACACATATACTCAAATGAGTAGGTTTATATGTATATATTTTTGAGCTAATTATAGATATTTTATCCCCCTGATAATGGTTGAATTCATATTTTTATCTTAGATCATGAGATAAGGCTCAATGCAGGAAAATAGGTGTGGATCCTACCTTCTGAGGGACTTACTTTTTTATGCAAATAAACTTTCCTAAATTTCAAGTTTATTTTTTTTATTGGTATTTAAATATTCATCTATCTTTGTCCTATGTATATCATATGGTGAGTGTTTTCTTTTGAAATATCAAAATACTTTTCATTTTTACTAAGTGCACCATAAAGGTTATAACAACCCAGGATTTTAGACCCTTTAAATTTATACAATCTCATTTAACTTGTGTCACACACGACACTAATCTAATGCATAACCTGACTAAAGAAAAAAAATATAGATTAATATTAAAATAACAAAACAATTAATATTATATAAAAGGATAATAATATATTTAAATTATTAAATGTTATTATACACTTTAATTAATGTTTTCAAAGGATGTCTCTTGAAAACCTATTTTAAAAATAGAGGGTATTGTATTTTAATAGAATAAATTAAATTAAATTAAATTAAAATGTAATTATAATATTTAATATATATATATATTTAATAAAATATATAAAATTTCAATTATTTATAAATTTATATGATATAAGATAAAAAACATTTGATATTTAAAAATGTAATTTTAAAAAAATCAGTTTTTCATATGTATTGTATTATAATTATAATGATAGTTTTAAAATTTTATAATTTTGATATTTAAAAATTACATTAATTTTGTGATTAAGTGTTTTAAAATTACTTAATTATGATTTTTATGTGAATAGTGAAAAATAACATTTTTACAAATAAAATTTCTTTTATGACATTATTACTATATAAGTATGAGTTTGAAATTCGTGGAAAAAAATTATAAGGCCAAATATATATTTCAAAATTAAATTCATAATTGTAAAATATAACTTTCAATGAAAAAATAAATATTTCACATTTTCAAAATAAGTTGTATTTAAAAAAGTGGTTTTAAAGGGGGACTATTAACCTCACTTCCCATCACACTGTAATTCCTTATTTCAGCCCAAAACAATCCTTTAAATCTTATAAAAATAATGATAAACCATAAATAGGTTCTAGACTTCTTAACTTTCTATCACTCAAAGGATAAACCCCCTTTGAAATAGAGATAATTCACGATATGAGGTATAAATTTCTAACCACACCTTTGTATTTTTTTATTTTTGTTCAATTACTATTCCTAAAATTATTTTAAAATATATTAAAATTATAAAATAAGTATAATAATGATATATTTATGATATTATAAGGATGTTACAATCATTATCCACTATTCCCTCTTCTATTAAAAAATGAAACTATTATTTGTTCTTTACACGGACTACCACATCCAAGACATGACTTGTTTTGTTTTCCTTAACCATATTAAAGGGATTTAACTAATAGTAAAGTTGATATATATGTGTTTTATTTATTAAATATTTAATATTCTTTAGTTATAAAAAATGTTTCTCCTTTTCACCATCATTTGTTAAATTTAATCATCATCCATGTATATGTGTGGACTAAAGCCTCTACAAAAAGATTTATTTTCCACTTTTTCATCACCATCATACATGTATGTTCATGAGAATTATTTTAATGGATTAATATTAGATTTAATAAATTATTTTGGTTCTAAAATTATAAATTATAAAACCTATTAAAAATATGAGCAATAAATAAATTTGGTAATGTCACCTATCAAAATAGTGTTCTATGTGAACATAAAATAACATCATATAAGTCATACTCATCATTAAATTATTCAAAATTCTCATATAGAACAATAATAATACATATTATATTCATTATGATTCTATTATAATGATACTACAACTAAATCAATCCACAATCATCCATTAATTATGGAATGTTCTTGTTTGGTTTGGTTTAACCACATACTTGAGCATTACTGTAAATCTATTTAATTGAAAAATTTGGGAATGTAATTTCTTATTATATAAGATAAAATATTTAAATTATGATATTTTTTTAATGTTATGTTAAATATTTAACAATTTATTTAATAAAACACCCTTTTTTGCTATGAATCACCAAAACATATTCATTCCCAAATTCAACTTTCGGGATTGAAACAAAGACCCCATAGAATGAAATTGTGATCATATATTTTATTAAAAGTAATTCATTATATTAATTTTATTCTCTATAGAAGTTTAATCAATGATTAATAATTAAGAATGATTTTTTTATAAAATTAGTTGAAAACAATAATGATTAATCACAATTGATGTTGAAAATTGATGACTCTCTAATTTACATGTAGAGAATAATTTTAAAATACTGACTTAAAAGGTTATATCTATGAGTAAGGTTTTTAAATTATTTATTAATTTATTTATTATTCTTATACAACAACTTATTAGTGCATTAAACTATGTGGGAAAACAAGGTATGGGTTTTATTGGACTCAATTCTGATTCCTTGAATAATGATCCAAGTTATGCACTATGTTTTACTTTTTATGATTTTATATTAATTTAATCTTCCATTTATTTTATCCAATTTAATTCATTTAAATTATTTGGATTTTCTAATATAAATCACGTTCATTTCATCAAATAAAATTATATTCAAGTGAAATCGCAGTCATAAGAGTTTTTGGTAACTAAATTTTAATTCCTTTAGTTATGATCATTCACATGAAATTTATAGATATATGTTGACCACATTTTTATATTTGATTTTATTATGTCTAATTTTATTATTTTTTACATTTTGACCACATAAACCAACTTTCATTAATTTAGTGGCTCATAAATTATGTTTCCCATATGGGATATTCACAACAGAAATTGCCTTTAGTTGAGTTATACAAATCAATCTTGACCTTTATTCTTCGATGCTTGGGTTTCCCACTTAAAAAAATTATATATAATCTTTTAATAATATCTATAAAAATGATGCTTTAATACCAAGAATTCTTAATTATCCTTTTAACAATGTTGTTTTTTAAAAATGTCAATTTTATATGTTTTAAAAAGATTCATTTCATAATCAAATGTTTTATCATTTGAATATAAATTTACAAGATAAAATTATATACCATTTAGAAGAATCCAATATTTAATATTTTCTTCAAAGTAAATTTTCCAAAATCCTTCACTTCACCTTTTCAAAAGATGCTTTTTAATGTAACATGTATTTTTGTATTTTATGTTAAAGTAATTTTTTTAAAAAAAATATTTTGTTTTTTAAAATACATTTATATTCTCACATTTTAAATGATTTACCCACGTTTTATTTTTGTTATGTGATTTATTATTTAATTAATATATATGTTTATAATTTTTGTTATTTCAGTCAGGGTATCAAAAAAAATTATTCTTTACCCCATCTTTTTTTGATATCGTTAGATGTATTCTTTTGTAATGATGTTTCTCTATGTTAATGTATGATTTTTTACACTGAGTAAATGTTTTTTTATAACCATTAACCAAAATTTATTGTACTTATTATTACATGTTCATTTATATACAAATAATGATACATCCCTACCTTTTTATTTCATAATAATTTTCTGAGTATAACTATATTTTTTATTCTAATTCATTTCTTTATGAATACCTGGTTTTTTATTCATTTGTTTAAAGAATGTTCACCTAGATGTACCTCATTGATTTATTAGGGAAATTATTTTCTTAGTTATATACCCATTATCTATATGTTTTTCATACCATATACGTTGTTATCTTGGTTAAATAATATTTACATAAAATGTTACTGAATATCATTGGATATCGATTTATTTTCCATGGGTTTACCATATTGATGATTTCCATATTTTAGTCAATTTGAAAATTATATAAAATCCATTTTATTTCAATTGGTTATTTATTCTATAAAAATACTATTATTTTCATTCAAAATTTTTTACCGTGTTCTAGTTTCTATATTTTAAATATTTCATGGTTATATTGTTTCTTTTGGATCACATGTGTATGATTAAACATTATGTGATAGATGAGTTCTATATATCCCTCCAATTAATTGGGTAAATATTTAAATCTCTTGATAAAATATTTAAATGACTATTTGTTATAATTACAAAATGGGAAACAGGTTTTGATGTATAATTTTCTATGGGAAACTGGTCAGGGAAGTTTTATCAACCATAGGAAATAGGTGGGTGAGGATTACTCCACAAAGGAAGCATAGTGTGTTACCTAATCTTCTATGTTGTGATTTTTAATCTTCTGGATGTCCCAAAATTCTCAAGTATTCCTTGTTTTAATTCTTTTTTTGCACTTTGATTATTATGAGAGACATCATCTTGAATTTGTGGACCATCTATTCATTCAATGTTATTAGAAACTTTTTCACTGAGCATCGATGGGTTTCATAATTGATACCAATGGTGATGGTTATTCCATGATTAATATTTTCAATTAATGGTTCAAGGTTTTTACATCTCAATAATTAGATAATAAGGTTCGTGATTTTATTATTAGGTTTTCTTTTGGAATATTTATGAAGCTAGAAATACAATGAGAGACGATATGATATGATCTCTCATTTATCTCTAGGTGTGCTTGAATATTCTCATTGAATAAATAAGGTCATTTATTCAAGGAGGGAGGAACTAAACTACCATTCTTAGGTTCCTTCACTGGTCTTCAATGATCGTGTACCATCTCCATAATAACCTGGGTCAATGGGTCAATTGGATCCCTCCAAAAGTGGTCTAATGATTAATGTTTATGGAGCTTTATTTGAGGGAGAGTTGAGGGGATGTGGACTGGTAAGAGATATCAGAGGGCCATTAATTTTTTGTTTAATTATGGTTTATGGATTAGGTATCTATCTGGTTGTAGAGATAAGATCCTTGTATAATTTTATCTCTTTATGTGAAAGGTTCAGCATGCTAATTCAAGAAATTGAGTCCGATTATGAAACCCTAGTGATAATTATTCAAGTGGAAACAGAATCTCCCATGGAGCATGCTCACTATATCAAGAAGTGTACTATTTTCATCAACTTGGGAATTACTGTTGGACATGTATGGACAGAAATGAGCTTTGAGGTTGGTGTTTTTTTATGTACAAGATGGGAATCGGAGGATCTAATTATCTACAGCACCGTGGGTTATTTTCCTACGACTTGTAGAAAAAATATCCAGGGATACACCCTTTGTCTCCATCATTTTAGGCCACCATGATTTTATATTTTCCTCTTTGTTTGGATCTCTTGTATGGCTCTCAATTTTTTTAATAATAATTTAATTTTCAGTAATTGTTTCAATGATATGTGGAATTATCATGGTGTATTCTTTTTTTATGAAACGTTTTATGATGTATGCTTTATTGGATATAAATTTCTTATGTATCCTAATAATAACTATATGATCATGTTATTCTAACTTATAATAATTTATTTTTATTACATAAGGGTACCCTTACTGAAAATCGATCCTCACCCCTTTTAATGTGTTCTTTTAAATATGTTATAATAAAAATTAATATGTATGATTTTTTCAGAATGGTATCTTATATATACTTTTTTATAAGATATTGAAGACTTTTTAAATATTAATTAGTATCTTATATAGTGGAAAATATTTCCATTAGTTGACAAATATATACGTTTTTAGTTAATGTTCTTTCTTAAATATATAAAACATTATACCTAAATGGTATTGGGAATTCATTGAAAATGTCATTTTATTCATGTCATGTAATTTGGTTGGCATCATATAAGAATCATTATAGTTGGTATTAGACCACAGTTTAGGTAACATTAGATATTGGGATGTTATTAGTTTTGGATATTTTTGGAGTTTGAAATGTCATAAAAGTTTGATAAGTAATGGGTTTTCCTAATTTTTAATATATTCATTACCTTTCAGTTTAGTTGGGTTAATAATGAATGTTTTGGGGATAATGATAAGTAAACATTAGTAAAAACCTAGAGATAATTATAAGGGATAATATTTAGTATATGGTAACATCTTGGTGTTTTCATAATGTATATTTTGTGTGGTTTTCCAAGAAATTACAACCCTTTGTGTATAATTGATAGTGGATGTGATTATTGCATAGATGCACCTAGGGGTAATCACACTAAAAATTATATGATGAGCATTGAATCAAACTCCACACAGGTGTATGATGAGTTGGTCTAAGACTATAAAACTATATAGAAAATCCTATTGGATATGTTTGGTAAGTAATAGTCTCTATAGAAACCATTATAAAGGATGTATATACTAGTTACATTAAGGTATTATGTTTATAAATATGATAAAGCACAAATATAATGTGACCTAGGTAGAACTAGGAGAGTTATAGGATAAACCAAGTGTGATATAGTTAAACTAAAATTATCAGATTTTTGAAATAAATGTCATTAGATAATAAATCATGGTATTTTTCATTCAAATTCACATATTCGTTTATTTTTATTTTATTAAATATTTTCATAATAATTATAGGTTTTAGTATTTGATTGAAATTGGTTCATTGGAATGAAGAATGAAAAGGTATATATTAATAAAAATCTATGTATTGTTACCAATTACAAAAACCCACATAAATGGTTAATAATATTGGTATATTCAGGTTATGATAGAAAACTTTAGTGTCCTAGTTATACCTAAGGTAGTTGGGTGAAATCATAATTGGAATTAAATCATGATACTCATAAATATATTCAATAATACTTTATATTTACAAAATTTATTTTTTATATTCTAAATTTTGTGATCATTATGTGAGAAAATTATGTATTTTTCATCTATAGTTATTATTTAATGGTTTTGAAACCATGAAAAGTGATTTCATTACAATGTTATATTTTGTGGATAACTATAGGAAGACACATATTTGAGGTATGAACAACAATTTGGTTTAATAAATTCAGGATTTTTATGTAATAATGGGTTCATTAATTTTGATGAATTTTATTTATATCGTATTGATAGAGTAGGAATGGATTTTTTATTTAATTAAAAATTGATCTGTGATTTTTTTTTGTGAATTTTATCTCATTTTTAGATCATGATATGTATATAATTGTGTGTAACTTTTTGATCTAGTGGTTGAAGATAAGAGTTATGTTTTAGATGAATATATGATTTCAATGTAGTTTATTTTATTGGAGATTAAAATGGTTTTGGGATGTTATGTTATGGAGAATATGAGATAAGGGAATATATAAACCTGGGTACATGATTGTATGAATGATTTATGTTGTTTGAGGAAAGATTTCTAAATTTGTATAGCCTAGTAGAGTAAAGTAGAAGTCATATTAGTAGATATATCCAAAATGATAGATATGATAATATTACCTTCACCTACTTTCATCAGTGGTTAATAATTAACATTTCGAGGATGAAATTTATTTAATGGGGTATAATGTAATGACCCAAGATTTTGGTCCTGTTAAATTAATATTATCTTCCATAGCTTATGTCACACACAACACCAATCTAATACAACACACAAATAAAATTAAAAATTCAATATTAAAATTAAATAAATATTATAATCACTATTATATGAAATAATAAAAATTTATTAAAATAATTATATATTATTATTCTTATTGAATAATATTTTAAAAATAATGGCTTTTGAAAATACATTTAAAAAATGGGATTTTTTATTTTTAATATGATAAATTAAATTGTACATAGATAATAATTTATTATAATGTGTGATATTTAAAGTATTATATCAAAATTAAATTATATCAATATTGATATGAAATAATATTAAAAAATTATTTTTAAAAATGTCTTTTCAAAAAAAATATGTTTTTCATTATATTTTAAGTTTTCCTTGAAAAGATAATTTATTAATATTTGAATTATAATTAAAAAATAACATTTTTTCAAATATATTTTTAAATATTACCTTGTTATGGTTTTTGGGTTTTTTATAAGAAATTGATTATTAGGTCAATAATGAAAAATATGGGTTTTTAAAATAACATGTATTTTATGAAATTATTAGTAAATAATAATAAATTTAAAATTCAAGAAACTAATTTCAAATAAAAAATATTTTTTCATAATTTCATATATAATTTTGAAATATTGGTTTTAATTTAAAAACCATTCTTTTTAATTTTATAACTTTACTTCCATTTTCCAAGAAACGTGTTTTAATACATTATCAATTTTGTATTTTGGAATTAATTTTTTTTCAATTTTATAAATATAATATAATAAAATGTATTTAAAATTTGGAATCATTATTTATAAATTTTTTTATAACTAAAATACTATTTTAATGCTTAAAGGGTAAATTATAATTGCAAGAACTAGTCACCTCACTAAAATTGAAAATGGGTAAAATGGGTTTTTTCCAAGAGAGAAGGGCCACATAAAATTAGAATTTTTTTAAAGATATTTTGAGGAATAAATAAAACTTTTCAGTTTAAATCCCCTTTTTTATAAATTTTAAAACTAATTTCCATGACAGAGACCTAACATTATTGAAATATTTTAGGGAATTTACAAAAAAAATCATCATTCTTCACTTATAAAAGGGGAATACGTCTCCTCACTCCCCCTCATAAAATAACACCATTATTTCAACAAAACAAATTGTCCAACCCTCTCCACCACATTTATATCCACCATAAAAAGGTTATATAATTCATAAAGTACCATCCCTTATAGGATTAACCCCACATTTCAATGTAGATAATCCAAGAAGTCAGGTATAAATTTTTAACCTCTCCTTTCTTGTTTCGATTTTTTATGCCGAATTTTGATTATATAAAACACATTAAACTATATTAAAATTAAAATATTGGTTTAATTAGTATAAGTTTATGTTATTATGATGATTTTACATACATTAATCTCATTTCCATTTTCTATTATGAAAAATGAAATCGTCTCTCATGTGTTTTGTGGACTACCACCACCACGATGAAACGTGTTTCATTTTCCATCACCACAATACAAGGGTGGATATAATAGTTAATTTAATATATAATTATGACATTTAATAAATATTTTTTATTCTATAAATATAAAATATATTACTCATTTTCCATAGTCTATAGAAAATAAAATCATCACCAATGCATATGTTTGGACAACCGCCTACATTGAATGATTTATTTTTGTATTTATTTTCATCACAAATTTACATGGATAGTCATTAGAATGATTTTAATTTAAAATTAGTATTTCATTATATTATTAATTTTATGTAATTATAAATTGGTTAACCTATTTAAAATATGTTCCATAAAAAATTAATGTAAATTCACTTGTAAAAAATAGATTTTTTGAGAAAAAAAATATTTCTTCATTTATTGAAATAACATCATATTGATTTTATTATCCTTATTAATAGTTAAAATTTTCATTTAAAACACTAATAAACACTAAATAATATCATTATTATTCTTTTATATTGATATTATAACTAAACCTCTTTATAACCATCCATTAATGATTGTATGTTCTTATTTGGGATGGTTTAACCACCTACTTGAACAATGATACAAATCTATATCATTTATGACTATGGGAATTAATGTTCGGATAATATATGTCATAAATAAGTAAATTTTGAGTTTTTTTCTTGAATGGTATTATAAATATTTAATTCAATAATAAAACACTATTCACTCACAAAGAATCATTGACACATGCTCATCACCAAATTCATCTGTAAGGATCATAAAAAACACCAAAAGAATGAAATTATAACATTTTATTTAATTAAAAACATAAAATATAGTACCTTTTTTATATTTCTATGATGAACTATTGGAGAAAAATTAATATCAAAATATCTTTGGAGAAACTAGTTCAAAATAGTCAAGATTACTCAAAACTGATATTTATAATAGATAATGACTCAATAATATACACGTAGTGAATAATTTTAAATTAAGTTTAGAAAACAATATATTTATATATATATTTATGGTTATTAAATAATTGGTTATGGTTTTTATTTCTGTTATATAGGTTCATATAGAATGTTTTCAATGTGTAGGGAAACCAGGTAAGGGTTGTATTGGTCTCAGTTCTAATTCTTTGAGACATGTTATATGTTATGCATCATGTTTACTTTGTATGGTGTTCTATTTATTTACTATAAATTTAAAGTTTTATGATTTATTAATTTGTAATTATTTTGGTATACTAATCTAAAACAAGTAATTTTCTTCAAATTATTTTGACACATGTTTCACCTGAGTCATATTACTTTCTATTGACCATATTTTAATTCATTGAGTTGTGGAAATTAATATGAAATTAATTCATATATTATTGGAATGTTTTACCCATTCAATATATTAGGCGAGATCATCTCATGGTTTAAATATTTACCACATAAACCCCTTTTCAAATATTTCATACTTTAAGCAGTATGTTTCATGTATGTGATATTGATAAATAAAATATCATTTCTTTGAGTTATAAATATTTATCTCAAAATTAGTTCTTCTTTCATTTGGATATCCCACACTAGTAATCTATTATATGCAATTTTACAATCCTATTAGGTAAAATTATGTTTAAATAAAAATATTTGTTTATTTCTCATTTTACAATGTATTAATTCAATATAGATAATTTCAAAGTATTAAAAATGATGTTTTCATAATCAAATGATTTGTCTATTGGAACCACATTTAAAATATAAATATTTATTTTATTTACAACGATCCATTATTTAGGTATCGTTTAAAAATTAAACGTTTTTTAAATCCTTCACAGCACCAATTCAATATGTAACTTTTAAATGTTTCTTTTAAGTATATCTTCCAAATATATGTTAAAAATTATTTCTAAATTATATTTTATGTTTTCACCATAATTTTTTTATTTTTTGAATGATTTACACTCATGAAGATTACAATAAATTATTTATCTTATAATAAATATAAAAAATTATTAATAATTTGTGGTATTGAACTCACAGATTCAAATAATTATATTTGTGATCACTTATTATGTGATATCATTAAAATTATTATTTTGAAAGGATGTTTTTCTATGTCAACATCCCCATATGTTTCCTTCATATAATTAGGATATGTTGTTTTGAAACTATCAACCTTATTTCTATATAAGGATTATGAAATGTATATTTATATTTGCATAATGATATATAGTTTCCTTTGTCTTTCCAACATATTTTATTTTTTATAATTTTAATTTTAATTGAAATATATATCATTGTGAATACCCAATTTTGATTATTTTCATTAAGTATTATTTGTCTAGATGCCATTCATTAGTTAATTAGGGTAATTTTCATCTTATCCATTTACCTTTTATACATACGTTGTAATTACCATGTTTTTCTTACCTTGATTTAATAGTATATAACTTGATATTTTTTGAATATATTTTGATATCCGATTATTTACCATGGTTTTAACATTTTGATTAATTATTTATATGAATACATTTTTAAATGAAATGAAATCAATTTTCCTTCCATTTTTTAATTATGCTATAAAAAATGAATGATTTTAAGTGGAATATTTTTTGGAATCCATTCTTAAACATGGGTTTTAATGATGTGATGGTTGAATTTCTTTATGGGGAACACATGTTTGTTGTAACGTCCTGATTAAAGAAGCCGCCTAGAGATGCTCCAGACCCAGTTTTTCATATGGACTCAAGCGCATTTACCCTAATGCCAGAGGCTACTGATAGTAGCGAGGGCCTTGGGTGTGATATTGGGCAAACTATGCCCTCAATAAGAGAGTAACACAAAAGAAGAGAAACCGATAACAATATCAAAAGCAGTAATAATGGCATAAAACATTAAACAGCATAATACTGGAAGTAATAAGCAGCTGGAGAACATATATAATGATGCATGATTTATATTTCTAGAAAATAATGCAAACACATCACAATGCTTAAATACATTAATAAACCAAAGTATGAAAGAAAATAGTAAACAACTCCTCACCATCGCAAGCCTCATCTTAGTCCCATGCTCTCTAGATCTGAATCAGTCAAGTACCTGAAGTATAAGGGTGTTTTCTGTTATCAATACCTACAACAACATAATCTTTTTTGGCCCAAAAGCATAACCCAAATAGATTGTGAGACTAAATCATAATAGGAAACCACCAGGAGATATGTGCCTAATATTCAGTGAATATATATGGCAGGTAATAATCAAAACAAGCAGTAAATAAGGAAGTAATAAACAGTAAACATTCCTAGAGTTTCAAAGCATTCAATCACCACATATCAAGAAAGCATATTATCACAAATAGGTAACCCTCTGGGATGTACTCATAGCCTATCCCCTATAGTCCTACCTAGAAAACATAAGAAACCCTCTGGTAAGTACACACAGTCTAACCCCTCTGGTTCACCTTTTGTAATGTATATCAAAGGAAGCACTCAACATCAATTCCACCTCTAGCCAAAAAATGATCAAAGATGCCCTGAGGAAGGACTCACCGCCAATTCCCCCTATATTCATTTAACCGAATATACAGGTACTCTGAGGAAACACTCAACATCAATTCCCCTTGTGGCCTCATAACATAACTATAGAAACTCTAAGAATCACACAATGTCAATCCACCCTATGGTCTCATAGCGCATTAACAAACAGACACTTTAGGGAATCCCTTAAATCCATTCTCCTTATAGTCTACTACACCATGTTCTCACGACCCTATGTAAGTCAAATGAGGATAACAATGAAAAGAGGCCAAAGTAAACCTCATGAACAACATGGAAATCCAGTATACAAAATAACAACAAGATAGATATAAATCACTCCATCCCAACAATACTAGGCATGGGAAACAAACCAGGCAGCCGAACATGCTAAGCAAGACCAAACGGTCATAAAGAAAACATGCATGGGGAAACAATTTCAAAGCATAGCAATTAACTCTATTCGCCTACAATTAACCTCGAATCATCTATTCAAGAATGGAATTCAATTAACAGTGCTAAAACCATAAACACATAATACCCCGATCATGATTATTGGGCAGTTTTTCATATAAAATTCAATGAATATCTATGGAAAGTCCCAAACCCCCTACCTCGGTGTTATACGATCGTTATACATGAACCTCAAGCCTTGAATCTCTCAAGAACACCATAGATCTAAAAAAATGCCTAAAACATTCAACCAGATATAACATGAGAAAGAAGAGGAATCAAGAAACGAAGCTCTAGAAGAATGAAGAGCTCACTGAGGAGATCGCAACACAATCAATGATGTTTGAAACAGAGAACGGATACTCGTTCGGGGGCCTAGAGAAGAATCACGTCCCTATGGTCTCTCTCGAATGAACTAGGTTGAGAAGGAGACTGTCTTGTCCTTCATACGTGACCTTGATACGTTTAATGAAAAAAATTAAATGGCATGTACTTTATAAGTACACGATGTGTACTTAGAATCATTGGCACCTAAATTAGGTGGTATGCAGGTCACCACACATGGTCGTATGCTTGTCCGTTACATGGACAGCACCCAACTACCTGTGGTAACTGAGTACACGACGTGTACTCATAAAGTAAACACCTTTTACTCGTAAAGTATATAGCATGTACACATAAATTACACGGCGTGTACTAAATAAATTTCTAGAAATTCATCTTTTTCTCAAAATGTCTAGAAAAATGAAAACATACCTGAGAAGAAAATCTGGGTTATTACAAAATTCCCGCATTAAAGAAATTTGTCCCAGAATTTCCCTAGCAAGGCAGCGTAGAAAAATAATCCCCAAAAATCTCTAGCCACTGTGATAATACATCTTCTTTCCTCTCCCAAGTCTCGACATGTACTCATCTGTTTGGCCATAACACTCATACCTGAGGAACAAACCGGCCGTGGAGAACCATCATACCACAATAAACAATCTGGATAGGATTATCCTCAAATGAGGCATCCACCTCTAACTCAACTTCATCTTGTTGAACAACATGAGACGTGTATGAGAAGTAACGTTGGAGCTGAGAAACGTGGAAGACATCGTGCATAGCACGGTACCTCTGAGGTAATTTCAACCGATAGGCAACTGACTGAACTCTCTCAAAAACCTCAAACATCCTGACGTATCTTGGTGAAAGCATACCCTATCTCCTAATCCTCTTATGCCCCAACCTCGGTGTGACACGTAGGAAAAACATGATACTTGACCTCGAAATCCAGTGGTCATCTTCGCTGATAAGAATAAGATTTCTGTTGAGACTATACAGTAGTGATCTTCTTCTGAATCTACTTTATCTGCTCTGTGGTCTCCTGGACAGGACGATGTCCTAACATAGCTTCCTCTCTTACCTCCAGCTAACATAAGGGTGATCGCTATGTCCTACCATACAAATACTCATAAGGTGCCATCTGAATATTTTCATGAAAAATATTGTTGTAGGAAAACTCCACAAGAGGTATGTGCTTCTCCCATGAACCTCCAAATCCAGGATAAATTCACGAAGCATATCCTCAAGTACCTGAATCGAACTCTCATACTTTCCATCTTTCTAGGGGTGGTAAGCTGTACTCAGAAGTCCTTGTGTACCCAACGCCTTCTGCCATCCCTTCCAAACCTGAGAAGTAAAACATGCATCCTTATCTGACACAATGGAGTCCAGAACTCCATATAGAGGTACGATCTCACGGATGTACAATTTTCCCATCTCATCAACACCAAATCTCTCCTTTATTGGAAAGAAGTGATAAACCTTTGGGAGTCTATCAATGATAACCCAAACTGCATCGTTCACTCGAGGATACCTCATCCAACCTATCGCAAAGTACATAATGACGTCATTCCATTTCCATTTGAGAATGGTTATATACTGAATAAGCCCTACTGGTTTCTGAAGCTTCTCATTTACCTACTGACAGGTGGAACACCTCATGAAGAAACTAGAAACATCTATCTTCATTCTTGGACACCATTACTGATAGTGTAAATCACAATACATCTTGGTGACACTAGGATGAACTACCCAAACTGAGGAATGTAAGTCCCACATCATCTATTCATGTATGTCTTATGACACCCATACACGCCCATGGAAACACAAGATCTCAACCTTGCCTATGGTCCATCCAGGAATAGGGTCCTCTCCTGAAATGATTTCTTGTAGAACTAGGCTGTCATAATCTGATTGTTGCCTCATTCGCACTTGATCAGGAAGAGTATAGGTAACAACTATTGAAGAAAGAAACATTTCCCCTTCCTATCATTCACGTCCAAATGCGTCTCAGAGAACAGAGCCATAAGCTACTACTAACTAATGGCCTTTTGAACTGCCTGTATCTGAGTCCTCCTACTCAGTGCATTTTCCACCGCATTGCCATTCCCAGGCGTATAGGCAAGATCAAAGTCAAAAGACTGAAGGTACACAACCTACCATCGTTGTCTCCAATTAAATTCACGCTGAGTGAAGATATACTTGAGGCTTTTTTGGTCTGTGAAAACAACAAAATGCTTTCCCAACAGATAATGTCTCCAACCGCGTAAGGCATAAACAATTGCAGCCAACTCAAGATCATGTGTTGGGTAATTTTTCTCATGTGGCCTCAACTACCGAGACCCGTACGCAATGACTTTTTCTTCCCGTATAAGAACATCTCCAATACCGATACCTAAAGCATCAAATTACACAATATAGCACATTACTGGCTCTGGAAAAACTAGTATCGGTGCTGAATTAAACCTCTATTTGAGCTCCTGAAAGGCTGAATCACCAGAATCATACCACAAGAACTTGTCACCCTTCTTAGTCAGGCCTATCAGTGGTGCTGCTAAGCGTGAGAAGTCATGTATGAAACATTTGTAGTATCCACCCAACCCTAAAAAACTCCACACCTAAAAGAAGTTCTTCAGATGCTCCAAGGAAACTGCAGCTCTCACTTTATCTGGGTCTACTGATACTCCTGTATCTCAGATAACAAGACCCAATAAGTGAATATGGCCTATCCAAAAGTGTAATTTTGAGAGCTTAGCATATAAAAGATTCTCTTTCAGTGTAGTCAAAATGATCTAAAGATGGTTAGCATGGTCATGTAGACTTTGAGAATACACCAAGATATCATCCATGAGATCCACCATGAAATAATCAAAGTATGGATGGCACACTCGGTTCATCTATTCCATAAAGACTTCAGGCGCATTCGTGAGACCGAACGGTATAACCACATACTTATGTGGACCATACATGCTCTGAAAGGTTGTAAAAGGTATTTCAGATGGTTTAATGTGAAACTGATGATAATCAGACCTCAAATCAATCTTTGAGAACACCTGGGATCCTCGAATAAGATCAAAGAGATCATAAATCCTTGGAAAGGGATATTGGTTCTTGGCCGTCAACTAGTTCACCTTTCGATAATCCACACGATAATTAAATACAGTACAAAACCAATGTATGATAGAAAATAGTAAACAAATACTCAGCATCACAAGAATCATCTTGGTCCCATTCTCTCCAGATCCCAAATAGTCAAGTACCTGAAGTAGAAGGGCGCTTGCCCTTATCTATACATACAACAACATAATCATTTTGGGTCCAAAATCATGACCCAAATAGGGTGAGAGACTAAATCCCAGTAGACATCCACTAAGAGATCTATGCCTAATAGTCAATGAATATATATAGCAGGTAACAAGTAAAAGAAACAGTCAACAATGAAGTACTCAATATTAAATATTCCTATAGTTTTGAAGCATTCAAACACCACATATCAAGTAAGCAGATAATTACAAACAGGTAACCATCTCGGATGTACTCACAGCCTATCCCATCAGTTCCTACCTAGAAAACACAAGAAACCCTATTGGCAGTACACACAGTCTAAATCCTATAGTTTAGATTTTGAAAAGGATCTCTCAGGAATCACTCAACATCAATTCCCCATATAGCCAAGAATTATCGAAGACTCACTGAGGAAGCACTCACCATCAATTCCCCCTATAGTCTTTTAACGGAACCTATAGGCACTCTGAGGAAGAACTCAACGTCAATTCCTCCTGGGGCCTCGTAACGTAACTATATACACACTTAGGGAGCACTAAATGCCAACCCCCTATGGTCTCATAGCGTAATAATAAACAGACACTCTGGAGAAGCCCTTTTGTTCATTCTCTCTATGGTATACTAAACCAGGTTCTCAGGGCCCGGTGTTAGTCAAACGAACATAACAATGAAAAGAGTCCAAAGTAAACCTCAGGAACTACTTGGAAATCTATTCTACATCATAACAACATGATAGAATGAATCACTCCATCCTAAAAATACTTGGCATGGGAAACAAACTAGGCAGCCTAACAGGATATGCAAGACCAAATATTCATAAACATAACATGCATTGGAAAACACATTTAAAACATACCAATTATCCCTATTCACCTTAAATTAACCTCTAATCACACATAAAAGCATGGAATGCAATTAACTGGGCTAAAACCGTAAACACGCAACACCCTGATCAATGGTATTGGGCACTTTTTCACATAAAATTCAAAGACTATCTACGAAAAGGCAAAAAACACCTACCATGGTGTCTTATGATCGTTATACATAACATCAAGCCTTGATTCACCCAAGAACACTGAAGATCTACAAAAGGTCTAAAACGTTCAACTAGAGATAACTTGAGAAAAAATATAATCAGGAAACGAAGATCTAGAAGCAGTAAGAGCTTACTGAGGTGATCCCAACTCAATCAACGACAATCGAAATGGAAAACAAATACTAGATTAGAGTCTTGGAGAAGAATCGCAAACTTACGGTCCTTATTGGATAAACTAGGTTTAGAAAAAGATGGTTCTGTCCATTAGACGTGACCCCAGTACGTTAGTTGAATAAAATAAAGTACACAGTGTGTACATTATAAGTATACGTCGTATACTTTCCTTCATTAGTCCCTACATTTGGCAATCTCCTGGTCACCACACATAACCAGGTGCGCTGCCATTACACGGCTAGAACCTAGCTACCTGCGGTAATTGAGTACACGATGTGTACTCCTAAAGTACACAACGTATACTTCAGAAATTCCTAGAAATTCCTCTTTCTCTCAAAAACACTAGAAAAAGGAAAACATACCTGGGAAGAAGATTTGGATTCTTACAACTGTTGTAAATAATTAAGTGATGTATGAGTCCTATATATCCCTCCAGCGTATTGGGTAAATATTTACATCTCATTAGATAATAATGAAATAATTTTTTATGCTCTATCCAAAATTGGAAATAGGTTGTGATGTCTCATCTTCTATAGGGAAATCAGTGAGTGGATCCTGATCCACCAAAGGAAATATATTGTGTTATTTTATCAAATATGTAATAATATCATGTCTTATTTATGTGTAAAAATAACTATGAATGACTTTTTTCAAAGGTATGAAATATATTCATGATTTATTATTAATTTATTCAGTTATTTATGATCCATGCTTTTCTTGGAATAACATTATTATATTCCATAATTATACCAATACTATTATATTATACTCACTTATGATATTGATTATTATCACATTCATTTAACCCTGTTAATAATCTAATAACACCCCTTTTTTATGTTTCTTTTCCCCCCAGATACCTTAAAAATTAATTCATAAGATACGTCTAGAAGGGTATCATATGTAATGAATTTTTGGGACATGTTGAAGAATTTTTATGGATAGTTTTCTTATTTATATATCCTTAAAAATTTCTATTACTTTAAAAAATGATTTTTATAAGTTACTATTTCTTCTTTGTTTAATAAAACACAAATCCAAGAACATATTGGTAATTTATAAAAAAATATGATTTTTTATGTATGATAATTTTGTTGGTATCATTTGTAGGTTGATATAGGGGTTGAGTTAGGTTATTTCAATTAAAATGAATTAGTTATAATCATTAAATATTTAAATATTTTTTATTAATTTTTTAAAATATTTATAAAAAAGGGATGTGTAGGTTTTCGGCAGGATAATTTGGGGAAAATGAAGAAAAAAATAAAATGATTTCCTTGAAAACAAAAAAATGATAAGATATAGTTTATCTAATATAACCATTCATTTACCATTCATCCTTATATATTATATTCAAATAAATTCTATTATAATTTAGTAATTTTTAACCCTAAAATGTTTTAGAATAAAACATAACCCCAATGATTGGAAGAAACAAACCCTAAGTTAAATTTGGGATTTTTGTTCAAGGAACATGACACAATTTTGGTCAATAGTCAACTAAGAAAACACGTACACTATATGAGTTATAAATTTTCAGGTTTCAGGATTATTTTGGAACCCTATGAATTTATCCCAGATTTATTAGACTTTGTTATTAAAGTGTTTCAATCACAAATCATGAATGTTCATTATCATATGCAATGTGTGAATCGTTAAAGTTACTGAGACTTTTAAAAATCATTTCATTAACCATAAATTTAAGAATTATACTAACACTATGTATTTAAGACAACCAATGAAGGTTTTAAGAGATGGATTAACTGAACAAACTACACTCCCATGGGTGGATTTTTCGTTATAGCGACGATTTCAATAATCCAAGGTTTAAAAGGGTATAAGTCAATATAATATACAATCATAGATTCAATATTAATGAATAAAAATAAAAAAATAATAAAAATTATTTTTGATTAGAGTGGTAAATATGTTTTAGGTACGATAATAAAGAAACCACTAGTACAATTGGAGGAGGAGCACCTTCTTGAAAGAGATCCTTGCAACAATCCTTCTTTATTCCAAATGGTCAGAGAAGTGGAAGAAGACCACTATCACTGAAAAGAACTCCACATGCCATGAAATATCCTCTCCATCTATGAATAAATAATGTAAATAAAGAAATGAAAGGCATGGTTAGAAATTTCAACAAGAGTTTGTGTGTAATTTTTTCTATAAAATTTATCTCACATTGACCAACCTTTTTTTTGAGTTACAACTTAAACTAAAAATGGCAATAGTTGAATGAAATAATTATAATTTCATCATTAATATCTTTCAAAAATTTATATAATTCCATGAATGGAGTAAAATTTTATGTCCCAAATAGTGAGGTTTGACTGATTCGATAAAGTACATTATATAATTGACATCAGGACCCCTTTTTCTTTTAAAACATGGGATATTAAAATCATGATATAAATGAAAAATGTATCCCAATTAGTTTAAAATCTATTGTTTAAATTTCAGTAAAATATATTCAAAAAATAAAAATTATTATAAAAATAATAAAGTGAACTTAAATGTGTTGAAACATAATTTTCATTAAATTAAAAAATTCAAGATTAAATTCTGAATTTATGTTAAATATTTAAATAAACCTCCACCTGGGTAAATTATATTATTTATTATAAAACAATGTTAAATAAAAATATTATTTATCAACTCACCCAAGAATTGTCATTTACACTATATGGAAATCATTTAAGATTAATATCAAAACCACCAAAAAATCATGAATGAGAAAATTTTCCAAGAGCTTTTCAAAAATAGAATTCGTCATGTCATATTTATAATAAAATAATTATTATCATGTCATTCTATTAAATTTTAAATTTTTCTTCCTAAAAAATCAATATATAACCCCATAGAAACTTACTTCACAGGTTTTTTCATACTACTCTACACTCTGAATAAATTTAATCTACACATATACACATACTAGTAAAATGAAATTATCATCATAGGCTTGTTAGAACAATCATTTGTTCACATAAAAATATTTGAAGTTATTTTGAATAATTATAATTTTTCAATGAAATTGTGGTGGTTAATGGGAGATGGGTAAAAATAATTAGAAATTTACGATTGAATACAACATGTAATATTGTTAAATAAATGCCCATGAATATTCCTATGAAAATATTAGAAATAAACCCAACATAGTTCTACTTAAAAAATAAAATAACACATCCCCTTTCCAATGAAATAGTCATTTATTCAAACAATGAATAAAATTAATGAATTCATATTAAAACTAATTTATTAATTTTTTCTTAAATTTTTTCCATTGAAGATGTCATGAAATAGAAATGAAGATAACCAATGAAAATTAATAAAAGTGACCATAATTTTTTATTCAATAAGTGCTGTAATTTTTTAATTTTTATGATGAAGGGATGATAGGAATAAAGTATAATCAAAACTTATTCAATAAAATTTATCTTTTTAAACTACCCGTTATATTTTCACTCACCTCTTACCAACCAAAAAAATGAATTTCTTTCCAAATAACACTCATTAAAGGCCCTAATCCAACATTCAAACATCACATATCCATGAAAAATATTATTTATGAAGATACATAATGATGAAATTATATTATAATTTGGAATAAACATATAAATCAATTGAGGAATTATAAGGTCTAAATGAGGTTAAATGTAAATTATAAGTCTGAATATAAAAATGTTGTTGAAAAATAAATTTTGTAGTTATAAAAAAAATACTTTCACACACTCCAAAACATTAAAAATAAGAAATAAAAATTTCTATTATTTGAACAAAATTCATGTTCCATTAAATAATGTGAGGTTTTTAGGAATATTATTTCAATGGTGTTTGAAATACCACATTGGAATATAAAAGTAGTGTGAGTTAGTTTTTCTAAAAGAAAGGATTTCCAAAAGTAGTCCAACTCATAAAAAGGATTGAAGATTTTTTTTAAAGTTCCATATTAACAATCATTTAAACTCCAATCATCCAAAAATAAAAGGAAATATTCTAAAATAAAATAAAGGGAGAAAATTTATGATGAATATTCAATTAATCTAAAATATCCTATAAAAATATGAAGGTTTTAAATTTCAACATAATTAAATAAAACTTTCTATTTTAAAATAAATCATAAACATCATTCTCATAAAATATGTGGTAGGAATTAAATAAGTAGAAGAAATAAAACCTAGTTTATTTTGAATCCGGTGGATTTGAGTTACGATTATAAAATCCACAAAATGTAATAAATAAAATGAAACAATAGAATTAAAAAAATTAAAGAATTTAGTTAATATAAAAAACAAAAGATAAACATGGGTTATCTCCTAGGAGGTACTATGTTTATAAAACATTCATCTAGAATGTATAAGGATCAGCACACATCTTAAAGTTTATGTATTTTCATTGATTGGTACATAAAAAATGTTCTTTTTTAATTATCCAAATGTGGATACCAATAGTGGAATCCCTAATGAAAAGAGATAAAATATCCAACCTATATAATAATAAATAAATAAATAAATAAGAATTATGATGTTTGAAAATAAGGATGGGGTACTTCATATTAACAATCATGGTGTTGTATATCATACATATTCATTTTTTTAGAAGATCTAGTCATATAAATATTGTCTATTTGATCTATTCTTCATTTTTAGCTGACGCCATTGAGTGGTTTCATGTGTAAAACATAGGTTTAGTTTAGAATTTTTTATTTATAAATGATAATAATGATGAAATAATTTAATTAATCCATTTTTTGAATATTTAAATATGAATAATTAAAATTTATATTATCCCCTAGATTATAATCAGCTTTTAGGTAAGCCTTCACAACTCCTAGGGCTTCATCATCTTCAAATTCCACCAACATATTCTCCTCGGTAGTGGAAACTCCATATTCATCTCAATCCCTCTCCATGACTAGAATATATATTAGTTCCTCAAAATGAAAAAAAGTTAGTGAATTTATTTTATAATAGTGTAAAATCAAAACATAAGATAATCCAATGTTAATTATACTCACTTAAACTAATCATCTTCAATTATTAGTTTTTATTGAAATTCATCTGGATAAATCAAAGAATATTGTAAGTGATAAGGGTTATACAGTTCAGATTCCACCTATATAATAACTTTTTAAAAAGTAATTAGGATTAAAACATCGAATTCCGTGACAACCAAGGATTTTTATAAGGTAGTGTGATAATCCTTTGAGATCTGTAGATATAGATTCTAAAAATGGTCAACTGAGGGGTTATTCTAGGTCATTGATGAGCTCCTTGAATGAAACCTCTCTAAAAATTGACTTACACACCACTCGAATCATATTTTCAAATTGTTTCATAGTTTTACTAATGGTAGGGGTTGTGTAAATGATACTTGTTTTTGTAAATGTAATGTATATAATGAGTGATGGATATAGAGCCCAAAAAATTGTGTAATTTTGATGAGTGTTCTCATGTGACCCCTCAAATGATTTGTGATTTATACTATGTTATACATAGGGTACGACTTCGATATAGTCTCTTGAGTAACCTTAGTTTTGATCAAACAATATACTAATTTAATTTAATAATATTTTTTATTAAAATAAAAAATGGAAATGTGGGGTTTGTTGGGTGACTTTGGAACAGGAATAGGAAAGAAGAAGACAATTTATGTCAAAGCACCCAAATGATAATAATTAATTGATCTAAAATGTAACTTCATTAAACATTTAGTGTTATACTATATTATTTAATCCATTAAATTGAAAATTAATTTTTTTTATTTTTAGAACCCTATAGAATAAAACACTACCACAATGATTAGAAAAAATGAACACTAAGAAAAATTTGGAATTTTTATTTTCAAAAATCTACTTATATTAAATTTCCAATGATAAATCATTATAAATGTTCAGTTGGAGAAGTGTGCACAATATTTAATATATATTTTCTGATTAATTTTTTTTTTAAATTTGATCCTTGTGGTTTGAACCCATGATTATTAGATTTCATGTTAAAATGTATATCTCACAAATTTCACATTCTAGATACCATGTGGAATGTGTGAATCATTTGAGTGATTAAATCTTCCAAAAAATCATTTACCACAATTTTAAAATTAATATTTATTATTTAGATTCAAAATAGTAATGACAGTTGTAAATTTATGATTTTCCATAAAATTAATTACTCTCACATTGGTGGATTTGACTTCGTGTATATGATTTTCACAAGAATAGGTTTGAGGGGGTATAACCAAATATCATCTCCACTCATAGATTACAAACTAAAAAATCATAATAATAAAATAAAAATGGAATAAAAAATAAGTTTTATTAATGAAAAAGATATATTAAATGAACAATAACAAAGAATAATAAAGTATAAGAAGAGGGTGAACACTTCATGTTAGATATACTTATTATAACACATATCACTAACCGTTCCAGGATACCATCTAATATGACATCCAGTATGAACTCTGACATGGCTTGAAGAGATATATCGATGACCAGGGGATGCAAACAAGTTCTTAGGATTCTAAAAACCTATTTGAGAATATTTTTCTCCAATATTATTAAAAAATATACATCAAATACTAATAATACATGTACATAAACATTACGGAAAATATTCAAAAACATTATACACAAAAGAAGAGTCAAGTAGAAATTATAGATTAAAAAATTAATATCTACAAAATAGAAAAAATAAAAGAAATGGGGGGGGTAAACTAGATAAAAAACCTCCATGTGATATGTGGGTTGAAAACCACCATACAAACACCATCAACTACAGCCAAAGAAGCTGTTAACAAGTGTACTTTCTACAATCAATAAGAAAGGCCTTACCTGTACCTGAGTCAAAAAAATAAATTTCTACATCTAATCAAGTGTATATATAGGAACTGAGATCATTTTCCTTTTTAGATAAAACTATTAGTTTCCATTCATAACCATAATATGATCAAAAAACAATCTATTTTTTAGAAAAAAAAGAATCAATTTGGTTTTGAAAACATGATTTTTCATCTTAGAGAAAATTAATAATTTTGGAAAACATGTAAAAAGAGAATAATAGAGATAAAAACTATGTTTATCCCTCAACTATCTAGTTTACTCAGATATAGGTACATCATATGTTGGTTATCAAACCCATAACCTTCCCATGCATGAGCCATTTGAAGGGACACACCCATGGACTAATGGTACCTTCATGTAGCCTATTTGGTGTTCTATCTAAAACATAATAGGTATACACGATTCAAGAACCTTCCAATTCACCTATATAATAGTCTTAGACAACCTTCTTAGATACCAAAGGCTATCAGGTTCTTTAATTTACTTCACAAGCCACAATCCTCCATTAATCACAAGTCTACACATGCTCACAATCCTTTTAAACCCATTTTGAGAGGGGTTAGTTCTTTTCCAAAATTCTACAAGCAAAAACAACCTTAAAACCCATTATTATAAAACAATTTTTTTTAATTTTAGATAATTGTTTTCCTTGAAACAGTTTGAAATATTTCTATATATATTTTTAGAGCTAGGCTCAAAGACGGAGAGAGACTTCAAGTCATGATGTTACCCAAATTAATTTTATCAAATTATTAAATATATATTATATTAATCATGAAAAAATTCATAAATAAAATGAGATAAATCTTAAAAAAATGCACATATTAAAAATCTAAGACCAATGTTGAGTATATAACACAATATTTATCCAAGCCATGAAATAAAATGAGCCTGCATAGGGCATTCAAAATCCTTTCTCATTAATGGTACATTATGAGAATTAATTAATTATTAAATGAGCTAATTAATTAATTTTACCTCAACTGATAACACTATAAGAGTACCACCATGAATATTTATCTAGGGTTAGCCACATAATTCTTTGGGGGAATCCATAGTTCTTCCTCCCTCCTTTTTTGACGTATCATGTCGTGCGACGATGAATCTACAAATCAGAGAAGACCATGATGTAGAGAATAAATAAAAATATTTCAAATCATTGGATGATGAATTTTCATCAATGATTGATTTATAATATATTTAGGACTCATTATTTGGTGTTTTTATTCCCTTTCATTGAATAATTGAGTTTATAAAAATTCTTTCTCTGATCTTAACCCTTTCTTGAAACCTTTTCATGTTCTCTGGTATTGGAATTCCATTATTTTCAATTGTTATCTAACCATGAGAACCCTATTCTTGATTTTATGGCCAATAACTTTTAGAAAATGACTTAAAAAATTGTAGTGGTGATTTTCAACATTACATCTTCATGTTTGTAACTATTTATACCTCGAGGTCCTGATTTGACAGTTATATGTGGTACTGAGCCCGATCAGACCCACAAATTCATTGCGGTTTCTAAAAAAAATTATATTTATGAATCTATATCCATATCTAGGATTTTGATGCTAAAAGAGAGATATTTTTTATGATAAAATTATGAATCAAAACCCATTGAAGGTATGGGGGCATTCAGTTCATGTGACAAAGCCACTAGAAATGAATGGAGATGATTTTCAGGGAGCGGCGCACAGAAGTGTGATTCATGACCAGATCTGCTCATCTCGAATAGATTTGAGGAAATATATAATGTGGTATAGTCTAAATCAAAGAAGAAAGATCAGAACATAGAATATCAAAAAAAATCCTACTATGAGGTGTGTACAAGGATGAATACACAACATTTATCCCCTTCCCTATTGGAGGATAGGGTTTTAGAAAACATAAGGATGACATGATGGTTAACCCTCTTACACACCATGTAGAAATTTTGGGTTGAACAACCCATATGATGGATCACATGGGTGAAAATTTAGGTATATGTACACACTGACATACTCATGTAAAAAGACATGAGGTACGATACATGGACACAAGGTCTGGTACACAGACACGGGGTCCGGTACACAAACATGGAAAACAGTACATATTTGGTCCCCAGTTATCTAGGATTCACAATGTAGTCCGCCAACACAACGTGTACTCCTACACGATTGGGAACCATGTTCCATCCAGGGACATGGCCTAGTGGTAGATTGGGAATGCACACCATGTGGGGTCACTCACATGCAATGCACAACTAGTTCTTTTTTCCGGAATCTTTAACCATCTGTATCCGCTCCATTTGAACATAAATTTTGGATTTTGAGTATCCTATAATGATTTTTCTTTCACATAAAACACAATGGTTCCTTTAGTTTAATATTTAGATATATGATGTTAAATGTACCATACATGGTACCTACTAAGTCAATTGTCGATGATGACAGTGATCGTGCATGATCACCAATGGCCTTCTGAGTGGTACCCTCCAATAGAGCTAGGATGTGGGCCCTCAACATATTTTTATTGGTACCCTCAAGTAGAGTTGGGAATTTCATCTTCAGTTCTATTACTGTGGTACCCCACTATTGTACTAGTGCATGGGTCCCCAACATCTGAGTGGTACCCTCCTGTTGAGTTGGGCAGCGGGTCCTCAACCATGAGGGTGGAATACCCATTGGCATGGGTGTTGGTCCACTACAAATAATTTTGTTGTGGTGCCCCCAATCAGTATGGGTGAGGGTCCTCTAATTATAGTTTTTACCCCCTCTATTATGTGCAATAGTGAAGAGGGATGACTGACTTGGAAAATTAATTCTAGGTTGAAGTGTGAGGTGTTGGGTATTGTTGATGGAAATTGGGAACAATTTGATAATCTTATTATTGGGATGAGCTTTGAGATAGATATACCTATAATTACTCATTTAGGATTCTTTTGATTGAGTATATATATATATATCCTCTTTTTATCCATGCATTGAATTTGGATACTCTCCTTCCAGGGAAAGTGAATAAAAATGGGGTATTACTTGTGATTTATTGTGTTTATCATATCAGGGTTGTATAATTCTACTCTCCTAATATATGAGGAAAATTAATTAATGTTAGGCTATCTACTCACCATGTTTAACCCCTTGTGTTTGGATGAACTTAATTTCACAATTTGTTTGGTTGATTTGTACTCTTACACTATACCTTGTGTTATGTACTATGGTTCTCTTCTGATTGTATCTCTTACTTCTACCCCTTCAACTTTTGGGGTTTATTATTCGGTATTTATATACTCACCCCTGCATGGGTTTTTCCCTCATGTGTTGTGTCTTATAAATATGATAGATTGGTTGACCATGACTACAAAAATGATTAGGGATACTTGGTTCTTTGAACATGTATGGTGGTCATATCATAGGATTCAGGAGTTGGGCTCTCTCAACTCTTTATATTTCTAATTTTCTGTCAGGTTTGGAATCATTTCTAGTTGGGCATACATTCTTTACATTTAATTTTTAGTTTATACATCTGTAGTTTTATACTTTCTAGAAGGTCATGCATGGTTGGTTTACATTACAACAATTCTACATATTTTACTCATTCACCTAATCAATTTTTCATTGAAATGGTTGTTTGTGTGCATATAGGAACGTCAGTAATGCCTTCCTAATGTTAGTTATAGATTCACCACTTGTGACCACCCCTATCTTACAGAGGAGGGCTTGGGGTAGTTGTGGATTTATCCCTGTCCTAGGAAGGGTCATGATAGATTTGTATCAAAAAAATCTCATTCATAGGGATGTCTTTTTTTACATCCTATTAAGATTATTTTTTGGGTTTGTGGAAACAATGCAGAAATGTCTTGAGTGTGGCTCTCAAGCTAGGAAATCTAGTGATGGTGTGACGACTGGCGTATCCATTTATCATGAAACTGAATACTTTCTTGTTATCTCACTATGTTGATAAATTTGTCACAATGGATTAATGGTAGATGGATCTTATAGAATTGAGAATTTGATTATTCTTCTTGATTCATCTCCCAATTATTGTTGATATATATTAATTCTCAGCTACCTGTTATATTCCTTGATAACTTTTAGGATTCCTCTACAATGATATCAATCGAGGATACCATCTCTGGTTTGTGGTGATGACCCGATGAGAGATGACCCGATGAGAGATGAGGCCTCAGTTCCAAGTCATTCCTTTGATCCCCTTACTCAAGGTGGGAAGGTAATAACACCTTCCCCTATCAAGTAGTAGATCATTACCAAAGTGAAGGATGAGAATTCACGTAGGCTTATCATGATCATGAGTTTTAGGGTCAGATACCACTCAGGTTCTATGGTGATCTTGAAAATTATGAATCGTAGGATTGGGTAGAGTTAGTGGCCCATGTCTTCAAGCTTATTTAGACTGAAAAATATGAGTTTTTTTACCTCGCCGCTATAATTTTCCATGGTGTTTTTTGGTGATAGTGGAGCCCTTTTACGTAGATTCATGATGAGTTGAAAATTTAATGGACTAACATCCAAAAAACCTTCGATCAGGATTACTACTCCTACTACTTACACTCAGACTATATCAATAGATTTTTGAGTTGCAACAGTGTGGGATGACAGTGGTTGAGTATGAAGAAAGTTCCCCAGATGTTATGCATTACTCTGTTGACATGATCTGTGATGGCTACATCTATTCTTGGATGTTTGAGTAGTGAATCTACAGAGAGACATGTGTTTGAATTTTACCCTTATGCGTCCCCACCTATGGAGGGTTGTTTGAGTGGGAACTGGGGTAAGACATATTTTTTTAGAGATAATCCAGAAATCTGGAGATGGAAGTTGGAGACTCAAAGCTGAGTCATTTGTAGCAGCTAGTAGATTCTAAGCACCATGATCTCAGTGTGTGAGATATTTCCATGATTATAATCTGAACCATGGTCATATGAGAAAAAGAGAAAAATGATAGACCAGTGATGTGTGATTATTTACTTTAGAAATATGATGTCAAAGGGACCGAGATTGGCCGACTAGATGTGTTGATCAATACATGACGATAGATAATGAACCTCCATAGTAGAGGCGGTATCCTAATCGGGGATCTCCCATGTGAGGCCAGGGTGGTCTCCGAGGAGGTGTAGCTAGCTGAGGAGTAGTAGGATCTATGGGTGTTTGACAAAGTTATGAGATCCTTCCACCACCACCACCAGTCGGCCCATGTCAGGCTTACGGAGCTGGCTGCTAGGGCCACAAATGGATGAAGGATTTGGATGTCTAGGATCCCACAGTGCATGATATGATAAGAGTTATGATATCTATGTTTTATAAACTTAATTAAATATTAATAGACATACGTTATATCCATTATATTGTCTATATACTCTTGGTGTGAGAGCTAGAGATCCAAGTTGAGGTGTTAGCCCAGTAAATTCATCTTGAGGTTCCTATAGGGAAAACTTCTTCTATATATTTTATCTGTCGGTAGTTCAAGATATTTCTTAGTGGATCAAGGTTTAAATGGGACCTTTAGGTTATCATGATGGTACCCTATGATTTCATGTTGTGTATGGATTTTTTTTCATGGTCTAACACCAAATTGACTTCAACTATAGAAAAGATAAATGCCTAATCGGTGATGGGATAAGATAATCCTTTTCTGGAAAGAGAGATCATATGGTAGGGAAAGTGGGTTATACAAGAAATAGGATGTAGCCTCTAAGAACCCAGATCATTATTTCAGGTATGTTTTTCCTCTTCTGATTGTTATTGGGAAAAAGAGGAAAATATGGAAATTTTTTAAGTACACGCCGTGTACTACGATGCCGCCAGAGGCTGTGTACTGGTACTGTCATGGCCACACACACAGCCATGTATCGATGATGTGGAGGCCATCTAAATATGAGAACGAAAATGGAAATTACACACCGTTTACTTCAAAATTACATGTCGTGTACTTTGTTTTTTTCATTAAACGCTATGGGGGCGTGTCTGAAGGACAGAAACCACTCCTTCTAGGTTTTGTTCATCCTAGAGCACCGAGCATCTACGTATCTTCAACAAGGACCTGGTCCTCCATCCTCCCTTTGATTCTAACACCATTGAGAGTGTTGGAATTGTAGCGGTAAGCTCTTCCTTCTTCCAGAGCATCGTTTTCCAATTAATCTTCTTTTCCAAGTTATCGTGGGTTGAACGTTTTGTACATTTTCAAAGATCTATGATTTTTTAAGAAGTTTCAAGACTCGTGGTTCAATTATATTGATCTCATAACCCTGAGGTAGGTGGTTTGTTCCTTTCCGTTGAAATTCCATGAATATTATGTGGAAATTCCACCAATACCCTTGAATGAGGTATTGTGTGTTTACCATTTTACCCATGTTGTATGCCTTCCATGCTATTATTCCTGTGTTAAGTATGTTTGAATATAAATATGGTCGAACTACTATGATTTGGAGGTTCTTCCCATGCACATTCTGTTTATGACTGTTTGGTCTGGTTTTACCTTGGATGATTTTTATGTTTCAATGCCTGTTGTAGTAGGATGGAGAAATGTTTTCTGACATGCTTGATATAATGTAGAACTGTTTATCCAAGTTGTTCTGTAACTATACATTGGCCATATTGTATTGCTATGCCATAATCCTACACAGGTCCATGAGAACCATGTGTAGTAGACTATAAAGGGATAAACCGACTGAGATTCCTTAGATAGTCTTTGAGCTTTAGGCTATACGGGGATTGACAAAGTGAGCATCCTTAGAATGCCTTGGATTACTTTTTGTTAAAAGGGGATAGATCATGAGAGCTTCCTCAGAGATTCCTTGACTGCTTTAGACTATATAGGGATAGTTTTTCTGAGCTTACTCAAAGAGTCTCTATTTTGTTTCATTGAAAGGCCTGATTACCATAGGATATAGGAGGGATTGACTATGTGAGCTTCTTCAGAGAGTCTATGAATGGCCTGGGATATAACTTGGATTGAATGTGTGTGATTCCTCAGATATTCCTTGACCTTGGGGGTATAAGTGGAATTGACCTTGCGAGCTTCCTTAGAGAGTTCCTGACTACCCTAGACTATAAGGGGAATTCACTATGTGTGCTTCCTTAGGGAGTCATTATAATTCCATATGACCAAACCAGAGGGGTTATACTGAGTGCACTGCCGAGAGGTTTTTTGGTACTTGTTAGGTAGGACTAGAGGGGATGTATGTGAGTACTTCCCAGATGGTTACCTGTTGTGCTTTGCTTCTTGTTAGCTGTTTCTTGACTTTAGAACTATGGATTGTTTATTATTCAGAATGTTCCTGTTTACTGTTTTCTGTACTTTTACCTACCATATATTCACTGATTGTTACGCATAGATCTTTGGGTGGTTTCCTACTAGGATTTAGTCTCACACCCTATTTGGGTCATGCTTTTGGGACAAAATAGACTATATTGTTTCAAGTATAGACAATGGAAAGCGCCCTTCTACTTCAGGTACTTGACTTGTTGTGGAGCTGGAGAGCATGGGACCAAGCATAGGCTTGAGATGCTGAGGAGTTGTTTATCTTTATTTTGTACTTTTTTAGTACTATTTGTATTTCCAGCATTGTGACTTGTTTGGCTGCTTTCCTAGACATATGTATCATTCATCATATAGATATGTTCCCTTGCTATTTATCATATTTACTCTTCTTCTGTTCACTTGTGTATGGATTGTTTACTACTTCCGCAATGTTTATTGTTTTTCTCTTTATCTGTGTACTCTAACAATGAGGGCATAGTTTCCCCACTATCACATTCAAGGCCCTCGCTTCTAGTCTGTATCCTCTGGAATTTGGGGAAATGTTCTAAAGGCCATGTGACCAACCGGGTATGGGAATCCTCTTGGTGGCTTCTGGAACTGGGATGTTAAAATGTGGTATTAGAGCAGGTTCTTTTCTCTTGACTTGCGGTTTGGAGCCTATAGCTAGGGATAGGGGAAATAGGTACATGGTAAGAAGTTGTTCCCTGGAGTAGCTATCTTGTGTACAGGGAAAATCCATACTTCCTCATTTATAGGAATTTTACTAGCTTTCAAATTTTATAGTTGATTTGATTTCACCATTGGGTGATTCACATGCTTTGTGTTGTTATCGTTGTTGTTATTGTGGTTCTATTTCTGTCGCAACTCGATGAGATGAGGGTATTCCATCTCATGCATCATATAGGAACTTGTTAGAAATCACATTTCATGCATTCTTGCCATGCCATCTAGGATGCATCAGCGATTTCATGTTGTTGTGATAGATGTTGTGTAGATTATGAATGCTATTGTGATAGATGATTTGATAGATTCTCTATTTTTTGATAGGCAATTTGTTTGTATAGTTCATTTTCTTAAATGGATTCCAAAAAAAATTTCTTGAGGTGTTATGGGCCCTCATGGACTGGAATTTGGGGGATCATTACTTGTTTACCTTGTTATAACTTGTATAAGATGTCAAACATTGATTGACGGGGAGTATGGGCCCTCACAGATCAGAATTTGGAACCTTCTGAATTCGTTTAATTATTTTTCTGGGACCTAGAGTAGTTTCTGAGACATACTATCCAGAAAAACCTAGAATACACGCCGTGTAGTTTGGGATACACACTATGTGTTCTTCTGTTCAGGAAGAAACATTTCTTCAAAAGTACACATTGTGTACTTTTGTACACTCTATGTATTCTCTAAACAGTGTCATAGACTGTGTAGGTAGAGCCACGGGATGGGTAAATTCTTTTTGTAACACATCGTGTACTAGTTTATCACACCGTGTAGTTTGAAATAGGTACGCCAGCCATGTCACAAACAACACGAGACATGTTATCTTTTCACATATAGGCTGTTTCTGAAGTTTACATGTTGTGTAGTATGACCTGGGTACCTGGCCATGTCACGAACAACATGGGTCTATTTTACCTCTTCTCATACATACCATGTACTCCTGGAACACGCCGTGTAGTGTCATCCATGTAGCTATCCATGTAGCTAACAACACGGTCTGGTGAAGCTTTTCGAAGTACATGTCGTGTCCACCTTGAACACATCATGTTGTTTTGTCTTAAGAGATCCGTGTGGCTAGACCGTGTAAAAGGACTTGGGCAGGGAAGAGGATTCAAGTACATGTCGTGTGTTCGGACAACATGATGTTTATTTGGGGTGTTACACGACTAGTTTAGGAGGAAGTACACACCCATGTGTATGACTTAAGGGAATACGCCCTGTAGGAAAAATACAGGCCATGTAGTCATGTTTTAAAAAACGTGAATGATTTCTTTCTTCTGTTCAATTCATGTCCTTCTAGTTTTCCGTTTTTTATAATCTTGAATCTAAGGTGTGCATTTGACCTTATAGAGTCATGCCACCGAGACGTCCTCCAGTTGATTTCCAGTTGCAGGGCAGTGATCAGATGCCCAATGTGGCTGATTAGGGACTTCATGTAAATCCTCCTGCCGTGCCAGCCTTGGTACAAGCAGTTATGCCAATTGCAGGCGCTGATGTCCAGTTTAGGGAGGGTTTTCTGAGGATTATGCAGACCTTCTAGGGAGCGCAGCCTCCTACCCGGTTGATTGCTGATTTGACATGGGTTTTCCAGTAGCAACATCCTCCCACCTTCTCAGTGGATGTAGGACCTCAAGCTACAGAGTCATGGTGCAAAGCCACACTGAAGATCTTCGAGCATCACGAGGTACCACCATAGTGTTTGGTGAAGCTTGCGACCTACATGCTCTAAGACTCAACCCAGAGATGGTGGGATGTCATCTCTCAGGTGGGATGCCACCAGAATATGGCTTGGGAGGAGTTCTAGAATATCTTCTATGATTCCTTCTACCTAGAGACCTTAAGGTCTGATTGAGCCTAGGAGTTCAGGAGCTTAGAGAAGGGTACTATTTTTGTGATGGATTATTCATCTCGTTTCACAGAGCTGCAGTGTTTCACGCCTATCCCAGCAGGTGATGAGTTGTTCCTCACTAGGAAGTTTGAGGACAGTCTCAGGCAAGCGATCAGGTACTAGTTGAACATCGTCAAGTTGACTTCGATATCCTCTATTGTCAACCAAGCACTGATCAAAGTGTGCAATTTGATAGATTCTGGAGCAGTGAGCCAGGAAGGTTCGACAACCAGAGTTAGTATTCCTCCTGCTGATAGAAGGAAGCACTGTAGGGAGCTTTCTCAAGGAGATCAGAGTAGGCGGGATGCACCTTCTGGTAGCCATGTGGTGTGCTACCAGTGCGGTAGAAGTGGGAATATGAGGCCACATTGTCTGAGAGACCTGATGGAGTTCCAATATTGCGGCAGGATGGGCCATCTCTAGTGTTTCTGTCTATTTTTCCCTTCAGTAGCCGGAGACAAGGTTTCTTCTATGACTCCTCATTTAGGAGCATCACCACCAGTTTCTCACCAGTCTGGTAATTGGAGTTCTTCTGGCCGATCAGGCCATGGTGGAGGTTGTGGACGGGGTGGTCAGTCGCCGGTCTATCAGCGAAAGCTGGGCAGATCAGCTCAGAGTAGTCAGGTAGGGTCACATGGCTGTGGAGCAGGCCAAACTTTTGCGATGGAGAAGACCCAGCAGGAGTAGAATACTAGAGCTTCCACCGTTCGAGGTATGATCTTTGTAGCCTCAGTTTTATCTTTTGCTCTTTTCGACACACGATCTTGCCATAGCATTATCTATGATACTTTTGGGGAAAGATGTGGTCTATGAATATTTTCTTCTGTTAATATCTTGACACTAGACACGCCATTGGGGACCAGAGAGGTTAGTGTACGTCAGTGGAGAGAGTTCCCTCTTGAGGTTGCAGGTTGTCACTTCTTATGGGACCTCTATGTCCCAGAGATGACAAGCTATGATGACATTCTCAGAATAGACTGGTTAGTTCCATTCTAGGCAGTCATTGATTGATATCACCATTGGGTGAGTTTCATATCACCAGAGGTTGGATATATTCAGCATCGGGTCGAGTGGGATGTCCAGGTGAGTTGAGTAGGACCCGACTATCATGGTCTAGGAGGAGTTAAAACCCATATTTCTAGTATATATCTAGATGACCAGGGGACTTCACAGTTAGAGTTTCCTCCAATGGTAGATCATTTCAAGGATGTCTTTCCATAGGAGTTTTTAGGTTTGCCTCTAGAGTGTGAGGTAGACTTTTCTATTGAGCTCATGCCAGGAGTGGCACCGGTGTCCATTCCTCCTTATAAAATGGCTACACCTAAGTTGAAGGAGCTCAAGAAGATGTTGGTAGAGTTGCAGGAAAAGGGTTTCATATGATCCATTACTTCTCCTTGGGGTTCCCCTATCCTATTTGTGAAGAAGGAAGACAACACCCTCAGGCTTTGTGGGGATTAACGGAAGCTGAACCAGTTGACGGTCAAGAACCAATATCCCGTGCCGAGGATTGATGATCTCTTTGATCAGCTTCGAGGAGCGTGGGTGTTCTCAAAGATCGAATTGAGGTCTGGTTACTATCATTTTCACGTTAGACCATCTGATATACCTCTCATATCTTTTAGGAGCATGTATTGTCTATATGAGTATACGGTTATGTCGTTCGGTCTCACGAATGTGCCTTCGGTTTTCATGGCACTGATGAACCCAGTGTTCCATTCATACATGGATTCCTTCGTGGTGGTCTTAGTGGAAGAAATCTTGGTTTACTCTCACACTCTATATGACCTTGCTACCAATATTGAGATCATTCTGAGTACACTAAGAGATCATCGGTTATATTTTAAGCTCTCTAAATACCACTTTTGGATGGATCAGATTTACTTCTTGGGTCATGTTATCTCAGAGATAAGAGTATCAGTAGATCTAGAGAAAGTGAGGGCAATAATTTCTTGGGAGCAGCTAAAGATCATCTTTGAGGTACATAGTTTCCTAGGGCTGGCTGGATACTACAGACGCTTTATAAAAAACTTTTCATGCTTAGTAGCACCGTTGTCATGTCTGACTAAGATGGGTGTGAAGTTCTTGTGATCAGATTCTTGTGAGTCAGCCTTTCAAGAGCTGATGTGGATGTTGATTTCAACACTGATACTAGTCTTTCCAGAGCCAAGAAAGAACTGTAGTTTTTACTGCGATGCTTCAGGTATCGGGCTGGGAGCTGTGCTGATGTAGGGAGAAGGAGTCGTTGTGTACGGGTCTCGGTAGTTGAGGCCACATGAGAGGAACTACCCAACGCACGATCAGGAGTTGGAATCTATTGTTCATTCCTTACACTGTTGGATACATTGTCTTCTAGGAGATCATTTTGGGGTTTTCACTGACCACAAAAGTCTCAAGTAAATATTTACTCATCGTGATCTGAATCTGAGACAGCACATGTGGGTCGAGTATCTTTAGTCCTTTGAATTTGTGCTTGATTAGACACCTGGGAAAGGTAACAGAGTGGTTGACACGTTGAGAAGGAGAACTTAGATACAGGCAGTTCAGTAGGCTAGCAGTGAGTGGCAGCTTATGGCTCTGTTCTCTAAGATGCATTTGGATGTGAACGATAGACAGGGGCAGACTTTTCTATCTTATGTAGATGTTACCTCTACTCTTCTTGATCGGGTACTGATGAGGCAGCTATCAGACTCAAAAGGCCTAGTACTGTGGGAGAGTGTGTCAAGAGGGGACCCTATTCCTAGATGGACAGTAGATTAGGATGAGATCTTGAATTTTCGGGGATGCAAATCGGTGCCAGAAGACATACATGAGTAGCTGATGTGGGATTTTCATTCCTCAATTTGGGCAGTTCATCCTGGCATCACCAAGATGTATTGTTATCCACCCTGCCAATATTGGTGGCCACATATTAAGAGAGATTTTGCTGGTTTTGTCATCAGTTAATCCACATCTTTATAGGTGAAAGCGGAGGATCAATGACCAATAGGTCTTTTGCAGTTGTTACCCATTCCAGAGTGGAAGTGGAACGATGTTGCAATGGACTTTGTGACCAGTTTTCTGAGTTCACCTCAAAGGAATGATAATGTTTGGGTTGCCATCGACAGGCTTATGATGGTTTTTCAATTCTTACCAATCAAGGAGAACATAATTATTGATGAGCTGGGATAGTTGTACAACCATGAGATTGTACATCTACATGGATATCCACACTCCATTGTTTCAGACAGGGATGTGTGTCTTACTTATTAGGTCTAGAAGGGGCTTGAGAAGGCTTTTGGTATGTAGGTACATTTGAGTACAGCATACCATCCCCAGACAGATGGCCATTCCAAGCATACGATTCAGGTTCTTGAGGATATGCTCTGAGCTTGCATTCTGGACTTTGGAGGTTCTTGGGAGAAGCATATACCTCTTGTGGGGTTTTCCTACAATAATAGTTTTCAAGAAACTATTATAATGGCACATTAAGAGGCATTGTATGGTAGGCCATGCTGATCACCCTTAGGTTGGATAGAGGTAGGAGAGGCAGCATTGTTGGGTCCTCATCCTGTCTAGGAGACCACAGAGTAGATAGAGTTGATTCGAGAGTGGATGGCTACTACACAGTCTGGACAGAAGTCTTATGCTGATCAACGGAGACAACCACTTGAGTTCGAGGTCGAGGATCAGGCTTTCCTATATGTCACACTATGGTCGGAGCATAAGAGGATTAGGAGATAGGGTAAAATTTCACTGAGGTACATCGATCCATTTGAGGTGTTGGAGAGATTTGGGCCGGTTGCCTATCGGTTGTAGTTACCTAATAGGTATTGGGCTATGCATGACGTCTTCCACATTTCTCAGCTCCAACATTACTTTTAAGACCCGTCTCATCTATTTAAACTCGAGGAGGATGAGCTCTATATGGGTGCATAGTTTGAGGAGCATCCTATCCAGATTGTCGATCGCAGTACAAAGGTTCTCTATGACTGGTTTGTTCCTCTGGTACGGGTGCTATGGAAGCACCGGTGGGTACAGGAAGAGAATTGGGAGAGGGAGGCTGATGTATAAGTACAATGGCCGGATCTGTTCGGTATTTCTTATTCTATGCCATGCTATGGAAATTTGGGGACAAATTTCTTTAAGGGGGGGAGTTTGTAAGAACCCAGATCTTCTTTTCAGGTATGTTTTTCCTCTTTTGGTCATTTTTGGGAAAAAGAGGAAAATCTAGAAAATTTTCAATGTACCTGCATTGTACTTTATAAGTACACACCATGTACTGCGATGCCGCCAGAGGCTGTGTGCTGGCCATGTCATGGCCACACACAAGGCCTTGTATGGTTAATTTGGTGGCTGCCTAAAGAGGAGTACAGAAAGGGAATGTACATGTCGTGTACTTCAAAAGTACACGCTGTGTACTTTTTTTTATTAAACTCACTGGGGTCCCGTCTGACAGAAAGAAACCACCACTTCTATGTTTTGTTCATCTGAGAGCATCGAGCATCTTCTGATCTCCTATGAGGCCACGATCCTCTGTCTGTCCTCTGATTTGAACACCGTTGATTGCATTGGAATCAAAGTGGTAAGCTCTTCCTTCTTCTAGAGCATCATTTTCCAATTCCACCTCTTTTCCATGTTATCGTGGGTTGAACATTTTTTATATTTTCATAGATGTATGAAATTTTAAGGAGTTTCAAGCCTCGTGGTTCAATTATATTGATCTCATAACCTTGAGGTAGGTGGTTTGTTTCTTTCCCTTGAAAGTCCTTGAATATTATGTGAAAATTCCACCTATAACCTTGAACGGGGTATTTTGTGTTTATCGTTTTACCCCCTTTGTATGCCTTCCATGCTAGTATGCATGTGTAAAGGATGTTTGAATATGAATATGATTTAACTTGTATGCTTTGGAGGATCTTCCCATGCACATTCTGTATATGACTATCTGGTCCTATTTTTTCTTTGCTGCTTTTTCTGTTTCCATGCCTATTGTAGTAGGATAGATAAATGTTTTTTGACATGCTTGATATGATTTATAACTGTTTATACAAGTTTTTTTGTAAGTCTACTTTGGATATATGGTATTTCAATGCCATTATCCTACACAGGGTCATGAGAACCGGATGTAGTAGACTATAAGGGGATAGACTGAGTGAGCTTCCTCAGAGAGTCTTTAAGCTTTATGCTATACAGGGATTGACCAAGTGAGCATCCTTAGAGGGCCTAGGATTACTTTGTGCTAAAATGGGATAGGCCATGAGAGCTTCCTCAGAGATTCCTTGACTACTTTATACTATATGGTGATAGACCATGTGAGCTTCCTCGAAGAGTCTTTGTTTTGTTTGTTTGAATCACTGGATTACTATAGGCTATAGGAGGGATTGACTGTGTGAACTTCCTTAGGGAGTCTATGAATTACTTGGGATATAAGGGGGATTGAATGTGTGTGCTTCCACAGAGTGTCCTTGACCTTGGTACTATAAGGTTAATTGACTGTGCGATCTTCCTCAGAGAGTTCCTGACTACCCTTGACTATAAGGGGAATTGACTACGTCTGCTTCCTCAGGGAGTCTTTATAATTCTGTATGACCAAACCATAGGGGTTAGGATGATTACAATACCCAGAGGGTTGTTGGTACTTGTTAGGTAGGACCAGAGGGTATGGCTGTGAGTACTTACCAGAGGGATACCTGTTGTGCTTTGCTACTTGTTAGCTGTTTCTTGACATTGGAACTGTGGATTGTTTATTGTTCAACATGTTCTTGTTTACTGTTTTCAGTACTTTTACCTGCCATATATTCACTGACTATTAGGAACAGATCTTCCTGTGGTTTCCTATTGGAATTTAGTCCCACACCCTGTTTGGGTCATGCTTTTGGGCCAAAACAGACTCTATTATTGCAGGTATAGACAAGGGAAAGAACCCTTCGTCTTCAGGTACATGACTTGTTGTGGAGCTGGAGAGCATGGGACCAAGCATAGGCATTAGATGCTGAGGATACGTTTATCATTCTTTTTCACTTGTTTTTAGTACTATTTGTATTTCCAGTATTGGACTTGTTTGGATACTTTCCTAGACATATGTATCATGAATCATATAGATATGTGCTCCTATATTTTATCATATTTAGTCTTCCGCTATTCACTTGGGTATGAATTGTTTACTGCTTCCTCAATTGTTTATCGTTTTTCTATTCCGCGGTGTACTCTACCAATGAGGGCATAGTTTCCCCACGATCACACCCAAATCCATCACTGTTAGTTGTCAGTCTCTGGCGTTCGGGGAAATGCGCTTGAGGCCATGTGACCAACCGGGTGTGGGGTGCCTCTAGGTGGATTCCAGAACCGAAACATTACATAGCCCATCACACATTAGTTAGAGAGTATATCCCTTGGTGTAGTAGGTTCTTTAAGAACCTAGGTTTCTTAAGTTGTGGAGGATTACATAGAAAACCCCCCCAAGAACATTTTGAGACCACCTCCAAGGTAGGAGAAGGGGTTTTCATTTTCTTAAATCCATACATCACTCCAATATATTATTTGGTATATCGGAAGGCCCTTACCATGATTTGGGAACTATATTTGTAGTCAAAGGACCTTGTAGAAAAGGCTTTCATCACATAGTGTTTCCCCCTGGGTAGAACTACTATTGTTCATGAAAAAGGTAAATGACAAATTGCATATTTGTAAAGATTATTGTTTCCTAAAACGGGCATAATAATGATCTAGTTCCCATTGCTCGGTGTTGGTGACAGATTTTTCTAGTTGCAAGGTTTCAGATGGTTCTCAATGATCGATCATAGTTCTAGATACCACCAGTTGATGGTTTATTAGGCTGTATTCTGAAGTTGGAAATCTGATGTTGCTACGAACATTAGGAGTTCTTAGTGATTCCCTTTATTGTAAATAATCCCCCCACCATGTTTATGAAGTTTATGAACCGTGTATTACAACCATACATTGCCCAACTTATTATTATCTTCACTGAAAAAAATACTCCTATACTATACATCCTAGGAGGAGTATACATAGCACATGAGGATGGTCCAAGATTTTCTCCAAGATCACCACATTTAGAAATCTCTTGAAGTTCCAGTTCTAGATTCATGAGGACAACTTTCTTGGGCATGTCATTTTTTATCATGGTTTAGTTTTGGATCAATCAAAGATCTATTTAGTTCTTATTAGGGATCTACCAAAGAATGTGTCAGAGGTGTAGAGATTTCTTGGTTTTGTACGGTACAACTGGAGGTTTGTGGAAGACTTATGCAGAATCATAGCCCCTTTGACCTCCCTAATGTGGAATCAATAGCTGTTTACCTGGTCTGAGTAGTGATATATGGAATTTGAGGATTTGAGGATCATGATGACGAGTTCTCTATTTTTGAGACTACCATCAGGGGTGTATAGTCTATAGTGTATTGAAATTCCTCAATATTTGGTCCCGACTCCTTTTTGATGCAACGGTAGGAATTCATTTCATAAGGGTTGAGGTAGTTGAGACATAATTAGCAGAATTACATGGCTCATTACCTAGACATACAAGTTGTATTCTTCACCTTATGGATGTGTATACACTATCTACTATGAGAGAACTTGTTGGTATACTCACACCACTAGATTATCAAGTTTGCCTTCATGTAGAGAGACATAAAACTGAGATAGCAATTCCTGATGTAGTAAATATAGGACTATGAATTTGAGACAGTCTATACTCCAGGAAAGAGAAATTTTATATCAGATTAACTTATTAGGAAATCCCAGGTTGGCTTCGTATAGGAGACTTTAGATCAGTTGACCTCCATACAGCTTACCCCAGTTTTTCAAGAGGGTATAGATTTTCTAAAATCAATGGGGTTGAGTCCTCCACTACTCAATCATGGGAGAGATTCACATCTAGGAGACATTAAATATGAGGTATTATGGGATTATATGACCCTTGGTATTAACTATATGGATATTAGCAAGGATATAATGATTTCATTTTGTTTTAGGGGTGGGAAATGGTTCCAGTGACATTATGGGAGGATGTGGTCTGGGATTTCTACACTTCTCCCCTAGATGTAAATCTCATAAGGTGGAGATGGACATAGACATTTAGTGGTAGTTTTGGTGTTCTGAAGTGAGATTAAGCATATATGAGTTCATCTTTCAGTACCTCATCTGTTAGTAGGTGATGGTTGGGTACCATGTTTTGGAAGGTTTGTTGTATCCCCTTGAGGTCCTAGAGTAGAATTTAGATGGCATGCATATGGAAATTTTCACACACCCACTACACATATGAAATAGAAATGATTCCTTTAGAGTGATATTTGACTAAATTATGAAGTAATCACACATCCATGTGATCTAGGAGTAGAGTTCAATGTATAGATTTGGGAAATTGTATGTATGGGGGATCATTTGACTTCATGGAATTCCCCCGACAATTTTATCTAGTCATGATGAATGGTTTACATCACGATTTTGTGGAGGACTAGAGGAGGAAATAAGAACCCAGATGTAGATGAAAACAATCATTGACCCCCAGAAAGATGGGTAGAATGGGTGCACTGTCTAGGTGGTGTAGGATATTCTGAGGGCGTTCATGTTAGACTTCGACTAGATCGAGGAGGATCATATTACCTAGTTAAAGTTTGTATACAAAACCATCTACCACTCTACCATTGGACTGAAAAATTTTGAGGCCCTACACAGGATACCATGTAGGTCATCCTTGAGTTGGATAGAGATTAGAGAGTCATATCTTGTGGGACCATAGATTGTGCATGTGGAGATGGAGAATGTATAGGTCATCTGTGAGGGGATGAAGAAGGCCCATAGTACCCATAATTCATACACATATCTCAATCGTAGGCCCTTGGAGTTTGAGTAGGGGGAATACATTTTCTTGAGAGTTTCCCAATGAATAATATTGCGTCTATTCAAATAGGGATGAAAGATATCACTAAGTTTTTTAGGCTATTCGAGATCAGGAGGAGGGTTGGCGAGGTTTCTTACCATCTCACCCTACCCCCACACCTAGAATAGGTGAATGATGTCTTCCACTTTCCATAGGTGAGGCATTATGTGCTTGAACCCATTCATGTTATTAACTTTGGAGAGATAGATACTGAGGATGGATCCAACTTTGTAGAGAACCTAGTAGCGGTTGGGGATCGGTAGGAGTACACCCTACATGGATGGACTATCCCCTTGTTTTAAGTGTTATGGTAGCATGGTAATGTGAAGAAGAGTTCTAGTCAGTGGGAATTTTAAGTGAGGGATTAGTATCCCGAGTTGTTTTGTTTTGTTTTTTATTTTAATGGAAGATAAAATGATGTAGGGAATTATGTAGAAACCTTGTTTTATCTTGTAGTACTTTGAAGTATTTATATATATATTTCTAGATCTTGGTGTTGAGATAGTGTGGGATTTTGAGGCCCGATTTACCCATTATTATTAAAAAAATATTAAATTTATTTTATATTATGATCATGTAGATTATTAATGAAAATGGAATAAATATTCAAAAAAATATCAGATCATAAATTAGTTATTTTCATTGAGTCCAAAATGCGGTGTTTAGCCTATGTGCGACCTAATATTATTCGGCGCATGGTGTTCAAATTCCTCAAACATTGGAGGTATTTTAAATGAATTAATTAAATATTAAATTAGTTAATTAATTCATTTCCATGAAAAATATTACTTTATAAGGGTACCGACATGAATATTTCTCTACAGTTAGCTACATAATCCATATGATAAATTTAGAGCACTTCATCCCGCCTCCATTGAAAGAACATGTCAAATGACAACGAAACTCCAGATCAATGATGATCCAGATACAATGAACATAGAAACATCAATCAAATCATTGGAGATGTATTTTTTATTAAATATTGATACGTTATTGAGGTAGAAATTATTATTTTGTGTTTTTATGTGATTTTATTAAATATTTGAGTAGATCAATTTCTGGTCTTTGATTTACTCCCTTATTTCGGCCTTTTCATGTTCCTAAGAACTGGAATTCATTTATTTTCAAATGTTATCTAACCCTGGGATCACTATTCATGACCCCGATCTGACCCCCTGATTAAGAAGGGTTTCACAAAAAAGGGAGGAATCGATGAACTATGGATATATTTGGGATATTGGAGATGAATGGAAGATCTTTTTCATGATTATAATATGAATCAAAGCTAGTGGAATGAAAAATGACGTGTAGTTTTTACGGTGAGCCCCCCAACGATGGACAGAGCCGATATTTTCAGTGAGCGACAACCAGAAAGTGTGATTCACTGCGAGATCTACTCATCTAAGATGGATTAAATTTTATATATAGAGAGGAATTTCCTAAATGGAGGAATAAATATCATATCTTAGAATATGTGAAAACCCATATAGACACCATGTGTGAGGATGAATACACAGCATGCAGCCCCCTCAGCGACAGAGGCTAGGTTTTCATAAAACATAAGGATGGCTTGGCATTTCTTGATCCCACAAATCATGTTTCCCTTACAAGTTGAAAAAGATATGTGATTGATCACATGGGTGGGATGCCATGTGGATGTACATGGGTAGGTATGTTGTAGTGTTCTCATGTATAAAGACACAGGGCCCGGTACACGATCACAACCAATAGCACACGACCTAGTCATCAGGTAGTTGTAAACACCATGAAGTCCACCATCATGGATTTTAATACTAAATGATTGGAATATATATGATGGATAGGGACACTACCATGCAGTGGAGGGGGACGAGACATCCTGCGGGTCTCCTCACATGCTATGTACAACAAGTTCCTTTTAATGAAAATTCAACACTATTTATGTCTTTCATTTAAACTAAGGTTTTGTTCTGAGATTAGTCAATACTAATATTATTTCCACATAGAAAATTATGTTACCCACCATTATGGATTTATAGATTTTATTTGAAATGAATTAGGAATGGTTCTTACTAAGGAAATTCCTGATGATGACATTGATCACGCAGAATCACCGAAGTCCATACACATGGTTCCCTCCCGTAGAGCTGGTAAGTGTGTCCTCAATTTCTTCTATGTGTTACCCTCTTGTAGAGTTATTCAATGGTCCCTTAACTCTATTAGAGTGGTACCCCCATTTTAACCAGGTCGTGGGTCTTCAACTTCTAAGTGGTACCCTCTAGAAGTGATGGGAGTTGGTTTCTCGAAGTCTTCATAGTGGTACCCTCCAGTAGAGCTGGAAAATTATCCCTTCATGAAATCATAGTGGTACTCCATATTGTTCCAAGGAACATGTCCTATACTTCCTAGTGGAACCCTCTAGTTTAGATGGCAAGCGGATCCTCGACCAATAGAGTGGACCCCCCCCCCCATTTACATGAGCGCATGTCCTCTATAGATACTTTTATTGCGGTACGCCCTATCAGCATGGGCGTGGGTCCTCTAATTCAAGTTTATATCCCATCTAAATTGAAAAATAGTGATGATATTTGGTTGGTGTTGATGGTTACTTATGAGCATAAATTTGAGGATCTGAGCATCATGATTGACCTTTGGAGCTATTGGATATTCTTTTTCTTAGGTTGAGCTATGAGATGGAGATCCCCTTAATCTCTCATTTGGGTTTCTTTTGACTGAGAATATATAAATATATATATATATATTCAATATATACCCCTTGTATTTGTTTTATCTCCTTCCATGAAAGGATAATATGTGTATGATATTCCATTTTCTTTCCATTTTTTGTTTCTCATGTCTGGATGAGTCTACTCTCCTACTACAGGTCACAAAGACTATACGGGTAGATCATATACTCAACATGTTTTCCCATTATGTTTGGATGATATTAAATTCAATATTGGTTGGGTTGATCGATACTATTTCATTGTACCCAATTTTATATACTATCTTTCTCTTCATATTTATCTCTTGCTACTCCCTCTTTAGTTTTGGGGGTTTCCAACAAGGTAAGTATGTACTCACCCCTACATGGGATTTCCCTGCACATTTCATGTCTCATACAGAAAATAGAAATTTTTACCATCACTAAATAAGGGATTTTAGATACATCTTTCGGGGATGATGTACAATGGTCATAACTTTGGATTAAATACATGGGCTCTCTCAACTATTTACTTTTCCAGGTTTCTGTTAGGTTGGGATGAATTTCTATTTGGGTAAATATTTTCCCCTCTAATTAGCAGTTTACACTACCATAAGTGTTTACTATTTATAGGTTCATGGATGGTTGAATTACTTTACATAAGTGTTTCATCTTCTAGTCTTCCAACTATGCACCATTCCACCAAGACAGTTGTGTGGGTTTGCATACAAGGTACTTAGAAAAACGCCTATCTAAGTTAGTTATTCCTTCAGTGCAAGTCGCCATCCCTGGACCTATGGAGGTAGACTTGAGGTTTTTGAATATAAATCCTCGTATTAGGTTAGTTCATGACAAAAATGATTTTAGAACACAAATCAAGAATATTTAATTCACCAAATAATAGCTATCATGGAACCACATTCCATTTTCACAAGAAATTGCCCATATCTATTTAGAAAGTTCAATACCAATTTAAATAAGATCCTGCAGAAGGGAAAACATATAAAATCATCAATATATAAAGCAATCATTTATTATTCAACTCATTTTAAAATAACACAACTGCTAGAGAATGTATAACTCAATAAGTGAAGGAGAATAAGAGAAGGGGAAGAGAGGGGAGGAACTAAATTGATTAAACAAAAATATATATTACCTAGACCACCCAATAATAGTTCCATGATGGTGAATATGAGGATGATAGGTTTTCTTAAGGATTCTTGAGGTTGAAGAGGGAAAATTAAGGCAGTATAGGGGTAAATGTTGGGAGGGAAATAATTAAAAATTAATTTATTTAAAGATTTTACATACCTAACATCCTTAGAGACCATGAACCATCTATATAGAACCTATATTATATATGAGGGGGTACTCATGGTTTTATAAGGGGTAAGATGAGTGTTTTCTTATTCATGATTCCTAGAAAATATCATTATCTTTTTTGTACGGTTTTCACGAGGGATGGTGCACAATTTCCCCTGACTATGTGACAAATATAAACCACCTTCTCTATTCCCATGAAAGCACATTTTTCTCAACAAACATCTAAAAATCTATAGAAAAAAAGTAATATAAAAAATAAAATAGAGAATAATTTTAAATAACACCACATGTGTGTTAATTTTACCTACCATGTAAACATTCCAAATAAGGAAACGTTTTCAATCATTTGATCTAAGAACAATAGATGGTACTACTCCTCTACCCAATATAACCACTCTCATGCCTCATTATCATCATTATTGTGGCACCACAAAACCAAAACTAGCAGAATTGAATCCCACCAAGTACATTTACAAGGGAATCCACAATCCTCGCTAGTTCCTCGGTCACTAATAGATCGAGTTCCAACTAAAGATTTTCCCAGTTCAGCACATGAAATTGGTTCAGATTATACGTCTTTTATTTTGAAACATGGAACACATCATTTATTATTTTCACATTTTAAGGTGATGAAAAGGCTTAACAACCTTACCAATACTCTTAGTAATTTCAAAATTTTTGTAATACCTTAGTGTAAGCCTCACTATTTCCCAAGTCGGTGATGGCCCAAATGCGTGGATACCCATAGAAATAACTAATCGCCCATAAAAACAATAAATCAATATTAATAAGATCTTAATTATACATATAATGAATCAGAGATATGAAAAACAAATTCTTCATTATCTAAATTTTATTAATCATCTCCCATACAAGGATCAGTCTTAGTAGGGATGTCACTCCAACTTCAACCTAGTATCGAGAATACTGACATGGCTGACCATAAATAACATCAAAGGGGTACATCCTTATTGAATTTGGTAACTATTATTGTATGAAACATTCTCCTACCCTAGATGGTTATCCCATGATTCTACAAATTCCAATGTGCATTGACAATGAATTTCTTCCAAAATTTCATTTTCCTACTCTATCATAGCATATATTTGAGGATGGTATGTCATAAAAATCTTGAACTATGACCATATTTCCATTAGAAGTCTTTAAAATAATCTATAGGAAAATCATAGGGTCTTTGTATGAGATTATTAACATTTTCACACTATGAAGCCTCATGGTCTCTTGAAATTACCAAATTTCCAATTCTTCTATTTTATTTGAATTCAATATCAAAATGTAATGGTAGGATTTGGTTGAATATCAAAAACTACCCAAATGGTGTTTCTTATATAAGTTTTCAGAGGAAAAACAATGATGAAATTAATGGAATGCTCATCCCACATCCATATTAGAATGGGTAATGGATGATGTTTTCCAAAGGGCTTCTTGTTCTCATCTTTAACCAGCTGTCATATATTACCTCGAGATAAAAAATAAGCTATATTATGTCTCCTAATTTGGCTATCATGCATCACACCCTTTCATAGAGACAATGGAATAACAAAGAATCAATTGAAACAAATAATTCTCTCGTTGGACATCATCCATTCATTATCCACATCCTCTTCCTTTATGAACTACATAGAGTTTTTATATAGAGAATATTTACCTTATTCTTCATAGATCAGTTTGATAAGGATGGGTTACAACTGAATACTATCCATGAACATACCTCTACCATACTCCGTGGATTCTCAATGCATCCAAAAAATAATGTTAAATTATAGTCTACTCGTGAATGGAATCATTTATATACTAGGTTGATAATTTCATACAGATAAAATCATCTACAACATTCCCTTTAACTAGGGTGTATTCAATATTATTATCGAACCCCTAAAGGTACTTGATCAATTGATTTTTCCTCATATTAATATCCTTATTTTATAAAATGAAAATGAATAATCTATAGTCTGAATAAACTGTAAACTTATCAATAAAAATATAGTGACTCCATGATTTCAAAGAATGAATCACAACCTACAAATCAAGGTTTTGGGTTGGGTAATTCCTTTTTCATTGTTAGTTCTAGTGAGATCCATATGCCCAAAAAATTTCCCTATATACCATCACACACCCTAGAACTATACTGATGTTTCCAAATAAACAACAAACCACTTATCATCCTTTGGTAAGATAAAAATGGAGGAAGTGGTTAATTAATGCATTATCGCATAAAAGGATTCCTCAAACTCTATAATCAAAATTAACTTTAACCCTTTTCTAGTGTGATCCACCACTATTGAGGTTATCCAAGAGAAATCCCTAAAAATATTCTATTGTATCCTACCAAACCAAGTAAGCTCATGATCTCAGAAATGTTCCTATGATCCTATCAGGACAACATTTCCTTGATCTTATTTTAATAAATAGAGAATCTTCATTATTAAATCACATGACCTTGAAACATAAATTAATATATCTAGAAACTATGTTTTGAGAGTTTGGTGTAATTGTGGTGATTTCACAATATGTACAGAATAATTCACAAGTATTGTATGTACTTATCTTCAATCCTTGAGATGAATAGATTTTCATCCATTGACATAATGTTGAATGAGTCAATGTACCTATGGAACACCAAGTTCATCAGATACGTAATGACAACATGTTCATTCATTAAACAAAATAGTATAACCCGCTACTTGAAATGGTCAAACCTAATCCACAAATATTTCTTGGGAATGTCTTCTTTTTTCACCCTAACCCGATGATACATGAAGGATAGGTAAATTATAAAAATACACCTTTCCATCATTATGTTTATCAAATAGTTTTATCAATGTGGGGAAAGATTCACTTATTATTGATTTTGACCGTGTTCATTTTCTGATAGTCGATACACAACTTCATAGATACATCATCTTTCTTTGATAAAAAACTAGAATTGACCAATGTGAGATGCTCATGAAAATGAATACATTGGATTCAAAATCATTCAATTGTATATTTAATTACCTCAAAATTGTGGGGGAAATATAATATGAGTGAAGAGATATCAGTTGTGTTCCTTGTGCTAAATAAATGCTAAAATTCAAATTATTGTTGTGCTGATAGTCCCAAAACGTTCTTTTAGAAGTACCTCTAGGAACTCATCCACTATGGGGGAAAAATAATTATTAGAATCATTATAATAATATTATAGTATAATAGAATATATCTAAAAAGAGAGTCATATCAAATCACCTTATGTAGTGGTATATCCCATCCTTATTGTGGATCCCATTGACCTTGAAACCCCTTAGGGATACTATCGAGGTCCATGAAAGTCACCCACTGATTATAGAAATTGATGTGGGCCTTAAATAATATAATCCAATAAATACCTATGTTCACATAAAAGATGTATATTTCTTTTACAAGGAATTATAATTCCATCTCAACCTCTTATAGGGTAATAACAGATGACATACATTTAAAACCTCATTCCTTCCTCTTGACAAAGAGGTGTAACCAAATCCATAGAATATGGTTTAAGACCCATATTATGTATTATTAAATAAAAATATGAGTAGAAATGAATGATTTAGATGATCTAGTATCAAAAAAACCAACTATTATAAAAGATACATTATGAATAGTTCTGAAAACACTTTTGGGGCCGTCATTGGATTCCATTGGTGTCTGATCTATTTCATGAAGGTGATTCATATCTTGTAGTGCATGTGGTGTATTAATACCTTTGGATAAACATTAAGATAAATCTACACATATGATGATACATCATTGCCTAAAAATTCCGCAAAATGATACCCCATGTCCCTGGATCCATCAAAATGAAAAATTTATATTCTGGGTGCTATAGAGAATGCATCACACTAGGAGGGAATGGAAAATTTTCAGAACATCTATAGATAACGCATAAATCCACACTAAATGAACTACTTGGGTGATGTTGATATTACAATTTCTCTATGTCTAGAAGTGCCAAACTTATGGACAAAATATATCCACCATTGAATGTTTTTGAGAAAGGAGACCGGGAAGGATATCCTAACCTACAACCACCCCTATTCTCATGCACACATTGCTTCATATTCTTCTCAATAGGTCCAACCCCACTCTAGTTTGATTTTAAGAGTATCCCAAACAATCCAAGATTACCATCCTAGTTCATATACCCTATCAAATCTTAGTAATCCACCTCATAATACAATTTTATTCTAAAAAAGAAGACTAAATATATAATGTTGAACTGAAAAACCATTTCAAACCTTTGAGATATTAGTTATTCATTGGAAAACACATTGGGAGTAAAACAAAATGTCTCTATAAAGTTGTATTAATATTCCTACACTTAAATCCATCCCCGGTGGAGGTCCAAAAACTATCATGAAATTATGAAGGCCAATGTATCCTAAAAGTAATGCTCGTGGAAGAAATTATTGAAGTCCTTTTATCACATTTGCTCATGTTTCCCTTCTTGAACAATTGACTCTCACCACCTGTGATTGGGGTCATCCAACATAAACATAAAAAAATTTACCCTAATAGAATCATGAGTCTAATGGAACCCAAATATCCACACAACCTTCTCAACCCAATCTTCATCTTATTGGGTTTTTTTCATACCTAAAATAAAGGAGAATTATTATTGAGTATATTTTGATATATATCATTTTCCACACCTATTTATCCTCTCTTAGCCTGAGTGGGTCCACATCCTTATGCCAAATCCAAATAATAGGCCTCCCGAACAACTACCTATGATATAATATGATGAAATACTGATGGATAATTATCTCTGGCCTCTTACTATAGTTTCACGGGAGGTCTCTAGGGAGGGATGATGTTGCCCAAATCCGACAAAAATAAGTTAGAAATTATCAATATGATAAAAACAAATATCCAATTGAAAAATATATAAATCACACAAAAATATTCAAAATTAGAATTATAATAATAAAAATCAATGATTTAAACCCGTCCACCCAACCTCGATGTCCATGCCCAATCGGTAGTCTATGTATCCTACCTAAAGCATGAATCAACCAAAATCCCAAAATACCTTGGTGTCCTAAGTCCTATAATGAGGCGTGTTATCTAGAAACCACCCTCAAAATGGGGAAATCATTCCCCAATAGCCCTACCTCCAATGTATCAAATAATTTAAAAATTAGAAATTCAAATAATTGGAAAACCCAGTTCTGATACCAATTTTTCCAAATCTAGTCTAAGATTCCATTCAACCCGACATCCATCCATGCCTATGAAAAGACCTGAAGGGTGTTATTGATTCCCATAGGCTGGAAAATAGTGAATAGGGGACTATTAACTCTTTCTTGAGTGGGTTTTTCACATGATAGTGAAAAACAAAACCCCATTAAGTAGTAATCAGACGTGTATATAAACACAATGGAAAATATCCATAATAATCTAAGAAAAAATTAAGGCAATTACAAGTCAAAATTTAAAATTTTTAAATTTATATGCATATAAAAAAAAGGGGATCAACTAGATAATTGATGCCTCCTTGTGACACATGTTTAGATACCCATTGTGACACAACCATCAACACATGTCGATGAAGCCGCTAATGAGTTTACCTACTACTATAACCAAGGAAGTCTTTGCATTTACCTGATTCATAAAATAATATCTACAAATAATTTATGATATATGTTGTGTTTGATATCACTTTCCATATAAGACCCCAAAAATATGATCAATATATTTCCATTATAAGATTAATAAATATGCTAATTTCTTTAAAAGAAAAAACAAAACAATTTTTTTTTGGAAATATTATTTACCTTTTAATAATTACTGATAATTCTAGAAAAAATAAAAAAAATAGGTGAAAATATGATATAAAAACTATGTGTATCCTTCAAGTGTCTAGTTTTTTTAATATAGGTACAATTTATCCCCATGATGAAACCCATTACCTTCCTATGAAAAAGATGTTAGAGGGGATTTACCCAAGTGGAAATGGTAATAATCCATGTCAAGTGGTTTGGTCAGTGTTGGATCATATTCATACTAGGGATATCTAGGTTAAGACCCTTCCATTTTCCATATGTACTATTCATAGTATACTCTCCTGTATACCCATTGATACCATATGGTCTATTTTATTTTTCAATCCACCAATAACCTTTTATCAATAGTCAAAACATTCCACCAAGCCATTACCATCCATTTCAAAGAGGACAGTACTTTTCCAAAACACTACACATAAAAAACAGTTAGAACCCATCATTTCTACGCACAACACAATTTAAGGTATTTTTAGATAACAAATAAATATTATTTAATTAAAGAAATACTTGTTATCATGGGATCATCTACCTTCTACAGTTCAAATCACACAAATATGATCAGAAATCACAATCTGAACTAAGAGAATATCCTACGAATGGGAAAACAAACCACACCAATCATGATATAAGATGATCATTTATTATTCACCTCATTTTACATCAACATAGTTGATAGATAAAGGATAACTCAAAAAGTAAAAAAGAATAAAATAATAGGATAAGAGTGAAGGAACTTACTTGAAGGAACCATGAATAAATATACGCAAAAAACATGAATTGATCTAAGAGGGAGAATATGAAGAGGATAGGTGCATAGAGAGCTACTAGAGACTAATGGGGAAAATGAGTGGTGTAAGAGAGTTTAAATTAGGGTTGTGTGTAATTAGGAATTATAAATTATTAATGAACTGAAAGGCCATACAGGTTATCCACACAGCCTACCAGACCCTAAAACAACCATACATTACCTCTATTTGATTGGGGGGGTCACGTTTTTTAGAGAGGGACCAATAGCTTTGTGCCTTACCATGCATTAGAGATAGAGCCACTATATAGGCTACAATATTTTTCCTGGGGGAAGTGTATGGTTTCCCTTAAGCATTCACTAACATTGTGCCACATTATATTTTCCCAAAAACCCCCAATATTTCTTAGAAATTCCATTAAAATATATATAACATATGTATGGTAAAAAATAAATTATTAAATACATAAAAATAGCACCATGGATTTGGAAATAATTCCATCACACAAATGGTTATAGAGCTGTAATAGGATAAATATAATTAGACAAAACATCCTCAACCCAAGAATAACCACTCCAAGTGTGAAAATCTCAATAATATTGAGTGGTATAGGGTTCAGGTTTGAAATTTGAACTAAGGTACATGTGTAATTCAAAGAACCAAATTTATTCCACATTGAGCACCTATTTGGTTGTGTTATCACATAAACAAGACATCACTCTGATTGAATGAAATTATTATAATTTCTTCATTTAAAATCTCTCAAAATTCTATCACATTCATTGAATGGGTGAAATTGTTATGTTGTAAATGGTGATATTGGGTCCATTTTTGTCAATCCCATTCCAAAAAAGATTTCATGGGAAATTTCTTACGATTAAAAATGGAGTCCTAATATAATAATATAAATGGAAAATGTACCCAAATTTTCTTGTAATCATTCCCTGAAATTTGGTGTAAAAATTCACACCATATAAAATGTTATTATATAAATACTATTGTGAGCATAAAATGGTAGAAACAGAATTTTAATGGAATTCAAAGTTGAATATCAAATTAAAAATTTATATTATATTTTCCATTTGATATCCATGAGGGAAATTTATATCAATTATAAACAATATAATATTTATTTAAAAATGTTTAATAATCCTACAGAGTATATTATGATAGGTTTTTAGGGGTGGGGTTGTGATCACCAACTATGTTTTCATAATCACACCATATATAGGCCACTCTCAAGTTGTATGTAGTGAATTTTGTTCATGATTCAATTAAGGTAAGGAAAGTGAAACTAAGGGGATTATTTCATGAGGAACATGGAGGTTAAAGAGACTCCCTTTGAGCACTTGGTAAGTATTTTTATTGATATAATTGGGGGTTTTCATGACACTTTCAAGAGATGATACATGAATAATAGTAGTAATTTTGGTACATAGTTCTTATATAGTTGAAAAAAATATGCATATATGGTCTTTTCTTAGTATCACAATATTCATGAATATTTTGGGTTTTTATAGACATATTGGTTATGGAGTTTTATGAACATTTATTATTATTTCCAAAATGATGTTCATCTTGTTATACATGATTCCAATAATACCCGGTCACACCCTATCTCCAATGTATGACTAGGTCATGCCACCGTTATGCAGGATCCTTGTTTTTTCAACATTTCATCAGAAAGTTTGAAATAATCCTCTTAAATGTATTATAAAAAACTACAATTTTATATGACATCTGCTAGAAACATGGAGGTGTTCATAGGGTATTTTTATGAGTTATGTAAGGTTTCATTTATGGATTTAATTCAATGATTTTACAAAATGGTCTTACAGTCCACACATGGTTCACTTTGGTTGGAAAATTGAGAGGATATATGTGAATAATACTTCCATGATTCAAGAATTAGCCTATAAATATATTCATATATTTTATAATTATAGTGGAATATTTAGTGTCTATGGGTATTTATATTATCAATTTTTATCTTTTACCCTTGAATCAACCATAAACCTAGAGTATCAGGCCACATACTAGATATTGATAGATATGATCAAATAGGGTATAATTCCATGTTGCATTCTGTATTTTCATTGTTTATTATATTAAATTTAGAAGAATTTTGAGGAACATATTTATTGAAACACTAAAAATAAAAAAAAACTAGATCTAGTTAATATTTATGATTAGGGAAATATGGGATATAATCTATCACGTTTGATTGATAACATCTATATATGATGATGGTATAAAAAGTATTTAACGAATCAATAAAATATATCCATACTTGTTTTCATATAATTCAATAAGAATGTAAAACTTTTTAAATGTAATTTATAAAATGTTTTTAAATTAAAAATCATTTAGATAAATATAAGTGAGGGAGAGAATAATGGTGTTACATCAGACTCAGATAGTTTCATTAGATCATTGATATTATTTCCGTTATGGAATATATCATTGATATTTTGGTATAACTAACTATAGAAAAGTTATCCTAAAAGAAAACCTCTTAGTTGTTTAGAATTAGCTTATAATCATACACCAATAGTCTATCAGACAGTTTCCCCATGACTATGGGTGTAGTGACCTCATTTACTTCATGTATCCAGTCAAGAAGTTCCCTAAAATGAATCTAGATCCTTAAATATCATAATGTATATCCAGTTTCCCAATCCTATAACATTTATAATTGATATATCTCTTTAATAGGTATAGGGTTTGTTAATATCCTTAATTATATCTTATAAATAATTTAAAACCTTGAGAAAAACTATTTTAAACAAGAAACCTTCATGTTTGAAGGGGTGGCATGCTGATGTTGGGATGTGATACTTGATGCAAAGAAGGGTGAGGTACTTACTGAAGAAAACATTAGAAATATCAACTTTGATAAATTTTACTTGGATAACCACCATCAGTTGAAGGATAAGGATCTCAGGAACCTTCAACAAGGTTCAATTTCTGTTATGGAATATGTCGCCAAAATTACAAATAATCTCTATTTTTTCCTATATGATAGAATATGTTTTAACTATAAGGAATTGATTTTTTTTGTGGGGATAAAATAAACTTTGTATACCCTAGTTACACACTTTAACAATCCAATATTCCCTAAGGTGGTTAATAAATCTATCCAAAAAAAGACAAGTTCTAATGGAGGCTTAGTAGTAGGGGGTCCAATTCAAAGTCAAAATCCAAGTGAGAGATCTACTAGTATTTAGAATCATGGAATAGAGGAGGTGATAAAAGGTGGATCTCACTAGGGAATCCAAAGTGGTGGTGTACCATCATCCCCTAAATCGAGAAGGTCATCAGTCCTTCGTCATTTGTATGGTTTAATTGGTCCAATCAATCCTAATTACACCATCATGGAAAATAAATGCCATAGTAGTGGAAAATATGGTCACCATCAGCAATTTATCATAGGGGGTACATCATAGAGTGTTAAATAAAATATTCAACTGAACAAGTTATCTCATTCAGAGTATGTTATATAGTCTACAAGAATAATTTGACCACTATCATGGAGTTTAGTTTCGGCTGACTAATTTGTCAATGAGGCTATAATGGTAATTATGTAGTTCTTCTGATATGGTTTTTATTCATTAATGATAGTATGAAAAATTATGAAACAAGTATTCCTTGTATAATCATGTAGATGATTCTAGATAAAGGACTTCTACAATAAGAGGATCAATATTTCCACCCTTTGCATTATCATGTGTTTTATTTTATACTACTAATTTCCATTAATTTATTTTTGATCAATTGGTATCACTTCATGGAATAAAGTGGAATATCTACCTTTGTATATGTGTCTTGATTCCCCTCTAGGTATGTGGATCAAATAAACATAGATGTTCCAATATTGTGTGGTGTAAGTGGTGTCTTTATAGAATATTTAAGTTTATATGGGTCACAATATGAATTATTTTGATTTTATTTTAGTAAAAAATAGTTTAATTGATTTCTTTATTGTAATAACTATTATAATAGATTAATATATGTAGTATTCCATTCTAGTTTTCACTACACACTCTATAGAAAATGTATGTTCCATGTAGTTTGAGTGTGTTCTTATCAGGGATTATTAGGATAGGTTGACATATAGATGTCATTACTTATCCATAAATACATTAATTACAAGGACCTAAATGTATTACATCCTTTGGTGATCATATATCCAAATGTTTTTCCAATAATTTTACAAGATTTATTTTTAAGAAAGAAGTATAATTTAAAATTTATTTAGTACCTGGAACAAAACCAGCCTCAATTTTACCCTATTATTTAACTCAAGTAGAACTAAGAGATTCAAGGATCTAATTAAGGGATCTTGAGTCTACATAGTTCATTATAACAATAATATCTTTGTGGGGTTCTCTGATAGATTACCCTAAGATATTAAAAGGGATTCCACGCATATATGTTGAATATTTTAAGTTGAACTTTGTTATGATCAAGAATCTCTACACTCATCCTATAATGTATAAAATATTGGATAATCTAAAAGGGGAAAATTGGTTTTCCATGATTTTTATTCATTCAAGTTACCACCATCATTGAGTTAGACCAATATATATTCCTATGATTTATTTCCAATGTTGTTATGGGAATTTTGAATACTATAAAATTCATTTTATACTGGTGAATTCTCTTACATGGTTAAAGGATTTAATTAATAATTTTTTTTATCCCTTTCGATAGACTTCTATGGTTGTGTTTGTGGATGATATCCTCATTAACTCTATGTTTTAAAACAATCATGGTCTACATCTTCATATTATTCAACATACATTGAGTGAACATTCTCTATTTTCCAAGCTATCAAAATTATCCTTCTATATTGGAGAGATAAAATTCCTTGGGAGAGGGATTTTAGGTGTATTGTGATTCTTCTTCAAGAGAAATGAGATGTGTTTGACTATTAGATTGTTGGGTGGTAAAAATGGATCAAAACTATTTTATCCTCATTAGAGAAACAACCCAACCCAATATCATGAATTGGTTTTATTCTAAATGACTTAATTCATATGAGAAAAAAATGATGTGGAAAGAATGTTTGGGTTTTTATAGAATATATGTTCTAAAAATACAACTTTTAAAAATGAAACATGATTATTATTCAATGATGTTGGGTGGAAAACCTTCAGTTATTTAATTTTGAAATAAAATATACTAAATTTAATATAAATGTTTTTACAGATGCACTTATATAGACTGTTCACCCTCAAATGGAAATTTAACCAAATCATGAACAAAGGTTGATGTCTCTCATGGATAACCTAAACCAAGATGTGATCATATTTATTGTTTGAATAAATGTATTACAAATCATCCTCCCTTCCTCTCTCAGGGATTGAGTTATAGACTCCTAGATATTTTATCTAGATATCAACATCATTCAAGAGAGACCCAATAGTGGGGAGATCCTTATAATCTTGTTCTATGTTCCATAATTATTCCCAGATATTCATAGGAGATTACATTTTCCATCTAGTATAAGAGAATCTAAAACTAATGAATTTTATACTCCCCAATGTTCTATTCACCAATAAATTGAAAATATTTATTGTCATAATCATCACTAATTTAATTAGTTGGGAATAAAATGTTTATTAAAATGTTCATTTTTAGTTTTCATATGTATCTATAGGTAAAGGTTGAGCACCAAAGGCCTATGAGTAAGCTCTAACAAAACTGATTTTAAATTTTTATATAGGATGTGATTATAATGGATTTCATTACTAGTTATCTTAGAATAAAAAATTTGTTTTCAATTCTAGTAAAATTTGATTTATAAATATAAGAATAATAAAATAAAGATAAAAATGGTAAATGAAAAATTTATCATTATGAAATTTGGTCTTTCAAGGATGAATCCTTATTTTCTACAGGTAACATGAATATATCCAGATAAAAATTCAATTATGGATACATGAAAAACACTCATCCATGGGAATCACTCAGTGGAGATGAGGTAGTCATGATTTACAAACATGTAAGATTGCACTATAATATAATTCATGGACAAGACTATAGAAAATAAAAATATCCTTACATATCAGGGTATCTATAGGATACAATTACTTATCAGCCATATAACTCTTGCACATCATTTGGGTTTCCAATGAAGTAATCCTTCATTGGAAGTTTATGTTAATACGACCTAGAAATCATTTTTTGATGTCAAATTATACATCTAATGAAACATTATTGTTTATTTGTGATGATAATTCCACTAATACACAGAAAAAATGGTTATGTCAATAGCCTATATATTCCATTGGCACACACTTCGAAATGAGATAGATTTATTTGGTATCATAATGTTTGTGAGTAAAATCAAATCGTTTGTGAATTCATTCATTTGAGAAAGTCATTGAAACATCCCCTTAGGTTACATATTCTTATAATCCAAGGATTGGGGGAACAAATACATGTAAGTATCTTGTGTTAATGGCTTCACTACATTACCACATCACAATGCTTACTACATTGGATCCTTTACTAAGGGACACCATATAATTAATTCATGGAGGACTTATATAACAACCTTACAGTCACCAAACATTAAATACAATGGATTTAGAGAACCCTAACCGCTCTCATAGAATTCCAATATTATGATAAAAATAGTACAAAATTAATTTTTTCCCTCCTTATAATGGACTCTCATTACAAAACTGTTATAAATTTGTAAGTTACTTCTAAGAGGATCCCTATCATAATTACACAGACCTATATTTCATGGATCATTCACCTAGGTCATTTACCTAATTTTAATTAACTTGAATGACCTCATCATCTTATTTTCAAAAATCTTATAACATTAGAAATCCCTTTTATCAAGGTAAATTCCAAATCCATCAGATTTATATTCTCAAGTTACCAAGAACACATGAGTTCCACCTTTTCATCATGTATTCCTTTGATAATGGGAATTAAGAATACCTTAATGGAGTATTTATTAGTTCTCATCCCTAAATTATAGGATAACCAAATAAAAATTAATCATTTTCCCCTTAATAACCAAGGTTTTGATTACTAGGAAACTGGTGAAATTTCTTATGGCCCAACACACTTGTCCTAAATGGTTTAAATTAATCTGTCATCACCATCATGTAATTTTTTAGGAATTATATGTCATTTTAATGGGCCTGAGAATATTATATTTTAGTACATCATTCTTAAAACATCTTTCCCATGTGAATTTTGAACCATCCCTATAATTATAACATGCTTTCTAGATCCATTTATCATCCTCCCTTATTTACAGTTAATTAACCATATGTGTATATAGGGCTCAAATCGCGTATAAGCCCCAACAGTTCTTAATTGGGTTGTATCACTCATGAGTCTATTACCACTTCCCAATCTATTTACCAATATAAAATAGCCATAAAAGCACATATATATATATATATATATTTGAGTGTGTGTGTGTTTTTGTCTTTTATTAGGTGTAAGCTCAAACCATATCCCCTCATACCATGTTACCAATAGACAAGATGATCTTGAGAAGGCTCTCTCACATATAAACCCCCCAAAAACAATTTACTAGTTCCTCTCATAGAGTATTCTTGGCTGTATTACATTAAACTAAATATAATGCATTCTATTATATATTTTCATTTAACTACTCAGAATACATCCACATCATACAAACCAAAACTAAAAGACTTTACATTACTTATTTCAGAGACAAAAAAGGTGCATTATTGGTATTTCCTTAATATAAATTAATGTAGAATAAATTTTTACGTGTTAATTACATTTAAATTCCTCAAATTGGTCCTTATCATACAATAATTGGATGTTACATCTCCGGATCTCTCTATCCCCCATGGTTCAGTGGTTAAAATTGGAATGTCTAGGAACCCAACTACTACACTGATATGACTTCTTTCTTTTATTTCCAACTCGTAGTCTTCAAATATATCTTTTGTCACATACAATGAACAAGTAAGAATAACACATTATATAAATATTAAATTCACAACACACATAAATTACATGTTTTGAAATTTAGTCCTACAACATGGAGAAGTACACTAAATATTTATATTAAGTTGGGAAAACAATGATACATGGATAATTATAAAATATGGTAACCATAAGTATCATGAGATACAAGGGAAACCTTCCAAAATACCCTATATGAACACTCTACTCAATGAACATCAGAAAAACCCCATAGTAATCATTAAAATTGAAAGTGCCATATGGAAAAGTCCCCCTATGGGGATACATATTATCCAATTATCCTCCTACAATATATGTGAATTTATAACACTCAACTCTTTAGGATAGTAATTATGACTTATAGAACATGTGTTACTCATCTAATCTAAATAAGAAATATTTTTAATGGCCAATTGATATCTTCTATTTTAACCCCTATATGATCTCCATAAATATAGGGCCAGTCCACTCTGATCTTTACTAGAATCATTCCACTCATCCATAAGAAATCACAACCTCAACTAGTCCACTTAGTGATCAGTGATAAATTATAGGGACCCCAATGAATGACTCTTACATATCTTCTGAATGTATCTTACATAACTACATTGTGTCTCACCACATTCACCACCTAGAAAAATCTTCTAACGTATATTCTTTTGACAGAAAATCATCTAATGCATCAAATGAAATTCAAATCCTATTAAACACCCATTCTGTATCTGATATATACTCCTTCCATATATTTCACTCCATTCTCAGTGGTGTGACGACTCCAATGTGCATGCTTCTAAAAAACATCCTTCATAATTCTCACACTTGAACTCCATTATTAGAACATCCTCTATTAATTCTTCCATTGAAATACTTTTTGTGTCCTGAAACCATATTTACTTGGTGTTGGTGTATTGATGTTATCTGGTTTCTGCCATTGTGTCTTTTATAAACCCAAAATTTAAAAATCCAAACACTTGACTAGAAAATAATTCTCACATTTAAACATTACAATATACTACTTGAGAATTTTCTTTCATAGGGTGCACCTAAAAATATATCAGTCAATTTCAATTTTTCAGTATTACACTAAACACCAGCCAATAATGTTTTTTATTTCTCCATATATAGTGTCTACAAATATCCTTATTAGCTTGTCAATCATCCAGGATCCCTCTGGTACATAATCATCCATAATATTTCAGACATTTATAATCGATTAAAAAACTTATTAATTCCCCCATGGAATTATATCAATGAATAAATGAATTGATATCCTTATAAATTTATCAACACCCATCAATACGACGTACAGTGTTTAGGGTCAATGATATCGCTCCTTCTAGATCATTTTCTTCTGGAAACACTGCCATTGAGGGAAAAAATATAAGATATTTATAGTGCATTAAAATATAGTGATTCGATTATATAATAAATCCACATAAAAGATAAAATTTTTATTTTTTGGTATCATTAAACTTAAATAATATCTCAAAACAATATAAATAATTCTTATAAACACTGCTCTATGAAACCAAGACATGAGTGGTCCTCTCTCTCACTACATTCTAGGCTCATAAAAGACCGTTGAAGGCTCACATCCATTATATTGGAACATCTAAAACTTTTAATACCATATAATATTTAATGATTTGTATTTATAAAAGTTTAATTTCTTTAACTCATCACATTTTCAAAGAAACACACTCAAGACTAGGGGTTTTCCCACTAATGTCATCAACTTGGTCATGGATGATTCTCAAATATTTTTTAGATGAGAGAAAAAAATACCGAAAATTAAAAATTATAAAGTATTTTAAAAAGATAATACCTCCAAATGATGTCCTTATTTTCTCAGTTAAACCATCCAAGGTTACATGTTTATTATCCTAAAACTATTGGATCTCCCTCTAGAATACCTTCTAGAACTCTCATTATCACTGAATCTCTCATCCCCTAAGATGTGGTCTCAAAGAATCTATGTTATCCCTTGGTATCATCAATATATAATTATTGTAAATAATGGTTCCGAAACATTATAGTCATTTGTATGAGTAAGAAAAATCTATACCAAAATGATTCCTCTTCAATGATGCTGAAACATATTGCAGCCACGTGGGAATATATAGAAATGGGTAAGACTCAAATCCATTAGTGAATTCTTTTCCAGAATAATAACCCCACGTTTTCACACTTCTATGTTATTAAGGCATCCATCCCATAACCTCTATATTTTGTAGATATTCTTAGAAAGCATGTAAATTATTACCTTTCACTATTTTCATTAACCATGACCCCTTCCATATAAATAACATAGATAATCATTGGAATAATATTCCAATTATTTTGTAAAGTTACATAGTCCTTTCTCCACCACATTATCTAATTATAATGATCACCAACAAAGTGAGGATCTATAAACACGAACACACTAATTTTAGGGAATTTAATAGTATTGAAAAACCATGAATCAAATGACTGAATCTAGTATGATGGAAACCACTTGGTAGTAGGATAGAATCACACTCTAATATGTGGTTTTTATGGATCCTCTAGAAGTTACACCTTTTATAATAGACCATATGATCTCTGTAGTTCAACATTAATCCCTCTTTTCCTTTGGAAATCCTAGATGAAAAATAGAGGAACCAACCAAATATAATTAAATAAGTATTCTTTCATCTTAGTTAAATCATAATTAAATCTATTGAATTTGTCACTAAACTCCTCTACCTTCCAAATTATATACCATTTATCTTGGACTCATCTCACCAAGAAATTCCTTTTTCTTCCCTGTTTGGAATCACATTATACTAAAAACCTCATTTCCTCCTAATTCACCATCATCGGAACTCATGAACTTTTCAAGAGTAGCTAACTAACATCATCCAAAAGTCCAAATAATCCACAATAAAACATCAAACCATGCCATACATGTCGTGAAATTGTCCTCTAGAAATAATGACGCCCCACAAAAAAATACATAACTGATAAGGATTTTAATATAGAATTCTTCACTAGTCTTCCAGTTATAATTTTAATACCACCTCGATAAGGAGAAGACATTTTCAGAATCAACTTGTAATATAGGACATCAGATATCCACATACACCATGGTACTACTACTATCTTCCTGATGAACCTTCCTCCTGGAACATAGTAAACCACCATACCAGAGGTACCTAGTAGTCTTATAACCATGATATATTACGGAATCTTATTGATCTTCTCACTTGACATTTTGTAGCCATGATCTAATAACAATTATTAGGGATTGAGATGACATCGATCAATGGATTTTATATCTTCAACATAATGCATCCTCTATTGTTTTGTGTTTAGAAATAGGGGGTCCTAGAGCTCCAACCACCGCACTCATACACCATCCTACTAGGTATTGTTATCATATAGTCATAAACAAGATATTTTGTACCATAAAGTGTATAAGAAATAAAAAAACATTATAAAAATAGTAAAGATTCCACAAATAAAAATTTTTTGATTTGGAAAGTATTCATACTCCATGGAGGAACAAACTACATCTTTCTATTAAGGTGATAAAACTAAGTTACAAAGGAAACTATGATATCTTTTAAAACAACCCAACCCATATAATAAAGGAAACCTTCTAGAAAAATCATTTTGGAAACCGTAATCACTAAATTATAGTAACACCTATAGTGATTTCATCCATCCACAAGCACTCTACAGGGAAGTCCCACCAATATGAAAGATGTCATCCTATCTCCCTATTTCCAACCAATGTTAACTATTATCAATCCACTCTTAAGGCTTGCCTACCTGACCCATAAAATTTTGTTCCATGAATCTTCTAAATAAAATAAATTCATAGACTCCAATTGGTAATTCAAGTTACACTCCCTTCTAATATATATAAAGATAACATCACTTCACTCCAATATTCCTAGAGAGAGTTCCACTCAATCACTACCTTAAATAGTCTATATGATCGCCAAAGCTAACTTATAGAAATCCCCAGATATAGAGTATTATTTAATATTTTTGACCCTTATCGCTTTTTTCATCTGAACTCATCGTCTAATTGGCTATCTTATAATAGACCACCTTCAGAACAATTATCCAACATAAATATCCTTAAAAACAATAATTACACATTTAGGATATACGTATTTTTCATGCATCACACCCTTATATGGGATGTGTTGTCACACAATTGAGAAATTTTAGAACAAATATCTTTTATCATTATCACACATTAAAAAGTCGTAGACCACCTTATTATGAATCAACTAGCATCTACATCCTCCAGAACACCCATGAAGTAGTTAAGAAATAACCCTTCTATAGGTGTAACCATATCCTCTATGATGTGTTAGATCCTATGTGAATTCATATGGAATTAATATCTTTCATTATTCCTATACTTTAAAATTGTTGTTATCATCTCTGATTCCTCTATGCTATCTTACACATAGCTCTTTCTTTTGGCCTCAAACTAGAATTCCATGGTGATAGTGCATGATCTTCTTCTAGTTTCAATCATTATATCATATAAATGCTTATGTTGAAAAAAATCACAATGCATAACTCTAAAACAATCCTCATACCAAAATATAACAATATCCAAGTCTCTATCCAGACTCTAGAGGAAGCCCACTAAAACCATCAACAGATGAATCCCCACAAACCATTATACAAATTATAGGATATGGGAATGAACTCGAACCCTATTGCCTCATCCAATCACATTAAGAGTCTTAACCTATGGCCTAAAATCACACACACACACAAAAAGACACATATATTATATTGGGAAGATGGAGGAAGAATTTGATTTCATCCCCAATGTTATTCAAAAGTTTCCCAGGAGTGCTCCCGTTATTGATTAGTGAAAATAATCCTCTTCTCATATTAAATAAAATGATGAGTTAAATCTAGAGATCCTAGCATAGGTTTTCCAAAATTGGGAACCTATGAGGATATATCTCAAAATAATATTGAATAATAAATCTCTGGATTAGGGATATAACCCTAACCAAGCTCCCAATCATGATGTCCATCAGCATTTCTGGGAAATATCCATGGGGAAGGATCATGCCCCTATTCTCAATAATGGTCATAAATTCTATCACAAAATATATACATATATATATATATATAAACTATGGGATCTTACACATGATGTTCATTTATAGTATTTTAGGAAATTGATAATTATTTAGGTTTTCAATTTAATTACTCATCAAAGAAAGTCCAAAAAGTGGGACCATCTAAGGAAATTCATTATCCATAAAAAATTCCTTCCCCTATTGGACACTAACATCCTTGTATATCATTTAAATATTATGATAGTGGACTGATTATCCAATATATATTCACTAATAAGATAATGAAACTATGTCTTTGATGTTTCTTATCTCATCACTATCATCTACACCTCCAGAGATCCTCTGTGTGTGTCTACCATAAATGTCCTCTCCACAACACAATGATAAGTAACTCTAGAGGTGCCCCCCCCAAATACCCATCAATGATGTGATCCTCATGAAACACAACATATCAACCAAGATGTTCTTCTTAATTTTAGTAAAATTTTGATCATAATCCACTAAAATATTAACTCTGGTAAGTTGTAACCAAAATGTCTAGAGGTAATCTATAGAGAACATGTTATGGAGATGCTGCCCACATTACAATTATTGACCAGTAATGATGTACTCATATTGATGAGTAATTCACATTTAAAATATTCAATACCTATGAAGAAATAGATAATAAATTCATAAATTCACCCCATATTACATGTTATAGATGTAGACTTTACAAAAAAATAGTTGATGTAAAGGTCCTCTCCATGAAGAAAACTAATAAATCCCTCACCAAGGATAAATTCCCTATGGAAATTAAGTTAAAATATTTTTTGGTTCCCTTGAAGGAATATGTTATTGAGTTCCTCCCTATTATAAATATTTTGACCAAAATGAAAGCTCTCCCCAGGATAAAGAATCAAGAATAAACTATGTACGCCCTCATCATGGTTATCATTGCAAAGTTACTACTTGCAATGATATATCTTCATGGAATAATGGTCCTTCCTATGATAAATAGACTATCATGGATCCCTTATATTAAAATTTTCTCATGAAATAAACTCCATGTACATAAGGAAACTCATCATCAATATGACATATCTCATTCAGGTCAATAGGTATTATGACACCCAAATCATTGTCAATGCCTTCTTTGATCCATGATTCCAATGTAGCAATTGAGGAAATTTTGATTAAACATAATCCCCAATATAAATTAGTGGTAAAACATCCTTTATTATTGAATCATATTTAAGAAACCTCTTAGGAGGATTACGATAATCCCACAATAATGTTAAAATAAATTACCTCATTACATAATAATGATAATGTTCGAGATAATGGATGCTTTTCATTACAAAAATATTGAGGTATTAAAAGGTTTGTTTATACCTCCTATGTGTCACTACTTGTGGGAGACTCTATTTCATCTCATGTCAAAAAACCTACCATACAGGTAGTATGAAAACTATATGAAAACATTAAGTGATCTTTGTTATCATATAGACCTAGATTAATTTTAAGATGCCCAAAACCCTAAGTTGAGAAAAACATTTGAGGATATTTGATATTACTACCTCAATGGTATTAATTACCTCTAATAAATAATAACTAAAACCCCATATGAAGTGTATATATGTGTAGGGAGAATACTGAGCTCTATATTTTACTATCCTCATTGACCAACATGGTTCGTTTGTGAAGTCATTTTGCAAGGTCATTACTTTAGGCCAGGCCTCAATTTTTTTATTAAAAAATTTTATTTGTTACATATAATGAAATCCCTTAGTTTATAAGTCTAAGAAAACTTAAAATCAACTGTAGAAACCCATTAATATTATTTAGCATCACATTTCAAAAAAAAATCAAATAAACTCCCTATTAGGGGAATGGAAAGCTGGACTTCACTGAGAAAATTTTTATTTTGAGAACCTCTCATAAAAAATGTGTGTTACATCCACTTTTTTTGAGTATAAAATCATAAATGGTTAATAATTCTAATATATCATTTCTAGTGTTTATATTGGATAAATTTCATCTAGTTATGTTTACTACCACCTCCGCCCATAGAATCAAAAATCAGTCTCCCTGAAATAAACCAAAAAATTTATCAATGGAATTTCCCTTTTTATAATTATGTAATAAAACATAAGTATTAATTAGGGAACCCAATAAAACAATATCTCATAAATAGAGAAGAAAATAATTTTTATTTATTGAAATTAAGGAACTTATACTAATTAAACTATAACCAAACCATTGGAATAGTAATATGGCCATTTGGACTAGTAATTTGACTGTTAGAATAGTAATATCACCTATAAAATAATAAATAAAATTTACGTATCTTATAAATGAGAATATTAAATAATTAAATCATGGTATATATAAATAAATGTTGTAAAAATGATAAATAATGTGAGATTATTTTCTAAAATTGTAAATTTTTATTTATATTTATGTAATCAATATAATATTTTAAAAACATTCATAAAAAATTCATAATTTTTTTTATTTTTTATTATAATTATATGATAATATTATGAGACTTTAATTAATTTTTCAAAGGGTTATAAAATATATTATAACATTAAAATTTTTATTTTTTGAATAAATGATTATTTTATATAATATTTTAATTTATCTTATTTTGGAAATTATTTTCATAAAATGGAGTCCATTTTTTCAAATATAAATATCTAAAAGTTTTTTAGGTGATTTTATGCTATTTTTGTAAAAAAAATTGAATTTTTAGTGAATGGTTAAATGCGGTAATTTAAAGTATTGAACAAATACATGTATTTTTGTGTTATGGGTGATTTATGGATGTGGTATTCACCCCATATTTCTACCCCCTTAATTATGTACTATATTTAGTCATAAAATTCTAGACTATTTTTTTGGCTCTAGCTAAAATAATAAACATATGAAAATAATAATAAAAAACAACCCTCTACTCCCCCTATAAATAGAATCCATCACCACCCCTTTTCCTCAAACCTTTAAAGACTTATAAATAGAATAAATTATTCCAAATTTTCTTAATATCGATCTTAACGATGAACATGATCTTTTGGTCTCCAAAACATTCTAAACCATTGTTTTATAAGGAGGTTCTCAAGGAGATGATATTAAAGGGGTGAAATCCCCCTTCTTTCGCTTGTAATTTATCTTCTCTTTTTATCCTCTTATCACCTATCCTATCTAATGTGAAATGATAACTCAAAAATCATATATGTAAAAAAATTATTTTAATGTAATATCCATCATCAAATCTTATCTCTTCTTATTTTATTCTAAAAATGACAACATTGTTCGTGGTACGCCGGTTCACCACCTTCGTGGATTATGAATTTTTGTTTTCCCAAACCATCTACAAGGATGGTCATAAAAAATTATCATGGTCAGATATGATTTTTATATAAATATTTTAACTTGTACCATGTTCTAAAAACAATATATAATCATAATATTAAATATAATGATACTTGTTTGTGATGGTCTCTAAAATAATTTAAAAATTTTCATTAACCTGTTATCTAATAAATCATTATAAAATCATAAAACATGATATATAGGAAAATTTTAAATTATTAATGTTTATTATAACATTTTTGATTAACTTATATAGTTTTTCTACCATTTGACAAGAAATCTCATGAGTATACTACATGGAATCAATCATAAACAATGAAACATACACTCCCTGAATGAGGAAATTGAACTCTATAATCCTCAAAATGGATATAAACGAGTTTAATAAAATTATTAGAAATAAAATATAATTATAACTGGTTCTATATGTAGTAATTATTTAATATAATTTTATTATTTAAGATATGTTCATAACACATCTAGACACAAGTTAAGAGGATTCCTGAACCTCGCTTTCATTCATTGGGGATTCCAAATTTCTCACAAATTTTAGTGTGGTTGTTCTTTAATGTCAAAAAAATATTAATTCATTTTTATTACCATTTATTTTTATGGATATACATATTTATTGCTTGATTTAATCACATATAGAATGATTTCCCACAAGAACTCTTCTTTAAAAAAACATATATTTTACTCCTCTTGAGTTGTTTTTTCATTACACAAGATTGATAATGCTTGTTCCAAATATGTTTAAACATTATATTTGGGAACAAAACATCTTTTTTATTAATTTGTTCTTCATGAAGTACTTATGAAACCCTTTCACTTCTTATGGTTTATTTCATAACCATCATTTTTATACATTCAAATTTTCATGGATGATTATGTATTTATTATGAAGTAATGGGTGGTACTGAAGATATATAGTCATCCAATGCATTGGGTAATGAGATATATCTCTTGGGATAATGTGTATTATGCATGAGAATGATTCTATATTTGATAAAAATGATTATTTTATGATTATACTTGTATTTTTTTCATGAACATGATTCATGATTTGTTCCTAAATACTTTTACTATTTTACCACTAAGAAATTAAGTTTCGTGTTTATGCCTTTCCACATCCACACCTTTATATAATGTTTCCAATCATGGTTATAATTATGATATTGTACATATGTTAGGTTGATAATGATTATTCTCATCCACATTCTGTAAATTCATTTCCTTATTCTTCCTCTTACTAGACTTTTACCTCACCCCTTTATTTGATGTATATCCTTAGGTGACTATATATAATAAATATAATGTGACAATTATAATGATAAAAAATAATATTTCATATAAATTATTAAATTAAATTATGTATAAGTGATGTATGGTCATAATTCTCCCAAGATACTACACCTTCACATCGTTGATTTACAAATTTTAGGTTTTTTTATATTAAAACTTTTAAAATAGTTATTTATGAAAATGTAGGGTTGCTATAGTTAGTAATCGAGAATGATTTAGTTAATTTAGTAATTTTGACATGAGAATATTAGTGAAAACCTTAGGATAAGTCTAATTATATTTGAACTTCAAAAAATATTTTTTGAGAAAAATTATAAACATAGGGATCCCATAAGATATGCATTTAGAGTTAATTTTACAAAATAATAAATTATTTACTCATGAAATGTTGACATATGTTTTTTTCAAACCTTTTATATTTTAGAAAATGGTGGGAACTAGGAGAAACCAGGCCAAAAACTAGTGTGAAGGATAGTGAAATTATTTTCCCAATGACATCCCCAATGTCTTGGGTGGTATAGTTCAAAACACCAAGGAAATTCTTACCCAGATGTCTCTGGATATAAATAATAACCTGAACAATATAGAATGACCACCTTCATTGAATAAGAAGAATATATACATTGATTCTATTATTTTAAAATAAAAAAAATATTTAGTGGATATTTTGATCTTGTTTTAGAAAGTAGGTTCATCCCAAGGGATGAGATCCTTCATGTGAATCGATGTTCTGAGAATGATAAGTGACTCTGACTAGCTATCTATTAGATAGAGATACCAATCAATGGTGTGATTTCATAAAGAACACGAAGAAGATAGATGAAATGGAATGGATGGAGTGGGAAGACTTTAATAAAAAATTTATTAACAAGTATTCCCCAAAAACACTTTTTCTTAAAATGGAGAGAGAATTTTTTGAGCATAGAAAAAATGAAGGGGAATTTTTCCATCACAAGGCTTTTAAGATACTATTTGGGTTTTCTCATCAAAAATTTATGAAAAAAATAGATTCTTTAATGGTTTAAACACACACCTTATATGGTATCTATCTATATGATACATAAAGAGTTATGAATAAGTGGATATATGTGGTCTCAAAGTGGATATGGAGTTTAGAAAATGGTCTTATGAATATTGGGATAAGAAGATAAAGAATGTGTTTCGAGATGGGGGATATAATGAAAAAGATGATAATAAATATCAACCACCCACATGTCAAAAATTTGGGAACATGCATCATAGGAACTACCTAAAAGAGAAAGGGAAATTCTATAAGTGTGGGAGATAATGATGTCATGCTCATGAATGTATAATCAACATGAATAAGATTTCCAATGTGATGGAGGAAAGGATAGGACCACCCATAGAATGAGGCTTCAACTATAGGGATAAAAGACACTATGAAAGCTACTGAACAAAGCCATTATTACATGAGGGTAATAAACATTAGTATCCAACTAATACAATGTATAAAGGGGAATCTTATTCTATCTCTACTAAGTAAGTGGGGAAATAAAATTAAGTCACACAAGGTACACTTCCTATTCACTAAAAAAATGGAAAAATTATTCATTGATTATAGTTCTATGTATTCCTTTATATCCAATATTTTTCTATTTCAATTCATTCGAATATTTGAAACCTTGATATATAGAAATCCGTAAAAACACATAGTGGTGTGATCATTTTAACCAAAGTGTTGGAATCTTTTCTAGCTGGTGTACATGTAATGATTCTTTATGTGAATATCATAATACTTTCCTTGTTGGAATTCAATATTATAATATTCATGGATTGGCTCTCATTATATAGATCACGCATCAACTGTTGAGAAATGTAAATATAGTTTAATATTGACAACTATCATATGCTCCTCTAAAAAGTAAGAGAACACCATGAATATTCATTGGAAAATCCAAAAATTGTGTGGGTATTGATGGCCTATGAAAAATATTACCTCGATTAAATGATTGAGTCAAATGAAGATACCAACGTGGAGGAAAATCCCATTGTTAGGTAATGATCTAATGTATTTCCAAGAGGGTTCCCCAGACATACCTTAGATCATTAGGTAGAGTTATCAATTGATCTCATACTTTGAGATATTTTAATATCACAATGACCCTACAGGATGGCCCTAATCGAACAGGGAAAGTTAAAGAAGCAGTTGTAAGAGCATTTGGACCAAGGGTTTATATTCTCAAGTGAATCTCCATGGGGTGTGTCTCAAGTATATGTAAATAAAAATAATGGATAAATGTGTCTATTTATAAATTATTAAGAGCTAAGGAATATCACTATAAAGAAAATGTATCCACTTCTATGGGTTGAATAATGTTTTGATTGACTACTCAGATCTCATTACTTATCAAATGTGTATCATCATTATGGATATCATCAACTGAAGGTTATGAAAGAAGATATTTAGAGGAATGTTTGTGTAAAAGATATGGACACTATTAGTTCCTACTGTTTCCCTTTAGACTAACTAATACCCATTAAATTTTCAATGATTTTTTTAATAGAGTATTTATAAACGACCTTGATTTTTGGTAGTTTTTATTGAAAATATTCTCACTTACTTCAAGAGAAATGAGAAACATGAAGAATATACAAGTATTGGGATGGATACATTATAAATGTTTAAATTATACACCATGTTCAAAAAGCGTGACTCTTGGATTTTTTGGGTCAAATTATTAGTTCACATGATCAAAAATGAAGGAATTTCATCTGAACCATAAAAAAATGAAATCAAAGAATGGAGCAGACCTACTTGTGTCATAGAAATCCAAATTTTTATTGAACTGTTTATATAATACCAATTTTTGTTTTACAAATTTATCATGATTTTCTATCCCACTATATATGTTAACATAGAAAGGGGTAAAGATTGTCTAGGTTGAAGAATGTGATTAAAGCTTCAAGGATCTCAAGAAGAGGCTTATCACTGCACCTATAATTAAAATACCAATAAGTGGAGAAGGTTTTGTGATATATAATGATGACTGAAATAAAGTATTAGATTTTTTACTTATTCATAATGATAAATTTATATCCTATGCCTCATGACAGTTGAAGATCCATTAGAAGAACTACCCAACATGTGATCTTAATCTAATGACTATGTTTTTTACTTGAAAATATGGAGGCACTACCTTTCTGGTGAGAAGTGTGACATATATAACAATTGCAAGAGTATAAATTATATATTAACAAAGAAGGAGTTCAACAAGAATCAATTAATAAGGTTAGATCTAACTAGTGACTATAATTTCTCTATTCATTACCAATCATGCTTTGGATTGGTAGTTGCTCGAGGATTATATAATCCTTGAAATAATAAATTATAGTAAATAAACAAGGGTTTGATTAAATGGTTTTGTGATTGAAATAAATGAATTATGGATTGTAAATAGGATAATGATTCTTAAATTAAATTTTAATATATTGGAATAAATTTACTCTTTGGAAATAGAATGGTGTTACATTAAATAAGTAAATAAGGTAAATGAACATAAAAGTGGTTAGAAATTGATACAGCTAAATAGGAACTCTGAATGTGATGTGTGGCTTTATTCATAGTATGTAGGACTGGATGGGTGTTTAGTATTATGATAGTGATGTTTACATGTTATAGTATTGATGAAGAAGTTATGGTAGTTGGGAATATTTGGTTTCATAAACCCATAGGGTGAGTTTTTGTGTTACTACTATATAGTGTATTTTTCTTTATAATTCAATACACACCCCACTTGACTCATGTATTTAAAATAAATCCCAAAGGTTTTGGGTTCTAAGTGTAATACATAACCATATAGGTTGGTGAGGGTGAATTTTTGGATACACCCACTCCCCCCATATCTCTCTTCTAAGTGAGGTTTTTACACACAAGATGTGAGGTCTTTTTTCATAGTTCACTATAGGTGATGATTGAAGAGAGGATAAGGTGGTTCATGGTGGGGTTCATTCATCGTAGAATTAGAGAATAAGGTTGATGTACTTCATGTTCATGATAACATAGTATTCTATTTATATTGTAGTAGTATTGGGATGATGATTATATGATGGATATGGGATATATAATGATAGAGATGAGGTTGTGATGTAGTTATTGGAATTAGTTGAGATTTGGGTTGACCTGTTATTATATGGCATGTGATGTTATTATTTTGAGGGATAAAAAAATTTATTTGATTGATTGGGTGTATGGTGTTGGGTAATGAGTGAGAAAAATAAGTGTTATGTGGTGTGGGGTACAATTTATCGACATTCTTCTTCTAATATTATTCTACTTTAATGCATTATTTGTTGAGTGAACGTTATCGAGGATGGGAACAACTCAACATAATAGGTTTTTTTTATTCCAATTTTTTTTACTAGGACATTTTTATTGTCGTATAAAATTTTCATTAGAGTTCATAAGCATGATCCTACTAATTATAAACATTATTCTCAGCCTAATATGTATAAAAAAATTAAGGTTATCAGGATGTAGTTAGATACTAAGCTTGAAATTTCCTGCATAGAGATTGGGGATGTTGATCATATCCTTTTGGATTATTTGGGTAATATTTTTTGGAATTTTTTTTATGAAATTATATTAAATCAATGATTTTTTATGTTATGATTTTTATTTGGTTGTTTCATTTTATGATCGTTGGGCTTATGAGGGAAATATTTCATATATTTTTCATTCATACACTGAGTGTTAGTCACCTGCCTCAGGCCTATTGGAGTTGTCTTTGGGGGTAATTATCGTCTTATTTGTTTTCCTGGGTGGGGATTCTAAAGGAGATGTTTTTTGATAAAGTTTTATTATAGGTTTTGGTTATGATATAGTGTGAAATTTAGAGTTAGGAACTTATGAGTAATGAAAGGGATTGGTAGGGAAATAGTTTCAGTGGATCCAGCATGTGATATAAGTAAGTGATACTGGCTAGGACACATGCTTTTTTGACACCCTATGATCTAAAACATGTACTTTGACCTTAATAAACATTATAGGTGAATTGATGTTGATGTCATGGTAGAATCCTTGAAAAAGTACTCGAATTGTACTTTTTTTCTTGTGATTGGGTGTGGAAATATTAGTAATTGAAATAAATTTAATTAAATTAACTATATATTCCATTATATAAGTATTTTAAATCCTTGTTTTCCTTTCATTCATGGTCCCAGATATAGTCCCTATGTTGTTTATTATAGTTATGTTTAGTAGGATGGACACACTTCAAAACGAAGGTCTAATCTGACTGGGGGGGATGATTAGTGGAAGAGGACGTTGTTTTTCCTTCAGTGGATATCTCTTGAAAAGTACGACGATATTGTCTCTGATTTGGATATTTAAAATTGGTTATAGGATCATTAAATTTTCTTTGGTTTGATTCAGTCTAAGGAAGAGTACAAGGTTAAAATATTACTATGTTATATTTGGATTGTAGTGTGCTAGTAGTGGATGTTGTATCTCAAGTAGTGGAAAGTGGAATATGTTTTGTGGGATGATTTCATGAATCATTTCTGGGAAGAATTCCTTTTATTGATGGCGAAGGTATAAAATATGTATGAATTTATTTCTCTTCAATAAGGATCATGAATCTTCAATATATTTCAATCTCATTTAAGGATCTTTTTCACTTTCCACATGTCATATTAAGGATGAGGAGTCTCAGGTGTGGTATTAAAATGAGTATATTTTCACATCTATCTTGTATGTTGTTAATCAATTTTCATTATTGACATATATTTAGGGGCAGAATAAAGAAGAGGTGATTTAAAATATAAACTTACAAGTATGGTTCTCACGAGAGGGGATACTGTAGGGTTATTTGAGGATCAAAGTTTTTACTTGGATATCTTAGATTCCATGGCCTTAAAGGATTCAACCAATGTATACTTAACATATTAATTTCCATTCTGGTATTCTTAGTATAGTATTTTATGTTCTTTATCTCAGGTATTTGGACCGCTATGATATGTATTTGGGTGTCATGGTCATCACCGGTAATGGTTCCCAATTATCCATGATGCTCGGTATAGCAGTAATGGTCTAGATTAACATCAACCTCAATGGATGTTGTAGTTAGTTCATACCAGTAGTATGGGAAGAAGGATTATGCTATGTAGATCGGTGATGGGGAATGAAAGTATTTTCCTTTTTATGTTCTCCTTAATAAAATTCCTCAACCTTAGTGTTGTATCAGGGGTGGTCACCAATATAAGGTCATAAAAGCTGAGTTTAAAAAATTTGTTACTATTTAACCAATATAATTTGTGTATTGTGAAAATATTTGGAGAGGCTTCACATGCCCTTGGTGTTAAAATTTTTAGTCATTATCCAACCATTCTTGTTTTTTGTGTTTGGGGTGTAGAATAAAAATGGGATATCCTCAGTCATGTGGGTATTTGTTTCTTGAAATACACTTGTACTATATCAAACTCAGTAATGATTATTAGTATCTTATATATACTGTTATCAATATCATTCATAGGTGAGTCAGATTTTTTGATGTGGATATTAGGCCTGATTTTTACATTGGTGAACAAGGTTACCATATCGTAGTAGGCATGTAGAGCCATTTCAATCCTTAATGGAATAATTTCTAGAGAATTCATATTGTGCAGGGATAGTGGAGGGTCCCAAAGATACTGGGAATTTTTGGGTGTTTTCCCTAGGAGGTTGTAACACTACCCCTTGATGTGACATCGAGTTTAGGATAAAATTATTGTCAAGTGTATCTTTAATTTCAATGTTTCTTTATTGGATGTAACCTTTCATCGTATGATATTTTAAGATTTATATAGAAAATATACTGAATAAGGGTTTCATTTGGCTCAAGATGTCATCATTGGGAGATCCAATGTTATTCGCTAAGAATATTGATGGATGTATACGGCTATGTATAGACTACTAGAGGCTTCAATTGGGTGAATATCCTTAATTATTACCCTCTTATAAGGTTTTATGATATTAGGGAATTTTATAGGATCTAATTAGTTTTCTGAGGTCAAACTACGTCTTACATATCCTAATTTTAGCATAAAGAAATAAGATGTCATAAAGACTACCTTTTGGAGAATATATGGTCACTATGATTTTATTGTTATATTTTATAGTGTAAAGAATTTAATGTTAGTTATCCTAGGGCTCATGAAATTTTTATTTTGTGAGATACAAGTCCAGTTCAAAGACTTTTTCATTGATGAAATTCTTATATACTTGTGGTCTGAGGTGGACCATGATGGACATATGATGATTATTTTTAGAGACTCTATAACACCACCAACTATATAGAAAGTTATATAAGTGTATGTTATAGACATTGGAGGTGTATTTCATTATATATGTGGTGTCTCACTAGGGAGTAGTAGTGGATCACTCAAAGTTTGAGACAATTTTTTCGTTGAAAACACCCAATAAGTGTAGTATAGGTCCATATCTATCTTAGAGTTGTGGGATATTATCAGAGGTTTGTTTCTGAATTTTATCATATTGTGGAACCATTAGTATCTATAACTAAGAAAGGGAATGATATTTTGACCATTTAAAATCAATAATCTTTTTAATACCTTAAAGTGAGATTGTTCAATAACCCAATTCTTTTGTTTTTGGAGGAGGGGTAATGTTTGAGGTGTTTTGTGATGTTTCACATTTGGGTCTATTTTTCATCTTTATGTAGTACTGGGTAGTGATATCCTATTCCATATATTTTTTTACTATCGAGAAATATCATACGTTATTCCATTTTCATATGGTTGTCTATTCTCGTAAAAAGTCTTGAAGGGGGTTCATAATCCCCACAAGAGGGAACAAGTGTCTAGGCATCATAGAATCACCTATTTTGAACGATTTCACCAATAAAAATTAATTTAAAAAATAAGTGTAAATTCTAATGTCTGGTCATCATGAACAATATATATATTATACATCTTTTCCAAATCATATATGAGAATAAACTAAACTATAATGAAATTAAAATGTAAACAAACATGGTTGAAAAGAAAACCACACACTCTGATCACCCCCAGTTTCCATCCCCTATAAATTAATCAGAAACAACCCACATTTCACCCTAAGTCCTAACTAATATAACTCAAACCTATATCTATATAGTACCATAAAAAGTCCTATATGAATGATGTGAGGAAAGAAACAAAATTAAAATTCCTAGAATAGATGAACATACTATCTCTTATGACCCGAGGTCACATTCCATCAAAACTGAAACACCAATAGATCCAAGAGGGATCACGAATATGACATAAAACTGAAATAATGTATGTATATATATATTTGTGTGTGTGTGAGAGAAAATAAATTCCTAGAAAGACGCAACCAACCCTTCCACATACTTACCCTTTAATTAAATATCTATTATCAAATTAGTTTCAACATAAATTAATATAAATTATTTTTTAATATGTTATAAAAACACATTAAAATTCCCTTATACCCCTAATTTCGAAAGTAGTTCATATTTTTTTAATGTACCGAAAGGAGAGATAACATAGGTTTATCAATAGAATGATAAATACATAATAATAAATGTAAAAAAGGTAAAACATGAATTTTACTTCATTGGAGGGATAATAGTGTCTAATTTCATGTGAATGAATCATTATATATGAATGTAAATAAAAAATATTTTTTTTTATTTTAAATATGAATAATGTTGTAACATGAAATAAAAATTCAATAAGACCCACAAAAGTTAGAGTAAATAAAATAAATCACTATGGGAAACCATAGGAAACTATGGTTTTGTCCTTCCATCCAAGGGCCCACATAATCTTTGTGATCACACCATACATAATTATCATCATCAATTACCCACTGAAGTGGATTAAACCAAAGTCATAGTGTAAATGAATCTATGTCATCATTATGTAGTTTTTTTAGTGTTGTAGTGTAATCCTTCTAGGTAGTTCATTTCAATGCCTAAAAAATATGTCCGAGACATACCCCCTAAATTCCCGAGGTTCCCATGTATCATTCCCATTATCAAAATATATAAGTGTGGAGTAATACAAAAACGAAATATAAATCACACAATATTGTAAATCAAACAAACATAATCACCTCACCTACCTAAACTACCAATATAGGGCCCCTTTATTAGAGTCAAATGGACATATAATTTATAAAAAATACAATCCCAATAGATTAGATAAAATTATAGGATTCCATTGGAATGAATATCAATTTAAAAAACTATTTATAATGTTCCAATTGAGTCTATAATTTTTTTTTTAATTCACAAAAAGTAATGTTTGAAATATACTTTGAAACCCCATTTTAAATCATTCATTATTTCCTTCTCATTGTTTCCATATACAATTATATAGATAGATATAGATAGATAGAAATATAGATACATATTTCTCTAAATTAACAAATTCACATGTTACCATTAGAATTTCTAAACATACATATATATATGTATACTCTTTTATATATGAATAACCATCAGATACCTATAATAGAATTTTAAAACATAAAATTATTTCACTTGAAACAATTATATAAATAATTTATAAATACTAGGATATGTATATATATATACATATATATTTTTCAGTGTTTAGGAAAATTAATGAAGAATAATATAAAATAATTTTAAAATGAAATATAGATGAACATTATTGTAATAAGGCATAACATCTTCATTAAACCCAATAATAATTCTTCAAAAAATAAAAAACAATGTCGGTGATATATTTATACTAATCAATTTTCTTTAAAAAATCACCATAATTAATTTTTCTGATAAAAATTAGAATATATTTTTATATTTCTGATGAAATAAAAGGAAAACTCCATTGAAAACCAATTTGATACCAGATTCAATCCACGAAAATTTATTTAATATAATTAATACAACAATTATATAATCAAAAATATTATGTGCAATAAATCGAAGGTTCCAAAATTAAATAGTTGAGAAAATAAAATCCTACCTTGATTCATTGGTAGATGGTCCCCGACTTCAACAACATGTTAAAAGTGACTAGAAATCCCCATTGCATACCCAAGAAATTGAATCCACCAAGAAACCATAACATGAAACCCCCCTTAAGATTCATTTAAATGTGAAATGTAATGAGCGATGGAAAGAAAGAGTGAGAGGTGGAATTAAGTAAGGGGGGTGTAAAACATGAATATGTGACCACAAATCAGGAAGGATTCAAGAATATTCTCCATGGAATGGAATGGATTAGGGGAGGGTCATATTATATAGGGGGAACTACTCATACATGACAGATATATGGAAATGATGTTAATTGAGTGGAGTGTGAAGGGGAAGAAGAGTGAGTCATGATATTGGTCTTAGATTACGTTTATTAATTTTAATTACATTATTCATAAAGGCCTATAAGAGAAAGATAGATTGGTGACATACTTGGCAAAAATATTTGGAGAATGTGGGATTGAAAAAGGTCATCTAGGAAAGTTGCATAGTTGGGACGCATGGCTTACCAAACTGTATCCTAACTATGAGATTCCTCAGAGTTGAAAATAAACCAAACTTCATATTTTTATTTACTATATAGGAAATCATGCATACTAACCATGAAACACACTAGAAAGGATTTGTATTTTTTATCCTCTAAATTAAAACACCCAGAAAACCAAAATAAAAATATATATAAATTAATAAATTGAATAAATTATTAATAATATAGGGTCATGGTAGAACATTTCTCCACAAAATAACCCACTTTTAAAATATAAATCCACTGAACTCATGAAGTAAGAGCACAAATAAATGAACTATAATTGAAAAGAGGAATAGAATCCCCACAAACAACTAACACAACCTCCTACATAAACCCTAAAACTTCCCATTTCATAAAATTCACAACTCAAACACAACATCCTTGACCAAAAAGGATATGTAATTAAGAACCAAATTAGATCCCCTAACATTTAAGAGTCATATTTTAATGATTTATTTACATGGTAAGGGAATATTTCTAATAATAACTACAAATTAGAACCCAAATTCCCAACCAAGGGGTCTCAATAAGAACTAATGTCCAAAGGATCCTCAAAACACCATAAATAACATTTAATATCTATAGTATCATCCATATAATAAAAAATATTATCATACATGGAATAAGGAATAAAATAATTTGGAAAATAATTATAGAGGTAAATAAAGAGAACACCGAAAATGTTCCACCAAACAACTCCTAATGAATAGAATACCCTAATTAACACTTAGAAGATTTTATTAAATAAAGTCCTCTATAACTCTCATAACCAAAATTATATCTTGCAATGAAGGGGAAAGAGGCCTAACTCCAAAAAACTCATCTTCAAATGACCTGGGATCCACTATAGTTTCAAAAATAAAAAATGTTAACATAGGACCTCAAATCTAAATCACCAACCATGGTGATCTCAACTATAGTTAATATGGAACCATCTCGACCATAAAATTTACTCATATAGAGTCAATATGAGTCACCTAAAACCCAAACTAAGGTTTTCCCATATCTATTAAATTCTAATAATACCTCCCCACAATGCTAATCACAAAGTATCATCAAGAAGTACATTACCCACTAATGAGTCATGACCATAACCCAAATTCATGTCAACCCTCACGAACAATTATAGAGGGACCCAAAGAAAGAAACAAAGAAATTAATACCTTTTGAACTTAATAGATTAGTAATACATAATTTTAATTATCTAAATCCGAAAAACACACAATAAATTTGTGGGACGAATATTCTTAAATAAGAAACAAAAATTACAAAATAATACCAAATCCATCATCATAAGAACAATGTAAAAAAATATTAATAAGAAACAATGATACAAACCATATTACCCATAGAATTTCAGGAAAAAATAATTTTTCTAAAAATATAATATTTCACAAACATTACAAAATTTATAACAAATTTATACACTGTAAGTATTATTATCCACATTTCTAGACAAATTAATAATTAATGTTCAAATAAAATAAAAAATAATTTTTATACTATCCAAAATTCTTGTTTTTTTCCATTAAAATATTTTGAAATACCCATATTTGAGTTTGAGAACATTGAAACTTTGTCAAAACACTTTTTCTATCCTTATTATTAAATTTCAAATGCTTTGGTACCCATTAAAATCACTTTAGAATTAAAAACATCATTTCCAAAAACAAAAAAGAACCATTTAAAATCATTTTAATAATTTCTAATAACTTTATTGAAATTAATCATGAGTATTTAAGAAAATAATAAATTTAAATTCATATTAATAAAAATCCTCATTAATATTTTTAAAATATCACATTAACCATTTAAAACCAAATCCTCTATTAAAACTTCATTGAAATAAAACCAAATCATTTCAACATACTACATAGAATATTTACAAACTCAAAATAACCAAAAATAAAATTCAAAAGGGGATAGTGACAATAAATTGTTATATCACATTGTTTGATAGATATTTTACAAATCATGAAACTACCATGGAGGGTTTCTTATAACTATTCTTACGGGACCCACTTGGTTTCTTTTCTCATGCAAGATACTGGGGCTTTCTTTTCAACTCCCCTTTCTCCTCAAATTCCTAAAATAACTAAAATAATCTTAAAAAAACCTCTAATGAACACATATTGACATAAGTTCAAAATAAAATCTACTAAATAATCCAAATAATGAAAAAAAAATTATATACTAAAATCCTAAATTCCCCTTGAGACTCAACTTTCATAAAAATAAGTGGTTCTTAGGAACAAACCCATGACCTCCCTCCCAAGCTCTAGTAATCCTATATCCCATCTAAATAAGATCCAAAAAATAGGGTTGCATTAAATACCAATGTATACATTAAGAACATAGTCTTATGATACCATTCTATCATGATCCCACCTCATGCATCCCTCTATCAAATGCTCGACCCAGCTCATGACAAGGCTCGAAGGACATTCCCAATCCCAAAAGGTTATTATTTGATGCCTAGGAACCTGTACCAACACATGGGATCCAAAATACCCTTTAAGCCTTATCATGATCCAATTCAAGATTCTAACTAAGGTTCAACTCATGTTGGTTCAGGAAAAAGCCTACAAGTATAACTATGGTACTGATGTTCTATAATTGGTGGCGGTGGTGTTCTCATTGATTTTTTAGTGAAATTACCCCATTAGAGAAATCTATATTGTCTTAAGTGATTAAAATAGTATGTGGTAAATTTTCTCTTAAATCAACATAAATTCGTGACAATGATGGTGTATGGAGTTACTATAGGATTATGAATTTTTGACATCCAGTAACTTGGGAAAAGGGAATTTTCTAGTTGATGAAATAAGACAAAATTTCTAAAAAACATCTTTCAATAGTTCGGGAACTATTATAGTGTGATGAGGGGAGTTGTAACCCATATATAATTATGAAAATGTCTTAAATGGTGGGGTTTCATGTTTTAGATGATAATATAGTTCTCTTTGAGAGAATAGGTGGAGGAGGTTCAGTGGGGTTACTCAACGTGGATGTTATGTTGGATTGAGTTATTCAAAGTGGCTCCTGTAAAAGATAATTAGTAGAAGACCAATATATTTTGAAATTTCAGAGGTGGATGTGAATCCTAATGGTGATGAATTAGGGATTACTTTATTTGTTTCACATGTCACCATTAGCAGTTAAACTATAATTATCAACAATATACCATAGTTTGTGGACATAGTTTTGGTGACTCGAGATGAAAAAGACAGTGGAAGAGTTTGTGGCATATTGTCTAGTTTTAAATTAGGTTCAGTAAACACTTCTTGTTCCTGTTGGTTTTTTATAACCTTTATATATCCTTGAGTTCAAGGGATAAGACATATTAAGGGATTTAATAAATATATTACCCTCACATCAAAGACTATATTATTTTATTTAGGTAATTATGGATCAGATGAAAAATTTGGATTAATTTTTAAAAACCGAGAAGTTAAACATCATGGATATTTTGGCAAGGAGGTGTGTGGATGATATTATAAGGCTAACATGTTCCATGTTCTAGGGAATAATTTTTAGATTCACATTTTACCATAGATTCTAGAAATAAATTCATAATACTTTTGATTCTTAGTTTTGAAGTAGCACTGATTTCCTCTCATAGTTGAAAAATATAGGGACCACAACAACCATACATTGGAGGATATGATGTATGTGAGTGTCTTGTATTTAGATGAATCATTGGTGAAGATATTTATTATGGTTTATTTCACCTATAAAAATATCTATAGTTCATTTTTCGGTATGGATCAATTTTAGTTATTTCATGGGATGTCATGTAGATCCCCTATATTCTTGAACAATGTAGTAGAGTAATCTATGTTCAATCCTAATCTAGTGAATATTATGATTGATAAGGTCATTAAAGTTCTTGAGAGGAATAACGTGATATAAAAAAGATAAAAGTATTATGTCTTTTGGAGGAGGTGTACCATGATGTTTGGGGTTTGAGATTATATATTCCTAAAATATTCCACTCACCATGGGAATCAGAGGTTTGGTCGAGGAATAATATTGTCACACTGGTTTTCCAGACCTTTTGCGGTGCTGGAGTGTTTTTATGAGGTGGATTATTGGTTGGTGCTTCCTCTAAATATGGAAAGGATCAATGAATTATTCTAAATTTTCAAAATTCATTTGTTATATTCATGATGACTCTCATGTAATCATCTAAGGAGAGTTGGATATCAAGAATGATGATACATTTTAAATGTGACCTATCGAGATTAAATTTCAGTAAGATAAGGTGTTGTATGGATATCTCATTCCCTTGGTTTGTATTTTATGGATTCATGCTTTAATGAAATAAATACTTTGTGGTGACAATTTGTAGATGTGTTCTTAGTATCCTAGGTTATTTTTATCTTTTATATTCTCTTATGATATTAAAAAATGTTTTGAGGTTAATTTATTGTTCCATTCTCATTATGATGCCTTGGGAAATGATATTTTTATATTAGAGAGGCATATCCTAAGGGAGTGTCGATTTTTAAGTGTTTTATTACTTGATTGGGCTGGGTTTTGATTCTGGATGAAAATAATTTCTTGAGAGGTATTTTATAGAATAGCTAAAACCTTTTAGGAACTTTAAATTGTGTATTTTATGAGTCTTGAGAAAGCTCGGAAGAGTAAGTAGGAGATTTGAACTTAAATTACAACTACCAAACACTATAGTAGTATGTAGTATTCTGTCGTGGCATAGAGGTATGATAAATATTTGAATGGTATTGTAAAGGGATCTGTTATGGAATTTTGTCTTGAAGAAGGGGTTTTGTGGTTCTTCATAAATTTGTATCACTATGGAATTGTGTTCAGGATATATAATAAATACCAAGAGAGTTATATTTGATGGTTCTATCGATTTCAGGGTCATTCCTCAATAGATCTTGTTTATGGTGTGGACCAATTCTTTTAGAATTGATGTTTTGTAATATAGTAATTTTATGGTGGGGTGGTCTCTCTTAAAATTTATTAGTATCTTATTGTGAATGATTCCATGGTTATCAAACATAGTTTTGTCTATCCCCATTACATTATGGTCTATTACTTAGAAAATTATTTTTTTCTGTGCCCACTATTTAGTGTCATAGTGTATGATGTTTTGTTTTGTTCTTTTAATTTATAGATTTTCTATAAATTCCATAACCTCTTTTAAATATATAATTCTTCCACCTTTATTTTATTCTTATCCATTCTAGTTGCATCCTTAGGAGGCCTTTCAACCTCATCCTTGGGAGATCTATCCGCTGTAATTCTAAGTGAGTATTCCTTTCTCACATCCACTTTTTACTTATCTATTCTTCACCAGTAGAGTAATATTATTGAAGGATTGATTTTTTTCATGTTTTTATTGAAATATATTTATGTGATATTTTTTTCTAGGACATTGACATCACCTCTGGTATTTTTTTCATGTATGCATCTATTAGTCTCTATAGCCTTTCATAGTGAATTGAAAATTAGATATTGAGGTAGGGGTCTGAGTTCTGTCATATTCATTATGAATTAGTGATATTAGCATGATTTTATTTCCTTTTTTGGATGGTAAGAACTATATAGTTAAATATAATTAATTAGATACACTGAAATTAAAGGGGAAGGGAGAGATATACCATTTTATTTACTTTATTTCTTGTTTTTTCTTTTCCATTATTGTATTTCTAATGTTTTCGGTCATGAAATATTCTTATTTATATAAATATATTATTCTGTTTCACATTTTACTGGAATTTTACTTGATTTTATGGATTGAATTATGGAAATGATTATGGGAGTGGTTTCCTACTATAATTTACTTCTGGGATTGTGGTGAAGATGTGTGATGTTGTAGGTGTGGTTTTGATGCATGGGTCAATAAAAATAGCATGACATATCTTAGTAGTTGTCAAAAAGTTGTGGAATGATTTAAAATGTACATTTTTGTAAATTAAATTGTTTTTTATTAAATGGTTTAGTGCTAGAAATACCTGAATGATGGAAAGTAAATGGTTAAATTATTCATTAATTTGATGTGATTGGAAATGAATAATTATAGCCCTTGGCTATAGAATGGAATGTCATTATATATAAAAAGATGAAATATTAATATGTAATTTTCTAGAAATTGATGTGGTTAAATGGGTACTATGAAACTGATGTGTGTTTGTATGCTTGATAAGTGGGATAGGATGGGTGGTTATTATTATGGAAGTGATGTTGATGTCTAATTGTGTTGGTATAAAAGTTGTGGTAGTTGTGTGGTTTTGGTTATGTTAAACTATATAGTATTTTCATCTGTAACAATTATACATTTATATTCCTTGATATTTCTATATTCACCCAACTTGAGTTGTCGGTTTAAAAAAACTCGCAATGGGTTTGGGGATCAAATTTTTACTCCAAACATTTATGTTAGTGATGGAATATTATTGGCTAAAATCTCTACCCTACTCCCCCTTCCATGTGAGGTTTTTATGCATGAGCTGTGATGGATTGATGAGATAATTAGGTGGTTCATGGTGTGGGTCATGAATGGTAGAATGACATCACAATTTTCATATCCTTCATGTTCAATATACCATATTGTTCTGACTATAAGAATGTTGGTATTAGATGATGGCGTTGTGATTGTTGTGGCGTTTGGTTTGATTATGATGAGGTTAGGGTGTGTTGATTGGAACGAGTTAAGAGATAAATATTATCTATTAATATGAGGCTTGTAATGGTATGAGGTTGCTAGTTATGAAATGGATGAGAGTGCTAGGATTTACTAAGTTGTTATGGGAGGCTAAAATTAATGGGGAAGCGGTACGATGTACAAATTATTGATATAATTCTTCTTATATTGTTATACATGGATATATTAATTGGTTAGTGAACATTGGAGAGGATAAGAACTAGTTGACCTTATAGGTTTTTTTGATTATGTTGTTTGATCACTAGGGAATTAGTATACACATGTCACATTTTTCTTAGTATCCCAAGGTATGATCCAACTATGTATACATGTGATGATCACCTAGGTATATATATATATATAAACTATTTTTTAGGTTATCATAAGGGATTTAGAGACAAAGATGGAAATTTCTAACATAGATGTTAGATTACTTGAGCATTCTCTTTAGGATTATTTGTATATGGTTCATTTGAAATTGTATTTTTTGACATTACATGAAATGGGGTTTTTCTTTTTTATGTTACATTTTTGGGTTCACGGTTACTTTGATGGATATTTGGTATTATGTGTGTAATTCATCTCATATTTGAATATTATACACTTAGTTTTAGTCACCAACCTAGTACCTATTAATGGTTAACCTCAGGGGTCACTATCGTCCTCACTGTCATCCCTTGAGGGGTTTCCAACAGGGGTTCATCAGGGAAAAAACTTCCACCAAGAAATCATTAATCAATATGGATTATTAATTTTCTTTCAAAGGATCTTCAAATGATTATAAATCCTCTTACTACTCTGATGTGGATGTGGATTTTATATCTGCATCACCATTTGAGTTTTAAAATGTTATATATGTGAATCCCATAGATAATGTGGAACATAATTCCATAATAGAAGGACAGAATGATGATTTTCTGTTGAAATTTTGTGCAAATGGAAAAGAATGTACACACAAATCCAGATGTAGACTCACTATATGGGGTCTCCTCCAATTACTTAGCTAGTACTTGATGATTTTATACTAACTATAATTTGAATATTGTGGCTATATCTAAATTACACCTAAAACCTGAAGAATTTGATCCCATTTATATATATGAGAAAGTTTATTAATTTCAAATTAAATTTGAGGAGTTGAGGTTTATTAATGTTAAATTTATTATTGTTAATTTAATTACTAATTAAAATTCTTGGTCTAAGTATAATATTTCTCTATAATAGGTTCCAATTTAACCTAAAGCAATAAATCCACTAATGAGATAAAATCTCATTCGTCTATCTGACATGGGAGACAAAAAAATTCTTCTGAACTTAGTGCAAAAAAAACAACCCATAATTCAGTCCCCTTTAAAAAAATGAAACCATTTTAATAATTTTACCCTTTTCTCACTCAAGTCATATATTAATAATAAGAACATAATAGTCGACCATACATAGTTCCACTCACTACCTTTACTCATGAATTTACAATCCCATTAAAACTCCATCACTTCATTGTGTCCCTTAACACATTAATTAAATCCCGAAAAGGGTGATGTTAAGTAGTGAAACCATAAATGAAACCATGTCACGATTTGGAATATTTTACATATCATCCCAAAAAAAATTGGAATCATTATTTCATATTATTCAATGGTATGTGTGATTCAATGCAGCACATCATGCACTTCACATCATGATACTGACCCATGATGGGGACACCATAAAACCATGAGGTAAAAAATATGGGGTTTCTTCTATAAAATATATAAGTACCAACATTGTTCTTGAATAACAACATCTCAATAAAGTCTTTTTGTAATCACAATGCTCATTGATGGTAGTTACTTCATCAATTCAAATCTATAATAACTTAGACTACTCTCCTCCACCTATGAAATTATAAAAAATATAAAAATGATATTATTTCATACATTATCATTAGGAGTAAATGACTAACCTACTAAATGGACATGAAACTACTATATGATAAACTATTATAGATATGCATGGAACATTTCTTATACTACTTTAAAAGACCACATATTCCCTTGAAATACCCTAGTAGATTAATAGAGTTTGTATAAGTCATGTGGTCGCTTGAAGATATCATTCGAAAATCCAAATCCATATCCCATTCATAATTGTAAACATTTTGGAAGAAGTATAGTAAATAAAAGACTATAATAAATCTTCACAAACAAACATTAATTCCATTTCTGAACCCTATATTTACTCACCATCAAGTGGTGCCCCCCCCCCAAACAACAGTAAAAATAATAGCTCATTCCTTAGGATGAAATGAAGGAGAACAATCACTTGAACTTTGAGGACTTTAAAATTAAGATCTATTTCTTCTAAAAACATTAGGTTCTAGTTCATGACCTAGGAAAAGAACATGGTAATATTTATGGACATAAAGTGACCAAATTAAGTTACTCTGAATGAACTCCCCAAATAGTTTCCATTCCACCAGAAGTTAGGGAATAATATTCAAGAATTTTTTTTATTAAATGATATACTATATAATATTATTGAATATAGGTATGTAAAGTTATGAAACCATTTATAGGGTTGAAATGTGTCTTCACCACTCCATTAGTGATAAAATGAGTGGAACTAAATATTAAATAGAAATGTGTAGAAATTTAATGATTTTACCATAATAAAATCAATTAGTCACATGTATACAATATATTGTTCATAGATAAATAAATTAGGCTTAACCGCAATTCCATATATGGTATCAAGGTGACATATTTATCATCACAATATTACTTGAATCTTTATTGTAAACTTATATGGAATTTGAAATAATAAAAGGATCCCCGTAGGATCGTAAGTCAATCAAGATGCTCCTAGAATTCCTACTTCCAACATTGGGTGGATGGGAACCACCCCTACCAATTGAATTATAAAAAGTTTAATTTCATTCACTTTAGTGTCCCATTGTTTATAAGGAGGACTCAAATGAAACATAATTTCCCAAAAATAATTTGGGAAGAGATCACAGAAGTTGGGGAAGATAAAATATTCATGGACCTCGATGGCCTAACATCTTTTTAACTAAGAATATTAATATAAATGAAACTCCATGATATGTTCTGAAGAAATATCAACAATAATATTGATCCTATCATAAATAATTGATGGTTAATTTGAACCAAACTATTTTGGAATACCACCAAGAAGATAGAAAATTTTATTTTAAACATTGAAACATGGTATGGTAATTCCATACCAACCTAATGATAACAATAATAACCTCCATCAATGATCAAGGAATGTATTTACCAGTATATTCAGTTAATCCCTAAGGCCTCAAGTCAGGTAGAAACTTCATTAGAAGATGTTTATTCCCTTGGTCGAGAAGTAATAAATTTTAAAGAATCAACATATCATCTTTTCCATGTTATTAATCTTTCACATACTTCTAGTTTCAAAAGAACCCATGGAATCCCTTATTAAGGATATTTCAAGACCTAAATATTTTGATAAATAAATTTCTATATCTATGAAATATCATGAAGAAAATGGATATATAGAATATCATATGATATTTTTTAATAAAAATAGACTAAAAAATATTAATATAATGGAAATATTAGAAATCTATGTATATTTAGAAAGCTCACTAATATTAATGTCTATTGAGACATAGTTGATAGTAGTTATAGACTTAACCTCAGCCTGAAATGGACCCTTTGAGGATTAGGAAAGAGTTAAATTAACTTATCTCACATTAATATAAAAATTAAGACAATGATATGGGTGTGTTGATACAAAGAAAGACCAAGTTGAGAACTCATTTAAGAAACCTAATTTCTTTATTCTATTTTAAGTTCGTTTTATAATTCATTGATTAAAATATCTTACTCAGAATGTCTTAGATCGATTTTCATTAAGCAGTACATTCATCATACCATCTACTCCAAAATTACTATTTCGATGGGTAATTCATGGTGTTTTGTTTTTAATTTTTTTATTCTAGTAAATATCAGCACATAATACTAGGATACAATAAATTTTAGGGGATGTTCCTATAGGTAAATAAAAAAATATTACTATCCTAAATGTCCAAGAAACTACCCCAAATAATCCATTGATTGAACTTTGTGAATATGTCATTTTTTCCATGAACTGAGTTGAGATGAAAATATCATGTCGAGAAAACCACTAGGTCATGTATTCTAATAACATTGATCCTCTTATCACTTTACTCTCATATGATGGTCAAGCATGTGTTCGCATTAATAAAATTCCACTTGTAGGGAAATAAATAATCCAATAGTCCATAAATATTAATTTTCCCCCCTTGAAATACTACAAAAGTATAGTTTTTAATGATGTTCATTTAAAAAAGACATGTCTCTTTGATCAACTATTTTAGAGCCCTGGTATAAGATCATAAGGTTTAGGCATTGTTTTGTCCACCCTTGTGATGGTAGAGATACTAGATGAACCTATCCATTACATATAAATTTGTTATCATTATAGTAAGAATTATTCTATTCTATCATCTCCAATATCTCAAATTTTATCCCATATTATACTTTCAACAATGTTGAAAAGGCATAGGAAGATATCGAGGATGCTCCTACAACATTATTGAAAGGTATCTCAAACACTATATATGAACTCATGAAAGTAAATTTGGGTACCAAAGAACATTTTTGATATATGTAAATTAGTTTCACCTTGAATCATAGAGAATATGAAATATAAATATCTTTATGAAGAAACACATACATGTATTTACGTGGAATTATATAAAATTACTAACTCTCATATCTATGTATCTACACATCATATACAGTACTTAGAGAAACAATGTTGATATAAATAGTTCTTTAGGATACTTCATCTAACCCACACATCAAAATTAGAATCCAAGGTTGATATGAAAGTCCACGATAACTATATCTAGGAATTTTAATTCCTAAAAGTGATTATCAACACTATCTTTATCTGATGAAAGAACATAAAAATCAAATTTTTCATTGAATTTAGTGGTTTAAACCATCACTATCAAAATTATGACTTCTCAATCCTGGTGGTGTATCTATAGATTGATGCATTTATTTGTTTTGAGATCATCTCCTTCGCCTAAGGGAATTCTGAATATTACCAATTTTTAATAAACCCCTCATATATTGTGGTAACAACCATTAGGTAACCATACTGGGTATACTATTACCAAGTAATTTTGTTCATATTGAATGATTATAATTATATATACCAATATAAAATGAATCGCATATTCAATTATCTTCTAGGAGTGATAATATAATGATACATGGATAATTACAAGGTTAAATATCAATAACATTGTTGTCATCTCACTAATATTGAGGATTTTTTCAATAAATTACATCATAAAATCTTGAATATATATCCAATTAAATTTACTTTCAAGGTCAAATTAGAAAAATACCATGTCTTTATAGTACACCATTGTGACATAAATTTTAACTATGAATATATTAAATAAATACATGATACACCACCTCCTCTATACCTTATATAAATGAGTGGAATCTAGGGACACCTCAATTACAATAGGTGATTATAAAATAAAAATTATATTATGTTTTTTCACATAAAAATTTTAATAATGAAAGGGTCCACTTATCAGTGGGATGAGAATTGTTGGAAAAAATTTATAGACCTCATGAATCTTACCCAACACCCATTTTTATTGATGCCACCTACAAAAGAGAATACACTCATTATGTATGTGGAAACCCTAGGGAAATATGTAAATGTCATAATTTATTATAAAAATGATTTAGTAAAGAAGAGTAGTATCTATTATCATGTTTGTGTGATGTTTTATATTGATAACTGATATTCAAATTTTTATAATAACAAACCTATGTGGGTTTTCATAGTGTAATAGATGAGGAATTATTTTTAGAACCAAAATAACTACCTATTTTATTATTATGATATTCTCTAGTATATCATTATTATCCTTATTCTAATAGGATTCTAATCATAATGAGAAGTCATTCTGTAACAATTTGATATCAAATTTGTGTCTTAAAAGTTAATCAAGGAAAGAATTACCTAATTTTTCCTTGGTGAATTATATTAAAAATAGGTCATTATTGAAACAAATATCCTTGATTAACAAGTATAATCTATCTATGAAACCTCCAAATTATGAGAGATGTGCTTTGATAGTTCCTCTATAATTCAAACATGTATAAACATGGAAGACCTAATTCTCAACATGTCAGCTTAGGGATCTTGTTCTTTTCTCCAATAATAGTAGTTCAATCATTCACCATCTTGTTGTTAGAGGGATGTTCCAATAATAATGTGGAATATAGGACCTTCATTATATGCTTTGAACTGGTTCTATAATTACTTGTGGAATAATTAAAAAACAAGGGTAATTTGGAATTAGAAATCAAAAAAAATATGGGGTATATGTCATTAACAAGAAATAAAAAATTAACTTGATTGATTATATTATAGGGTTTATGGATAAATTTCTCTTAGATTAAAATTTTTCTCAAATAATATATTCATATAATTACCATTATATGCACTAGATTATGCATCTACATCCCTTGAATATCCATATCAGAGAAATATAAGAGTCATCACCACACATCATAGAGTGGTCTCTCCATCTGTAGATAATGAAATGAAAGAGATCAATGAAATTAATGAAGCATTTGTCCAAGGAAATACCTAACCTCCACAAATTGGAATCACATTTGGTTATATATCTCCCATATTAGGCTTCCCTAAAAAAGGTATTCTCAATTGTACATATCTAAAAATTAATTTATTTATTATTGGGCCAAAATTTTTATCATTTATTATTGATCAAACTCATATAAGGTCCTCTAAATGAAATGATATCATGAGGTCCTACCCAAATTAAATAAAGGAATAAAGAATCCCAATTTTTTGAATGAATTCCATGCCATCACTTTTCGTTCTCACCAGTCAAGATTCAAGGTCTTTAAAAAAATCAATAGGCATGTACTCTATTAGAGATTCATGTTGCAAGACATCATGAAAATCAAAAGAAATGTCATGTATTTCATATACATTCAACATAATTCATCAAACCCCATGTTTTTTTCACACCTAAAAATATTTTAGGTAGTTTTTTATTGGTAGGATTGATATAATGGGCCCATACCCCAAGAAACTGCTACATTGTTCTGTTTCATGATTACTTAAGCTGAATTATTATCAAAATAGACTTATGTTTTACCTTAAAAAGAAATTTTGAGGGAAAATTTCCCTTATTTTTATGAAGTATAATATTATTACTAGATTTGGATCAATAAAATGATACTAAAAGAAGACAAAACATACTTTTAATATTCTGAATTTAATAGTATATATCAAGCATAATGTTCCCAATCCAACCACTCATCTTGCTATCATGACTTAAAAAATGATTGACAATCGAATTAAACAAAAATAAATATAATATCCTTTATTATATGGTGGATAAAGTCATTAATATTTTTTTTGAAAATATATTATATGATTTTTGGGGTTATAAAACTATAGACATTATTACCATAGAGCTAACAACCTTATTGCTTATAAATGGAACATATGTAGTATTATCCATTGGATTTCAATTACCCTAATTTTTCATTTCCATTTGTGATAAAAGTTTTGAATATAATATATCATACATTTTGGTTGATATACTATAGATACATGAAGAGGAGATTTATAACAAACTACCCAACCTCAAGATTCATTGAAATTGTGTTTCACTAGAGTGCGACAAAAAAATCTTCCACCACTTCTTCATTCAAGGAGAACTTTTATTTTCTCAGAGAAAAAAAATTATTTCTATGAAGAAGGGTTTAAATATTAATCCAAAATTAGAATAAAATTATTCCAATGAAAATTTAGTATCTAGTAGATCATAAATCATAATTATAATGTATAGATAGTGTATCATACCTAATAAATAAGTAAGGCCTCCCAATAAGTACAATTAATAGTTCATTTTTGGGTTTATATAAACTCTATTCTATATTACTTAAAACTAATTTGAAATGGTCCTCATCACACAACCATAAACTATAATACATGATAACCCTTATTACATGATATTGAAATTAAAAATATAACAATCTCATAAGTTAAAATTAATCTACATTACATGGTTGTCCTTGTCATATGCTGTTAAAATTAAATACACATGTTCCTCATTATATGTCCCTAAACTAAAAGATAATAGAGTCACTCTCACATGATTTTATCTTGAATAACATATAGTAGACCTCATATGACCTTTAAAGTTCTTAGAGTATCCCATTTTATATGATATATTCTCTTTACATGAAATGTATATACTTTTAAAAGACATCAACATAAGCTCCCTTAACTGTAAACCTACATTAAAAAAATATCCATAAATTTTTAGGAATTATTCCCCAATTACTGATCATTCTAAATTAACATATATCTTTTCCTATTTTGGATCATCAATGGGAGAAGATCATTATATATTATTCTAATAAAATAGGTAGACCTATAAAAATTCTTATAATAACTACATGTGTCTTGATTCTTGTTATTTTAGTTTTTATAGTGACACTCATAGTTCATAATTATAGTCTATCTGTAAATCCCATCAACGTTAATCATATAATTAAGGAGATTACCCATTCATATAGATTCTACCATAATATCCTAGCACTGAGATGAAGTTACCAGACATTCCCCTTGTACACAAGCTACATCATTATAGTGACATATAAGAACTATGTGAGGATTGATTCATATAGTTTTAGGACATGCAGTGATGATTGGATGTCCTATTTTGAGACTAGATGAAAATTATACTAATTATAATACACTTCTATATCATAGAGTTTTGGAACTGTCTTTCCTGTTGAGTTATCCGTGATATCCCAACACTAGGATGAAACAATTATATCTTTCCCTGAAACATGATCTAAATCTATGTAGAGGCCTATAACACATTGAGATTTTATGAAAAATAATTTTTCAAATAAATTTTTACTTTTTATATATTTTCAGTACATACAACACTAATTTTATTTTATTTGACATGAAACACTAAGTTTAAATTAAGTTACATGTAACACCAAGTTTCAACAAAACATGGCTTATTATTAAAATAGTATTGTTTAATATGATAGTTATCATCATGACATTGGAATAGAGTGTATATATAGGATTTAATAAATTATTAAAATATATTTTTTACAAATGTTTTTAAAACTAATTCATTTGATTCTAATTAATTAAAAATTAAAATAAAAACCATTTAAAATAATGTAATTTTTTTTAATCCATTTTTATGCAAACAAACACATTTTAACTCAATAAATTAAACTAGAATTTATTTTTGAATAATATTTTTGAAATGTATATAATTTATATTAAATAAACTATTTAACATTTATCTTAGGTTTTTTCCTGAAAAGATATAATAACAAATACAAGTTAATTCTTAAAACTATATTTTTTAAGAGGTTGTTTTGTGAACTTTTTTGAAAAATTATTCTAAAAATATTTTTTCAGACATTTGAAAAATTTATTTTAAAAAATAAAATTAGTTTTATAAATCATAATACCAAAAAAAAACTTACGGTGATTTTTTGAGAATTTTTTGAAAAGATTAATTTTGTAATGAATATTAAAAATAATGATTTTTAATAGAAAAAATTATTTTCATTTACATTATTTAAAAGGTTAAATTATATTTTAAATTGTTTTTAAATTTAAATTAGTTAAATTATATATCTATTAATCCAATTTAGGTCACTTTAATCAATTTCATTTTGAAATTGGATGTAAATACATTGTAAAAGTTTAAATATTTTCTCTCTAAAAATCCAATTTCTCATCACAAGTATAGAAATAATTTTAAATAAATTTTTTCCACATATGTGAATTGAATTTAGAAAAATGGATTATATATTTTGAATAATAATTATTTATATTGTCTAATAATGTAAAATTAATTTTTTACAAAAAATGATTAGTGAAAATTGTAAAACAAAAAATTACTATGGTTAAGGTAAAAATGGGTTCATGAAAGAATAAACAAAAAAATGAAAGGGATAAAATGACCAAAAACATTACTAAATCCAATTATATGGTCATATTTCCATATAATACTTCCCAATTTCGAATCCATGCTCATTTGGAATCTTTTTTCTTGGTAATGACCTTTTTTTGGATTCTTTTGGGAAATGTCCAAGTGGTTTCTATGTGGCTTTCTTTCCCACATATATAAAAGGCCACAACTACCCTCAACTTATTCACACCTATAAAGTAATCATGTTCATCAAAACCATGAAATAAATCCTCTCCAATGTCCCGAAAAATGTTCTAGATATTTTGTTCCTCCTACAGGACGAACGCCAGGGTCCTTAATAAGAGATAGAAACGAGGTGTTTCTAAGCGATGATATTTATCATCACTAAGGTCCTTTTTTATTTATTCTTTTTCCACTATCAATTATGTCACAAAATATCCAATACAATAACACCATTATACATTAAATGATTACAAGTTATTATTTTATTATATTATCCCGCAACCATCCCTACCTCCATTAAATGGGTTAAAAAATAATCATTCGTGTGTACGGTGGACTACAACCTGACAAATATATGTCATTTATTTTTTCATAAAACCATTAAAATGTTGGTTATAATTATGGATTTATTGTTTTCATATTATTTTTAATTTGTTTTATTTTTCTTGAAATATTATATCATGCATAACTTCATGCTTTCCATTTTTTGTAAATACGATTACATAGCTTGTGTGTATGTCGGACTACCACCACGCGAAGTGATGTGATTCGTTCATGATTTACATGTAAGGTAATAAGGGTTGATTAGAGGACCAATTGTGATATATATGACATAATTTTTTTAAATTATAATATATCATTTTTAATTATTTTGTTTAATTCCGATTGAAATTGGAAACAACATGCATATGTACATATGGCCTACCGTCACCACAAATAGTGTATTTTATTTTATATCACTAAATATTATGAATTACTATAAATATATATATAATTAATATATAAACTATTTATATCAGGTTTGTCATTATAGATATTATGGAACTTTGATCTAAGTAATAGGTCCAAAATAAAAAACATACATATAAACAATGTTGTTATTGCCCGAAACATTACATTAACATAGAATTGTTAATAAATCAGTAATTAAAGGGAATAAGTAAATCATATGTGGTTTAATATATATATATATATGTGGATATGAAATATTTTTAAAGTAATATTATATTTTTTATATATAAGTATTGACCGTTTACAGAGGATGTCAATATTGGGGTAAGGTATTTCTAGCCCCTCATTTATTTCTAGGAGACAAATGGAGACTTGCCACTTTGTTTCATTTTTTTTGTGTATATACTAAACCTTTTATGTTATATATCATTAATATAAATATGTTAATGATATTTAATGTTTTTTTTTATGTTTTTTTTATTAGGGATTCTGATTCCCAAGATTACTATAGTGGTATGTGAGTTTGGTCTCAATTTTCCTTCATTGAGACATATATTTTTCAATAAACCAATATTATTTCAAGTGGAGTATATAAATCCCCTTTCACATGTAATATCATAAATTTTTTAATCTTCATTATATTTTATGTTTCATTGTATGTTATTCCTTCATGGGTCTTCCAATTCAATGTCACTAAAGTGGTAATTATTTTATAATAACATCTTATCATTTATCAGGATCTTTTTTCTTATGTTTATGATGATAAAATATTATGATCCATATATAGATAAAATAATAAATTTTCATATACTACCATTATTCATTATTTTAATTAAACCATTTTCAAAATCTTAAGCACAATAAATAATTGATAACTTTTTTATGAAAATTTGACTTTATCGCTCTCTTTAGTCAAAAATCAATTGTCTTCCAAAACATTATTTTGTAAAAATATTTTAAAAAAATATTTTATATTATATTATGATTTTGGAAATATATTTTTAACCATTTTTTTAATTTTTATAAAAAAATTGAAATGAGCATTCATTTCATTTTCCAATCAATTCACATTTGGATTTTACCAAAAATATGAAATGAATATTTTTTTAACATGTACGGCACGAATGAAACTTCATGTCACCATAACCATTTTTATTATTTTATATTAATTTTTATGTTTTCAATATTATTTTCAAATAATATTATTTTCAAAATTTATTATGTTTTAAAAATTATTTTTAATGTAGAATAGACATTTTCAACAAGAACTATCTTAAATGATTTTTAAAGATTCTTTTATAAGGTTTCATGGTTATTTTCAATGAAAAATAGTTTCAAAAGGTTTTTTAAAGTAAAAAATAAAAATTATTTTCAAATAAAAGTTATTCCTTTCAATATATGTTTTAAAATATCTCTCAGAAAAATTTCCATCTAAGATGAAATTTGTTAATGTTACCTATGCTTAATTGGGGATATGAGCCAAGGAAACCTGTTTTATTCATTATATGAATTATTTATTATGAAAAGTTATTTATAAATCTTTTTCCCTTAAAATTTTTATACCATGATATAATTCTTTTGAAACACACTACTTTTTCATGGGTTATGTTATTATGAGATGATGAAATGAATATGAACCCTTTCAATTTTTCATAAGTTATGATATAATGAAATGTTTATTAAACACATTTCATTTCATGGTTTATGGTTTGATGAATGTTTTATGATATTGTGGGAAATATAAATATAGTTATAATTAGGATTCCATGGAGACTTATTTCTCCCTCCATTGCATTGGGTAATTATTAATGTTATATTATCTCAACCGCTACCCAAGAGGTTATTCAAATCCTAAAAAAGTATACTAGGATTCATCTGAAGAACAATATAGGTAAACAAGTGTTTATCCCATTAATAACTTGTTATTAATTTCTTGGTGGGTATCCATGACATAATATTTTTTATTCTTAAGTGTATTTTAAAAAAGTTTTTTAAATTCCAATGTTATACTCCTATGGCTCATGTTGTTTTATGTCCTTATGATTTATGTCTTATGAACTTCCAATCATTATTCCCTGACTAAATATTATAATCATTTATATGAATGGTGTGGTTTCCCAATGTTATGCACATGTTTTTATGCTCTTAATTTCATTTTATGCTTATGTATGTCTGTTGTCTACCCTTACTCCGCATCTAAGATCACCCTTTATTATTTTTCCCTTACCTAGGATATGATGAACTGTATGATTTATGAATTATATAATAAGATTTATAGTTATGAAGAACATTTTTTGAGAATATTTAGATGAATTATTGACTTTATTTTTATGTTTCCAAAGGGGTTAAAATATTCTGCTCCTCAAAAATGTGTTTGTGTAATGTTATGATCCTTTATCTACAATGATGAAATATCTATTTATAGAAGGAATATATTTATATACTTGGTATTAAAGGTAATTTTTATTTAAACTTTAGAAAATATATTGATAAAACTTTATTTATATCTATAGGTATATTTATAAGTATGTTTCTATGGTTATAACTAAGGATAAGTATATGGATGGGTTGAAGAATATGAAAATTTCTTAAATTTTTTGTAAAGTATTGAGTGAGTGATTTCTATGAAATTAATTCCAAATATTAATACTATAAATAGATGTGGATCTATAATATAGGTATATAGGGGTAATAACTATGAAAAATGTGCATTGATATGGGCTCAATTGTCACATGTTACTTGAAAATGAGCCTTGTTGCACAGCTGGTTTGAAACTCCCATGGGATATTATTTGGAAATTAAAAAAAAACCTATCTAAATAATCACAATAATATTAAATATATATGAATAATAATGGCCTAGATTTATCCTATGGTTTCAAATATTGAAAATAAATTATCATTATTTACACACCCTATATGTTATTTTTCATGAGTCATGTGGTTTCCCACTTTGATTTGTGTTTCTCACACTATGTATTTGGTTTTATTTAATGGATATAACCAGAAAGAACCATGTTAAGGTTAAGTGTGATTAAAAATGAAATGCTTTTCCTCCTGAGTAACCATATTTTATGGAATCTTGAATGAATAATACCTTTTGTATACCCAAAAAAAATTCTCAAGGTCCAAATCATACTAGAAGTTTAAATGTTTTTAAGAGATTACAACGTTCTTTTGGGTAATTCATGAGGATAAATCTACCTTATTTTTGGGGGTCTTTGGATCCAATAGTTTCTATGAAATGTATCACCACTACTGAGAATATATTTTCTATCCTCCAGTGTTCGGTGCATGAGAAACTCATTTTTCCTCTCTACCATTTAGAAGGTGAGAAAAATCAACAGTGGACTATCATTAAGAAAAATATGGAACATGATGAAAATTAATCCAAGGGATAGGATGAGTTTAAGAACATATTTTTATCTATGTAATTTTATCTTATTCATTGTATAAAGGTATATAAGGTGTTCCTTAATCAAAAAAAAATTACGATTAATATAGCGATACATATGGGGAAAATTTTACAAGTCTCATGAGCTATGCTTTTGGTATTATCATCCAACCTGAATGTATGGTTGATTGATTCTTCAGTAGCTTAAAACCATATCTCTAAATGTGGTTACACATAAGAGACTTAATTAGCTATAAATATTTTGTTCGATATGTTATAATGGTGGAAATAGATATTGAAGATATGTATCAATCTCATGGTGTTGATAAGAAGAGAAAATGGAATTCAGAGGATAATGTATGTTAAATGGAGAAGAGAATATGATCTTTACTTTATGGTTAAATTGTAGGAATAAGAATGGAGTAAATTTAAAGTCATCATGAAATTCATTATTGAATTGAGAGGAATAATATATCTAATGATGAAAATAGGGGTAAAGCTACACATAATAGACCACCCACACTCCATTATTTCAAATTCAAGGAGAATAAAAGTTATGAGAATGAATACCCTAATCTAAAGATTCAATGATGATGATAAACCACGTAATCCTAAAAAAAGAGAAAGATAATGTTTATAAAACCAATATAGATTAATCGAATCATAATAATTTATGAACACTAATTCTACACTCCTTTTTTTGAGAATTCCATGTCTGATTTTGTATAAATGGTCCCTCTAAAAATATTTGTATTCATCATTTAGTGATATTTCATGTGATTATATCCCACTATATTAAATTTTGAATAATGAAATGACATTTGATATCAAATCATTACAATTTTGAACCTATGATTCCAATGTAAATGTTTTTGTATAAGATAATATATTATTTAAGGAATAAAGGGAGTCAAATATTTTGGAACCATATTTGTCTCTAGGTATTATTAACATCAATGTTATGGATACTATTATGGGTTTATGAGTTTAATTTTTATCATAAGTTCAAAGACAGTAAAATTAATTTTTAGGTTTTATGTTATAGTATTTTATCATGATTAATGATATTTTAAGAGACATTTATGGAAATTAAACTTGTTGGTCTTGGAAGAAGTGAAAATTTTATTTTTAGAGGAATGTGTTTTCACTTTGTGTACATATGAGTAAAGGTACTGGTAACCTTTAGGGTTTATCTTATCTATGATTTTGGGATAATTTTTGGTTACCATCAATCGTATTATAAATTCAACACAATTCATTACTATCAGAGAATATTTTTATTTGGATCTATTTTCCAAGATATAAATTAAGGAAGTGATAATGTTTCATGGAGTACAACATTAAATTGTTTTTTATTATAATCTAGAGTGTACCTTGATTTTTTGGTGAAGTCTTTAATAATATATTGAAATAGAGTAGAGTTTCAACAGTACATGTCATCCTCAAATAGATGGTCCATTTGGGAGTATAGTTCAATACCTAACGGATATTCTAATATTGTGTCCTATGGATTTCAAAGGTGTTTGGGATCTACCCCCTCATCAATTTTAATTTTCTTAAAGTAAATGATTTCACTCATTAATTTTTATGTATCCTTAAGAAACCCATTATACATGTTGAAATGACGATAGTGAAATAAATCAATTGGGACCTATGATAGATTAATAAATGGAATATAAGTTTTGATTTATTGAACAACACATCCAGGCAATATAGAGTTAGGAAAAAAGTTATGTTGACAATTGCCAGTGTGATCTAGAATTTGGAGTTGTTGAAAAGCTGTTTCTAAGAATTTATCCATGGAATAATGATTTAGACTTGGGAAAAAATTTAAACTTATCCGTAGGTATATCGGTCCCATTAAAATATTTGATCATTTTGGATAGTAAATTATCCTTTATCACTTCCACCAATCATATGTAAAGATCACAATGTTTTATATCTATCATTCCTGAGGAATTACATACCTGATCCATAAAAATTACTAAACTCATAGTTCATGCCACTAGGTTATGATATTTCTTATGAGGAACAACCAGTAGAGATTCTGGAATGAATAGGGAGATTTTTATGAAATAAAAATACTCACCTGATAAAATTTTCGTGGTGAAACCACTTACTTGAAGAAGCTATGTGGGAACATAAGGATGTAATGAGTCATAACTATACTCTATTTTTCCTACCAAAGATGAAATTTTCAAGGGAAGAATTCATTTTAATGGAGGTATGTATCGCGACGAATCGAATGGACTGGGCTGACGCGCCCGACTATCGATCTCATAGAGGGCTGAGCTCTGCTCAATTGCTAAGGTCGGGTATATCAGTCTTCATTTCAAACTTCCCAATAGTTCCATATCCAATGATATGTGGACCTCCTTTCCAAAGGCAGACATTCTCCAGGGGATTTGGCCAGCGATGCTTAAGAACTCACACTGGTCAAGAGGATGGGAATTCGGGCTCATCGCACCCTTTTAGGGGTGGCATTATTGCCTGTTCTGGGACTCTCTTATAGATTTAAGACATGTTCATATGTTCACGAATATTTGGTTTATACCCAAGCACAGTATCCACGGATTACTCCTGGTTGGAAATGGTCAACTGAATGCAGGGATTCAAAATCATTTAGGCCCGAGGTTTACCATCCATCATTGGATTAATGACTCCTAGGACTTTGGACTCATTGAGACGGTGCTGGTATAAAGCCTCATGATTGGGCACTCTGGAGTTTATCGTCGTCCAGGGGGACAGATAATGACTTGAGCATTTTGATCGAACCCATGATACAGGCTTCCTACATATCCTTGCGAGGGGAATCAGAATCCTCGTAGTTCAGTTTGGGATGGGGCTTACACTATGAGTCGGCCCAAGATGTGGGTAAACCGATATAAAATGGGGGGTCGGATTGACTGATTTTTGGGGTTAAACTTTTGAGAGGCTTCCTACATACCCCGCCTAGGAGACAGGGATCAAAGTCCATGTAGTTCAGGAGTACAGTTTAATGTCATGTGGGGCGAAGGATTAACCAACATGAAGGGGGTCGGAGTGGCCGAGTGCTGGGCATAAACCTTGTGGAGGCTTCCAACATACCATGCCTTGACATTGATCAAATTCCTCATAGTTCACATGAGTTTGGGGTCAAGATTGGTGCTTAATCTAATCCCACGCGAGTCATGCTCGGTGTGAGAAACAAGAGTTAGAAGAGACCTGACGATGACGCCGCGAAAGTTGCGTCACTAGGAAGCGAAATGGGGCTTACGCATTGGGCTGCCCGAGAAGTCAGGGCTTACTCCATAATAGAGACCCAATGGTGACAAATCCCAGAGGGAGAGGAAAAGGGTACCCCTGTGTCCATCTCTCCTCTTAGTTCATGGCACCGGGGAAATACGGAGGTGCATGGGTGCTACCTCCATCAATAAAGGATGGGTCTTACACCAAGGAGGATGCCCTGTTCACTCCTAGAAGAGGGGAGAAGTTTTCACTACCATATTTGAAGGGAAATGGAAGCGGGGTCCCTCAATCTGGTGAGTGGAGAGGCAGAAAGGGGACTCTGGGCTCGGACCCTGCATTACCATGGGAATGTGAACCCAGGAACGCTTCGGGAATCCACTCAAGGGATGGAGCAAACCCCTCTCCCTCGATTAACGTAGGTATGTGAACTAAAAATGGCGCGTGGATGTGCCTGGAGATTACATCATACGAATCCAGTGGCTTCGGTGGAGGCCTTGTCTCGGGGCTGGTGAATAGGCCAATAAAGTGGGTGCAAAGGATCATGCCGGATTGGAAGTATTTTATCTGAATGGGAACACTGAAGGAGTTTTTGGTCCACACGGGTGTATGAGAAGTGGCTCCCTTCGCATAGGGGGTGCTACGTGGTTGAAAAGTCCGTCCGCAAACTAGGGAGGTCCGCGGACTTATAGGCATCCCGCGGACCAGGGGGTATGCAGCTTCGGGTTTGGCCTGCGTACCAGGTTGGTAAGCGGTGGAGTCCACGCGAGTAGCGAGGGAAAAGGGCAACTCCGGTTGGGGGTTCATCGGTCAAGGCTTCGCCCGCGTAAGAGGGTTCTACGCGATGCGTCGAATCGGAAAAGGGACTTAAGCGCCCTGATCCGCGGGGAGTGCATCCAAGGAGGGGACATGGTTCATGGTCTTCTTTTTTTCTTTTGTTATTTTATGTTTGTGGTTCACCAAGCATTTATGAGTTTCCAGTTCCTTATTAATTTGTTTCCAGTTCCATACCTGTTCTGGTTCACGAATTGGAACTTCTCTGTTTGCAAAATCCTAATCTCCTTGCTTTGAAATCCTTCCACTCGAATCAGATCGATCTCCCCTTTTCTCCCTTTCGATGTCCTTTTATAGAGGGGAGGAAAAGGGGTCCACTGTGGTCATGCGTCACCTTTTTCGGAGGCCCATGACCGAAAACCCGGTTTACGGATGACTTAGTAAACAATCTGCAACTCGCAGGGTGATTAAATGCACCACACCATGAATCAGGTCGATTCGAGGGGCTCTTCGCAACCACACATGGTTCTGCCAGTATTCCGTGAATGACAACGCATATGGCATGGGCTGGCTATCACGTTTCGCGGCTAGGGCAGTTTTTGACAGTGGACCGGCCTGGCGCCCGTCTAGCTTCATGCTAGCAGAGGAGCCCCGCTTCTGTTCTGTGAACGACAGCGGTCTGTGGAGGGGGGCACTTCACGGAATTGGCCGCATACCGTTAATATTGTACCGGTCCGCGGACTGGTTTGTCTTTGCCAACCTTTGAGTCTTCTTCTAATTTGTTCTTAATTCCTTGAAGAAAATTCGGTAAAATCCTCTCTTGAATTAAATGGATTATCATTCTCCTTTGTGGATTTGTTAGGACCCTATAAATGCCCCCCATCGGAATGCGGTCCGATCGTAATGAAGAGGAGACTATTCTGATGTACAGTGGTCCTGAAATGTGGATGGTTTGAGGTAGAGGGGTGGACCTGGTAGGGGACAATGCCTATAAATATGGAGGCCCCTAACATTTGTCTTCTACCAGATTCCTCGCGATGATTTTCTCTTCTGTCTCTGCATGATTTCTCCTTCGTGAAACTCCTCATCTGCCACCCAGCCTCCACTTCTACGAACCATTGTTCATTCGCGCATGTCTTCCCCTATGGACCGCCCTCCCATCCCCGAACTAACACTTTTAATCAATTCAAAATTAGGTTACAATGGGCCGTGTAGGAACTCACTACGCGGTTTGTATGGTCCATGAACTAAAATCTTCCAAACATTGAAACTTTCTTAAGTTTCTGAACATAAATATAAAAATCTGTTATTGAGATTCCACGGTGCAACATGGTTCGCCGTTTTTTGGCCAATGCTCCACGGGCTAGAGTCCGTTTAGGGTTAGTTCACAGGATGCAGCGGTCGTGAAACATATTTTGAGGCTAGCTCGCAGACCTCGTCATGAAGGCTATTTGACAGAATCTTTTGCGGAATACGTGGATTTTTTGTCTAGATTTTATTATTCTGGATTAACCATTTTCCTGGTATTTATAATTCAGGTAGAAAATATTGTCCCTCCTCGACCTGCACCCAGGCCTACTACTGAGCCTCTTCCAATTGGTCCAAGGTGACTTCTAGCTATGATTCGTAGAGCTGAGAGCATCAAAGTGGACCATAGTCTATCCATCATTACCTACGATGGTGTCTTGAAAGACTTACTCTCTCCTGAGTTACTGTGTTACCCACTATCAAATTGGCTTCCGCTTTATGGCTTCGGTCTTCAAGATGATGTCCCTATTCCCCCTACCTTCTCAGGTCTTCCATCTTCTTGCTTGGAAGCATCACCAAAGTGTGTTCTGGCGAACCTCGCTCAATTAGGGGAAATGGTCTTTGATCCTTATCTGAAAGGAACCTTCATTTTGAAAGGCTCTGTCCAGACCCAAATCAATTAGTACACACAAGACTTCTCTCAATAGGTCGTCCTCAAGAGTTACCCCTCCATAATCAACCATGCACGAGTGGATCTGGATGCAGGGTGGATTCATAGGTGGGATCTTTGGTATGGGGGGATTTTCTCAAATGACTGGGCCTAGGGCTTTTGGGTCCATCATCATCGCCTGGAATTTCATGAGTCACTGGAAGCAGTCAATCTGTACTCCACAGTGTGGGCTTCCCAGTTTGTTGTTTACCCACCATCTTTGATCCTGCCTGACCTGCTCAGTCATTGGTGTTCGAGCACTAATACATTTCACCTTTCCCATGGTGAATTTGGTATTAGTTTATGGGACATCAACCAATTGGGAGGGCTTCCGATCATTGGTGAAATGTATGATGAGATTCTTCCCACTCCTAACACATGGGATGATATCGAACAGGTGCCTCTATTAGCGAGCGATTTTTTGGTTATGGCAGAGCAGTCACTAGGTCAGTCCTTGTGTGCTCGCTCTCTTATTCCTTGTAGCACCTAGATAGGGTTATTTCTGAATACCACTGGACCTGTGCCAAAGATCAAGCACCTCAGTACTCATCCTTCTCAACAATCACGAACTTACCCAGGTTCCTACTGGGCGGTTCAGGAGGCAGGAGACTACCTTTCATGGGGTTATGAGGTGCACCCCGATGTGCCGCCTATGCTTAGGCTGGCAGGTCTGTTTGCCATTTTTTTGAGCGGGTGGCTATTCCCTTCTTAGTACATTAACCCAGGCATCAGAGCTTGCACCTTGATGATGGTAGTTGAGTTTGTAGAGGTCCACCTGGTGAATTTGGACGCACCCACATTGGCTCGTATTTACGAACTACTAAGCCACATGTAAGAGGGTGGGTCACACTACCATCTGAGTGGGATATTTCAATTATTATATGGATGGGTAGAAGATCATTGCCTCTGTTATGAGTATCGTTATAACACAGTCATCCCACTTCCTACCTTTCGGCCTACCCTGCTCGATATAGCTGGTGTTCGCTTGAAGTCCCTCAGCTCTGATGAAGTCTTCAAGCATCTGAGTGACTTCTCTCGGTTCACTTTCACTCCCAACCCCACCCCTTCCTGCGTCGTGGTTGAAAACCACAAGGAGAGCCTAGAAGAACGTTCTTACATGATTTCACTGCAGGACGGGTTTTTGTCTGCGCGGATTGACGGGGTTTCTCTGTGCAAGTTGTATGCCCCATATCGTTTTTCTCACCAGTTTGTATGTATAAAACTCCATGTTTCCCTTCCCCCTCATCAGGTCCATGGACTTCACCCGACCACTCTCCATCAATGGTGGTTGATGCTAATGTGGGAGGGATCTGACACAAGCATTCCCTTTCCTGGCATAAGAGCGGCTGCCAGCCTATCCTTGGAGCATGCAAGAATGTGGATCAAGCATTATACTGATGGGATCCCGAGGAAGGCTATCTGGTATGTTCCCAAATCACGAGTTATTATGGCTGTTGTGCCTACAGAACCTTCATCATTGGCTCTAAGGGAGGACCGACTGATGGATCTTCGGTCAAAGCGACTCAGGGGATTTTCCTCTTTCAACACCTCTACAGTCAAAGTTCAGACGTACCCAACATTCATGGATGTGGATGAGGATGACCCTGTGGTATCGATTCCCAGAGAGATAATTTCTGATTTTTTTCCAGTCGATATCAGACTTAGAAACTTGACTTCCAATCCTGAACTGGGGCTAGAAGCTTCAGACCTTCCAGCTTTGGAACCATCATCTAGCGTACACATGTCTGCGCTGGTCGAGATGACAGACTTTATTTCTGTGCTATCTAGAGAGGATACCAAAGATCATCATGTAATGGCGGACCACTGAGCAGTGAGATGGTGGGACTGGCCCTGGATTTGTGAGATTGTTGTTAAAACTCCTCTGGTTGAGATGGAGACACTACTAGAATTTCTGGTTTTCGAGGCGGGGCACTTATAGCGGCCGACAAATGGCATCTGCTGCACTTTAATACCCAGAACCCTACATTTTCCCCTCCCTCTCCTCCCCGACCCCGCGACCCACCCTTCCCCGACCCCTCAACCCCAACCCTCGCGACCTCGACCCCTCGACCCGGTGACCACGACCCCTGGCGAACCCGACCCCCGGCGACCCCTCCCTGACCCCCGGCGACCCCTCCCCGACCCCCGGCGACCCCGACCCCTGACCATCAGTGACCCCGGCGACCCCGAACCCCGTCGACCCTGACCCCCGACCTCCCGGCGACCTCGGAAACCCCCAGCGACCCGACCCCCGGCGATCCCCACCCCCTTGCCTCCGTGCTGCGCCACCCGCAACACCGGCGACCCCCACTGCCTTGCCTCCACGCTGCGCACCCGTGACCCCGACACCCTCGCGACCTGGAAACCCCCTGCCCGCGCTGCACCCCGGAGACCCCCACCGCCTTGCCTCTGTGTTGCGCCCCCGTGACCCCGACACCCCCGTGACCCAGCAACCCCCACCTCTGCCCGCGCTGCACCTTTGGACAGTCCTGCCGCCGTCGTCCCCTCTCGGCCCCGTTGCATCCCTCTGGAAAGTCCTCCTGCCTCCGTTGGACCCTTCCGATCCATTGTGCCTTGCCCTGTATAACCCTCCACGCTTCATCCAACGGTTCCGCTCCATTCGAGTCCGGTCGTCGAACCGCTGTCGTCCAGTCATTGCGCCGTCATGGATCTGCAATCGAGTCACACCCTCTTACCCGCGGTCGAGTCCTCCGTATGTAATGTTTTTTATCCTTTTAAAATTTGGTTTTTAAATTTTAATGATATGTGTTTTTTTAGAATTTAAATAAGATATTTCACTTTTTATTTCTATTAAATACAGATATGGATAGGAGTTGGATTGATATGCAAGATGGATTTTCAGCTGAATATTATGAGGGGATTAAGCGATTTATGGATTTCACCAACAAATTTCCAAGCGATATGATCAGTTGTCCATGCAGAAAATGTGCAAATATATATCTCTTCAAACAATATTGAGCGCAATTTTGATTCACAGTTTCAGCAGTTACGTGTAGAGTATGAGGAGAGGTTGTCACAGATGTCATCACGTATTGATGAAATGACGACGCAACAAGTGGCTCCACGAGTAATAAATAAAACAAACCATACTCAGATTGAATTTTATTTATATGTTTAAGATACATAATATTGATATATATTGTAGGCTCTGAATACATCTGGTGGACATCACAGTGATATTAGTGATCCAGATGAGAATGAACCCCATGCATGAGGTAATTTTATTTGTGTTGATGAATTCTTTAGAATTTTTTATATCCTTGATGAATATAATTTTCCTTTTTTACCTAGATTAGTTTGTTTTAGTATTTGTGGATGAAATCTTTGTGCACTCCAAGACTGATGATTATTATACCCAACATCTTAACATCATACATATTACACTTATTGACTATATGTCAAGATATATATATGTCAGTTTTGTATTGATTATATAGGTATAGTTATTGGGTCAAATAATCTCAGAGGAAGGTGTGTCAGTGGATGGAGAGAAACTTTAGGCAGTTGTTTCTTGGGAGAATCCCAAGAACTCTTTCAATATTAGTATCTTTTTAGGGTGAGTAAATTGTGACATGTACGCGGAGACGGCACGTCAATCGGACGTGCGTTGTGCGCGGTACGGCTCAGTATGCATTCTTTGAGTGTTGTGCGCCCTTCATAAACACGCATGGGGGGGTCCAAACAGACCGAACGAAGTCCGAATGTCCTGAAATCAGACAACATCAAAGGGTGAGTGAATTTTGATTTGGTCGTGTAGACGGAATGTCAATCAGACGTGATGTGTGCCCGCGGTGACTGGGAATGCCATTCTCGTGTCACAAACGGCCAAAACGGGCATCTAATGGTCAAACTCATAGCGTACGACATCGGATTGACCTGAAATCATAGGAAAACAATCTAATTATTATTCGTGATGTGTACGTGTAGACGGCACGTCAATCGGACGTGCGGTCTACGCGGTAGGGCTCAGTATGCGTTCTTTAAGTGTTGTGCGCGTTTCATAAACACGCGTGGGGGGACCAAATGGGCAGAAAAAAGTCTGAATGGCCTGAAATCAGATGACATCAAAGGGTGAGTGAATTGTGATGCGTTTGAGTAGACGTAATGTCAAACGGACGTGTCGTGTGCCCGCGGTGACTGGGAACGCCGTTCTGGTGTCATAAACGGCCAAAACGGGCGTCTAACGGTCAAACTCATAGCGGAAGACATCGTATTCACCTGAAATCACAGGACCAAAATCTAATTATTATTCGTGACATGTACGCGGAGACGACACATCAATCGGACGTGCGGTCTGCGCGGTAGGGCTCAATATGCATTCTTTAAGTGTTGTGCGTGCTTCAAAAAAGCGCATGGGGGGGGGGGTCCAAACAAGCCGAACAAAGTCCGAATGTCCTAAAATAAGATGAAATCAAAGGGTGAGTGAATTTTTATGTGGTCAAGCAGACGGCACATCAATCCGACATTTCGTGTGCCCGCGGTGACCGGGAACGCCGTTCTGGTGTCATAAACGGCCAAAACGGGCGTCTAACGGTCAAACTCATAGCGAAAAACATAAGATTGACCTAAAATCACAGGAAAACAATCTAATTATTATTCGTGACGTGTACGCGCAGACGGAACGTCAATCAGACGTGTGGTGTGTGCGGTACGGCTTAGTATGCGTTCTTTAAGTGTTGTGTGTGCTTCAAAAACGCGTGTAGGGGGTCCAAACGGGCCGAACGAAGTCCGAATGTCCTGAAATCAGATGACATCAAAGGGTGACTGAATTTTGATGTGGTTGAGCAGACGGAACGTCAATCGGAGATGCCGTGTGGCCGTGGAGACCGGGAACGCCGTTCTGGTGTCATAAACCGGCAAAACGGACGTCTAACGGTCAAACTCATAACGGATAACATCGGATTGACCTGAAATCACAAGACAACAATCTAATTATTATTCGTGATGTGTACGCACAAACGGGATGTCAATCAGATGTGTGGTCTGCGCGGTAGGGCTCAGTATGCGTTCTTTAAGTGTTGTGTGCGCTTCATAAATGCGCGTGGGGTGGTCCAAATGGGCCGAACGAAGTCCAAATGGCCTGAAATCAGACGACATCAAAGGGTGAGTGAATCGCAATGTGTTAGACCAGACGGGACGTCAATCAGACGTGTCGTGTGCCCGCGGGGACCAGGGACTCCGTTCTGGTGTCACAAACGACCAAAAGGGGAGTCTAACGGTCAAACTCATTGTGGACAACATCGGATTGACCTGAAATCACAAGACAACAATCTAATTATTATTCGTGATGTGTACGCATAGACGGTACGTCAATCGGATGTGTGGTCTGCACGGTAGGGCTCAGTATGCGTTCTTTAAATGTTGGGCGCGCTTCATAAATGCGCGTGGGGGGTCCAAACGGGCCGAACGAAGTTCGAATGTCCTGAAATCAGACGACATCAAAGGGTGAGTGAATTGTGATGTGGTCGAGTAGAGGACACATCAATCGGATGTTCCGTGTGCCCGCGGTGACCGGGAATGCCATTCTGGTGTCATAAATGGCCAAAATGGGCGTCTAACGGTCAAACTCAAAGCGGACAACATCAGATTGACCTGAAATCACAATAAAACAATCTAATTATTATTCGTGATGTGTACGCGCAAATGGGACGTCAATCGGACGTGCGGTCTGTGCAGTAGGGCTTAGTATTTGTTCTTTAAGTGTTGCGCGCGCTTCATAAACGCGCGTGGGGGGGTCCAAACGGGCCGAACACAGTCTGAATGGCCTGAAATCAGACGACATCAAAGGGTGAGTGAATTTTGATGTGGTTGAGAAAACGACACGTCAATCAGATGTGTCGTGTGCCCGCGGTGACCGGGAACGCCGTGCTGGTGTCATAAACAGCCAAAATGGGCGTCTAATGGTCAAAATCACAGCGGACGACATCGGATTGACCTAAAATCATAGGACAGTAATCTAATTATTATTCGTGATGTGTACGCATAGACGACACTTCAATAGGATGTGCGGTCTGTGCGGTAGGGCTCAGTCTGCGTTCTTTAAATGTTGGGAGCGCTTCATAAATGCGTATGGGGAGTCTAAATGGGCCTAACGAAGTCCGAATATCCTGAAATCAGAAGAAATCAAAGGGTGAGTGAATTTTTATGTGGTCTAGTAGACGGTACGTCAATCAGACGTTCCGTGTGCCCGCGGTGATTGGGAACGCCGTTCCGGTGTTATAAACAGCCAAAATGGGCGGCTAATGGTCAAACTCATAGCGAACAACATCGGATTGACCTGAAATCACAAGACAACAATATAATTATTATTCGTGACGTGTACGCACAAACGGGACGTCAATCCGATATGCGGTCTGCGCAGTAGGGCTCAGTATTCATTCTTTAAGTGTTGTGTGCGCTTCAAAAACGCGCGTGGGGGGTCCAAACAAGCCGACCGAAGTCCGAATGGCCTGAAATCAGATGAAATAAAAGGTTGTGTGAATTGTTATGTGGACGAGAAGACGGAAAGTCAATCGGACGTGTCGTGTGCCCGCGGTGACCGGGAACGCCGTTCTGGTGTCATAAACGGCCAAAACGGGCGTCTAACGGTCAAACTCATAGCGGACGACATCTGATTGACCTAAAATCATAGGACAACAATCTAATTATTATTCGAGACGTGTACGCGTAGACGTAATGTCAACCAGACATGCGGTCTGCGCGGTAGGGTTGAATATGCATTCTTTAAATGTTGGGTGTGCTTCATAAACGCACATGGGGGGGGGGGGTTCAAACGGGCCGAATGATGTCTGAATGTCCTGAAATCAGAAGACATCAAAGTGTGAGTGAATTTTGATGTGTTCGAGAAGACGTTACATCAATCGGATGTACCGTGTTCCTGCGGTGACTGAGAACGCCGTTCTGGTGTCATAAACGGCCAAAACGGGCGTCTAGCGGTCAAACTCATTGTGGACAACATCGGATTGACCTGAAATTACAAGAAAACAATATAATTATTATTCGTGAGGTGTACGCACCAACGGGACGTCAATCGGACGTGCAGTCTGTGCAGTAGGGCTCAGTATGCGTTCTTTATGTGTTGCGCGCGCTTCATAAACGTGCGTGGGGGGGTCCAAACGGTCCGAACGAAGTCCGAATGGCCTGAAATCAGACGACATAAAAGGGTGAGTGAATTGTGATGTGGTCGAGTAGACGGCACTTCAATCAGATGTTCTGTGTGCCCCCGGTGACCAGGAATTCCATTCTGGTGTCATAAACGGCCAAAACGGGCGTCTAACTGTCAAACTCATAGCGGACGACATCGGATTGACCTGAAATCACAGAACAAAAATCTAATTATTATTCGTGATGTGTACGCGCAGACGGCACATCAATTAGACATGCAGTGTGCGCGGTACGGCTCAGTATGCGTTCTTTAAGTGTAGTGCGCACTTCATAAACGCGCGTGAGGGGGTCCAAACGGGCCGAACGAAGTCCGAATGTCCTAAAATCAGACAAAATCAAAGGGTGAGTGAATTGTGATGTGGTCGAGCAGACGACACGTCAATCAGACGTGCCATGTGCCCGCAGTGACCGGGAACGCCGTTCTGGTGTCATAAACGGCCAAAACGGACGTCTAACGGTCAAACTCATAGCGAACAACATCGGATTGACCTGAAATAATAAGAAAAAAATCTAATTATTATTCGTGACGTGTACGCGCAAACGGGACGTCAATCGGACGTGCGGTCTGCACGGTAGGGCTTAGTATGCGTTCTTTAAGTGTTGTGTGTGCTTCAAAAACGCGTGTGGGGGGGGGGGGGGGGGGAACAGGCCGGACGAAGTCCGAATGGCCTGAAATCAGACGACATCAAAGGGTGAGTGAATTGTGATGTGGTCGAACATACGGCATGTTAATCGGACGTGTCGGGTGCCCGCAGTGACAGGGAATTCCGTTCTGGTGTCACAGACGACCAAAACGGGTGTCTAGCGGTCAAACTCATAGCGGACGACATCGGATTGACCTAAAATCATAGGACAACAATCTAATTATTATTCGTGATGTGTACGCATATACGACACATCAATCGGACGTGCGGTCTGCGCAGTAGGGCTCAGTATGCATTCTTTAAATGTTGGGCGCGCTTCATAAACGCGCGTGGGGGGTCCAAACGGGCCGAAAAAAGTCTGAATGTCCTGAAATCAGACGACATAAAAGGGTGAGTGAATGGTGATGTGTTCAAGCAGACGGCACGTCTATCAGAGGTGTCGTGTGCCCGCGGTTACCGGGAACACCATTCTGGTGTCATAAACGGCCAAAACGGGCGTCTAACGATCAAACTCATAGAGAAAAACATCGTATTGACCAAAAATCACAAGAAAACAATATAATTATTATTCGTGACGTGTAAAGGCAAAAGGGACGTCAATCGGACGTGCGGTTTCTGCAGTAGGGCTCAATATTCATTCTTTAAGTGTTGTGCGCGCTTCATAAACGCGCGTGGGGGGTCCAAATGGGCCGAACGAAGTTCGAATGGCCTGAAAGTAGACAAAATCAAATGGTGAGTGAATTGTGATGTGGTCAAGTAGACAACACGTCAATCGGACGTGTCGTGTGCCCCCATGACCGGGAACGCCATTCTGGTGTCATAAATGGCCAAAACTGGCGTCTAACGGTCAAATTCATAGCGGAAAACATCGGATTGACCTGAAATCACAGGACGACAATCTAATTTTTATTCGTGATGTGTACGCGTAGAAAACACGTCAATAGGACGTGCAGTCTGCGCGGTAGGGCTCAGTATGCGTTCTTCAAATGTTGGGCGCGCTTCATAAACGCGCATGGGGGGTCCAAATGGGCCGAATGAAATCCGAATGTCCTGAAATCAGACGACATCAAAGGGTGAGTGAATTTTGATGTGGTTGAGTAGACGGAACGTCAATCAGACGTGCCGTGTTACCGTGGTGACCGGGAATGCCGTTCTGGTGTCATAAATGGACAAAACGAGCGTCTAACGGTGAAACTCAAAGCGGACAACATCGGATTGACCTAAAATCACAAGACAACAATCTAATTATTATTCATGAAGTGTACGCATGAATGAGACGTCAATAGGACGTGTGGTCTACGCAGTAGGGCTCAATATGTGTTCTTTAAGTGTTGCACGCGCTTCATAAACGCGCGTGAGGGTCCAAACGGGCTGAACGAAGTCTGAATGCCCTGAAATCAGACGACATCAAAGGGTGAGTAAATTTTGATTTGGTCAAGCAGACGGCACGTCAATCGGATGTGGCATGTGCCCGCGGTGACCAGGAACGCCGTTCTGGTGTCATAAAAGGCCAAAATGGGCGTCTAACGGTCAAACTCATAGGGGACGACATTGGATTGACCTGAAATCACAAGACAACAATCTAATTATTATTCGTGAGGTGTATGCACAAATGGGACGTCAATCGGACGTGCAATTTGCGCAGTAGGGCTCAGTATGAATTCTTTAAGTGTTGTGCGCGCTTCATAAACGCGCGTGGGGGGGGGGGGTCCAACTGGTCCAAACGAAGTCCGAATGTCCTAAAATCAGATGACATCAAAGGATGAGTGATTTGTGATGTGGTTGAGCAGACGGAATATCAATCAGACATGCCGTGTGCCCACGGTGACAGGGAGCGTCGTTCTGGTGTCATAAATGGACAAAACGGGTGTCTAATGTTCAAACTCATAGAGAACGACATCGGATTGACCTGAAATCACAGGAAAACAGTCTAATTATTATTTGTGACATGTACGCGCAGACGACACGTCAATCAGATGTGCGGTCTGCGTGGTAGGGCTTAGTATGCTTTCTTTAAGTGTTGTGCGCGCTTTATAAATGCGTGTGGGGGTCCAAACGGGCCGAAAAAAGTCCGAATGGCCTGAAATCAGACTACATCAAAGGGAGAGTGAATTTTGATTCGGTCGAGCAGACGGCAGGTCAATCGGATGTGCCGTGTGCCCGAGGTGACCGGGAACGCCGTTCTGGTGTCACAAACGGCCAAAACGAGCGTCTAATGGTCAACCTCATAGCGTACAACATTGGATTGACCTGAAATCACAGGAAAACAATCTAATTATTATTCGTGACATGTACGCATAGACAGCACGTCAATCGGACGTGCGATCTGCACGGTAGGGCTCAGTACGCGTTCTTTAAGTGTTGCGCGCGCTTCATAAACACGCGTGGGGGGTCCAAACGGGCCGAACGAAGTACGAATGTCCTGAAATCAGACGAAATCAATGAGTGAGTGAATTGTGATGTGGTCGAGCAGACAGAATGTCAACCGGACGTGTCGTTTGCTTGCGGTGACTGGGAACACCGTTCTGGTGTCAAAAACAGCCAAAACGGGCGTCTAATGGTCAAACTCATAGCGGATGACATTGGATTGACATGAAATAAAATGAAAACAATCTAATTATTATTCGTGATGTGTACGCGGAGATGGAACGTCAATCGGACGTGTGGTCTACATGGTAGGGCTCAGTATGCGTTCTTTAAGTGTTGTGTGCGCTTCATAAATGCGTGTGGGGGGTCCAAATGGGCTGAATGAAGTCTGAATGGACTGAAATCAGACGACATCAAAGGGTGAGTGAATTGTGATGTGGTGGAGTAGACGACACGTCAATCGTAAGTGTCGTGTGCCCGCGGTGACTGGGAACGCCGTTCTGGTGTCATAAACGGCCAAAACAGGCGTCTAACTGTCAAACTCATAGCGGATGACATCGGATTGACCTGAAATCACAGGACAACAATCTAATTATTATTCATGACGTATACGCATAGAAGGCACGTCAATCGGACAAGCGGTCTGCGCGACAGGGCTCAGTATGCATTCTTTAAGTGTTGTGCGCGCTTCATAAACGCGCGTGGGGGGTCCAAACGGGACGAACGAAGTCCGAATGTCCTGAAATATGACGACATAAAAGGGTGAGTGAATTTTGATGTGGTCAAGAAGACGGCATGTCAATTAGAAGTGTCGTGTGCCCGTGGTGACCAAGAACGCCGTTCTGGTGTCATAAACGGCCAACACGGGCGTCTAATGGTCAAACTCATAGCGAACGACATCAGATTGACCTGAAATCACAGGAAAACAATCTAATTATTATTTGTGACGTGTACGCACAGATGACATGTCAATTGGATGTGCGTTCTGCACGGTAGGGCTCAGTAGGCGTTCTTTAAGTGTTGTGTGCACTTCATAAATGCGTGTGGGGGTCCAAACGGGCCAAACGAAGTCTGAATGGCCTGAAATCAGACAACATCAAAGGGTGTGTGAATTTTGATGCGGGAAAGTAGACGACATATCAATCGGACGTTCCGTGTGCCCGCGGTGACCAGGAACACCGTTCTGGTGTTATAAACGGCCAAAACGGGCGTCTAACGATCAAAATCATAGTAGACGACATCAGATTGACCTGAAATCATAGGACAACAATATAATTATTATTTGTGACGTGTACGTGATTGTACCATGATTCACTGTTTTATTCCACCCTTACACCGCAGTTTTAAACTTGTTTTGTAATAAATATTCCAAATATAATAATAAATTGCACTTCATGTTTGAATAAATCAATTAATGTTAATCAATATTATAATGGTAAATGTTACTTGTTTTTATTGTTTCAATGTAGGTGGAGGTGATTTGGAGGGCCTTTGATGAAGTGGAAGAAAAATGAGCCAAAATTCCATGGATCCATGGACATCTATCTACTTTTTTGCATAGTGCACGAAATCCGTGTATCAAAATGGGCTGAAATTTTGTGGGCCTGTCCAAAACATAATATGATACATTTTGTATTAAGGAACCCAATGCTGATTCGGCTTCTATGGGGGCCATCCGAACTGATCTGTCCAAGCCACCGAATTTGGACAAAGTCAAATGAGGTGTTCTGTATTTTATCAATATCTTGAGATGTATTTGTCCAAAGGGTTCCAAACTTTAGGTGGAGATATTCAAGAGGTAGGGATACAATCTTTATATGTTCTCCAAAGCGAGATAAGACTGTCTGAAGGCCTCAACGCGTGGTACAAGTGGATTGAAGAAATCTGTGTGCCTAAAACCACCTTCCAATTTTCCTATAAAATGGCACCTTGGGCTCCCCATTTGAAAGTTCGGCCAAGAGGAAAGGTGCTGACATTTCGGAGTCCCCAAGGAGTCTTCTCGACATCCCTATAGGTTATGGAGGCTATGGGAGGTGCTACTTCAACATCTTTCTCTTCTTCCTCTCCCATGGGTTTCTAAACCCCTTGTGATCACCCGGGGAGGAACGTGATGTACATCCCGAGCTTCATGTTTGTAATATTTGAATGATATTTTAAATTACAGATTGTTGTGTTGTTTTTCATCATCCACTATTCTTATTTTATTGAGTTATGTACTGGTATGTCTTGATCAACTCATATGATCATGTTTGGGGGTACCCATTCATGTGATGTTTCACACACTGTTCACCACTTTCATTCCCCCTTTCAATTGTGGTGTTTGTGTGGTTTATATTGGTCAATTGAACTCACAAAAGCACTTTAAAGGATATTTACATTTATTTCATGGTATCACAAAGAAATAACATACAAATATGGATAGCTCATCGAGTTTTTCGTGTGTTGCCTTGGTGAGTTTTGGTTATGAAGTCAAACACAATTCACCCAATCATCGGCGGTGTCCGATGAATCATTCTGTGTTTTTGACTGAACCCTAGGAGGTATCCTAGTAAAAACTCAATAACATTCTAGTTCTACGTGTTACAAAACAGGGATTAAAAGATCATAACCCCATCCCTTGAAGCGATGAAGGATGATCATCACGAGACTTCCCCGGGTTGATCACGTTTAATCAATCTTGTTCATTTCTATTTTGTTTTATCGCTTTCATTTTCTATTTTCATCATTAATCATAAAACCTCCAAGTTTCAAAAAACCTAATTCACCTTCTAATTTCATAATCAAAACCCTCTTTTTAAATTAATGATCTAAGGCTCCGTCGAGAGACGACCTAGTGTTGCTGCTATACTGTAGAAATTCTAGTTAAAAATAAACATCTAATTTGACACGCTCGACAACGCGATCAAATTTTGGCACCGTTTCCGGGGAGCCAAGATCATTTTTTTTCATTATTTACTTTTATTAGGTTATTTTACTTCTTGATTACTACTCCTCTAAATACCCCACCCCCATTTTATTGTTTTTGTTTTGGGTTTTGTCTTTATTTTTTTTTTTGTTTTTGGTGTGTTACCTCTCTCTCTCTCTCTCTCTCTCTCTTGCTCTCGCTCTCTCTCTTCTTCTCCATCTCACTCTCTAATTCTATAGTATAACATTCTATTATTCTTTCACCCTTATTAAGTGTTTTTATCCATCCCAAATAAAAAAACACAACAAAAAAATCAATCAATCAAACTAGACATCATTGTTTCATGACAAGATCTGGTAAAGGAACACTACTTGAATTTGATCCTGAAATTGAAAAGTCACTTCACATACAAATCAAGGAATCTAGAGAAGGTCAATCAAGTAACATTTTTGAACCTCAAGTGGTCCTAATCCAATCCAAAATTGAACCAAATCAAACCCCATAGATCATGGCTGAAAATAATAGAACATTAAAAGAACTGACCACCCCAGATGTGGAGTACCAACCTGCGTACATCCAATATCCTGAGGAAGCGGCCAATTTTGAGCTAAGATCAGGCCTCATCCATATCCTTCCATAATTCCATGGTCTTCCTGGAGAGGACCCTCACAAACATCTAAAGGAGTTTCACATAGTGTGCTCCACCATGAAACACCAAAATGTGTCTGAGGACCTCATTAAGTTTAGGGCCTGCCCTTTCTCCCTTGATGGTGTAGCCAAAGATTGGATATACTATTTTCCTTCCACAATTGGGGGCTGGAATGACCTAAAAAGACTTTTTCTAGATAAGTTCTTCCCTGCCTCCCGAACTTCATCAATTAGGAATGAAATCTGTGGAATTAGGAAATCACAAAGAGAGACCCTTCATGAATACTGGGAGAGATTCAAGAGACTTTGCTCAAGCTGCCCCCATCACCAGATTAGTGAAAAAAATTTAATTCAATACTTCTATGAGGGACTTATCCCCATGGATCGTGGAATGATTGATGCTACGGCTGGTGGTGCCCTAGGTGACAAAACTCCTTCTGCCGCTCGTGACTTAATAGCCAACATGGCTCAAAATGCACAACAATTTGGTACACGAGCTATTGTACCAACCCGAGGAGTTCATGAGGTAAGTCATTCAGCCCTAGAACAAAAGGTAGATACTAAACTTGATGAGATGCATACCCTTCTAAGGCAATTAGCTCAAGCACAAGGTAACTCACTCTCTACTTCTATTCCATTACATTGTGGAATTTGTTCTGATAACACTCATTTTTCTGACCAGTGCCCACAACTTCAAGATTCATCTGAGTCTTGTGCAGCTGTGTTCCCAGGGCGTCCATTCCAACAAGCGCCTCCCTTCAAGCAAGAACCATTCAGGCCAAATCCAAACCCCGGGTGGCAAGCACAACCACAATACCAACAAGGAGGAAACTCAAGCTACCCAAAGAAGAATTGGTATCAACAAGGCCAAGGTATGAAACCTTCTTATCCTTCAACTTCTCAAAACAATCATCCTCTTACTCCTCCCAAATCTAAACCAAGCCTCGAGGACATGGTGAAACAAATGGCAACCCATAACCTTCAGTTCCAACAGACCACACAATCAGCAATTCATGACCTACGAACTCAAGTGGGACAATTGGCGAACACCATCGGTGAGCTTAAGATGCAAGGTTCTGGAAAACTGCCATCCCAACCCATTTACAATCCGAAGGATAAAGGTAATGTATGTGCAATTACACTTTGTAGTGGTAAAGAAGCTTCTCCTTATATTGATTCTATGAAATAGGTATGTCCCCCTCTTGAAAAAACTCCTTCCCAACCCTCAAAAATTTCATATAATGAAAAAAAAACAAAAAGGGCAATCAAATTATCATTGATGATTCAAATGAACAATCAATTCCACTTCCTTTCCCTCAAAGACTCTCTAAATCTAAGAAAAACTTTTATAATGAGATTTACAATGAAATAATGGATACATTTATAAAAGTTCAAGTTAATATTCCATTGTTGGATGTAGTCAAGAAAATTCCCTGTTATGCCAAATTTCCTAAAGTTATTTGCACCCATAAAAGGAGGTTGAAGGGGAATGAGAGAGTCAACTTGGGGAGGAATGTCTCGGCCTTGATTCAACCAGCAATGCCAACCAAATGCAAGGATCTGGGCACATTCACGATACCGTGTACCATATGGGAGACCTTATTTTCTGATGCTATTCTAGATTTAGGTGCTTCCATTAATGTGATTCCTCACTCCGTATATACTTCTCTACAGGTTGGAGAGATTCAATCAATAGGAATTATCATGCAACTTGCCAACCGGAGTACAACGCATCCAAAAGGAGTGATTGAGGATGTCCTTTTTAGAGTGAAGAATCTCATCTTCCCCACTGATTTCTACATTCTTGAGATGGAAGATACCTGAACCCTAGGGCATTCCCCTCTCATACTTGGGAGGACATTCCTCAAAACAGCAAAGCCGATCATCAATGTTCACAATGGTACATTTTCCATGGAATTCGGAGGAGAAAAGGTAAGTTTTAACATCCTTGAGGCTATGAAACACCCTATTAAAGAGCACTCCACTCTTCATGTCTATTCGATGGAAGTGCTCTCAAACGATGCACACACACACAATTCCCTCCTCAACCCAAAATCTGATTCTTTTTTGTTTTCTTCACCCTTAGATGATTTGAGTTTTGGTTATTCTTTTGAATGTTGTGTGGTTTCAGAAAAATGTAAATTTTGTGCTTTAATTGATGAGTGTGTTTATTCTGATGTACCCATGACTATCGATGATTCTGCAAATCTCATTTCAATATATTCTCTTTCCTTTTAGAATTAACATGAGAAGATAGATAGTTTCATGGAACTCACTCCCCCTAAATCCCCTCCATCAATCCATAAACAACCGGTGTTTGAACTTAAACAACTTCCTTCTAATTTAAAATATGCATATCTTGAGGGTATTGACTGATTTCCCGTCATTATTTCCAATAACCTCTCTGCACAACAGGAATTGAAACTACTCAAACTTTTGAGAGAGTGTAAAAAGGAAATAGGATGGACCTTGGCTGATATTCCTGGGATTATCCCATCTATTTTTATGCACCATATACTTTTGGATGATGAGGCTAAACCCGTAAGACAATCTCAACGCTGGTTGAATCCAACTCTCCTTGAAGTGGTAAAATTGGAAGTCTGTAAATTACTTGCTGCAGGGATCATTTATCATATATCTGATAGTAAGTGGGTTAGCCCAGTGCAAATTGTGCCTAAAAAACAGGAGTAACAGTTGTGTCAAATGAAAGGAATGAATTGGTTCCAACACGTGTGCAAAACAGTTGGCGAGTCTGTATTGACTACTATCGATTGAATCAAGTCACACGGAAGGTCCACTTTCCGTTACCTTTCATTGACCAAATGTTAGAACGATTGGCTGGTAAGTCTCATTATTGTTTCCTTGATGGGTATTCGGGTTATTTCCAAATCCATATAGCCCTTGAGGATCAAGAAAAGACGACATTTACCTGTCTATTTGGCACATTTGCATACAGAAGGATGCCATTCGGTCTATGTAATGCTCCTGGTAATTTTCAGCGATGTATGTTGAGTATTTTTTTTGAGTACCTTGAGAGTTGTATGGAAGTATTTATGGATGATTTCACGGTTTATGGTTCTTATTTTGATGATTTTTTGGAAAACCTAGGTTATGTCCTCCGCCGCTGCATTGAAAAAGATCTTGTTTTGAATTATGAACAATGTCATTTCATGGTTGAGCGGTGGATAGTTCTTGGGAATATCATTTCAAATAAGGGAATTCAGGTTGATAAATCTAAAATTGAATTAATTTCATCCCTTCCATTTCCAAAATGTGTTCGTGAGGTGCGGTCTTTCTTGGGTCATGCTGGTTTTTACCGACGATTCATTAAAGACTTTAGTAAGATCGCACTTCCCTTATCTCAGTTATTACAAAAGGATTCTGAGTTTTTGATTAATAAAAATTGTGAGGATGCATTCAATTCACTAAAAAAGAGTCTCACATCACCTCCCATAATCCAACCACCTAGGTGGGATCTCCCCTTCGAGCTTATGTACGGTGCCTCTAACTTTGCAGTTGGGGCAGTTTTATCACAAAGGGTTGAAAAGGCTCCTCATGTCATTGTGTATGCCTCGCGTACCCTTGACCCTGCCCAGGTAAAATACACAACCACAGAAAAAGAACTCCTTTCTATTTTGTTTTCCTTGGAAAAATTCCGTTCATATCTTCTTGAGTCAAAAGTGATTGTGTTTTCTGACCACGATGCCCTTCGTTTCCTCCTAAAGAAACCTGAAGCCAAGCCTCGCCTCATTCGGTGGATGCTCCTCATCCAAGAGTTTGACCTTGAGATTAGAGATAAGAGAGGGGTGGAGAATGTTGTAGCTGACCACATTAGTAGGATTTCCCCACCATTGGACCATCATGTTGACTCACCCCTACCCATTGGGGAATTCTTCCCTCATGAGAACCTTTATGATGTTGTGGACCTTACCCCCTGGTATGCGGATATTGTGAATTTTCTAGCAACATCTAGGATCCCCCCTAATTTTAGCACTTCACAATCCTAGATACTTAAGCATGATTCTCGTTGGTACATTTGGGATGACCCATACTTGTGGTGAATTTGTAGTGACCAAGTACTTCGTCGGTGTGTCCCCGACCATGAGTTCACCACTGTTTTGACCTTCTGCCACACTTTGGCTTGTGGGGGCCACTTCGGCTCTCAACGTACAGCTCGAAAGGTCCTTGACTCATGACTTTATTGGCCAACATTGTATAGGGATGCCCATAGATTTTTCAAGTCATGTAGTCATTGTCAATTCACAAGGAATATCTCCAAGAGGAATGAAATTCCCCAACAACCCATGTTATTTTGTGAGATCTTCGATGCATGGGGCATTGACTTCATGGGGCCTTTTCCAAATTCATTTGGCTTTGTGTACATATTATTGGCTGTTGACTATGTATCTAAATGGGTGGAAGCAATGGCCACCAGGACCGATGACTCTCAAGTGGTTGTTGATTTTGTGGGGTCCCAGATTTTCAGTAGGTTTGGTCTACCAAGATTCATCATTAGTGATCAGGGTTCACATTTTTACAATCATAACATGAAAAACTTTCTTCGTAGGTATGGGGTTTTTCATAAAGTCTCCACTTCATATCATCCCCAAACTAACGGACAAGCAGAAATTTCAAATCGGGAAGTTAAGTGAATCTTGGAGAAAACTGTACAACCCAATAGGAAAGATTAGAGTTTGCGCTTGGATGATGCACTTTGGGCGTACCGTACTGCTTTTAAAACACCGATCAGAATGTCACCATATAAGATTGTGTTTGGAAAATCTTGTCACCTCCCGGTGGAGGTAGAACACCGTGCATATTAGGCTGTTAAACAATGTAATATGAACCTTTCAGATGCAGGTGAGGAAAGAAAGCTGCAGATTCAAGAGTTGGAAGAAATTCTACGTGATGCATATGACAACTCCCGAATATATAAAGAGAAGACAAAGACTATTCATGATAGCATGATTCACCAACGGAAGTTCCATATTGGTGAGAAGGTCCTCATGTACAATTCCAGGCTTAAGCTCTACCCAGGTAAGCTTCATTCCCGATGGCTTGGTCCTTATACTATTACTAATGTTTACCCTTTTAGTGCAATATAGGTTTTTCATTAGCAGAGTGGATGAAGTCTTACCGTCAATGGGCAGCAACTTAAACACTTCTATGAGGATTTTCTAAAGAATCCGGTGGAGGAAATCCACCTTCTCGACGCATCATACCAATAAAACACACCAATTTTTATCCTTCCTTCTAACATTTTCAATTATTTCAGTGAGGACACTGCACATTATAGGTGTGGGGGGTGGATACATTCCTGGGTTAGTTAGGATTTTTCATCATTTTCTCCTTTTGTTTTCTCTTTTTGTCCTTCTATATGGTATTTTTATTTTTCCCCATCAATAATTTTGAAATTCCATGATGCGGCGACCATAAAGTGGGGAAAGTAAAAATACCATAACGAAGGCTAAAAAGAATTTGTGTATGAGTTTACCATCAAGGAGTGATTTTTAGTGAATTGGTTTTCTGTCAATGATATAAATGGTTGTATCTATGTGAATCCTTTGAGATGATTGATGCCCTTTGTGTGAGTAGTTTTTTTTGGGAAACCTGTGTCACTAATATCTCCAAAAAAATATGCACCAAACCACAAAGTGTGATTATTTCTTACTTAATATATAGTAAATATATGTTGGGTTAATATTTTTCAGCTTTAAATGATATTTCCATATGTTCATTCCTTATCCGATCTGTTTCATTACTGTACCAGATTGACCTATGCGTGTATACCTAATGTCCGACTGTTGTACGCCCTAAAAAAATTGTAGTGTCTTGGGAATGTCAAAAACCACTCTTCCTCAACCTTTGATCTTCTTATAACTATTTCAATTAGTGTCGTGAGGAGATCAAACAAGGGTTGAGAGATGAGTGTGAGATTTGTTCCAATTGCAAATTCAAAAAAAATATAATAAGTGATGAAATGTGCAACATATGGGGATATCTAGGTTGGGAGCTTATGGTTTGACTTCTGAGAATGCTTAAATGAGTGGGTCTTGAAATATAATTGCAAAGGATGTAGGACAGGTTTGGTGACAAAATCATTTAAGCTGAAAAATGTTAAAATAACATATATTTATTGGATAGCAAGTGGAAAGAATAGCATAGAATGGTTTTCACACACATACATGGAGATTTAGTGTCATGGTTTACTTCTGAATTCCTTTCTCAATTGGGTATCATGAATCTTTTTTAATTTCTCTATGATATGATTTACGAGACATCTTTTTCTATTTTCACTAGGAAGAACTCCTTGGTGTGGTTCGTGCATTGATCACTTTACTTTAAATAAAATTTCCTCAAATGATAAATCTTCAGTATTTTGGAAATATATATATATATATATATATATATAAATCATTGTATTTGGATATGTTACTTTGCCCAGGAGTGCAAATGTTTAGGTGTGGGGGTGTGATCGTACCACGATTCACTATTTTATTCCACCCTTACACCGCAGTTTTAAACTAGTTTTGTAATGAATATTAAAAATATAATAATAAATTGAACTTCATGTTTGAATAAATCAATTAATGTTAATCAATATTATAATGGGAAATGTTACTTGTTTTTATTGTTTCAATGTAGGTGGAGGTGATTTGGAGGGCCTTTGATGAAGTGGAAGAAAAATGGGCCAAAATTGCATGGATCCATGGACATCTGTCTACCTTTTTGCATAGTACACGAAATCCGTGCATTGAAATGGGTTGAACTTTTGTGGGCCTGTCCAAAACATAATTGGATACATTTCATATTAAGGAACCCAATGCTGATTCGGCTTCTATGGGGCCCATCCAAACTGATCTGTCCAAGCCACCGAATTTGGACCATGTCAAATGCGGTGTTCTGTATTTTATAAATATCGTGAGCTGTAGTTGTCCAAAGGGTGCAAAAAATTCGGTGGAGATAGTCAAGAGGTAGGGATACAACGTTTATATTTTCTCTAAAGCGATATAAGACTGTTTGAAGGCCTAAACGCGTGGTAAAAGTGGATTGAAGAAATCTGTGTGCCTAAAACCACCTTCCAATTTTCCTATAAAATGGAACCTTGGGCTCCCCATTTGCAAGTTCGGCCAAGAGGCAAGGTGCTGCCATTTTGGAGTCCCCAAGTAGTCTTCTCAACATCCCTAGAGGTTATGGAGGCTATGGGAGGTGCTACTTCAACATCTTTCTCTTCCTCCTCTCCCATGGGTTTCTAAACCCCTTGTGATCACCCAGGGAGGAACGTGATGTACATCCCGAGCTTCATATTTGTAATATTTGAATGATCTTTTAAATTCCAGATTGTGGTGTTGTTTTTCATCATACTCTATTCTTATTTTATTGAGTTATGTACTGGTATGTCATTCTCAACTCATATGATCATGTTTGGTGGTACCCATTCATGTGATGTTTCACACACCGTTCACCACTTTCTTTCCCCCTTTCAATTGCGGTGTTTGTGTGGTTCATATTGGTCAATTGAACTCACACAAGCACTTTCAAGGCTATCTACATTTATGTCATGGTATCACAAAGAAATAACATACAAATCTGGACAGCGCATCGAGTTTTTCGTGTGTTGCCTTGGTGAGTTTTGGTTATGAAGTCAAACACAATTCACCCAATCATTGGTGGTGTCCGATGAATCATCATTGTGTGTATTTTACTTAACCCTAGGAGGTTTCCTAGTATAAAATCAGTAGCATTCTAGTTCTAGGTGTTACAAACCAGGGATTAAAATATCATAACCCTATCCCTTGAAGTGATGAAGGATGAGAATCACGAGACTTCCCCGGGTTGATCAATTTTAATCAATCTTGTTCATTTCTATTTTGTTTTATCGCTTTCATTTTCTATTTTCATAATTAATCATAAAACCCTCGAGTTTCACCAAACCTAATTCACCTTCTACTTTCATAATCAGAACCCACTTTTTAGAATAATGATCTAAGGCTCTGTCGAGAGACGACCTAGGGTTGCTGTTATACTGTAGAAATTCTAGTTAAAAATAAAAATCTAATTTGATGCGCTCGACAACACGATCAATACGCGCAGACGGAACGTCAATCGGACGTGCGGTCTACGCGGTAGGGCTCAATATGCGGTCTTTAAGTGTTGTGCGTGCTTCATAAATGCGCGTGGGGGGTTCAAAAGGGCTGAACGAAGTCCGAATGGCCAGAAATCAGACGACATCAAAGGTTGAGTGAATTGTGATGTGGTCGAGCAGACGACATGTCAATTGGACGTGTCGTGTGCCCGCGGTGACCGGGAACGCCGTTCTGGTGTCATAAACAGTCAAAACAGGCGTCTAATAGTCAAACTCAAATAGAACGACATCATATTGACCTGAAATCACAGTACAACAATTAATTTTTATTCGTGACCTGTACGCGTAGACGGAACGTCAATCGGACATGCGGTCTGCGCGGTAGGGCTCAATATGCATTCTATAAATGTTGGGCGCGCTTCATAAACGGGTGTGGGGGCTCCCAACAGGCCGAACGAAGTCTGAATGTCCTGAAATCAGACGACATCAAAGTGTGAGTGAATTGTGATGTGGTCTAGTAGAAGACACATCAATAGGACGTGTCGTGTGCCTGCGGTGACCGGGAACGCCGTTCTGGTGTCATAAACGGCCAAAACGGGAGTCTAACGGTCAAACTCATAGCGGACAACATCGTATTGACCTGAAATCATAGGAAAACAATCTAATTACTTTTTGTGACATGTACGCGCAGACAACACGTCAATCGGATGTGCGGTCTGCGTGGTAGGGCTCAGTAAGCATTCTTTAATTGTTGCACGCGCTTCATAAACGCGTGTGGGTGGTCCAAACGGGCCGAACGAAGTCCAAATGTACTGAAATCATATGACATCAAAGGTTGAGTGAATTGTGATTTGGCCGAGCATACGGAACGTCAATCAGACGTGCCGTGTGCCCGGGGTGACTGGGAACACCGTTCTGGTGTCATAAACGGGAAAAATGGATGTCTAACTGTCAAACTCATAGGGTATGACATCGTATTGACCTGAAATCACAAGACAAGAATCTAATTATTATTCGTGAAGTGTACGCACAAACGGGACATCAATCAGACGTGTGGTCTGTGCGGTAGGGCTCAGTATGCGTTCTTTAAGTGTTGTGTGCGCTTCACAAACGCGCGTGGTGGGGGGGGGGTCCAAACGGGCCGAACGAAGTTTGAATGGCCTGAAATCAGACGACATCAAAGGTTGAGTGAATCGTGATGTGTTTGAGCAGACGGAATATCAATCGGACGTGTCGTGTGCCCGCGATGACCGGGAACGCCGTTCTGGTGTCATAAACGGCCAAAACGGGCGTCTAACGGTCAAACTCATAGCGGACGACATCGGATTGACCTGAAATCACAGGACAACAATATAATTATTATTCGTGACTTGTATGCTCAGACGACACATCAATCGGACTTGTGGTCTGCGTGGTAGGGCTCAGTATGCCTCCTTTAAATGTTGGGCGCGCTTCATAAACGCGCGTGGGGGGGTCCAAATGGGCCGAACGAAGTCCGAATGTCCTGAAATCAGACGACATCAAAGGGTGAGTGAATTGTGATGTGGTCGACTAGACGACACATCAATCGGATGTTCCGTGTGCCTACGGTGACCGAGAACGCCGTTCTGGTGTCATAAACGGCGAAAACGGGCGTCTAACGGTCAAAATCATAGCAGGAAACATCGGATTGACCTGAAATCACAAGAAAACAATCTAATTGTTATTCGTGACGTGTATGCGCAAACGAGACATTAATCGGACGTGCAGTCTGTGTAGTAGGGCTTAGTATGCGTTCTTTAAGTGTTGCGCGCGCTTCATAAACGCGCGTGGGGTGGTCCAAACGGTCCGAATGAAGTCCAAATGGCCTGAAATCAGACGACATCAAAGGGTGAGTGAATTTTGATGTGGTCGAGCAGAGGGCACGTCAATCGGACGTGCCGTGTGCCCGCGGTGACCAGGAACGCCGTGCTGGTGTCATAAACGGCCAAAACGGGCGTCTAACGGTCAAACGCATAACAGACGACATCGGATTGACCTGAAATCACAGGACATCAATCTAATTATTATTCGTGACGTGTACGCACAGACATCATGTCAATCAGACGTAAGTTATGTGTGGTAGGGCTCATTATGCGTTCTTTATATGTTGGGCGCGCTTCATAAACACGCGTGGGGGGGTCCAAACGGGCCGAACGAAGTCCGAATGTCCTGAAATCATATGACATAAAAGGGTGAGTGAATTTTGATGTGTTCGAGCAGACAACATGTCAATCAGACGTGTCGTGTGCCCGCGGTGACCGGGAACACCGTTCTGGTGCCCTAAACGGCCAAAACGGGCGTCTAACGGTCAAACTCATAGAGGACAACATTGGATTGACCTGAAATCACAAGACAAAAATATAATTATTATTCGTGATGTGTACGCACAAACGGGACGTCAATCGGATGTGTGGTCTGCGTAGTAGGGCTCAGTATGCATTCTTTAAGTTTTGTACACGCTTCATAAACGCGTGTGGGGGGGTCCAAATGGGCCGAACGAAGTCTGAATGTCCTGAAATCAGACGACATCAAAGGGTGAGTGAATTGTGATGTGGTCGAGCAGACGACACGTCAATCAGACGTGTCATGTGCCCGTGGTGACCGGGAACGCCGTTTTGGTGTCATAAATGGACAAAAAGGGCTTCTAACGGTCAAAATCATAGCAGACGACATCGAATTGACATGAAATCACAGGAAAAAAATCTAATTATTATTCGTGACGTGTACACGTAGACGGAACGTCAATCGGATGTGCAGTCTGCGCGCTAGGGCTCAGTATGCATTCTTTAAATGTTGGGCACGCTTCATAAACGCGCGTGGGAGGTCCAAACAGGCCGAACAAAGTCCGAATATCCTGAAATCAGATGACATCACAGGGTGAGTGAATTTTTATGTGTTCGAGCAGACGGAACGTCAATCGGATGTGCCGTTTGCCCGCGGTGACCGGGAATGCCGTTCTGTTGTCATAAACGGCCAAAACGGGCGTCTAACGGTCAAACTCAATGCGAACAACATCGAATTGACCTGAAATCACAAGAAAACAATCTAATTATTATTCGTGACGTGTACGCACAAACGGTACATCAATCGGACATGCAGTCTGCGCAGTAGGGCTCAGTATGCGTTCTTTATGTGTCGTGCGCGCTTCATAAATGCGCGTGGGGGGTCCAAACGGGCTGAACGAAGTCCGAATGTCCTGATATAAGACAACAACAAAGGGTGAGTGAATTGTGATGTGGTTGAGTAGACGACACGTCAATCGGACGTGCCGTGTGCCCGCGGTGACCAGGAACGCCGTTCAGGTGTCATAAACGGCCAAAACGGGCATCTAACTGTCAAACTCACAGCGGACGACATCAGATTGACCTGAAATCACAGGACAAAAATCTAATTATTATTTGTGACATGCAAGAGCAGACGGAACGTCAATCAGATGTGCGGTGTGCGCGGTACGGCTCAGTATGCATTCTTTAAGTGTTGCGCGCGCTTTATAAACGCGCGTGGGGGGGGGGGGGGGTCCAAACGGGTCAAACGAAGTCTGAATGTCCTGAAATCAGACGACATCAAAGGGTGAGTAAATTGTGATGTGGTCGAGCATACGACAGGTCAATCAGATGTGCCGTGTGCCCGAAGTGACAGAGAACGCCATTCTGGTGTTATAAACGGCCAAAACGGATGTCTAACGGTGAAACGCATAGCAGACAACATCGGATTGACCTGAAATCAAAAGACAACAATGTAATTATTATTTGTGACGTGTACGCGGTAACGAAACATCAATCGGACGTGCGGTCTACACGGTAGGTCTCAGTATGCGTTCTTTAAGTGTTGTGCGCGCTTCATAAACGCGTGTGGGGGTCCAAACAGGCCAGACGAAGTCTGAATGGCCTAAAATCAGACGACATCAAGGGGTGAGTGAATTGTGATGTGTTCGATCAGACGACACGTCAATCATACGTGTCGTGTTCCCGCGGTGATCGGGAATGCCGTTCTGGTGTCACAAACGGCCAAAACGGGCGTTTAGAGGTCAAACTCATAGCAGACAACATCAGATTGACCTGAAATCACAGAAAAACAATATAATTATTATTCGTGATGTGTACGCATAGACTGCACGTGAATCAGACGTGCGGTCTGCGCGGGAGGGCTCAGTATGCGTTCTTTAAATGTTGGGCGTGCTTCATAAACGTGCGTGGGGGTGGGGGGGTCCAAACGGGCCGAACAAAGTCCGAATGTCCTGAAATCAGACGACATAAAAGGGTGAGTAAATTGTGATGTGGTCGAGCAGACGACACATCTATCAGAGGTGTCTTGTTCCCGCGGTGATCGGGAATGCCGTTCTGGTGTCATAAATGGCCAAAACGGGCGTCTAACGGTCAAACTCATAGCAGAAAAAATCGGATTGACCAGAAATCACAAGAAAACAATATAATTATTATTTGTGACGTGTACGCGCAAACGGGACATCAATCAGACGTGCGGTCTATGCAGTAGGGCTCAGTATGCGTTCTTTAAGTGTTGCGCGTGCTTCATAAATGCGCGTGGGGGGGGGGGGTCCAAATGGGCCGAATGAAGTTCGAATGGCCTGAAATTAGATAACATCAAAGGGTGAGTGAATTGTGATGTGGTCGAGCAGACGACACGTCAATCGGACGTGTCGTGTGCCCGCGGTGACCGGGAACGCCGTTCTGGTGTCATAAACGGCCAAAACGGGCGTCTAATGGTCAAACTCATAGCGGACAACATCGGATTGACCTGAAATCATAGGAAAACAATATAATTATTATTCGTGATGTGTATGCGCAGACGTCATGTCAATCAGACGTGTGGTCTGCGCGTTAGGGCTCAGTATGCATTCTTCAAATGTTGAGCGCGCTTCATAAACGCGCGTGGGGGGGTCCAAACAGGGCGAACGAAGTTCGAATGTCCTTAAATCAGACGACATCAAAGGGTGACTGAATTTTTTTGTGGTTGAGTAGACGGAATGTCAATCAGATGTGTCGTGTGCCCGCGGTGACCGGGAAGGCCGTTCTGGTGTCAGAAACAACCAAAACGGGCGTCTAACGGTCAAACTCATAGAGTACAACATCAGATTGACCTGAAATCATAGGAAAACAATCTAATTATTCTTCGTGATGTGTACGCGTGAACGGGACATCAATCGGATGTGTGGTCTGCATAGTAGGGCTCAGTATGTGTTCTTTAAGTGTTGCGCGCGCTTCATAAATGCGCGTGGGGGGTCCAAACAGGCCGAACGAAGTCCGAATGCCCTGAAATCAGACGGCATAAAACTGTGAGTAAATTTTGATGTGGTCGAGCAGACGGCACGTCAATCGGACGTGGCGTGTGCCCGCGATGACCGGTAACGCCGTTCTGGTGTCATAAATGGCCAAAACGGGCGTCTAACAGACAAACTCATAGCGGACGACATCCGATTGACTTGAAATCATAGTAAAACAATCTAATTATTATTCATGACGTGTACGCACAGACGGAACATCAATCGGACATACGGTCTGTGCGGTAGGGCTCAGTATGCGTTCTTTAAATGTTGGGCACGCTTCAAGAATACGCGTGGGGGGGGGGGGGAATGGGCCGAACAAAGTCTGAATGTCCTGAAATCATATGAAATCAAAGGGTGAGTGAATTTTGATGTGGTCAATTAGACGGCACGTCAATCGGACGTGCTGTGTGCCCGCAGTGATCGGGAACGCCGTTCTGGTGTCACAAAGGGCCAAAACGGGCGTCTAACAGTCAAAATCATAGCGGACAACATCGTATTGGCTTGAAATCACAAGACTACAATCTAATTATTCCTCATGATCTTTATGAACAAACAGGACGTCAATCGGATGTGCGGTCTGCGCAGTAGGGCTCAGTATGTGTTCTTTAAGTGTTGTGCGCGCTTCATAAACGCGAGTGGGGGGGTCCAAACGGTCCGAATGAAGTCCGAATGGCCTAAAATCAGACGACAACAAAGGGTTAGTGAATTGTGATGTGGTCGAGTAGACGGCATGTCAATAAGACGTGCTGTGTGCCCGCGGTGACCGGGAACTCCGTTCTGGTGTCACAAACGGACAAAACGGGCGTCTAACGGTCAAAATCATAGCGGACGACATCGGATTGACCTGAAATCATAGGTAAAAATCTAATTATTATTCGTGACGTGTACGCATAGGCGTCACATCAATCGGACGTGCGGTCTGCGTGGTATAGCTCAGTATGTGTTCTTTAAATGTTGGGTGTGCTTCATGAACGTGCGTGGGGGGTCCAAATGGGCTGATCGAAGTCCAAAGGTCCTGAAATCAGACGACATCAAAGGGTGAGTGAATTGTGATGTGGTCGAGCAGACGGAACGTCAATCAGACATGTCGTGTGCCTTTGGTGACCAGGAACGCCGTTCTGGTGTCATAAATGGCCAAAACGGGCGTCTAACGGTCAAACTCATAGCGGACAACATCGAATTGACCTGAAATCACAAGACAATAATCTAATTATTATTTGTGACGTGTACGCGCAAATGGGACATCAATCGGACGTGTGGTCTGTGCAGTAGGGATCAGTATGCGTTCTTTAAGTGTTGCGCGTGCTTCAAAAACGCACGTGGGTGGTCCAAAGGGGCCGAATGAAGTCCTAATGGCCTGAAATCAGACGAAATCAAAGGGTGAGTGAATTGTGATGTGGTCAAGTAGACGGAAGGTCAATCGGACGTTGCGTGTGCCCGCGGTGACCGATAACGCCATTCTGGTGTCATAAGCGGCCAAAACGGGCGTCTAGTGGTCAAAATTATAGCAGAAGACATTGGATTGACCTGAAATCACAAGAAAACAATCTAATTATTATTTGTGATGTGTAAGCATAGACAGCCCGCCAATAGCACGTGCAGTCTGTGCGGTAGGGCTCAGTATGCATTCTTTAAATGTTGGGCGCGCTTCAAAAACATGTGTGGGGGGTCCAAATGGGTCGAACGAAGTCTGAATGTCCTGAAATCAGATGAAATTAAAGGGTGAGTGAATTGTGATGTGGTCGAGCAGACTTCACATCAATCGGACATGCTGTGTGCCCGTGGTGACCAGGAATGCCATTCTGGTGTCATAAACGGCCAAAACGGGTGTCTAACGGTCAAACTCATAGTGGACAACATCGGATTGACCTGAAATCACAAGAAAACAATCTAATTATTATTCGTGATGTGTACGCGCAAATATGACATCAATCGGACATGTGGTCTGCGCAATAGTTCTCAGTATGCGTTCTTTAAGTGTTACGCGCGATTCATTAATGCGCGTTGGGGGGGGGGGGTCAAACGGGCCGAACGAAGTTAGAATGGCATGAAATAAGACGACTTCAAAGGGTGGGTAAATTGTGATGTATTCGAGCATACGGTATGTCAATCGGACGTGTCGTGTGCCCGCAGTGACCGGGAACGCCGTTCTGGTGTTATAAACGGCCAAAACGGGCATCTAATGATCAATCTCATAGCGGATGACAAAGGATTTACCTGAAATCACCGGAAAACAATCTAATTATTGTTCGTGATGTGTACGCATAGACGGAACGTCAATCGGACATGCGGTCTTCACGGTAGGGCTCAGTATGTATTCTTTAAATGTTGGGTGCACTTCAAAAACGTGTGTGTGTGGGGGGGGGGGGGGTCCAAATGGGCTGAACGAAGTACAAATGTCCTGAAATTAGACGACATCAAAGGGTGAGTGAATTGTGATGTGGTCGAGCAGACGACACGTCAATCGGACGTGTCGTGTGCCCGTGGTGACCAGGAACGCAGTTCTAGTGTCATAAACGGCCAAAACATGCATCTAATGGTCAAACTCATAGCGAACAACATCAGATTGACCTGAAATCACAATACAAAAATATAATTATTATTCATGACGTGTACTTGCAAATGAGATGTCAATCGAACGTGCGGTCTGCGCAGTAGGGACCAGTATGCGTTCGTTAAGTGTTTCACGCGCTTCATAATGCGCGTGGGGGGGGGGGGGGTCTAAACGGGCCGAACGAAGTCCGAATGGCCTGAAATCAGACGAAATAAAAGGGTGGGTGAATTTTGATGTGGTAGAGTAGAAGGAACATCAATCGGACGTGCCGTGTGCTCACAGTGACTGGGAATGCCGTTCTGGTGTCATAAACGGCCAAAACGGGTATCTAACAGTGAAAATCATAGTAGACGACATCATATTGACCTGAAATCACAGGGGAAAAAATCTAATTATTATTCGTGACGTGTACTCGCTGACGGAACGTCAATCGGACGTGCGGTGTGCGGGGTACGACTTAGTATGCATTCTTTAAGTGTTGTGCGCGCTTCATAAACGCGCGTGGGGGGGGGGGGGGGGGTCCAAATGGGATGAACAAAGTCCAAATGTCCTGAAATAAGAAGACATCAAAGGGTGAATTAATTGTGATATGGTCGAGCAGATGGTACGTCAATCTGACGTGCCGTGTGCCCGCGGTGACAGGGAACGCCGTTCTGGTGTCAAAAACGGCCAAAACGGGCATCTAATGTTCAAACTCATAGAGGATGACATCGGATTGACCTTAAATCATAAGAAAACAATATAATTATTATTTTTGATGTGTACGCGCAGATGGAACGTCAATCAGACTTGCGGTCTGCGCGGTAGGGCTCACTATGCGTTCTTTAAGTGTTGTGCGCGATTCATAAATGCGCGTTGGGGGTCCAAACGGGCCGAACGAAGTCTGAATGGCCTGAAATCAGACGACATCAAAGGGAGAGTAAATTTTTATGCGGTCGAGCAGACGACACATCAATTGGACGTGCCGTGTGCCCGCGGTGACCGGGAACGCCGTTCTGGTGTCACAAACGGCCAAAACGGGCGTCTAACGGTCAAACTCATAGTGGAAGACATCGGATTGACCAGAAATCATAGGAAAACAATATAATTATTATTTGTGACGTTTATGCGCATACGACACATCAATCAGATGTGCGGTCTGCGCGGTAGGGCTCAGTATGCGTTCTTTAAGTATTGCGTGTGCTTCATGAACGCGCGTGGGGGGTCCAAACGGGCCGAACGAAGTCCGAATTGCCTGAAATCAGAAAACATCAAAGGGTGAGTGAATTGTAATGTGGTCGAGTAGACGACACATCAATAGGATGTGTATTGTTCCCGCGGTGACCAGGAATGCCATTATGGTGTCACAAATGGCCAAAACTGGCGTCAAACGATCAAACTCATAGTGGACGACATAGGATTGACCTGAAATCACAGGACAACAATCTAATTATTATTAGTGACATGTATGTAGAGACGGAACGTCAAGCGGACGTGCGGTCTGCGCGGTAGGGCTCAGTATGCGTTCTTTAAATGTTGGGCGCGCTTCATAAACGCGCGTGGGGGGTCCAAACGGGCCGAACAAAGTCTGAATGTCCGGAAATCAGACTACATCAAAGTGTGAGTGAATTTTGATGCAGTCGAGTAGATGGCACATCAATAGGATGTACTGTGTGCCTGCGGTGACCGGGAACGCCGTTCTGGTGTCATAAACGGCCAAAATGGGCGTCTAATGGTCAAACTCATAGCGGACGACATTGAATTGACCTGAAATCACAAGGAAAAAATATAATTATTATTCATGACGTGTACGTGCAGACGGCACGTCAATCGGACGTGCGGTCTGCGCGGTAGGGCTCAGTAAGCGTTCTTTAACTTTTGCGTGCGCTTCATAAAGGCGCATGGGTGGTCCAAACGGGCTGAACGAAGTCTGAATGGCCTGAAATTAGACGACATCAAAGGGTGAGTGAATTGTGATTTGTTCGAGCAGACGACACATCAATCGGACGTGTCGTGTGCCCGCGGTGATCGGGAACGCCGTTTTGGTGTCATAAACGGCCAAAACGGGTGTCTAATATTTAAACTCATAGCGGACGACATCATATTGACCTGAAATAACAGGACAAAAATCTAATTATTATTTGTGATGTGTACGCGTAGACAGAATTTCAATCGGACGTGCGGTCTGCGCGGTAGGGCTCAGATTGCGTTCTTTAAGTGTTGTGCGTGCTTCATAAACATGCGTGGGGGGTCCAAACGAGCCAAAAGAAGTCCTAATGTCCTGAAATAAAACGACATCAAAGGGTGAGTGAATTGTGATGTGGTTGAGCAGACATCACATCAATCGGACGTACCGTGTGCCCGCGGTGACCGGGAACGCCATTCAGGTGTCATAAACGGCCAAAACGGGCGTCTAACGGTCAAACTCATAGAGGACGACATCATATTGACCTGAAATCACAGGAAAACAATCTAATTATTATTTGTGACGTGTACGCATAGACGACACATCAATCGGACGTGCGGTCTGCACGATAGGGCTCAGTATGCGTTCTTTAAGTGTTGTGCGTGCTTCATAAACGCGTGTGAGGGGTCCAAACGGGCCGAAAGAAGTCTGAATGTCCTGAAATCAGACGACATCAAAGGGTGGGTGAATTGTGATGTGGTCGAGCAGACGTCACATAAATCGGATGTGCAGTGTTCCTGCGGTGACAGGGAACGCCGTTCTGGTGTCATAGATGGCCAAAACGGGCGTCTAATGGTCAAACTCATAGCGGATGACATTGGATTGACCTGAAATCACATGAAAACAATCTAATTATTATTCACGACATGTACGTAGAGACGGAACGTCAATCGGATGTGCGGTCTGCGCGGTAGGGCTCAGTATGCGTTCTTTAAGTGTTGCGCGCACTTCACAAATGCACGTGGGGGGGGGGGGGGTCCAAACGGGCCGAACGAAGTCCGAATGGCCTGAAATAAGACGATATCAAAGGGTGAGTGAATTTTTATGTGGTCGAGTAGACGGAATGTCAATCGGACATGCCGTGTGCCCGCGGTGACCAGGAACGCCATTCTGGTGTCATAAACGGCCAAAACAGGCGTCTAACGGTCAAACTCATAGAGGAAGACATCATATTGACCTGAAATCACAGAAAAACAATATAATTATTATTCGTGACGTGTACGCATAGACGGCATGTCAATCGGACGTGCGGTCTGCGCGATAGGGCTCAGTATGCGTTCTTTAAGTGTTTTGTGCGCTTCATAAACACGCATGGGGGTCCAAACGGGCCGAAAGAAGTCCGAATGTCATGAAATCCAACGACATGAAAGGGTGAGTGAATTGTGATGTGGTAGAGTAGACGACACATCAATCAGACGTGCCGTGTGCCCGTGGTGACCAGGAACGCCGTTCTGGTGTCATAAACGGCCAAAACGGGCATCTAATGGTCAAACTAATAGCGGGCGACATCAGATTGACCTGAAATCACAGGAAAACAATCTAATTATTATTCGTGACGTGTACATGTAGACGACACATCAATCGTATTTGCGGTCTGTGCGGTAGGGCTCAGTATGCGTTCTTTAAGTGTTGTGCACGCTTCATAAACGTGCGAGGGGGGTCCAAATGGGCTGAACAAAGTCCCAATGGCCTGAAATCAGACGACATCAAAGGGTGAGTGATTTTTGATGCGGGCGAGCAGATGACATGTCAATCGGACATGCCGTGTGCCCGCGGTGTCCGGGAATGCCATTCTGGTGTCATAAACGGCCAAAACTAGCGTCTAACGGTCAAACTCATAGTGGACGACATCGGATTGACCTGAAATCACATGACAACAATCTAATTATTATTCGTGATGTGTAAGCGCAGATGGAACGTCAATCAGACGAACGATCCGCACGGTAGGGCTCAGTGTGCATTCTTTAAGTGTTGCGCGCGCTTCATAAACGCGCGTGGGGGGGCCAAACGGGCTGAACGAAGTCCGAATGGCCTGAAATCATACAACATCAAAGGGTGAGTGAATTATGATGTGGTTGAGTAGATGAAACATCAATTGGACGTGTCGCGTGCCCGCGGTGACTGGGAACACCGTTCTGGTGTCATAAACGGCCAAAATGGGCGTCTAATGGTCAAACTCATAGCGGACGACATAAGATTGACCTGAAATCATAGGACAACAATCTAATTATTATTCGTGACGTGTACGCGTAGACGGCACATCAATCGGATGTGTTGTCCGCGCGTTAGGGCTCAGTATGCGTTCTATAAATGTTTGGCGCGCTTCATAAATGGGTGTGGGGGTCCCAACGGGCCGTATGAAGTCTCCATGTCCTGAAATCAGAAGACATCAAAGTGTGAGTGAATGGTGTTGTGTTTGAGTATACGACACATCAATAGGACGTTCCGTGTGCCTGTGGTGACCGGGAATGCCGTTCTGGTGTCATAAACGGCTAAAACGGGCGTCTAATGGTCAAATTCATAGCGGACGACATAGGATTTCCCTAAAATCACAGGACAACAATCTAATTATTTTTCGTGACATGTACGCGCAGACGGAACGTCAATCGGATGTGCGGTCTGCCCGATAGGGCTCAGTAAGCATTCTTTAGGTGTTGTGCGCACTTCACAAACACGCGTGGGGGGTCCAAATGGGCCGAACGAAGTCCAAATTGCCTGAAATTAGATGACATCAAAGGTTGAGTGAATTGGGATTTGGCTGAGTAGACGGCACGTCAACCGGATGTGTCGTGTGCCCGCCGTGACCGGGAACGCCGTTCTGGTGTCACAAACGGCCAAAACGGGTGTCTAACAGTCAAACTCATAGCGGACGACATCGGATTTACCTGAAATCACATGAAAACAATTTAATTATTATTCTTGACGTGTATGCGCAGACGGAACGTCAATCGGACGTGCGGTCTGCGCGGCAGGGCTGAGAATGCGTTCTTTAAGTGTTGCACGCGCTTCATAAACGTGCGTGGGGGGTCCAAATGGGCCAAACGAAGTCTGAATGTCCTGAAATCAGACAACATAAAACGGTGAGTGAATTTTGATGTGGTCGAGCATACTTCAGGTCAATCGGACGTGCTGTGTGCACGCGGTGATCGGGAACGCCGTTCTGGTGTCATAAACGGCCAAAACGGGCGTCTAACGGTCAAACTCATAGTGGACGACATCAGATTGATCTAAAATCACAGGACAACAATCTAATTATTATTCTTCAAATGTACACGCAGACGGCACGTCAATCAGACGTGCGGTCTATGCGGTAGGGCTTAGTATGCATTCTTTAAGTGTTGCGCGCGCTTTAAAAAAGTGCGTGGGGGGTCCAAATGGGCTGAACGAAGTCCGAATGTCCTTAAATCAGAAAAAATAAAAGGGTGAGTGAATTGTGATGTGGTCGAGTAGATAGAACGTCAATCGGACGTGCCGTGTGCCCGCGGTGACTGGGAACTCCGTTATGGTGTCATAAACGGCCAAGACGGGCGTCTAACGGTCAAACTCATAGCAGATGACATCGTATTGACCTGAAATCACAAGAAAAAAATCTAATTATTATTTTTGACATGTACGCGTAGAGGTCACATCAATCGGACATGCAGTCTGCGCTGTAGGGCTCAATATGCGTTCTTTAAGTGTTGTGCGCGCTTCATAAACGCGCGTGGGGGGTCCAAATGGGCCGAATGAAGTCCGAATGTCCTTTAATCAGACGAAATCAAAGGGTGAGTGAATTGTGATGTGTTCGAGGAGACGGAACGTCAATAGGATGTGTCGTGTGCCCGCGGTGACTGGGAACGCCATTTTGGTGTCATAAACGGCCAAAACGGGCATTTAACAGTCAAACTTATAGCGGACGACATCGGATTGACCTGAAATCATAGGACAAAAATCTAATTATTATTCTCAACGTGTACTCATAGACGACATGTCAATAGGATGTGAGGTGTGCGCGACAGGGCTCAATATGCATTTTTTATGTGTTGCGCGCGCTTCATAAACGCGTGTGGGGGGTCCAAACGGGCTGAACGAAGTCCGAATGTCCTGAAATCCAACGACATCAAAGGGTGAGTGAATTGTGATGTGGTCGAGCATACAAAACATCAATCAGACGTGCTGTGTGCCCGCGGTGACCGGGAATGCCATTCTGGTGTCATAAACGGCCAAAATGGGCGTCTAACAGTCAAATTCATAGCAGACAACATCGGATTGACCTAAAATCACAGGGCAACAATCTAATTATAACCATAGAATTAATGATTTTAAAATTTTAAAATGGTAATCAAGATTATGAATATATTTTGAAAATCAAATACTTTAGATCTGTTACAGTAAGTTTGAATTTAAATATGTTAATTTGTTTTCTAGGTTTTATTTGGTACTAATTTTGTTATTAAATTTTGTTATGAAGTTATATGTGATGATGAATGTGAAGCTTGGAAGATGACTGCCAAAATTTATTTGGGGGTATATTAATGTTTAATTGAATTTTTTTAAAAAAAAATTAAAATTCTCTAGCGGCCACCATTTGGCGGCCGCTATAGGTCCGGGCTACAGCAGCCACCATTTGGTGGCCGCTCAAGCATATCTCGGCTTGCCTACATCATCCGTCAAATGGCAGTCGCTAATAGCAATAGCGACAGACCAAAAGCAGCCGCCATTTGGCGGATTCTAGGCGGCCGCTATAGACCTTTAGCGATGACTTTTGGAAGACGCTAAAGGTCATAATTGTACTAGTGAGACTAAAACTGAATCCCTCTGACAACTCTTATTGGGTTTGGGGTCAGGTGGCTTTGACAATAGGCAGTTTCATTTTCTTGCTTTTCTAGGTTTTCATTTCCTGTGGGGAAGTTACAGCTAGTGAACACAAACATGCTCACATCGTTGCCTCTCATTGCGGGACCCGAGCCTTTGAGGAGGCCATGATGAAGCTCCATCAGCTGATAGCAGAGAAGGCATGCTCTCAAGATTAGGCGACCGCACTATCTATCGAGTTCAGTGAATGTGAAGGTCGATTAGCGATGATGATGGATCAGTTGTTGACTCTGACTGGTAACCTTGAAGCCACCAAGAAATGGATCAATGAGCTCCAAACGACAATGAAGCTTACTCGTTCGGTGCTTGAAGTCAAGGCCAGGGAGAAGGCCGTGCTGGAGCAGACTAACAACAACCTTCACTGCACGACTGCCGATATGATGGAGAGAGAAAACCAGGCTCCTCTGTGACTATCAGATCCATTACTGTACACTCTGTTTTACCTCTTTTGTCACTTTAACGAAGAGGCCCTAGCTTGTGGATGTCCTACCTTTTCGTCCAAATGGAATACAATCTATGTCGATCTTTCCTTGCTGTAAAATTTGATTGTTACTGGAACAATGGTTGCGTAAATAAAAACTCACTGAATCAGAATTGTTCATAATTCAGGGAAATGATAAAATAGAAACAGGCTCTAATTTTGCCTGGGCCATGAGATCCAGCGAGCATAGTTTTACTATTGTTGGGTTTTTGTAGAAAAACACCACAAACTTTTGGTCTTTTCTATTTTTTTGTTAATACTCTAATTTTTCCTGGGCCAATTTGGTGTGGACTCAGCGGGTATAGCTAGAATTTTGTTTAGGACTCCCTTTTTGGGTTTTCAGCTTAACAGGATTTGCACCTCGTTTTGTGATTGGTTTAATGTCCCGCCGACAAGACTATCATTAATGATGTTTTAGGTCGAAGAGCTTTGACCATATATGGTGGGGTGAGGGCCCCATTGAGGTTTGGTTAATTAAAAGATGTCTCAATACCCTTCAAACGCATGTGGGGGGAACATGTATAGATTTGAACGACATACAGGGCATGTCTCAAGGCATGGGATTCATATCAGCGCACAGAGGTAGGAAGAGCATCGCCTTAGGAAGACTTGCCTTTGGTAGATGGGCCGGGGGCGATCAATATGCAGAGCCACTGAGGGCATGGTATAAATAGTCATGCAAAGGTGTTCTTAAGTCAATGAATCTCCATCTTTTATGGCCAGAGGACTTCATGGATTTCCGGATTATGGAAACCACCATGGGTGGCTTGGAGAATTATGAAAACATCCAGGGGTGGTTCGGAAAGAGTGTGTGATGTCTGAAAGGGTTTGAGAAGATCTATATTAATCAAGAGTGTGGACGCAGGGTCACTGTCCTATAAATTTATCTAGTGTAAAGGATGGTTGAAACTTGTCACAGTTTAAAGTCGTGAAGCTGGAACATTATTTAGAGTGGAACGACTTCTCCTGGTTCTCGGTAGTCTCATCTGAGATGTTCCACCATATTCAGGCAGGGTTGTGATAGAGGTTGGTAAACTATATCTCAGAGGGCTTCCGAATCCTGGGATGGACATGGGGCTCAAAGGCCAAGAGGCGTACGGAGAGAAGCATTGCCTCAAGAAATCTATCCTTTGGTAGATGGGCCAGGGGTGATCAATATTTAGAGCCGCTAGGGGCATGGTATGCATAGTCATGCAATGGTGTCCTTAAGTCAATGATTGTATTCTCCCGATAGCCGAGAAACTTCAGGGAAGTTGATATTCGAGACCAATAGGGGTGGTTTACGAGAGTTTGTATTTTTTTTCTGAGTACATAGTATGGTTTATGAAAAGAGGGTTCCTGGACAAAGTAGAAACATCAAGGATAATCTTCCCGGGAATGGGTGAAATCATCCCTTCTCAAGCTGGTGTCAGATGGTGGTTTGTGCAGGTCTGGCCTATACACCGAGGGACAGAGGAAAACCTCTGTTCCTTACTGAACCCATGACAGGTTTGACCGTGAAGTTTAATATCATGTGGTAAGGACGAAGGCATTAATAAATATACTGTGCATTTTAACGTTGTGCATTGAGGAAGAGGGCATTTTTAAATCCATGAAAATGCTTACGATTGGAGGAATTTCTATTGATGTTTGATGCTCGGTCTTTGCAGTTTCACACCATGTGGAAAAGACATGTTCCATACAGTTTTAATGTCATGCGGTAAGGACGTATTTTCAAAGGATACTCTTTATAAGAATGTGATTGGTCTTGAATATCTCGGCATGTCCAAAATATGGAGAGGGGTTGATGGTGTAAATCGTGGTTCTGGGGCTTCTTGGATCAAGAGAGATGATATGGGGGATCTGAAGCCGGTAAACATACAGAGCTAGGAAGAGTATCACTCGAGGAAATCATGCCTTTAGTAGACGGGCCAAGGGCTATCAATATGTAGAGCTTCAGAGGGTGTGGTATGAATAGTCATACAAAGGTGTCCCCGGGTCGATAAATTTCCACTTCCAATAGACATGAATGATTATGAAGATCCATGATTGTCCGATCCATGAAGTCTGTCACTTGGTAAGGAAATATCCAGACATGTTGGGGATGTTCGTCCCTAGTTGCTGTTAAAACATGAAGAGTTTAACACACTTGTTTATCTTGCAAATGGGGGGTACCTTTACTCTATGAAGCTTAACGTCATGCGATATGGACAAAGTACTCTTAGTTTAACGGTCATAGAGTTCGTAGCATTGGGTGACTACTGCTACAATTACCCGGAAGGCAAATGAGTTCGGAGTCTCTCGTATACTTTGAACAAGTGTGAGGGAATGAGGGTGTAAAATATAACTCTGGGGTTTCCCAGATCAGGAGGTGTGGTATGGGGGCTCTGAGGCCGGTAAGCGTATAGAGCTAGGAAGATATCGCCTGAGGAAATCTTTCATTTGGTAGACGGACCCGGGGCTATCAAAATGCAGAGCCACATAGGACATGGTATGAATAGTCATGAAATAGTGTCCATGGGTCGATAACATTCCACTTCTGATGGCCATGAATGATTATGAGGAGTTGCGATTGTTCGTAGTATAGAGTTCGGCATATGGGGATAATGGTGTCCAAGCATACAGGAACCATCTTTACCACAATTGCCTACCGAGTCAAAGTAGACCAGCCTTAGCTTGATGTTTGTAAATTCATATCATCATGTGAACCATGGGCGGATATATAGGCTAAATAGGTAGAGATACCCTGGCAACATTTGGATGTGAGAGGGGAATGAACTTATAAACCACTGCTCCCTAAATTATTGGATCGGGAGATATGACATGGGGGCCTTAAGGACGGTAAGCTTACAGAACTAGAAAGTGATCACCTGAGGAAATCATGCCTTTGGTAGAAGGGCTAGGGGCTATCAATATGCAGGGCCACTGAGGTCATGGTATGCATAGTCATGCAAAGGTGTCCATGGGTCGATAACTTTCCACTTCCGATGGCCATGAATGATTATGAAGATCCGCGATTGTCTGGGTCGTGGAGTCTGATGTATGGAGGGGATTCATCCAAATTTACATGGAGTATTCCCATCTCGTTTCTCCATATATCTTGGGTAGGTCGCGACGGAGTCCATGAAGCATAACATCTTGTGGTTAGGATGAATTCCGTGCAGTTTAATGTCATGCAGTGAGGACGAGAGGTATATATACCTGTGTTTTCTTTTATCAGCGGATGGGCTAGTAGATAAGATCCTTGCATCACTACATATCCTGTGAGGGAAGTAATCAAGAAAAAATTAGTTCTTTTTGGAGTACACCCCATGCGGGTCTGGTCCTTACATGGGGGTAAGGGGGAATATTTATTTTTCTTATCCGTGTAGTTTAATGTCGTGCGACAAGGACGAAGTCCGCACATCCTCTAGGTCTGGTCCTTACACGGGGGGGGGGGGGGGTATTTTTAGCTTCTTTTGGGGATGGATGGGACTAGATGGGGGATCCTGGTGTCACTACGTATCCTATGAGGGAAAGAATCAAGTCGTACGTAGTTCTTTAAATGATAATACACCCCATGCAGGTCTGGTCCACACACGGGGGAAAAGGGAATTTTAAATCCTTCTTATCCATGCAGTTTAACATTATGCGGTAAGGACGAGGAATACACCACTTGCAGGTCTGGTCCGTACACGGGGGAAGAGAACATTTTTTTAAGCCCCATTCTTTTTTCTACCCAGGGGTGGCTTGGCCAGGATACAGAATCCTGGCATCGCTATATATCCTGCAAGGGCAGGAATCAAGCCGTACGTATTTCTCTGAAATAGGTACACCCCGTGCAATTCTGGTTCGTACATGAGGGAAGGGAACATTTTTTTATCATTATTCCATTTGGGAGTGGCTGGGCTAAGATAGGGAATCCTGGTGTCGCTATGTATCATGTGAGGGAAGGAATCAAGCCGTACGTAGTTCTCTGAAATCCGTGCAGTTTAATATCTTGCAGCAAGGATGAAGTACTCTTAGTTTAGGGTCCTAGAGTTTGGACTGTCGGGTGCATGGTATTTTAATGTCCAGCATCTTGGACAAAAAATCTTTTGGTTATGTGAAAAATTTCATCAGAAATATTGCATTTATAGGAGTGGTAGTAAACATCCCATCCATGGAGATCAGGGCATACACTCCATTGGAGTAGACCATGTAAATAACATACGGTCCCTCCCACTTGGGCTCCAGTTTTGGAGGATTCTTTCCGGGTATCATTGGGGTCCGTAGGAACAACACCAATTCTCCTTCCAAGAAAGGCTGAAGAAAGACCTTTTTATTGAAGGCCCGTGCGATCTGGTTCTGATATACTTCCAGATGGTGAAAAGTGTGAAACTGCTTCTCATCCACCTATTCCAATTCACCTAGCCTTTTTTCTGATTGCTCAATGTTGGATAACTGATCACAAATGGAAACACTGAGTGAGGGAAATTGGAGCTCCATTGGCAGGACCGCTCATGTTCTGTATACTAATGAGTATGGATTAGCCCGAGTAGCGGTTAAGATTGTGGTTTGATAATCCCACAATACATGAAGAAGTTCATCCGGCCATGATTTATTTTCTTTGTCCACTATTTTCTGGAGAATGTTGGACATAGTCCTATTGAAAGCCTATATCTATCCATTGGCCGCTGCATGGTAGCAGGATGAGTAGATAGCCTTGATACCCAATTCTTGGTATAGTTTCTGCAACTCAACAGAGCAGAAGTTGGTGCCGTTATCCATCATTATGGTATGAGGGACGCCAAATCTGGTGATGATATTTCCTTTCAAAAAGCTGACAATGTTTCTTGCCCCGACTTCCTTGAGGGGTACAGCTTCTTCCCATTTGCAAAAGAAGTCGGTTGCTGTAAGGATATACTTTAGTTGTTTGGCAGTGGCGGGATGATATAGTCCCACGACCCCCATTCCATAGATGGAAAATGGACAGGAGTACTTAGCCTAATGAAGTAACTCCAGGGGTTGGTGTATGAAGTTGGCATGAATTTGGAATGAGTTTCATTTTGTGATAAAGTGCTCGCAATCTCGCATCACTATGGGCCAATAGTACCCAAGCCTTCGAACCCGATGGGAAAGCTTAGTCCCCGGCTGATGTGCTCCACATACTCTGGCATGCACTTCATTTAGTACAGCAGTGGTTTCTTCTCCATCAATGCATCAGAGGAGGACTCCATCGAGGCCTCATTTGAAGAGGAACTCTTACTGACTCGTGCCGCCGTATAGGACAAAGTTGATTTCCCTTCTCTGTATTTGATCTCATTCATCCATGTCTGATTGGAGTTCTCCCCATTGAAGGTAGTTTGCAATGGGGGTCATCCAGCCAGTGGCCGGAGAATTTGGCTCGGGGATATAACCGACTTCATTGATTTCTTCCATCCAATTCTGAACAAACGACAAGACCATTCGACGGTGAGCGATACTAATAACTACTTCATCTTAGTCTGGGTCATTTAGGGTTGTGTCCGCATTAGCTAATGCATCGGCCTGGGCATTCTGAGACAGGGGAATATAGGTCAATGTTGGTTTTGTGGAAAATTCCTCCATTAACCCTCGGACATGGTCAAAAAGGGGAATCTGCTCCTTTTTTATAGCATTGTCACCATTGACTTGCTTGATGACCAGTTACGAGTCACCATTTATCTTAAGGTGCTGTACTTGTGCCTGGAGTGCGAGCTCCAGGCCTGCAATGAGGGCTTGATACTCCACCTCATTGTTCGTACATCCTTCTGACACGAGGAAAGGAATATGGAAACACTTCCTTTTCTAGGGATATGAGTATTATCCCCAAACCCACCTTGTTAAATTTGGGATCCTCCATCCTTCTCCCCGTCGGGCTTCGGGATGCGCTGTCGAAGTACATTTCCCATGTTGGGTGCTCCTATTTAATTGAGAAGATGTCTTAATCAGGTAGCTCGATGTCCGGTGTGGTAGTCCCTATTGAGGGGTGCTCTACTAGAAAATTTGCTAATGTGTTGCCTTTGATGGCCTTCTATGGCACAAACGAGTTGTCAAACTGTTGCAGGATGACTTCCCAACGGGATAGGCACCCGGTCAGCATCGAGGGGATGAAGATGTACTTGAGTAGGTTATTACGCGAGACCAAATGGACTTAATGATGTTGAATATAATGTTTCAATTTTTGAACTACAAATACCAAGGCCAAAAAACTCTTCTAGATGTTTGAGTATCGAGTTTCAGAATCAATTAGGGTTCGACTGAGGTAATAAAGAATCTTTTCACTACCGACGTCAATTTCTTTGCACGATGAAGGATCCCAGTGACTACTCTAAGGCCACCATGTATAATATGAGAGGTATTCCTTCAACCGGGGGCATGAGAACTGGTAGGCTCAAGAGTTTCCTCTTCAGGATGTCGAACGCCTCTTGTTAGTCATCTGTCCATTGGTATGTGACTCCCTTTTTCATTAACCTGGTAAATGGAAGACATTTTCCCACCAGGTTGGCTTTGAACCACCTAATATAGGCCAGGTGTCCTTGGAATCCTCTTAACTCAGTGAGATTGTGGGAAGGTGGCAGGCCAAGGATAACCCTTGTCTTTTCAAGGTCGACTTAGATGCCGCGATGGTGTATGAAGAAGCCAAGGAATTTGCATGTGGTCACCCCGAAGGCGCATTTCAAGGGATTCATATTCAGGCTATTTTGTCGATGTTTGTTGAAGATGGCCTCAAGGTCTGACAGGTGATCTGAGCGTTGTATTGATTTGACTACCAAGTCATCCACGTATCATTCGACACATATTACAAGGAATGGATTAATGATACAATACATGGTGCATTGATATGTGGCACCGGAATTCTTGAGACCAAAGGGCATGACCCTATAGCATAATACTCCTTGGGGGGGCCTGAAGGTAGTGGATTCTTCATTTTTTTGGCCATCCAGATTTTATTTTACTAGAATAATCGTCCATGAAGGACAGATCCTCATACCCGGCTGTTGCATCGATTCATAATTCGGTGATCGGGACTGGGAAATCATATTTCGGGCAATACTGATTGAGATCTCCAAAATCGATGCAGACATGGATTTTTCTATTCTTTTTCTTGACAGGGACAATGTTGGACAACCATATGGGGTGCTGGACCTCTAGAATGAAGCCTGCTTTAATAAGCTTATCTACTTCAACCTCTATTTTGGTAGCATGTGAGGGGTGCATTCTTCTGGCAGCCTACTTATAGCCCTGGTGATCTTCTGGCAGACCTAAGTGGTGGGTTGATACTTCGGGATCGAGTCCTGGAATTTTCCATGTAATTCCAAGTAAAAACATCCTGGTGTTGCTTCAGGAAGGAGTTGTATACCTCATGATCCTCAGGATACATGTCTGCACTAATGAGAGTGGGCCTTGGGTCTTCCTCAGTACCTAGGTTTATTTCCCGGAGCTCATCCACAGTGGTAGAGATACCTTCCTCAAATACGAGAGGTGAATCCCTAAGATCTTCCTCGTCTTCTTCTACCAGATCTTCATCCTCTTGATCTGGGGGGAGAGTTTTCAGTGCGGGATCTTGGAAGTTTAGAGGCGAGGCATTGTGGGCATCTTTGCTCAAGTATTCACCCTCAGATTGAGGGTTAGTGGTCGTTTCTGCATCGTCACGCCCAACCGTTATGGGTAAAGTCATGAGGATAGCTGAGTAAGTCTTTGGCCTTGAACCGCTGCCCTCCACATGGTTGATGGGTAGTACATTGTCTCACCCAAGCTTCCTGAGGGGGTCATCAGGAACCAACTCTGGACCATTTTGAGCTGGGATCTAGTCGACACCATCAAGCAAGGGCTTCTTTTTTCTTTTCCCCATAAAACTTGGCGTCAATGTAATGTTACTTGGAGAACTTGAAAGGGGACTTGTTATTGTGTAATGTCCCACTTTTTTCCATTGATTCAATACTTGATACAATGGTGGTAGGATGTAGGAATGGACATGTGCTTATGGAGCCACGACCTCCCAAGTAGGGCATTGAATGTTGTGTTCTATCGGACCACCATGAATTCTAAGCAGGCCACAAGGTCACCAAAAAGGGTCTTTAGATTGATTTATCCCATTGTCTTATGTTTACTCTTTTCATAACCCAAAAGAGTTGTGGCTGAGGGGATTAGGTCATCCTCCCAGTAGCCCAACTTATAGAGTGTCCATAGGGGAAGGTGGTTAACTCCAGAGCCGTTGTCAATAAACAGTTTGTAGACCTCAACATCATTTAGTGTGCCAGACACATATTGTGGTTTGATATGTCCTTGCATGATGGTGTCTTAATCCTGATTGGTGAAGGAAATCACCGCATTGCATTCAGTCGGGCCAGTCTTTGTCCGGTAAATCACCGCAAGGCTTTAATAAGTGCCTCACTAAGATCTGCTGACAAACTCAGGGAATCCAGGATTGACAGATTGGCTGGTACTGATGCCAGCTGCTTAAGGATATAGTATTTTTGCTACAATGACCGACACTTCTCTACTACCGGGAGAGTTTTAGCAGGCGGCTTGGGAGCTAGAGTATGTGATGAGGAAGGACCGGCTGTGTGGTTGTAGGTTGACGGTGTTCCCACATTCTGGGGATTCGTCTTGGCCGGTCTTTTTGTGCACACTAGGCAACTAGGAACCTATTCTTCCTCTGACGGGTATCGCTGAACGATAGGGCCAGAGTGGCCACTTGTGGAGGTGGAGGGATATTCTTTCTTCTGTTGAGTTCGTTGAAGGGCTCTCCCACGGGTTTCCGTGATATTAACGGTTTGGGCTGGGGTAGAACCGTAGAGATGGTTTCAGCCGCAACTGTGTCTCCCCTAGTATTCCCTTCTTCTGCGATTCATCCCCTCAGTACCTTGTTTCGGGAACTCAGGTTCATAACCATACCCTTCATAAGGGAGTGATTCAATTATATGGATGAAATTGATGGAACCAAATATTATCTCCTCATCCTGTTATAGGTCAACCAGGTCGATTGATCCTGATGGTGCTGTTTGGTGGGTCAGTGCCAGTGGCGCCAATTTTGGGTGCATAAAATCCAACAGTGTCAAGGCTAGCTTTAGCCTCGTTGTAGACTGATCCTCTTGAGCTTGTCTCCTCCATTTTTGATTATTCCTAGATGACCGTCTTGTAGAGGGTTGTGAAGCAGATATTGTCAGCGGTGTGGCATTAGGGGCTACTGTAGGCAACACCAGATGTTGTAATTGAGCTCGGAGTATGCCCTGAGCTCAGTTGACAGTCTTCCAAGTCATCCAGTCATAAAATTTCTTCCCCTTACTACTGATGACTTCCTGCCACCCCAACCCTTTTTTGGAGTCGGTGGTAAAAATATATGTCACATCGCTGGGGGTGGTCCCAGCTTGACCTTCCCGGAGTCAACCATCCTTTGTTAAAGGTCTTTGAAGAGGAAGAATTCCCAGATATTGTACCCCAACATTCTATAGTAGGGACAATATTCTGGCCTATCATCGCGGCCGACTTCTTCGGGCTTCCTTGGATCCGAGAGGTGGAGAATGTTTCAATTCATGGTGGTGATGAAATAGCCGCAAGCTTGGTGCTCTCGGAATGATTATAATTTGTGTCTTATTTCCTAGAACTGGTTCCAATTCGATCCTCTCTGATCATACAGCTTAGGCAGAGGCGGCCGTTGATATACTGGGGGACCTTGACGATTGGGTGGAGGCCTGAGCGGTGGAGTGGGAGCAGGGGCTGGCTTGAGCATGATAGTGGATGCTTTAGCTCTAGCTGCTCTCTTTGTAGAAGCCTGTGAGGCTATTTGAGACTTCCGATTAGTCCACTGCAAGGAGTCCTCAATTCTCTAGGTGATGGCCGGGAGATGGTAGAAGCTAGTGGTTCACTCCACTGTTATGAGTGGTGTTTGCAGCTCATCTCGAATAATATCAATTCATATGGAAAGCATCTCATCTTGAGGCATTGGACTGTTCAGAGAGTAGTTCAGACATTTCCATCTGGTAATGAAATATGAGTCCCTCTCGTTCTCCATATGCTTGCAATTCACGAGGTCGCTGACCATTGTTTTAGGAAACGTTGTGCTGAAGGGAAACAGGAACTACTGTCGAAGGTCTTCCCAGCTTTTTATAGACTGAGCTGGTAGACTTGTTTACCAGACGAAGGCAGATCCCTGTAAGGTCTGTACAAAGTATCTTATTTTCACTAGTTCTTGTTGTTCTGGAGTTCCCATCATAGGGTCGCACCAAGATGTGTAGTTCATCAAATGTTGTTCCGGATCACCTAATCCATTGAAAATAGGGAATACAGGGCTCCCGAAATTGGGTGGAGGTGGCGTGTTGCTCACCCAATCTGGATAGCGCTTTCGTTCTTGCTGTATCGGAGCGCATCGACCTTCCATCGCTTCCAATTGAGCTATCAGTGCCTCAATGGTGTGGGTGAGACCTTGGTTTACATCAAGTTGGGCCCAGTCTTGGAATGGTTTAGCACGAGGCATTTCTTGAGGATCCATATCAGTTGGCACCAATGGTGCGTATTCCAGTTGTGACACCTTCATAGGGTTCATACGTATTCCCTACTGTTGCATCCTGAGTGGAGGGAAGTCTTGGTATTCACCTGAATCCATGTTCAGGTAGATGGATGGGTCGGGCACCTCATTGGGCGGGGGCCCTGACTGTGCTTCGTCTATCGGGGAAAACCATGGCCCTTGAGGTGCACTTGTTGGGAGTGCAAGGTGCGGCTCTTCTTGAGAAGCGCTTTCAATAAGACGGTTCCTCCGGATTTGCATGACATTGAACCGCCTCTATTATTTCATTTCCTCTTCCTTTCAAGCGAATCTATGTTCATGCGTAAGTGGCTCGTTTTTATCGAGAGAAGAAGGCGGGTTAAGGGTAACCAGTCCTTTGTTCTTATCCTTGTTGGAAGGTCATAGGGTAAGCGGATGAGGGTTAGACCAAATGGAGGTCATATTGAGGGTGGCCCTTTGGTTCAGGGTGTGCACACCCGGTGGTTCATTGTGAGTCACAGCCTGACTGGAACCATCGTTTCCTGATCCATCTAGATTTTCATCATCTCTAATGTCACCTATGGGTTTAACCTCTATAGAGTTTATGGATGTAAATTGGGGGTGGAGGAGATGTCATCTTTCAAATATGAAGAGGATCTCCTGCGCCTTTTACTGGCCCTCCCTTTCCTGTCCCGGGATCACTTTAGAACTCCTTGATGAAGGGTGACACGGAGAGTTCCCTGATGCAACTTCACAATACGCCTCCCACTTGAAGGGTATGGTGATTCAAAGGATGGGATAGGTCAGGAACGTCCTTATCTAATTGTCCTCCCTAGTCGAGAAAATACTGATTCTCGTGGGGGAGGTTGTTTTTGAGGTGGTAAAAATTCCCCCATCCCTGAGGGCTGGGGCTGGCTCCATTCCTTAGTTTTTGAGTATTTTACCGTTTTCACTTGTCTTACGGGGGAATTTTTCATTAAAAAATCCCCCAGCCTTGCAGGATGGGGTTGACCCTGAATTGCGGTAGTGGATACTGCTATCACTACTTGCCTAATTTTGCGTTCCCCCATTCGGGGGTGAACTGGATCTGATGCCGAGTTCACCTATGAATGAATCCCCTCTGGGGAGGCAAGAAATGACTTCTGATTGGCCTCTATTAGGTGAGAGACCTGTTGTATGATTTCAGTGGTCTGTTTTAGGAGTTAGTGAATAGATCATTCTCGTCCGCCCTGATGCTTCTGAGACTTACTCAAGGCTTGTTTCTGTTGGGTGTGTCGCCTCTCCCGAATAGGGTGACCGCCCAATCGCTGTCTTGTTGGGATGAAATTGAATGATACTATTCCAAATGGGTTCTTCTGGGTGGAGAGCGGAGTGAAATGCAGAGCTCCTTGGTATCCCCATCCTCTAATATGGACTCCCGTCAGAGCGTCACCAATGAGGCGGTGCTGCTGGTGCAGTGCATGGAGGCAGGCTATCTCAATGTTTCCTTTACGCCACTGAAGTCACAATTTCCATGCCGAAGGAAGATCTTCAAGGTTGATGTGACGCATGAGGTCTCCTATTCTCTTGATGTGATATACATACCCATCGTAGTTCAGGATGATTGATTTCATCCGGCGGAGGGTTGTCCATATATTGAAGCGAATGTCATCCACACATACTTCAGACAACATTCTGGGTATTTCGATCTGAGAGGTGGCCATGGGCCAAAACATTACTGGTATAGCATCCCTGGCCAGTCATTTCCTCAGGTGCAACATGTCAGCATACTCAACCTCTAGTCATTCCTCTACCTGGTCGGCTCAATTGAGATGCTCGTCGATAGTGTGGTCATAGGCAGTGGGGCCAGTAGGTTTTGAATCATCGTGTGGGAAATTCCGAGGTGGCTTAGAAGATGAACGCGGCCCTGTACAATCTCCAGATTAAAGAAGGGTTTCATTGGAGACTAGCTGTGAATCTGACATGCTCGATCCCATCCTTTTGAGTGCCTCGACATATGAGGGTTGTTCTGTGATTGATTTGGCAGGGGGAGTACCTTCCTATCGATATAATATGTCATTTCGGGGAGGGCCTTTGCAGTGGCGGCCGTGATGGAGAGGAATACCATTACAGCTACCGTAGGGAGAGAATCTGAAGGGTACACCCTGGGGAGGTCCTTCATAATATACCGCAACAAGGGGAGGACCTTCTTGTTGATTGGCGTCTAGGTGGGGAGGGCCTCCCCTATCCGTGTCGTAATGGCGATGGCTACCATTAATACTTGATGCCTCACTGCATAGAGGAATTTTGTAGAGCATACCCTGGGGAGGACCTCCAAGGTGTGTCGCAATAAGGGGAAGACCTTCTGGCTTCTTAGAGTTGTTACGGGGGGGGGGGGGGGGGGGCTTCGCAACAACTGCCATCATGCTGAGGATGACCATCATGGTTTTGACATTCGACATGTATCCCCAGGAGGACCTTCAAGACACACTGCGACAAGGGGAGGACCTTCTTGTTTCTCGGGGACATTGTGGGAAGGACCTTCGCAATTGCGGTCGTCATGGCATGGACTACAATCACAGTTTCCGCAGGGAGAATGTCTGCGGGGTACACCCTGTGGAGGGCCTTCAGAATGTACCGCAACGAGGGGAGGGCGTTCTCATTGCTTGACGTCTAGGCGGGAGGACCCCCGTTATCCATGTGGCGAGGAATACCATCGTGATATGATGCCTGGAAGTGCGGAGTGTCATTGAAACATAACCCCTGGGGAGGACCTTTAGGGAAGGCCACGATAAGGGGAGGGCCTTCTTGTCATGATGAGAAGTCACTGTGGGGAGGGCCTCCGTAGTTGCGACTATGATAGTGAGGACTACTATCATAATCTATGTTCCCACCGCACATAGAGTATTTGTAGTGTATACCCCGGGGAGGAGCTTTAAGGTGAACCGAAGCAAGTGGAGGGCCTTCTTGTTGCTTGATCTTTTGGTCACGGGGAGGGTTTCCATGACTCACATCAAAAGAGGAACTCTTGTGATCGATCATTATATGCTCGTGGGGGAGGCCCCTGCGGGTGCTCTAGGGAGGACCTTCAGAGCTACTGGTAGCAACATTACGGGAAGGAACTTCACAACTGCTACTGCCACTTCCATAATATGGTAATGGGTGGGCAGGGTTTTGAGCCACTACTAGAAAATGGGTCTATACCCACGGTTTAGCAAAACACTGTAGGTATAGAGTACCCCTATACCCACGGTTTCCCAAAACCGTGGGTGTAGTGTACCCGTATACCCACGGTTTTCCAAAACCGTGCGTATAGTGTTAATATGGGGACCTATACCCACGGGTTTCCAAAACCCTAGGTATAGGTCATATATACCCACAGTTTTTCCTGAAACTGCGGGTATAGGTTTATTTTTAACACCTATACCCATGGTTTTGAAAAAATGTGGGTATATGTGTTTTTTTTCAAACCCTATACCCATGTTTTTGGCCAAACCATGGGTATATTATTTTCCTCGAAAACCTATGCCCATGGTTTTCTAAAACCGTGTGTATTGGGGGGGTTTTTTTTGAACACCTATACCCACAGTTTTGGAGAATCGTGGGTATAGCTTTCCTGCGTTATGGGGGAAAAAAACTAGGCGGCACGATAAAAAAAAATTAGAGGGAACACAATTTTTATTAATACTATTATGAAAATACAAAAATAAGAACTAAAAAAGTCTATAGCTTAGTTGGTTCGGTTGTTAGTCTACTTAGCATGATCCAGGGTTTTAATTCCGAAAAAGTTTATTTTTAAATTAATTTATTTTAATAAATATAAGTAAATAGATGCCATGTATGTAATAATAAAATATCAGCTTGTTATTTGGTGAAGTGTCGCTTCGTAGATGCTCCTCCTCAGGGAGCATGCGCCTGGATCATCGGGGTGACATCCTCCTTAGCGTGAGGATGTTGAGTCGCGGCGTGACCGTGACATAGTCTTCCGATGGGGGCCTTAGAGCGGAACCCCCATTCAGTGGGGATGAAGTCCTCAGTGTCGACCTCATCCACCTCCCTAAGATAAGGGAGGTATGCATTGTCTCGTTCTTGGGATAGACTCCCGAAGCAGTTTGAGATGGCAATAGGGGCCGTCTAGATCTTCTTTTGCATCCGCTGCTGGGCAGGCGACCGACGAGTCTTGGCAGATTGGAGGGCGTGCATAGCCGACTCCACCATCGGGAGAGTAACGTCTAAGTGGTAATCTCGGATCAACACATCTGAGACCCAGTGTTGAAGATGTTGGGTAGGTGACAGGGTCCTCCGTTAGTGAGGATGTCTGGTCGTTGTGTAGATTTAAGTGCATGCATGCGGGTTCCTCCGTGATTCCATTGGATCAAAGGGAGTGATGTGTGGTACCTGCCAAATATTTTATGAAATACAAATAGAAAACCCATCAAAGTGGCATCTCATGATCCCATGCATAATTAATGACCTTTATTGGCCCTCCTTATGAGTGTAAGGGGGTACAGAGTGAGATTAGTATAAATCCGTCATGCTTGGTTAAAGATTCACGTCAGGTTCACCATTTTTTTGGTTCGCAACGAATCGGATGGACAGGGCCGACGCACCTGACTGTCGATCTCATGGAGGGATAAGCTCTGCTCAATTGATAAGGTTGGGTATATCAATATTCTTTTCTAAATTACCAATGGTTCCATATCCAACAATATTTGAACCTGCTTTCCAAAGGCAGTCGTTCATCGGGTGATTTGGCCAGCGATGCTTAATAACTAACATTGGTCAAGAGGATGGGAAATCAGGCTCATCAAACCCTTTAAGGAGGGGAATTATTGCCTGTTCTGGGACTCTCTTATAGATTTAAGAGGTGTTCATATGTTCGTGAATCTTTGGTTTATACCCAAGCACAGTATCCATAGATTACTCCTGGTTGTAAATGGTCAGTTGAATGCAAGGATTCAGAATCATTTAGGCCCGAGGTTTACCATCCATCATTTGATTAATGAGTACGATGACTTTGGACTCACTGAGGTGGCACTGGTATGAAACCTCATGACTAGGTGCTCTAGAGTTTATCGTCGTCCATGGGGGACAAATAATTACCTGAGCATTTGGATCGAACTCGTGATATGGGCTTCCTATGTATCCTTGCAAGGGGAATCAGAATCCTCGTAGTTCGGTTTGGGACAGGGCTTACACTCAGAGGCAGCCCAGGATGCGGATAAACTGACATAAAAAGGGGGGTCGGATTGACCGATTGTTGGGCTTGAACCTTGGAGAGGATTCCTACGAACCCCTCCTAGGATACATGGATCAAAGTCCACGTAGTTCAGGAGTACAGTTTAACGTCATGTGGGGCGAAGGACGAACAGACATGAATGGGGTTGGAATGGCTATGTGGTGGGATTGAACCTTGTGTAGGCTTCCTAAATACCATGATTTGACAGGGATCAAAATCCTCATAGTTCACAGGAGGTTGGGGTCAGGGTCAGTGCTTACACTAAGCCCAGGTGAGTCATGCTCGGTGTGAGAAACAAGAGGTAGCAGAGACCTGATGATCACGTCGCTAAAGGTGCGTCCGCGGGAAGAGAAATGGGGCTTACACATAGGGTGGCCTGAGAAATCAGGGATTACTCCATAATGGAGGCCCGATGGTGACAAAGCCTAGAGGGAGAGGGGAAGGGAACCCTTGTGTCCATCTCCCCTCTTGGTTCTTGGCACCGAGGAAGTACATAGGTGCATGGGTGCTACCTCCTGCAAGAAAGGCTTGGGGCTTACACCAATGAGGCTACCATTTTCACTCCCATAAGAGTGGAGAAGTGCTCACCACCAGAGTTGAAGGGAAATGGAAGCGGGGTCCCTCAATCTGGAAAGTGGAGAGGCCGAAAGGGGACTGTAGGCTCGGACCCTGCATTACCGTGGGAATGTGAACCTCGGAACGCTTCAGGAATCTGCTCAAAGGCCGGAGAAACTCCCTCTCCCTTGCTTACCATGGGTATGTGAACTCAAAATGGCACGCTGATGTTCCTGGATATTACATCATACGAATTTGGTGGCTTCGGTGGTGGCCTTGGATCGGGGCCGGTGAATAGGCCTATAAGGGGGGTGCGAAGGATCAGACCAGATTAGAAGGATTTTATCTGACTGGGAACACCGAAGGAGTTGGTGTGCCACACGGGTGTATGAGGAGTGGCGCCCTTCATGTCGGGGGGGGGGGGGGTGCTATGCAGCTGGAGAGGCCGTCCCCGAACCAGGGTGGTCTGGAGACTGATAGGAATCCCACATACTAGGGGGTACGCAGCTTCAGGTTCGGCTTGTGTACCAGGTTGGTACGCGGTGGAGTCCATTTGAGTAGCGGCAGCCAGGGGCGATGCCAGTTTGGTGTTCGTCGGTCCGGGCTTCACCCATGTAGGAGGGTTCTACGTGGTGCGTCGGATCGGAAAAGGGGCATAAGCTCCCTGGTATTTGGGGAGTGCATCCGCGGAGGGGCCATTGTAACGACCCGAAATTTTGAATAAATATTGTTTCCTAATTTTGTGTGTTATTTTATTTTATTTTTTTTACTCAACAAAAATGTTTCATTTTATAACCTGAGTATAATTAAAATGAGACTATTGGGCTTTGACTGTTAAATGAAAATTGGTCAATATGACCACTGGAAACTAAACATTTTGATTATTGCCTCTAAATACAAGTAATCTTGGTTAATTATTATAGAAAGAAGATTCGATTGTCTCACCCAGTAGTCTTGGACCAATCGAAGCCCATCTAACAGAACTTGGGAAGGAGGTAGCACCACTGGGCTTTTCTCTAGACCAAACCCAAGCCGAACTTCATCGTGTGAAGCTAGAACGGAATCGCCTTTGCGAGAAGTTCAAACTAATAGAAATTACTACTCGTGCGATGTTAGCCGAGCCTCCCTCATATTCTCTCACCTTAGCACACCTTACACTTAGGTCCTATGCTGGTGTGATAAGGGGCTATGTAAGGAGACCGTAACTGCCTTGTGCAATCCTTTGTTTTAAATAAAAATTGGGATTTCTTCTTATGATAATTTTTATGAATTTTCAAATGACTGGATATATATAGTATGCATATTTTTGATGAATTTTAGAAAAAGGATATTTTAAAAATGGTTGTGTAAACCTTAAATAATTAAAAATGTGTAATGATTTTCAAAAAATGGGCTTCTACAATTATGTTCAGCAAGAAATTTAGAGTCTAATAAGATCAAATTAATTTTTGATGAATAGTAAATTATGAATAGTGATTTTATGATTTGGATTAGTAATGTGTCTAAATAGATTAGTAATCTGACTTAAAGAAAGTATTAATATAATCTAGGCACCTTAATTAAGTAATGTGATTCAATAAAATGGTTAAATAATGGTTTCATAAATTATTATTCAAGTATTAGTTTTTTCGGGTGAATAGTGTTTTTTTATTAAAAATTTAATTAAAAATATTTAGAAAATTATTTTTATAAAAAGGATTTTATTTTTGAACTCAGAGCACCGATATTATGCTATGGTAATTTTTGGGGTTTTTTATGAAAAAATGAATTTTTGGTGAATAGTGTTTTTATTTAAAAATTAAATTAAAAATATTTAAAAAAATATTTTTATAAAATAGAGTTCATATTTGTAATCAGAGCGTTGATATTTGGTTAAGGTGAAATTTTGGGATTATTCTGAGAAAGTTAAATTTTCGATGAATAGTGAAAATACAGTTTTTGAGTTATGGGTGTCTAATGACATCATTAAATGATGTATTAAGTATGTAATCAATATGGTCGACTTATGAATAGTAAGATAAGGTATGAGGTATCTCAAGTGGCCAATACCATGGGCAAATACCATGGGCAAGCCCATGGTTTTTCTAAAACCACTAATGAGGTGTCCCTTGGCCATTAATGCCTTGTCCCCTCACTTTCTCTATAAATACCAAGTCATCCTCTCATCCATTCGACTCCCCACTCTCCCCCAATGAAGTTCTAGTCTCATTAACTCCCAAGGAGTCCTCCCATGGTGCCCCCAAGCCCTCAAGGTCCCAACCTTTGAGTTTTAAGAGTTATGTTTTAAGGTAAGGGATCCGACCCGTCTCTTTCTTTTCAAGTGATCTCTTTTATGACATTCCTTTTATGCTCCATGTTCTTATGTTGGAGGATGTTCTTTTATACTCCTATTACTGCCCTTTTTATGTTCATATAATGAGAGATCCCCTCTTACTCTCTTTATTTCGTTTTATGAATTTTTAAGTGGCGCCATTAGGCTGTAGAATTTTTAAGTGGTTCTTCACCCTTCTCGTTTTGAAGTTCTACTTTCATGTCAATTCTTTCAAGTTCCTTTTTGTTATGTTGGGGTATGATATCTAAATTTATCATACTGATATTTTATGATCATATGATTAGAGACCACATTTGATCTCTTAAATTCAGTATTTTGAAGTTTTAAGTGGCGCCGTTAGGCTGCCAAATTTTTAAGTGGTTCTTCACCCTTCTCGTTTTGAAGTTCTACTTTCATGTCAATTCATTCAAGTTCCTTTTTGTCATGTTGGGGTATGATCTCTATATCTATCATACTGGAATATTATGTTAATATTAAGAGAGACCCCATTTGATCTCTTCAATTCAGTATTTTGAAGTTTTAAGTGGCGCCGTTAGGCTGCCGAATTTTTAAGTGGTTCTTCACCCTTCTCGTTTTGAAGTTCTACTTTCATGTCAATTCTTTCAAGTTCCTTTTTTTTATGTTGGGGTATGATCTATATATATAAAATACTGGAATCTTATGTTCATATGATGAGATACCCCATTTGATCTCTTCAAATCAGTATTTTGAAGTTTTAAGTGGCGCCGTTAGGCTGCCAAATTTTTTAGGGGATTTTTTCACCCTTCTCATTCTTTTCAAAGTTCTACTTTCATGTCAAGTTCTTCAAGATAATTTTTATTTATGTTGGGGAATTATCTCTATATCTATCATACTGAACTCTCATGTTCACATGATGATAGACCCTATTTGATCTTTTCAAATCATTTTGTTGAAGTTTAAGTAACGCCGTTAGGCTGCCGAACTTTCATAAGAGAAATCTAATTTTTGTCTTCCTTCCATGTTTTTCATTTCAAATAGTATGTCCTTGAAATTTCATTACCATGATCATGTATCCTTCTTATTCTTTACATATACTGTTTTATGGGTCATTTATGAATGTTTGACCCATTTTCCCTCTCTTTTTAATGTCTTCTAAAACCTCATAACATAGCCGTTATGCTGCAGAATTTCCATCTCAAAATGTCTCTCTCTTTTTCTAAAGTTCATTTATATTATTGAGTGAATACTCAAAGCTCTTTCTTCTAAAGGGGTATTCACATATATACCAAAATGTTCTATTTGAAATTCTGGTATTTACATACATGAGACCCACCTTCATTTTCTGTGGGTTTTAAAGTGACGTAAAGATCATGTCTTTAAAGCAGTTTTTAAAACGTTGTGATTATGAAATGAAACCCATTTATTTTATGATATATGGGTTATTTATGAAATGTTTGATGATTTTATATGTGGCTCACATGATAATAAAGGCAAATTTAAGGTTGCGCCTTGATAGCGCTCCAATGCATTGGGTAATGATGTAACCACTAGAGATTACAATTTTCACGATACCTTGGTGAATAACCTTGGTAATTTTCAAATGACACCATGGGGATAGACCTTGGTGACATGTTCATGATTTTCTATGTTAAATGATGTAGCCACATCTTCAAGTTATGAAAATGTTATTTTTATTATGATATGCCTCATGATTTCATTCTCATGCCTTAAAGTTCTTTTCATGACCTTATTGAAGTATCTCAAGTTCACATGTAAAATGTTTCTCTTATTTCCCTTACTGGGATTTTTGATCATCCTTTATTTTGATGTATGTCCCCAGGTTATGTGATTCAGTAATAAACCTAGGATGAACATGAGGAGAATCCTTTCAAGTGTTTTAGAAGAATTTTTTATGTTTTCATGTTTAAAGTTCCTGGATTTCAAGACACTAAACCTTAAAGATCCTCGGTTTTGTAAAATGTAATGAAAGTTTATGTGATAAAAAGGCGAGATGCTATAGTTGGTATAAAAGGATGGTTTAGTTATTTATGGAAATTAGGATATGAAAACTCTTGGAAGAACCCTATAGAAAAGTTAAAAAAATAGGAAATATTCCTTGTATTTTGGTGAGTATTGAGTAAGGGGTTGCCAAGCAAATACATCCCTATCTGGATACGAGCAGGTAGAGGTGGCTCTGACACAGATGTACATAGGGGTAAACCCTGAAAACACCGCTTTGAGCTAGACTCGAACGGGAACTGGTACACGACAATGGGCCTTGCTGCACTCTTGGTTACGACACTCCCGGGGGATATGCTTTGGTAAATTCATAAGCTTAGTATGAACCATTGTTAAAGGAACAAAGATAAAATAAAATAAATATTCACATAAGAATATATGATCATGGATAACCTAAATGGGAACCTAGGGGATCACAAGTTAGGGTATACTTTTCTTCTACAAGTTATCCTTATATGCTTTCAGTTCCTTTTCATGATTATTGGATAAGTACTTAAGTCCCTAATTATGATTTCTCTTCTTAGTTAATGGTGGGAAATGGAAGAACATGTCCCAACAACCAATGTGATAGGAAATGCGACGATTGCCATATTAATATGACAAGGATGATTAGGGGATTAAAATATGATTATTATTTTGGAAGATATTCACTATTTTGGGGACCCTATATGATCGAGGTAAATAGATTACTATGGTATTTTCATTGAGTAAGGTTGACTTATATTTTGAAGAATCAATGAATTTAAGGTGGACTTATAGTAATTGAAGTTATTTATGGGAATGATTAACCTATCTTGGGTAAAATATGTTTAGGTTAGATACTTTTGTTATAAGATGTTAGGAGTGGTTGATGTTGTTTGGAGATGAACAATGAAGTTTATTTTGGAAGACTATGCTATCAAATCCTTCTTGTATTTGGGTTTCAATCTTAGTTTGGTTTATTTTGAGGAATTTTAAGGACTGTTATTTATGGAATGGACTATGATGAACTTTGGGTAGTACCATGTAACTTTGAATATTTAAAAGTAGTTTCCATTCCTATGGGATTTTTTTTGAAGAGTTGTTTTACCTTACCCTTTCTATTTTTGGGATAATGTTTAAAGATAGAAGAAATAGATAGTTAATCTTTTGTGGATTATGAAGATGATTCTTGTGTTTTGATGAGACCAAGTAGGTTTGAATTCTCATAGTTTGGAGAAAAGATTAGTTTTGGGTAGAAACTTATTAAAGGATGAAACTCTACATGAAGATAGGTATATTTTCTTATATTTTTGTTTTATGTTGTAAATGAATTCCTCAAAATTATGGAAAGGAACGTAAAACAAAAACGTTGTTGGTTTACGTTTCCTACTAGATAATCAAAGACCGTTTACGCACATCATAACTTTGGGATTTTCTTATGGTTAACGTTCTCGTAATCATGTTCTCTATCACTCTCCCCCAGAACTTGACCCTTTGTTTTTCTTCCATGTCCATGTTTTCCTCCATGGAATCCTAGTATGGGTTAACTCGAGTGACCTTTGTACTTCCCTTTCTTTCTTTTAAAGTAATTGTTTTTCTGACTCCTTTTACGATGTGGGACTTTCAATGAAACTTCAAAACCCGTTTAAAAAAAATTGCGAGGACGCAATTTCTTAAGGGGGGAAGATTGTAACAACCCGAAATTTTGAATAAATATTGTTTCCAAATTTTGTGTGTTATTTTATTTTATTTTTTTTACTCAACAAAAATGTTTCATTTGATAACATGAGTATAATTAAAATGAGACTATTGGGATTTGACTGTTATATGACCATTGGTCAATATGACCACTAGAAACTAAACGTTTTGATTATTGCCTCTAAATACAAGTAATCTTGGTTAATTATTATATAAAGAAGATTTTATGGCCTCACCCAGTAGTCTTGGACCAATCGAAGCCCATCTAACAGAACTTGGGAAGGAGGTAGCACCACTGGGCTTTGCTCTGGTCCAAACCCAAGCCGAACATCATCGTGTGAAGCTAGAACGGAATCGCCTTTGCGAGAAGTTCAAACTAATAGAAATTACTACTCATGCGATGTTAGCCGAGCCTCCCTCAGATTCTCTCACCTTAACACACCTTACAGTTAGGTCCTATGCTGGTGTGATAAGGGGCTATGTAAGGAGACTGTAACTGCCTTGTGCAATCCTTTGTTTTAAATAAAAATTGGGATTTCATCTTATGATGAAGTTTATGAATTTTCAAATGACCGGATAAATATAGTATGCATATTTTTGATGAATTTTAGAAAAAGGATATTTTAAAAATGGTTGTGTAAACCTTAAATAATTAAAAATGTGTAAGGATTTTCGAAAAATGGTCTTCTACAATTATGTTCAGTACAAAATTTAGAGTCTAATAAGATCAACTTAATTTTTGATGAATAGTAAATTATGAATAGTGATTTTATGATTAGGATTAGTAATGTGTCTAAATGGATTAGTAATCTCACTTAAAGAAAGTATTAATATAATCTAGGCACCTTGATTAAGTAATGTGATTCAATAAAATGTTTAAATAACGGTTTCATAAATTATTATTCAAGTATTAGTTTTTTCAGGTGAATAGTGTTTTTTAATTAAAAATTTAATTAAAAATATTTAGAAAATTATTTTTATAAAACGAATTTCATTTTTGAACTCAGAGCACCGATATTATGCTATGGTAATTTTTGGGGTTTTTTCTGAAAAAATGAATTTTTAGTGAATAGTGTTTTTATTTAAAAATTAAATTAAAAATATTTAGAAAATTATTTTTATAAAATAGAGTTCATATTTTTAATCAGAGAGTTGATATTTGGTTAAGGTGAAATTTTGGGATTATTCTGAGAAAGTTGAATTTTTGATTAATAGTGAAAATACAGTTTTTAAGTTACGGGTGTCTAATGACATCATTAAATGATGTATTATGTATGTAATCAATATGGTCGACTTATGAATAGTAAGATAAGGTATGAGGTGTCCCAAGTGGCCAATAACATGGGAAAATACCATGGGCAAGCCCATGGTTTTTCCAAAACCACTAATGAGGTGTCCCTTGGCCATTAATGCCTTGTCCCCTCACTTTCCTTATAAATACCAAGCCATCCTCTCATCCATTCGACTCCCCACTCTCCCCCAACGAAGTTCTGGTCTTATTAACTCCCAAGGAGTCCTCCCATGGTTCCCCCAAGCCCTCAAGGTCCCAACCTTTGAGTTTAAAGAGTTATGTTTTAAGGTAAGGGATCTGACCCCTCTCTTTCTTTTCAAGTGATCTCTTTTATGTCATTCCTTTTATGCTCCATGTTCTTATGTTGGATGATGTTCTTTTATACTCCTATTACTTCCCTTTTTATGTTCATATAATTAGAGATCCCCTCTTACTCTCATTAATTCGTTTTATGAAGTTTATGTGGCGCTGTTAGGCTGCCGAATTTTTAAGTGGTTCTTCACCCTTCTCATTTTGAAGTTCTACTTTCATGTCAATTCTTTCAAGTTCCTTTTTGTTATGTTGGGGTATGACCTCTAAATTTATCATACTGATCTTTTATGATCATATGATGAGAGACCCCATTTGATCTCTTCAATTCAGTATTTTTATGTTTTAAGTGGCGCCGTTAGACTGCCAAAATTTTAAGTGGTTCTTCACCCTTCTCGTTTTGAAGTTCTACTTTCATGTCAATTCATTCAAGTTCCTTTTTGTTATGTTGGGGTATGATCTCTATATCTATCATACTGGACTCTTATGTTCATATGACGAGAGACCCCATTTTATCTCTTCAATTCAGTATTTTGATGTTTGAAGTGGCGCCGTTACGCTGCCGAATTTTTAAGTGGTTCTTCACCCTTCTCATTTTGAAGTTCTACTTTAATGTCAATTCTTTCAAGTTTCTTTTTTGTTATGTTGGGGTATGATCTATATATCTATCATACTGGAATCTTATGTTCATATGACGAGAGACCCCATTTGATCTCTTCAAATTAGTATTTTGAAGTTTTAAGTGGCGCTGTTAGGCTGCTGAATTTTTTAGGGGATTCTTTCACCCTTCTCATTCTTTTCAAAAATCTACTTTCATATAAAGTATTTCAAGTTCCTTTTTAATTATGTTGGGGAATTATCTCTATATCTATCATACTGAACTCTTATGTTCACATGATGAGAGACCCTATTTGATCTTTTCAAATCATTTTGTTGAAGTTTAAGTAACGCCGTTAGGCTGCCGAACTTTCATAAGAGAAATCTAATTTTTGTCTTCCTTCCATGTTTTTCATTTCAAATGGTATGTACTTGAAATTTCATTACCATGATCATGTATCCTTCTTATTCTGTCCATCTACTGTTTTATGGGTCATTTATGAATGTTTGACCCATTTTCCCTCTCTTTTTAATGTCTTCTAAAACCTCGTAACATAGCCGTTATGCTGCAGAATTTCCGTCTCAAAATGTCTCTCTCTTTTTCTAAAGTTCGTTTATATTATTGATTGAATACTCAAAGATCTTTCTTCTAAAGGGTTATTCAAATATATACCAAAATTTTATATTTCAAATTCTGGTATTTACATACATGAGACCCACCTTCCTTTTCTGTGGGTTTTAAAGTGACGTAAAGATCATGTCTTTAAAGCAGTTTTTAAAACATTGTGATTATGAAATGAAACCCATTTATTTTATGCTATATGGGATATTTATGAAATGTTTTATGATGATATATGTGGATCACATGATAATAAATTCAAATTTAAGGGTGCGACCTGATAGCGCTCCAATGCATTGGGTAATGATGTAACCACTAGAGATTGCAATTTTCACGATACCTTGGTGAATAACCTTGGTAATTTTCAAATGACACCTTGGGGATGGACCTTGGTGATATGTTCATGATTTTCTATGTTAAATGATGTAGCCACATCTTCAAGTTATGAAAATTTTATTTTTATTATGATATGCCTCATGATTTCATTCTCATGCCTTAAATTTCTTTTCATGACCTTATTGAAGTATCTCAAGTTCACATGTAAAATGTTTCTCTTGTTTCCCATACTGGGCTTTTTGCGCATCCTTTCTTTTGATGTATGTACCTAGGTTATGTGATGCAGAAATGAACCTAGGATGAACATGAGGAGAAGCCTTTCAAGTGTTTTAGAATAATGTTTTATGTTTTAATGATTAAAGTTCCTGGTTTCCAAGACACTAAACCTTAAAGATCCTCGGTTTTGTAAAATGTAATGAAAGTTTATGTGATAAAAAGGCGGGATGCTATAGCCATGGTTCGTGGTCTTCTTTTTTTCTTTTAATTTCAGGGTTCACCAAGTTGTTATGCATTTCCGGTTCCTTATTAATTCGTTTCCTGTTCCATACCTGTTCCGGTTCATGAATTGGAACTTTGCTGTTTGAGAAATCCTAAGCTCCTTACTTCGAAATCCTTCCACCTGAATCTGATTGATGCCCCCTTTTCTCCCTTTCGATGTCCTTTTTTAGAGGAGAGGAAAAGGGTTCCATTGTTGTCATGCAACACCTTTTTCAGAGGCCCATGACTGAAAACCTGGTTTACGGATGACTTGGTGAAAAATCTGCAACTCACAAGGGCATTAAATGCACCTCACCCACGAACCGAGTCGGTTGAAGGGGTGCTTTGCGGCCACGAAGGGTTCCACCACTATTACGCAAATGACAGTGCATGTGGCATGGGACGACTGGTGTGGTTAGCGGATTGGGTGGTTTGTGTCTGTGGACCGGCTTAGCGCCCGTCCTACTTCACGCCCGCGGAGGAGCCCCACCTCGGTTCTGCGAACGACAGCGGTCCATGGAGGGGGGAACTTCATGGAACTGGCAGCGTACCATTAATATTGGACCGGTCGGTGGACCGGTTTTTCTTTTCCATCCTTTGATTATTCTTCTCATTTTTCCAAATTCCTTAAAAGAATTTGGGTAGAATCCTCTCTTGAATTAATGGAATTCTCATTCTCCTTTGCGGATTTTTCAGGACCCTACAAGGTATAATGTAAAACCCCATGTTTTTGTTATTTTTTCATAAAAATACATTTTTTTCATTTATTTTTCATTACACAATGTACTTATGTTAGCTTGTGTGACATGGAACTCTAATTTTATCTTATGTTACACATAACACTGAGTTTGAATGATACTTGACTTATTATTAAAATAATATTGTTTAATATGATAGTCATCACATAGTCGTTAAAATAGTGGGTTTGAATAGGATTAATTTTTTTAAAAATAAATGGTTTTCACAAGTATATGAAATGAATTATTTGGTGACCAATTAGTTAAAAATGAGAAAACCTTTGAAATGAAAAGAAATTATTTTCTCAAATCCAATTTTTATACAAATAAACATATTTTACATCAATAAATTTAAAAAACCACTTTTAGAGAATGATTTTAATTAAATATATATAGTGCATATTCATGAAAAAATTTAACATTTAGCTTATGTGTTTTTATATAAGAGATACTATATAATAATAAATCAAATTTTATGATTAAAAACTAAATTTTTATAAAAAGTATTTTTGTCACCTTTTTTCACACTTATTTGAAAAATAATATTTAAAAAATATTATAAAATATATTTTTAAAAATTAAATTATTTTTTTAATAACAATATCAAAATTAACATATAGTAAATTTTTGATAATTTTATAGAAATGTTATTTTTTTCGATAAATAGTGAATAAATAATGATTTTTTATTTAAATATTCCTTTTCGTTTAAATTATTCATAAAGATAAAATTATATAATAAATTTATTTTTAAAAAAATAGTTCAATTATTTATATATTAATCTAATTTTTGTCATTGAAATAAAATTAATATTGAAATTGAATATAAAAACTTTTTTAATTTTTTTTATCATTTTCTCATTTAAAGCCCTCTTTCTCATCACGTTTGTATGGTTAATTTTAAATCAAAATTTGAAAATTATTAAATATTAATTTAAAAACATGATTTAATATCTTTAATATTCATAATTTATATTTTCTAATAATTTCAAATTAATTTTTTACTAAAAATAATTGTAAAATCATTAAAAAAACATTTATCATAGTTAAGGTAAAATAGGTTTTAAAGGTGTTAAAATAATTAGAAAATGGTTAAAATGATCCAAAAATATTATAAATACTATTTTGAAGACATATTTTCATATTATAATTCCCAATATATAATATATTTTTATTTAGAATTCTTTTTTTGGGGAATTACTTTTCTATTTTGAATTATTTTTTGATCTTTTCAAGTAGTTTCTGACTAGGTTCAGTTCCCTGACTTATTAAATGACACCACCACCATCCAATTATTCACACCTATAAATAAATATATCTTTTTGAAACACTAAAAAAATGCCTCATCAACATCTCAATCACTATTATATATATTTTCATTTTCCCAAAATAATAAAACTAGGGTCTTGATTTGTTTATCCAAAGAAGGTTCTTCTAAAAGAAGGTAATTATCTTCAGTAAACGTTTATTTATTTATAAATTTTCCACCTTATTGTATTACATAAAATATAAAATAATATAACACTAGTATATATTATATATTAATATTTTATTATTTTAATTACATAAAAAAAATCTTAACTTCCATCAAATGGGGTATAAAATCATCATTCGTGTGTAGGGTCAACTAAAGCCTTATGGATGGATGTAATTTTTTTCATTGATAAATCCATATTATATATATAATAAAAGATTTATTTTTTATATATTATACTTATGATATTATTTTTCTTCCAGAGTTACTATATCACACATACATTCATGATTTATACTTTTTGGGAATACAATAACATTACTTGTGTGTACGACGAACTCTCACCTTGATAAGTGTTGTTATTTGCTCAAATTTCCATGGTATGTAATAAATATGGTATTAAAGAATATAGATGATATATAATTCATAAAAATTATCCAATATTTATAATATATATTCTATCTTTAGTTATTTCAATACGATAATAAAATATAAATAATGTTCATGTGTACGTACAACCTACAATCTCCATGAACGATGTATTTCATTTTTAACACTAAATTTTATGGATTAATCTAAATAAATGTATACATAATATATATGAAATATATATATATATATCACATTTAAAATTATATATATTAGTAAACCATTACCAATTTAGGAGGACCAGAAATAAAAAATCAAAACTTACATGAAAAACAAAGCAGTTATTGCCCAAAACCTAAGTTTAAAATTGATTTTTTAACAAACTGGTAATAAATGGCCATAATTAAATTTTATATGGTATAATATATATATTTATCATTATATAAAATATTTTTAATAAAATTATATCTATTATACAATATTTTTAATGTGTATAATGGATGTCAATACTTAAGGTAAGGTATTTGTAGTCTCTCTTTTATTTTTGAGAGACATGTGAAAATTCACCACTCATTTATTTTTTGTGGTGTATATACTACCCATTTGAGGTTTTATATCTTTAATACCATCATTTAATTATATTTAAAACCTCATTTAATTTTATTATTTTTTAGGGATTATTATTCAAGATATTACCAATGAAATATGTGACTTTTGTCTCAATTTTCATTCTTTGAGTTATACATTATGTTACGTACCTATATAATTTCACAATGTGTATATACATAACATTTTTCATGTCATATAATGAATTTATTTATACTCATGTTATTTTAAGATTATTTTAATTTTATTTCTTCATGGGGATTACAATTTAAATTTATGAATGTGGTAATGATTTTATGTTACAATCTCATCGTTTATCGATAATATTTATGATTATTTTTCTAATGATAACATCTTATGATCTATATATAAGAAAAATAATGAATTTTACTCTCATATGATTATTCATTTTATTAATATTGATATTTTCCTATATTTTTACATAAAACAAGTAATAATTATTTTGTAAAAGTCTTACATTATCTATCTCTTTATTTATAAATATATTTAATATCAAAACAAAGTTTTCCAAAAATGATTTAGTATTATCATATGATTTTTAAAATAAATTTTCACCCATGTTTGTGTTTTAAAAAATTTAAAGGAATATTTATTTCATATTCCATGAAATTCATGTTTGGATTTTACTAAAAATGTGAAATAAATATTTCTTTTAACATGTAAGGAATGAATGAAACATAAAATTACCATGAATATTAATTTATTTGAAGATTAATTTTTATTTATGAAATGATATTTTTTTTAAAAAAATGGGCTTCAAATTGTTTTATGTTTTAAAAAGTGTTTTTCGAATTGAAAGGATATTTTCCTCAAGAAATGTTTTCAATGATTTTTAAAACATTCTTTATAATACTTAAAGGTTATTTTTTACAAAATATATTTTTAAAAGGTTTTGTGTTTTATAAAATATTGAAATCAAATAAAATTTATATCAATTAAGAAATTTTTTAACTGATCTTCTAAAATTGTTTTCCATCTAAGATGAAATTTGTTGATGTTACCTATGCTTTACTGGGAATATGAACCTAGGATACCTTTATTATTCATTAATTTTTTTATAATCACAATATGTTTATGAAACCCATTTCTCTTCCACATGTTAATCCATGATAGATTTTTAATGAAACCCAATTATTTTACATGGGTTACGTAATGATTAAATGATAAAATAATTATGAAATCTATCTCTTTTTGATATGTTATGATATATTGTATTATTTTTTAAACACATTTCATTTAATGGGTTATGATATGATTAATGTTGTATGATCTTTTGGAAGACATATGTATGATTTTATTTATGTGATAGTGGGATCATATATAGCATCCAATTCATTTTGTAATTATTAATATTATGTGAGCTAAAACGGTACACATATGGTTTTCCCAATCCTAAAAGGTTAATCGAGAGGTAATACCATGCTTGAACATGGTACATAGGTGGTTACCGATGCATAACAAGTTACAAATGTCTCGGTGGATAGCCTTGAAATGAGATTTTCTAATCTTAAGTGTACACCAAAAAATCTATGTCTTATGCCAATGTTATGATCTCATGGATCAAGAAATTTGATTTCATTATTATCCAAGTATTATGATTTACCTATATTTATTAAATTACTCATGATTATGATCTTTAATATTTTGATTTTTGTTTTCAAATGCTACACTCATGTTCTCATACCCTTATGTCCGTGTTATGATTATGTATCTCCCATGTTTACTCTTTCAAATAATCCTATCTCGAACTTTATTTTGTTTCATTACCCTAAATTATAAAGATATTTAATCTATATGATATTTCTAAGAGGGTTTATAGTTATTAAGAACATTACGGAGGATGATTTTACTCCCCTATGGACCATCGGTTTATGTTCCCTGTTTTTAATGGCATGAAACTATTACGGTCCTCAAAAGTGTTTTTTTTGTAATTTAATATTTGGTTATCTAAAAAGATGTATTATTTATGCATTAAAATGTTGGGTCTCTATAGTCGATATTAGGGTAACGGTTTAGTTAGTATTTATAAATAAGGATGATAAAATATTAATGAAGTTCCTTGGGATATTTCTAAAGGTATGTCTAGGGATTTTATTGAGGATAAGTCTATATATGAGTACAAGTATAGAAAAATGTCCATGAATTTTAGTAAAGGATAGAGAGAGTTGATTACAAGAAACTACATTCCAATCTAGATAATACAACTGTATGTGACTCTGGAACAAAGGTACATAGGGTTATTAACTCCGAAAAGGGTGCATTGAGCTGGTCTCGATCGTCACTTGGTTTATTATAATGGTAATTGTTGAAAACATGGTTTAACACTCATGGGGGATATGATTTGGAGATTAAAAAACTCTTCATGAACCATCATGAAACTTTGAAATAGATAATGACCATGCATGTACTAAATTTAGCACAAGGATCCATATATTTGGAAGACGTCCTCATTATATTGAAACCATATAAGTGATTTTTTCAGATTATGTTGCTCCCCACTATAATTAGTGTTTGCTGCACTATGTCACTGGTTTCTGTCAATGGTTGGAACCCAAAGGAACTGTGTTCATGTTGTGTGTGACAAACAATGCAATGATTGTCCTCCTAATCAACCAAATGTTATGGAAGATGGAATGAAAAATATTAAATCTATGATCACCCAAAATTCACAATACAAGAATCCTGATATACATCCAAATGAGAAAATGAGGTTACAATATTCTATTGAGTCCTTCATATGATAATTTCTCCCTTCTTTCAGTGGGTCTTTTGGTATACTAGTTTTTGAGAAATGGTTCAGAACCACTAAGACATATAAAATCCTTCCTCCAGTGTTTGAAGCCAGATAAAGCCATTTTTTTTGAAAGATGGAGTAGATCAAAGGTGGAATCTCATCGAAAATACAAGGTAATTTGATGAAATTAACTACATGGTTTGGGATGAGATCAAAAACATATTATTTAATTATTATATTCCTAATATGCTAAATATGAATATGGAGAGATATTTGTTTTTTCTAAACAATAAAAGAATATAGATCTGTTGGAACATATAAGGAAAATTTCACAAGACATGTGAGGTAAAATCTTTTAATTTTCATTCAACCTATTGGTAAGGTTGATTAATTTTTTAGGGGAATTAAATCATGTCTCCAAATATTATTATCCATAAGATACATCTGTAGATAAGAAGATATTTCTCGATGTGTTATCAAGGTGGGAATAGATTTTGGTGTTACAAAAAAATATCATGTTTTTGATAAGAATATTAATGTGAACTTCAAAGGAAAATCTAAGACCCATGGAGATAAGATGATGAAATTTAATTTATGCTCAATGTGTGGTTTGAATCATGGAACAAATTCTAGTTAGGGTACTTTTAAATTTTTTATTATTATAAGGGAAGTTCATTGAGAAATTAATTATCGAAGTGATGGGAAGAAGTTAGCTAAATATGTGAATAGAGAGAAAACTAAATAGAATGATCCACCCACTTTCAAGTGTTATATATTCAAGGAGAATAGAAATTATGTGAATAAATGAAACAATCAAAGGGAAAATGATAATTTCAAGACAAAAAAACCTCTGAAGAAAATATAGAAATGGAAATGTTATTAAATAACAATTATTTAAGTTAATAATTATAATTATGGTACAATAATCCTTACCTCCTTATTTTCGAACTTCATGTTTTATTTTTTATGAATGATCCATATGAAAATTTTATTTTTTATCCTTTAGTGAAATTTCATTTTATTATATCCCTTTTCATTAATTATTGAATAATGAAATTGCATTTTATATTCTATCGGTAAAATGTTTAACCTAAGATTCCAATGGAAATATTTTTATATAAGATATGATATCATTTAAGGAATAAAGGGTTTATTTTCTATTGGAATCATATATGTCTCTGGGAAATACTAACTTATGAGTTATGGATTCCATCATGGGTTTATGTTTTTAAGGTTAATCATATGTTCAAATTTATTGACACATATTTTATGGTTTTATGTGACAATATATTATCAATTTTAATAGCCTTTTTAATGAAAATTATGGAAATGAAACACTTTGGATTTGTATGTAGTGAAATATTGATTTGAGGAGCAATGAATTAACACTTTTTGGACATGTGAATAAAGGTACTGGTAAAAAATTAGGGTTTATCATATCTCTATTGTTTAGATAATTATGGGTAATAGTATATCACCTTATGAATTCATAAAACATCAATAATATCCAAGATTATTTTTATTTGGATCCACTTACAAGAATATAAATTAATGAAATAGTAAGGGTAGATGTTGTACCAAATTTAATTCTATTTTATCAAAATCTTGGATATACCTCAACGTTTTGGATAAGTATTCAGAAATATATTTATATAGAGATGAGATTAATCAATGCATATCATCCTCATAAATATGGTTAGTTTTAGGGAATAATTCAAACCATAAAAAATCTATAAGATATTGTCCTGTTGATTTTAAAGGTGTTTGGGATCAACACCATCCTCAATTTTATTTCTCATAAAATAATATATTCCACTCATGAATTTATATTGATCATTATGAATACCTTTATACATGATGGAGTAATTTTATAGGAATAATTATATTGGGAAATGAGATAGTTGAAGGGATAGTAGAGAAGGTTAGATCCATTAATCAACACATCAAGGGAACTCATAGTTTATAGAAATGTTATGCAAATAATAACTAGTATGATCTATAATTTTATGTTAGTGAGAAGGTGTTTCTATGTATTTATCTATGGAATAAGGTTATGATATTTGTGAATAAAGGGAAACTAAGTCATAGGTATATTGTTCCCATGAAAATACTTGGTTGTATCTAGAAAGTAGCTTATCCTTTGGTGCTTTCACTGGACCTCTCTTAGGTTCACTATATGTTCCATATATCACACCTAATTAAGTACATAACTTATTCATGACATGTACTGAACTCATAGTTCATCCCACTGGAGAAAAATATTTCTTATGAGAACGAAACCTTATTAATTTTGGATTGAATAGAGAAATTATAAAAAATAATAACACTCCCCTGGTCAATGTTTTTTTATGAAAAACCCAACTTAACGAATCTACGTGGGAGCATAAGGGTCAAGTGAGGATGATGTATCCTCAATTGTTCATACTAAGTTGATGAATTTTGATGGATAAATTCATTTTATGGGGGAATAATGTAACACATTGAGTTTTTTTGAAACAACATTTTCAAATAAATTTAATCTTTTTTGTATTTTTAATTACATATTGCACAAATTTGATCTTTAATGACACAAAACAATAAATTTATCTTGTCCTACATATAACACTAAGTTTAAATGACACATGAATTATTATTAATTGACAATTTTTTTAATATGACAGTTACCATGTAGAAATTGTAATAGAGGTTATGGATTGAATTAACTATGTTGTGAAATTATATTGTTTACAAATGAATATAAAAAAGTTTATGTCATGTCCAATTAATTAAAAATGAAAATACGAAACTATTTAAAATAATTGAATTATTTTTCTAAAAACCCATTCTTATACAAATAAACATGTTATACCTCAATAAATTAAAATACACAATTTTGGTGATTTATTTTTATAACATTAATATAGTTTATATTCAATCAAATATTTATCATTCCTATTATCTTTTTTCTAGATATGATATTATAATATATCTAATTTACAATAAAAATTTGTTTTTTAATGTAGTTTTATCACATTTTGTGTACTTATTTTAAAAAAATTGAAACATTTTGAAATTTTATTTTTAAAAATAAAATTCAGTTATTAATTCATAATATCAAAATTATATTAAAGAGGTTTATTGAGATTTTTTTTGAAATATTAATATTTGATGAGTAGTGAAAATTACATAATTTTAATTGAAAATTGTATTTTCATTTAAATTATTTATAAAGTTGAATTATATATTAATTTTTTTAATGTAAGATTAGTTAAATTATATATATTTTGAAAAAGTTTAGGTTATTTGAGTCAATTTCAATTTGAAATTGGATATAAAAACATTGTAACCTTTTAAACATTTTTTCTTTTAAGACCCACTTTATCATCGCATCTGTGGTATTAATTTTACATAAAATAATGAATCTTATATGAATTGAATTTCATAAAATGGATTCCCTTTTAGTAATATTAAAAATATATTTTATATAATATGTTCAAATTAATTTTTTACCCACAAGAATAATGGTAATATTAATACAATATTTATTGTGATTAATGTTGAAATGGTTTTATTATGGGAGTAAAACTAAAAATGTACAGGCTAAAAATGACCAAAAATGACTATAAATACTATTTTCTATGAAAATTAAATTATTAGCCTTCACAATATTGAATATATGGTCATTTGAAATATTTTTTATTAGTAATTACCTTTTTATCTTGGGTTTTTTGGGAAATTTCCATGTAGTTTCCAAGTGGGTTCACATCCCCCACTTACAATAGGTCACCACCACCCTCCACTTCTTCAAAACTATCAAGAAATATAGTTCATATAACCCCTGAATAAATCCCTCCCCAACAATCAATTCCATGTTATAGAGCCTATATTCCTCCCAAACTTCCAACACTAGGATCCTTAATAAGACATCCAAAGAAGGTGCTTCTATGCAATGATAATTTTCTTCACTAAGATCCTTTCTTTTCATTCCACTTTATCAAAATTAACTTATGAATAATGAATTAAATTATAATAAAACAAGTATAATATATATACTAATATTTTATTGTGTTAATTTAATTACATAAAACCAACCCCACTCCATCAAATGGGTTATTAAACCATCGTTCATGTGTACGTTGGACTATCACCTCCCAAACCTATGTCAATCGTCATTTCATTACCACATCTCAATGATGGTTGTAATTAAGTATTTATTGTTTATATTATATGAATATATAATATTATTATTAATATAGAATTATTATGTCATAGATATCTTATTGAATTCAATTTTTTGGGTATACGATAACATCACCCTTGTTTATAGAGAACTACTCCCTCACAAAGCGATGTGATTTATTCAAACATTATGGGGAAGTTAATAAAATCATTTTAAAGAAAAAATTATAAATATATGACATTAAAATGATTCTAAAATTATAATATAACATTTACCAATATTTACATAAATCCTATAAAAAATGGGAATAACGTTCATGTGTACGTATGACCTACCTTCTCCATGAATGGTGTATTTCATTTTATATCACTAAATTTTATGGATTAATCTAAATAAATATATAAAACACACACAGATATATATATATACATTTTATATTTATATCATGTTTAACATTCTAGATATTATAAATCCATGAACATTGAAATAGGGACCCAAATAAAGAAATAAAATTTTACACAAAAAAGAAATTATTTCCTAAAATGTTACTTTAACTTAAATTTTTTAATAAATGGGTTTCAAAAGAACATAAGTAAATAATATATATATATATATATGTTTATTTAATATATATATAATAAAATAATATTAATTATAAATTATTTTTTAACAATTACAATGGAAGTTATGATTCAAGGTAGTAGTTTCCTATCTCAAATTTCATTCTTTGAGACGTACAATATATTATGTTCCTATATTCTTTCAGTGGGTGTATATAAATCCCATTATACATGTAATATCATGAATTTATTTATCCTCATAATATTTTAATTTCCATTTAATTTTATTCCTTCATGAGGCATATGATTCAAATTGACCAAAAAGGTAGAGGTTTTAAATTATAGTCTCGTTTTTTATCAGTATTCTTTATGATTATGATTCCAATGATAAAATATTATGATCCATATCATAAAAAATTATGAATTATATTCTTCTATGGTTATTAAATATATTAATGATACCATTTTATACTCTTTGGTACAAAAAATAAATAAGAAAATATTTTTATAAAACCATGAATTTATCACTCACTTCGGTTGAAAATATATTTTCTACCAAAACCATGTTTTGAAAAAATGTTTTCAAAAAATTATTACTATTAACCATTGATTTTTAGAATATTTTTTGACCAACTATTTAATTTTTACAAATAAATTGAATGAAATCTTCTTTTCATTTTCCAAGAAATTATCATTTTTCATTTATTGAAAATGTGAAATAAATGATTTATTTCATTTGTATGACATAAATGAAACATTCTGCCACCATAAAAATTATATTATTTGAATATTTTGTTTTATCCATTCAATTTTATTCCTAAATAAATTTATTTTCAATTTTTTTATGTTTTAAAATGGTTTTTTCGTAGTGGAAGGGATTTTTTCCTCAATAAATGTTTTAAGTGATGTTTAAAGCATCCTTTATAAGAATTAAAATTTATATTCAATAACAAAAAATTTCAAAAGGTTTTCGGTTTATAAAAATAAAAATTATATTCAATGAATAGTTATTTCTTGTATGAAATGTTTTAAATGATCTTTAAAGATATTTCTTCATCTATTTTGGAAACCCCTGATGTTACATATGAATTACTAGGGATATTAACCAAGGATAACATTCTTATTATTTCTATAAATTATTTATTATGAAAATATGTTTATGAAAATAATTTATCTACCACAAGTTATAACATGATATATCTATTATAAAACCAGCTTCATTTTCTTGGACTATTCTCTGATGAAATGATGAAATGACTATGAGACCTTTATTTTTTCCATAGGTCATGATATAATTATGTGTTTATGAAACCCCATTCATTTCATGGATTATGATATATTGAATTTTTTATGATGTTTGGGAGAACATATGTATTTTTTTTCATTATGTGATGATAGGGAACTTTATCTCCATGGGTATTATTAATGTTATGTGAGATCAAGGGGTACACGGGAGGATATCTTAAGCCCTAAAAAGAGTATATGAGAGGTCATCCCAAGACTGAAGCTGGTACACATGTGGTTATACCAATCCTAAAATGTTATGTAGGAATATCTATTAGTAAACCAGAAATACTATTTTCTCTTTTTTTATATGTTAAAGATATATTTATGAAAATTATATTCTCCCATAGTTTATTTTGTTTTATTTTTTATGTGCCATGTCTTATAAACTACCAATCTTTATTCTATGACTAAATATTATGATCTGTGATATGTAGGGCATGGTTATCAAATGTTATTCTCAAGTTCACATACCCTTATGTTCAAGATATTCTTAAATATCTCTCTTGTTTACCCTCACTAAGCATCAGTGATTTCCCATTCTTTGGTTTACTATCATCGTGTTATGAAGAATTGTAGTATGTATGGTATTTCTATGAATGAAGGTGGTTATGAAGAATATAATTGGTGATTATGTAGCCCAATTAGAGACCAATTGTTTATGTTTTCATGTTTTTAGAGTCAATAAATTATTACGGTCATTATCCATGAGTTTTTGTAATTTAATGATTTTCATCTAATAAGATGTAATATCTTTCTATGAATATTCTGGGTCAATATAAGGCCTCTTGATAACTACATATTCCATCATTCTAATTTCTATGGGAAATATTGTGGTTCATGTATCTTAAATTATTAGATTAGTGATAGATTATATTCCCATGTAAGAATCATCTTGAGTGATAATACATGTACAAATTCCGGTTAAGTTTTATATTATTTTCACTCAATACAGAACCCATATTTTAATCATTTCCTCTATTTCACATGAACCATGTCTCTGAGGATATCATATGAACTATATAATTCATGATTCTTATTATCACATGATACATAGTGACACACATGTCTCTTATGTTGGGTCTATACAATATATCTCATTCCCGTCAAATCATTTACCACATCCAAGTTTTTGGATTCTCCTCATTTACACTGGGTTTCCTTAAAAAGCCCTTAAATTATGATAAAAACATTTTATATTAAAAATTTATTCCTAGGTTACACATTCTATGGACAATAATAAATCTCAACCACTTAAAAACTCCTCCCAAAATATAATCACCTCATTTATATCATGTATTGTTACTATAGAATCAACACAAGGCTGTGAAATTTTAAGCTAAAACTATATTTGTCTTGAATCATGGAATCCCAAGATAAAAAATAATTCCAAGATTATTTATATTATACATACTTGTGAACTCTCAATTTATATTTGGGTCTAAAATTTCAATAATACATGTCATGTTTTCTACTATTAACCCTACACCAAGAAATAAAAAACATCCATTTTATATGATCAAATACTAATTAAATATTATGATATATATTTTTTGCATGATATTGTGTACAAAACACAATGGAGTAACCTTTATAGTGATTTAACCCTTATTAAAATTCCTTTTACACCATCAAGTTACTTCATTAATTTGATATATTAATCATCAGAAACCAAAGAACATGATTCATGATTTTCCCCTTCACATAACAATAACCTTGATCATATCCTCCCAGGTTCCCCTTTTATTGGAATTTTTAATGAGGGTATCTGATTCCAAAAAGGAATCCTCTTTTTGATAATGATATCTATACATCATATCTATCCTCCCTACCAAAGTCAAGTTTTTTTTGGGGGTGAACATCCTCTATATCATTTCATTATTTCTTTAGGGTGTGGTGGTAGTCTCTACATTTACAGTGGTTAAATAATTTCATTATGTCACTATTTTACATTGGATTAGACATTAATCTTTATTTTTCACACATTATGTAGTGAAATTATTAAAATGCCTTGAATTTAAATAAATTTTACTCATTCATGAGTCATACCCATTATCAACGAAAGTGTATGACAACCTAGTATAATTCCCCTTCAAATCTGGGAATGAATTTATTATGAAGAATAAAATTCCATTAGTTGAAATAATCCTTATGGCACCCCATCTATATTGAGTTGGGATTCCCCTCTAGAAAAATTTCCATTAGGTATATAGTTTTCATCATATAAACTTAAACTATACAACGTGAGAGACTTTGTCGCATGATGTTAAATAGATGACATGTGGTATTATTCATATGATCCTAAAATAAAAAATACAATGGTCCATGCTAAAATAACATAATCTGCACATAGTAGTCTCTTCTTTATGACATAATTTAGTCATGTATGATCCATATCCATGTAAGAGATCCTGTTGTATGGGATTATCAGACCATGTGATATTTTCAAAAAAAATAATACTTAGATAAATATATCCAATAAATCATAACAATTATTATGGGTGAAACAATAAAGCCTCGCCTAGTTCTAATCATATATCAGAATAATATTACACATTTAATAATTATTTATGGATTGATTCCTATTATTCTAGGATAAGAATAAATACTAAAAATATTCATTATGGACCTAGTAATAAATTATTCACCCTTAAATCCCATACATATCTAATTTTTTCTCCTCTACCTTATCCATATCTGGTCCTATCATGGGAGGGAATTAGAATAGAACCATCTTAGTTTATCTTGGTGTTGATACGTCATCCATACTAGGTTTATGATATTTTATGTCCAAGATAATCATTGGTTTAACCACCATGTGTTTTGAGCATGAGCTTGATATGTATAGATATTATCATAACAAGGAGTGTATTAATTCTTGTTATTATAGGATACATAGAAATAATTGAACCATTTTTATCTTGTCCAAACATATATCATCATTTATATGCAATCACCTTGAAACTCCATAATAACATAAACTTTTTAGTTTTTTGGACTAAAATGTTGCAATAACATTAGGAATATATTATTTCTATAATCTAAAATGTTATCTTAAGTGTTTGATTCATCACAAATAATTCATAGCTATTGATAATGGTTGAATCTATTTTGAAAAAGGACCCCTCATCATGATAATGCAATCTATTCCATATAATTATAATTCTATTTAGAGGTAATATTATTCTAAAGGTGAATATAATCTAACCCCGTAATCTTTCAACATTATTGAAGTAGAACATTTCATGTGAATTTGGTAACTGACCATCCTTGGGATGCTTTCTTCTTTTTATAACTTCTCAATTAAAATAAATCAACATATGATTTACATTATTATTATTTATTTTTCAAAAGAGTTGGTGCACTACTATCTCTAATTACATATTTTTGATTTCATACCCCACCATATATTGGTCCAATAACCATGACATTAAACTATGTGAACTATCTTTTACAGTAGGTTACTTATATTTTTATTTGATTCATCATTAATGTTGGGTAAATTTGACCATTATATCTAGATGTGAAACCTCACCATTAGACAAATATGACTATATTAATCCATTTTAAATCATTTTTATAATAATTATGACCCTAAAATAAGATTATATTATCTTTTTGAGGTCATTTGTATCTATATGGTACCTTTATATTTCCTATCATGTTTTCCATCAAAAATATTTTAATATAGACCACCAATCACATTATTCAAAGATGTATGACTTTAGATACCAACATAATTTGGTTAATGTCTTCCAAAATTAAACGTATCCTTTATTGGTTCAACAGTAAAGACCATAAATATCAAAACGATAGATACACAGTTCCTATTAGGTTTAAAATTTACAAAGGTAATCATGGGAAAAATTCAACTATCTACTCACATGGAATGAAATTTGTTTAGACTATGAATTATTATATCATTTAAAAGATTTTAAAATTCACAACTACATTAAGGTAGAAAAAATAAAGGTAAGCCTTAAAAAATTACACGTTCTTTACCACTAAGTCTCTCTCCTTTTGTATCTTTGTGAAAATTTTGTTTAAAATAAAAATACATAAAAAATATTTGGACCACTTTTTAACTTGGTAAAAAATAAAGATATAATTACTAGATCCATATTCCTTTATAAAATTATAGTTTATATTTTTTTCATGAACTTATTAGTTGACTTGACATTTTTGGAATTCCTAAAAATAACATTTCAGGTTAATAAATCCCTTTTCTATTTTATAATCCTTATTCAAAAATCCCCCTTCAGGATTTTCATTATGTGGAGACATTAAATCTCATGTATTTGAATGGAAAAATCTGGGATTATAGTGGTGGTGAATTTTCATGATATTCATCCCCCCTATATCCATCTAAGAATATAAGTTCAGGAGAACAAAACATTCATATATGAATAGAGAAACTCTGGACTAAGGTGATGATAACTGTTTCACATATCAGACTATCATATATATATATAAGAGTATAAAGTCATGAGGTAACCATAATTCACAACCCTTTGTCACATATAACTTCCATGTATTATGATTATGGTATATATTATTCATATTCAACCCACTTATATCCTTTTGAGGGTTCATGTTTCAAACATAATGGATTGATTTATACATTTTATCATTGACTCATATTTTTTAAATTTATGATTTATCCATTTATATTCACATAAAATGTTAATATGGACTCAATTATAATGATATTACTCTTTATGGATTTCAAATATTATCACAGATTTATAGTCATGACCGTTCACAAGTTAAGAAAATGATAATAATTTGAGATACAAAATCACATTTGTGGAATAAAAATGGAGGGAAATAAAAAAGATGGAGACTTCCAATCCTAACATTATAATATATTAATGGAAAACAGTGATGAAATGTTATGATATGATCTATAATATAATGACCCAGACTCTTTAAATAATATTTATTTCTAGAATAAATATTCATTACATATTATATAATATTATAAAAGTACAAAATAAAGTGAAACCAAAATTTTTTTATCTCATTAACAATGATAATTACATTCTTCTACTATGAAACCAATTAAAATGCTAAACCTTACTAGTGTAAAAAATATAAAATAGAATATCTAAAATGGGATAGAATGGATCACCCCATTATTCTATAATCATCACCACAATATAAAATTCTAAGGAAATGAAATAATATACCACTAAAACAATAAATAATTAAAGAAATGAAAATACAAAAGTATGGGGAAATTTTAATTAATTTTGATTGAAGGAATAAAGTGGTAATTATAGGGTATAAAGGAAAATATGCCCATCTTGATTCGACTTTTATATGACTTTTGGTCAATATAAAAATTTTTAAATATGTCTCTTGGAAAATATACCCATAGTGATAATTTTACCATTATAATTAGTGTTTATAAGTAATACAGAAAAATAATAATTGATATATAAAAGAGAATCGATGGCCTCAACGAGAAGAATTATTCTGTTTGAAGCCAATTTATTAGAAATAGAGATGGAATTATAATCAATAGGTTTTCCCTTTGAACAAGACCAAGTTGATCTTAACATATTGAATCTTGATTTAAATCTCATATAAGATAAGTTAATGTTAGTGTAGATTACCATTTGATTGAGGTTATCCGAACTACCCCAAGAAACAACCACTACTACACACTGTACCCTTAAAGCATATGATCTTGTAATAAGGGGTTATGTGTCCATACGATAGTTATATAAAGAGTAATTTAATTTCTATACATAAAATTTTTATTCTATCAATTCATATTCATAATATTTTTTTCTTAATAATATATATGTTTAATCAAAACGAATTTGATAATTTGATTTTTGGATTCAAATAAAACATAATCATAATTTCATAAAAAATATATATACTTTTATAATAATATCTAGAACAATGAATTATATTTATTTTAAAAAAAATTTATTTTGAAACAGACTTATCTAATTATAAGTGACAAAATAATTTTATAATGGTTTAGGATGTTTTTTATAAGTGTCTTAAATTCAACTATGACTACAAAATACTTATTTTTAAATAAATAAGGTTCTTTATATATAAAAGACAAATTTCGCATATTTGGAAAATTATTATATAAAAATAATCATTATATTTTAAATAATTATGCTGATATATTTTTAGGGTGAATTTATTATAATTTTATAAAATAGTTTATATTTTTGTGAGTATTAAATAATATAGTTTTGGGTTTTGGGTATATTTTATGACTTTATATTTATTTCATAATGATGTAATAATTAATTAAACACAATAACCTGCCTAAAACTTTTTATTTGGTTATTATTGAGTATTTTAAAATATTTAAATCAATATATAAAACAAAAATGAGTTTTCAAATTCTAAAAAATAAAATATGTTTTTTGAAAACATTATATTGTTGAATAATTAAATTTCCATAAAAAAATAAGGATTAAAAAATGTTTTTTAGTTATGTTGTATCGAAATATCATATAATTTGACCCAAATGTCCAAAACCATGTGCAAAAACCATGGTTTATACATTGGTTTTTCATTTTCCACAACATAGATTTCCAAGACACATAATTTGAAATTATTAAATAATTCCACCTCTTTTGTTATAAATACCCACCCACTTCACAATTCTTATTCACTCCCCCTCTATAATCCATGTTGGTTTAATTATTTCTAATCCCAATGATACCACCATGGTTTCATCAATTCCCCGAATATCTTTCCTTGAATTTTAGGAACAACTCTTAATGGTATGGGAAATCATCACTTCTCTCTTCCATTCATATTCCATTTTTACTTGTTGTGTATTATACTTTCCCAAATAAGAAAATTATATTATTTATATTATACCATCACTATATGAATATTATTTAATGAATTGGAGGATCTGGGACCCTCTCCATTTACCCTTTTCAAAAACTATATTTTTTACACTTTATATTGTAGAATTCGCTTCCCAAATTTCCCTCTTTTACATTAGAAATTCTCTTTTACTTTTTATCTAAATACTCAAAAATCTCTTCTTTTAAATGGTTATTCAAATATATTTAAAAATTATTTTTTTGGAATTTACATATATGTGTCACGTGATTTTTTTCATGCGTTATAAATGATTTAATGATTGTATTATTATTATATTTTGTAAGCCATGATTTTTTATAAGAAAAAAATTAATTAATCTCTATGGGTTATTAATTAAATGAATTATTGTGATCTATTTAGATTAAAAGAAATTAACACATATTAATGGTTCACCCTGATAGCTCTCTATTGCATTGGGTCAAAATTTTAATATATATATATATGACATGTTTTTTGATACCATGGTGAATAACCACGTTAAATTTAATTTATGAAACTATTATGATAAAACTTAGGGATATGATTAGGAAATTATAATTTAAATTATGTTTCCAATTTTCCATATTATGATTCATTATCTTATTATTATGATATTCCTCTTGTTAACACCTTATTTTTAGGAATCATGATCTTTTTGATGTGTCCCATGATCACATGACATATATATTTATTACTTATTACATTACAGGGATTCATGCTCACCATGATCAATTAATTTATGTTCCCAATATTTGAGATTCAATATTATTAACTTAGGTTGAATCCATGAATATATCATTCATGTTGATTTTAGAATAATGTTTTGTGTTTTCGTGTATTATGTATGATATTTCCAAGAAACTAAACTTTAAAAGATCCTCTATTTGTTCCCTAGAATGAAATGTTATATAATAAAAGGTACGATTATATAGTTAGTATCAAAGGATGGATTGGTCATTTATAGAAATCAAGACATGAAAACTTTAGTGTAAACCCCAGGGACATGTTTAGATATAAGAAAAAACATAGTATTTTGGTAATTTCTAAGTAATTGATGCCAAGAAAAAACATCACTATCTGGATAATACAAGTGAATATGTATCAGGAAAAGATTTACCTATCTTCAATACCTGAAAATAGTACTTTCAGCTAAACATTAATGGGAAATGGTACAAAACAGTGGTTCTTATTGAACACATAGTTTGACACTCCCAGAGGGTATATTAGTTTAATCACAAGCTATTAATGAACCTTTATGAAGGATTTATATAAAATTTATTTTTATTAGATGATATTAAAAAATATTTAATCATGATGTTTGAGGTAATAAAATACCATTGAAATTGTAAGATTTGTAAAAGTAAAATGTTTCTTAGTAATGTTTTCCTCATTTATAAAATTGGTGGGAAATTTGAGGAACCACATAAATGATGACAGAAATGGACGAATAACTAGTGGAATTTTGATGGAATCTGGAATGGAAAACTTCATGAGTAGGATGAATCAACTAACTCATGTTATAAAAAATAAATTCAATCAAGTTGAGAGACTAGATTCACTTAAAAGGGAACAAATTTTCATTGAGTCTATCATGATTTAATGACCATCATCTTTCAGTGGATCTACTGAACCATTGATTTATGAAAAATGGTTAATCTCTATATAAAAGATCATTTTGTTACTCCATTTTTTGGATAAAGAGAAATTCACCATAGAAGTATACATCTTAGAATGAGTAACTGATCAGTGGTGTAAATTGATTAAAACCCAAAATTCATGAATTTATATCGATGATATAAAGTGGTAAAATTTCAGGGGAATCTTTTTCAATAAATATTATCCCGGTTCAATAAGAATAAATGTAGACAAGGAATTCCTAGTGCTAAAATAGAAGGAAAATGACTTGGTGGGAAGCTATGAGATAAAAATTACAAGACTTGATCAATGCACTATTATCTTCTATATGGATCTAAAGGTAATGGTTGATTGATTATTTGGTAGAATGAGACATAATCATTAGAGGAATTTTGAAAATAGAGACCATGAAATCCATGAGGATATATTAAAATGCTCTATGAAGGTTTAATTGGATTTTGGAGAGATACCATGGTAACATAGATTGAATGAAAAGAATATATCAATGGAGACAAACATAGGGAATAATTTATATCATTTAAGAGCATAAAATAAAATTCAATATCCCACATGCAATAAAATTGTGAATATGAATTCAACAAACTAATTTATTAGGAGTGTAAACTGATATATGTGTAGGAGAGATATCCATATATCAAGGAACTGTCATTGTGAGTGAAAACCAAACTTATGAACACTAGTTATATAGGAAAATGGTGAAATCCTAGATATACAATCAATGATTATTATGTGGACACCTTGCTAAATTTTCCAAGAAATTTCAAAATCAGAAGATAATGGAGAGAACCCCCCATCAATCATAGCATAGGCCAAGGGAGAAGGGTCAAGCATTTTCTATCATAGATGATGAAGTAGAGGCCCCAAATGATGTGGTGAACGGTACAATCATTGTGATATCAAATCACAAAAGTAATTTGTTTCATTATGTTTATACACATTCCTTTATTTCATTCATGTTTTCAATGAATATAGAATCAATACATGAAGTACTATAATAAGATTTATCATTTAAGAATCTAATATGTACTATCAAAGCATCATATTGAATATGATAAAAAGTATGTGGTTTGAACTTCTTAAATAATAAGACTATTCAATTAAATATCACACTATAATAGAAAAAATGTAATTACTTGTTATTTTGGAAAGACCCTATTTTTCTATAAGTGATGAGGATTCAAGGAGATCCATTGATCAATGACCTAGTAAATTTGAACATGTGTATCCAAAGGGGATGGACATCATCAACCCTACCTAAAATTATTTATCAACAATCATTACTAGTTAATATCATGGGATAACAAATATAACATCCTTTAATACAAAATAAGATAAATGTAGTGAAGAATTAAAAATTTTCTAAGTTCTATATTTATCAATATGGTTTATTGAAATTTTAAACAATGCACCTTGTGCCATCTATCCTGGAGAAAAATATGGATCTAGTGGATGAAGCTCATAGATCTATATTATATATACTTCCTAGAAGAAATAATATGTATGGAAACCTTCACGATCATTATTGGTGGGATAATATGAAAATTATGATTGATGATTACACTGCATGGTGGTTAGTGTGTCAGAAAGTGAAGAATGAGTGAAAATTTCTATAGGGGTATTAGAACCATTACTTATACCATCATGTATATGATACAATATCACTATGAAATTCATCACTGGTCTCCAAAGAATATCCAAAGGAAACAATGTGATATGGGTTATACTGGATCAGATCACCAAGACTACCCATTTCATCATTATTTGGGAAGATTACTCTCTTGACCAATAAGTGAAGATATTTGTCATGGAAGAGGTTAGGTTGAAAGGGGTGCCAATTTATATCATTTTTATCTTGATCCTAGGTTCAACGATAGATTATAGAGAATTATTCAACATTATCTAAATAATTAATAGAATTTCATAATGTTATATCATCCCCAAACAGTTGGCCAATCTGAAAAGACTATTCAGACACTCGAGAACATTCTAAGAACATGCCCAATTGAATTTAATGGTGGTTGGAATACAAAACACCCATTAGTTTAGTCCTTTTATAGAAATAACATCCACTCGAGTATTAAAATGGAACAATATGAATATCTATATGTAATGGATAGTATAGATCCAACTTTTTGGGATGAAGTTGGTGAGAGGAAATTGTTTGGGACCTATCTTGTGCAAGAGTTGACAAAAATGGTTCATCCAATAAAATTTAAAGGCTTCTAAAAGTCAGTATAAGATCTTTGCTGATAACCAATTAAGGTACAAAGATTTTGAATTTTGGGAAAAAATTTTCCTTCAAAAATAACTATGGAAGAGAGTGATCTGATTTTGGAAAGAAAGGGAAGCATATCCCAAGGTAAACCAGACCCTTTGAAATACATGATCACATATGAGTAGTGTACTATCAGTTAGAACTTCTTCAAAATAGTCCTTAGGTTTCTGACGTATTTCATGTATTTTTATTTTGTAAGTAAATTCTTGATCCATTACATGTACTAAATCCAAAGTTGGTAAATTGGAACCTGACCTCTCTTATGAGAAGTAGCTGGTGGAGATCCTGGACCATAGAGACAAGGTTCTATGCTACAAGAATACCCACCTTGTGAATGTTTTGTGGAGGAAGCCTAAATATGACGAAGCATTGTGGGAACTAGAGGAGACAATTAGAAAGAACTGCCCTCACCTTTTCTCGACTAAAAAATGAGTTTACATTTCTAGGATAAAATTTATTAATGGGGATGAATACAATGACTATAACTTTTATAATGATATTTGATTCCAAAATAAATACTTGTACATATTTTATAATATTATAAATATAAAAAATAAAGATAAACCAACAAATAATTCTATCATTCACAATTATCATTACATTATTCATCTATAAAACAAATTAAAATTACAAACATTACAAATAGGAAAAAAATATTGTATAGAATAGCTAAAAAAAATAATGGATCACCCCATTCATCTTGAATCATCACCCATAATAAAATATTATAAAAATGAGATAATGTATTAGTAAACAAATCACAACTTTAAGAAATTAAAATATATCCTTAGGTATAAATTGTAATGATTTTTTTTGTGATGTTATCTTTATAGTGTATAAAGGGAAATGTGACTACGAAGATTCAATGGTTATATAAACACTGGTAAATTTCACCATTGATCAATTTTATCATTGGAAAATAAACCCATTTTTTATAATATTTATATTATAATTTGTGTTTATATATAGTAATAACAAAATATAATTGATATAGAAAGGATAATTGATGGACTCAACTAGAGGAGTTGTTTTGTTTGAAGTTAATTTCTCATAACTTGGGAAGTAAGAATCACCACTAGGGTTTGACCTTGACCAATCCAAAGAAAATATTCAGATAGTGAAGTTTGAATGAAATATCCTATGGGATAAGTTTATTTTAGTGGATATTACCACTTGGTGGATGTTAGTTGAGCCACCACATGAAACTACCTCTATTTCACAGCTTACCCTTAAGGAATATACAGGTGTAATAAGGGGCTACACGTCTATACCTTAAATACACAAATTTTAAATTCATTTTTATTAATATAATATTATTCCATTAATTACTCTTAATAATGGGGTTTTTAATAAAATATATGATTAATTAATATGAATTTGATAATTTTATTTTTGGACATAAATAAAACATAATTCTATTTTTTTGGAAAATATATAAGCTTTTATTATTAAATCATGTATTCTGATAAATTTTTAATCAAATACTCTTTTAAGGCTCACATATCAAAATATAAATGATAAAATAATTTTAAAAAGGTCTTGGAGATTTTTTATTAGTTTCTGCAATTTTATTATACCTTAAAACATGTATTTTCAAATAAATAAGGTTTTTTATTTTTAAAAGCTAAAATTATCTTATTTAGATTAATATTCTAGAAAAGTAAATATTAAATTTGAAATTATAAAATTGAAATTAGGTTAGGGTGAATTTATAATAGTTTTCTAAAATACATTATTTTTTTGTGAATTGTAAAAAATATAGTTTTTGGTTTCTGTTTATTTTATGACATCAAATTTCTTTCATAATGATGAAATAATTAATTAAACCCAATACAATACCAAAAAATTTATTTTATTAATATTATGTGTTTTAATATATTTAGATTAATTTATAAAACTATAAGTGACTTTCCAATGTCTAAAAAATATTTTGTTTTAAAAAATTACTTTGTTGAATCTTTACATTTCCATAAAAGAAGAAGTATTAAAAATGGTGTTCAGTTCTAGTGGATTAAAATATTTTAATATTTGACCTAAAATTCCAAATCCATGAAAAAAACATGGATTAATCCAATGGTCTTTCATTTTATAGAACCTTGATTTCCTAGACCTAAATTTGTAAATTAGTAAACAATTCCTCTAGGATTTGAATAAATACCCACCCATTTCACCATTCATATTCACTCACAATCCATATTTATGAATTATTTGTTATTCTTCCTCCCATAAATCCCCATAAAGTTTTCTTCAATCCCCAAGGATCCATCATAAGGTTTTAGGAAGAAATTGTTAATATAAGAGAAATATCTACTTTTCTTTTCCATTAAAGTTCACTTTTCATATGGTATTTCCTCTCATTTCCCTAAAAAAAGATAATTTATCTTCTTATATTGTCCCATTACAATAATAATGGTATTTTATAAATCAAAGTTTCTTTTCTCCAACCATTTTACCCTTATCTAAAAAATTTCTTATACCCATAGTGATGTTGAATTTACTTCTCAAATTTTCCTCTTTTAAATGATAAATTATATTTTCCTTTTGTATTAATATCCAAACCACTTTTATTTTTCAATGGGAAATAAATTATAATTTAAAAAATAAATTATTATTTGTGGACTTATATATACGAAACCCACAATTCATCTTCTTAGATAAAATGACATAATGTACTTGTCCATAAGCTCTTTTGTATTGCAATATTGTTTATAAGAAACTGGTCCTTTATTCTCAAAGGGTTATTAATGAAATTATATATTATGGATTATGTGTATCATATGAAATTAAGACGTATGAAGGCTGACTCCTCCTAGAACTCTAATTATTTTTGTAAATTATATAATCTTTATATATTACATGTTTCATGATACCTTGGGGAATCGCCTTGGTAGTTCCCATTTATAACACCTTGGTTATAAACCTTGGTGATATACTTATGAATAGATTGTTTAAATGTTTTATCCACATTTCCATGATATGATTCATGTTCTTTTATTATTATATTTCTCTTATTCATGCCTTATTATTACACCTCTTGTTCTTTTTTATATGTCCCATAATCAAATGGTATATGTATCTCCTGCTTAATCTCGTACTAGGTTTCATGCTCACCCTTTTCCATTGATGTTTATTTCTAAGTTATGAGAAGGAGTAAAAGGTACTTAGGATGAACCCATAAAGATTTATTTTACATGGACATTAGAATTTTGTTTTATGTTTTAATATATTATATACCTTATTTCAATGAAACTAAACATTTAAAGATATTTGGTTTGTACCATGTAATGAAAATTTTTGTAAAAAGAGGTTGGATTCCATAGTTTTTATCGAATAACTATTTAGTTATTTTTAGAAATTAGGACGTGAAAACATTAGTATGAACCATAGGGACAATTCAAGATATATGAAAACATCCTTGTATTTTGATAATTATTATGTTAGTTGTTTCCAAAAAATTTACATGTTTGGATTCTACAAGTGGATGTGGCTCTAAACTAGATGTACCTATGGGTAACACTTGAAAACATCACTTTGAGATACACTTGAATAAGAACTAGTGCATGATAGTAGGCCTTTCATCACACCTTTTTTGACACTCCTTGGATATATGTTTGGTTAAACAAAATATTTTTATGAATCCTTATGAATGAAATATAGAAAATTTAGTTGTTATCAGAGGAGATTAAAAAAATATTTAAGCATGTTGTTTTAAGACATAAAATATCTTTAAAATTATAAGATTTTTAAAATTAACATGTATATACCTAAGTTTTTATTCTTTAATACAAATGATAAGAAATAGGAGGAACCAAATAAATGATGACTGAAACATATGATTCATTAATGACATTTCAAAGAAATTTGTAATGAAAAACATCATGTAGATGATGAATCAACTAACTCGAGTTATGACCAACAACTTGAATGAATTCAAGAGACTGGATTCACCTAGAAGTTAAAAAAATTCTGTTGAGTACTTTATCCATCCACAAAAACATTCTTGTACTGAATCTACTTACCCATTGATTTCAGAATAACAAATATGATCTACAGATGAAATAATTTTTGTACACTATTTTTTAGAGAAAGATAACAACACTATGGTAGTATACGACTAAGAAGGAGAATCTTATCAATGGTGGATAGTAATTAAAAACATAAATCCATGAATGGCGATAGTTTCTATGGAGTGGGATGAGTTCATGTGAATATTTTTCAATAAATATTTTTCTAGTTCAGTGAAAAAATAGAGAAGAAATTCTTATAGCTCAAGAAGAAGGATAACGAATATGTGGGAAGCTATGAGATAAAAATTACAAGATATTATTGATAAGCCTCTATAATTATTATAGATCCTAAAGAAATATTTTATAGATTATTTGGTGGTCTAATACCCCATAATCATAATAATCTAGAAAATTGAAACTATTAAAGTTCAAAAGAGATACGAAAAATTTCTATAATGGATGAGTTAGAGTTTGGAGAGATGCAATGGTCATATAGGTCGAATGAAAAAAGAGATAAATAGTGCATAACATGGGGAATGATTTTGATCACGAAAGATGAGAATAGAAATTTCATCTTCCCACATTTAAATATGAGGTATAAAGCATTCCAGGAACTACTTTATTGAGAGTGTAAATTACTACATGTGTGGAAGAGATGTCCATATAGCTCAGAACTATCATGGTGAGGTGAAATCCCAACTTCTCAACAATAATAAAAAATGGATGATGATGGAGGACCACCTATAAGTTCAATTATTCAAGTGTGGATATATTTGTAACTTTTCTAATCAATCTCCTTATCAGAATATATTAGAGGGAAACCACCATCAACCATAATGTAGGCCAAGGGATAATGTTCTGGAATTTTTTAAATTTATGGAAAAATTAGACGATCCAAGTGATTCGGTGTTAGGTACGCTCATCATTATTTCAAATCTAGCAATAATTATGTTTGATTCTGGTACTATGAATTCTTTTATTTCATCCAAGTCTAAAAATAATATAAAATAAATCCTTGAACTTATTTAATTATAGTTATAATTCATGACTTCTTGTGGAACAATCCTAACATCAATAGTGTATAAAAAATATAGTATTAACATTGTATATAATAACTTTATCACAAATATTGTAGTAATTCCCATGGTGGAATTAAATACTATATTAGGGATTGACTGGATCTCAAATTATAATTCAAATATCAACTGAAAAAGAAATAATATTCTTATAGTCTTGAATAGAAAACCTGAAATGATTTTCATAAGAGAAATATCATGACATGATCATCATCCAGAATCACCTCCCATATCCTTGATTATGGAGATTTTTATTAAATAGGGAAGAGGAAATTAAAATATAAATAAAGAGAATGTCCCCATAATTTAGGGATAGATGGATATGTTTCTGAAAGATTTAACTAGACCACCCCTCATAGGAGAGGTAGAGTTATCCATTGACCTCATACATGTATCCATGAAAATATCAAAGAACCTATATATAATAAGAAATGTGGAGTAATAGGAATTACTGAAACAACTTCATAATATTCTAGAGAATGGATTTATCCAACGAAGTGGTTCTCCTTGGGGAGAAACTGTTCTCTTTGTGAATAAGATGTATAGATCAATGTAGTTATCAATTTATTATGAAGTTGTTAACATGAAAATAATGTAGAAAAAGTACCCTTTACCAAGGATTGATGATTTAGTAGATCAGCTTCATGGGCCTCAATTATTCTCCAAGATAGTCCTTCGATATGTCTCTCATCAATTAAGGGTGGAGAATAAAGATATTCCAAATACTGACTTCCAAACAAGATATTGTAACTATGTTTTTTTCGATGTCTTGACTAATATACTTTCTATATTTATGTATTTAATGAATAGAGTCTTTAAGGACTACCTTGTTAATTTTTTCATAGATTCTTTTCATTATATTATGATATACTCCAACAGTTCTGAGGGGTTACATTAGAAACCTTGTGGAAAGAGAATATGTCTAGAAAATTTAGAAAATGTGAATTTTGGTTACCAAAAGATTCATTCTTAGTGAACATTATAACAAATGAAGGAAACTCAGTTGACCATATGAAGAAAGAGGTTGTTTATGAGTGTTCTAATCCTATAACAGTAACTGAGTTTTTTAGTTTCCTTAGATTAGATTTATATTATATGATGTTTTTGAAAAACATTTCATGAGTTTGTATTCTAATAACCATGTTAACATTTAAAGGAGATAAGTTCATCTAGAAAAAATATTATGAATATATTTTCCATTCTGTCAGTAAGAGATTGTTTACTAAACCTATGTTAACTCTATGCTATGTTAGAGAGGGAATTGTTAATTGTATTGGTGCACCTCTGAATGTTATAGGGTGTATCCTCATGGAAAATGACAAGGTTATTTATTATACATATGGAATTATAATGCGTCATAAGAAGAATTATCCTATTTGTTACCTGGAGTTAGCTATAGTTATTTTATTCTCGAAATATTTGGAGGCAATAACTTTATGGGGAGAAATTTGATACATACACAAACCACCATTGATTGAGGTATATATTCATTCAAAAGGAATTGAAAATGAGATAAAGGAGACAGTCTGATATTCTTAAATACCATGATTTTTCAATTAATTAAGACATCAAAATAGAAAATAATATCCTCGATGCATTATGAAGGAAAGACCCTATAATGCTGGAAATGATGAGGATTTAAGGAGATCCATTGATCAAGGACCTAGTAATGTTAAATGTGGGGATCCTAAGAGAATGCACATCATCAAACCTATCCCAAATGATTTCTCAGCCATCATTGCTATATAAGATCGAGATATCACAAAGATAATATCTTCTTATAAAAAATCTGATAGAGGGTGTGAAGAAATGGATATTTTATTGAGATTAATATTGATTAATACGGTGTATTGAAATTCTATACAAGGCTATGTGTATCATCCATTTGGGATATAATGATTTATCTGATGTATTAATATCTTAGATTTATATTCTATATACTTCCTAGAAACACTAAAATTTATAGGTAGTTTTTATATCATTATTTGCTGGATAATATGAAAAGAGGTATTTCTAAATACACTATAAGGTTCATAGTTGGTCAAAAAATGAAGGAAGATAAATAAATTCATAACAGGGTATTGCAACCACAACCCACACCAACATGGATTTGGGACTATATAACTATAGACATCATCATTAGTCTCCCATGAACATCCAATGGAATCAATGTGATATGTGTTATAGTGGATTGCCTCACCAAGACTCCCTATTTAATATATATTCAATAATATTTCCATCAGGACCAAATTCACAATATATATTCAAAGTAATTGTTAAGGTTTCATGTGGTTTAACATAATATCATTTCCGATCATGATCCAAGGATCATGTATATATTTTGGAATAATTCGTCAACATGATCTAAATACAGAATTGAATTTCAATATGGACAATCATCCCCAAACTGATGGCCAAAATGAAAGGAATATTAAGAAACATGAGCACATGATGAGAAGATGATCAATGGAATTTAAAGATGTATGGAATCAACCCCTCCCATTAGTTGAGTTCTCATAAAATAATATGTTTTACTTGAGTATTTAAATGGTCCCATGTGAAGCTCTTTATGGTAAGTGATGTATAACTCCTACTTTTTGGGGTGATGTTGGTAAGAGGAATATTAATGGGACCGATAATGTGAAAGAGATGATAGAAAATGTTCATACAAAAATATATTAAGGTTTCCTTGTATTGGAAGAATTGATATGTTGGAAACCACAAAAGGGACATAATGTTTTGTTTAGGGTACAATTTCTACCTTCAAATATCCCCATGGAAGAGAGTCATGTGATTTGGAAAGAAATGGATGCTTAACACTAGATAAATAGGACCCTTTGAAATCCTTGATTACGTAGGAGTAGTGGCTTATCGGCTAGAACTCATACCAAATATTTCACATGTTTATTATTTATTCCATGCATACATCTTGATAATATACATACTTTACCCATAGCATGCACTATATATAAAAGTGGTATAGTTGGAACCTAGACTCTCTTATTACAAGAAACAGATAGAGATCCTGGATAATAGGGAAAAGGTTCAACCCAATAATACTAAAAACATTTTTAAATTCTATTGGAGAAACCATATATATGAACAAGTGATGTGGGAACTAGAAAATAAAATGAGAAATAAGTATCCTCACCTTTTCAAAATAGAGAAAATGAGTTTAAATTTCAGGGACACAATTTCATAAGGGGTTAAGAATATAGGAACCCAACGTTTTTAATTGATCTTTGTTTCATGAATAAATGATTTTTACATGTTAAATAATATAAAAAGCGTACAAAAAATGTAAACCTAAAAAAATTATCTCATTAACAGTTATAATAACATTATTCACAAATGAAACCAATTTAAATTCCAATCATTACAACCAGAAAAAAATAAAAAAAAATAGAATATCTAAAATGGTAAATAATGGATCATCCCAATCTGCAAGAATCATCTCCCTATATAAAATGTTATATAAATGAAATGAAAATAATAAAATAATAAACATTTTAAGAAATAAAATTATTACCTTATGGGAAAATTGTTGAGAATTTTTATTGAAGGAATGAAGTGGTATTTATAATATATAAAGGGAAATGTGATCGTTGGGAATTAACTATTATGTAAAAGTTGGTCAAATATGACAATAGGTAAATATAATCATTATAAAATATACCCATGGGTGATAATTTTACTATTATAATTATTGTTTATAAGTAGTAATGATAAAAAGAAAATTGAAATATAAAAGAGAATCGATGGCCTCAACCAGTAGAGTCATGTTTTTTGAAACCCATTTTTCAAAACATGGGAGGAAAGTATCATCATTGGGGTTTTCCCTTTACCAATACCAAGCCAATATTTTATAGTTGAATCTTTAATGAAATTTCATATGGTGTTAGTTCAAATTAGTAAATATTACCACTCAGTCGATAAGAGTTGAGCCACCACACAAAACTACAATCATCACACACTTTACCCTTAATGAGTATTATGCCGTTATAAGTAGTTAAATTTCTAGAATTTAGTTACATATTGTGTAATTTTTTTGGTATAATTAAAGTGTTTATTCCATAATTTCCTCTTAATAATAAATTTTGTTAAAAAATATATGTTTAATTGAGATGAATTTGATAATTTGATATTTGGATGTAAGTAAAACATAATTGTGTTTTTATAGAAAATATATAAACTTTTAATATAAACTAATGTATTATAAATAATATTTCTCTATAAAATAGTATTTTAAAACACAGTTATCAAAATAGATATGATAAAATAATTCTATAATGACCAAAGAAATTTTGAATAGGTGATAGAAATTTAACTGTACCTTAAAAACTGTTATTTTTAAATAAATTAGAATATTTATATTTAAAAGTTAAACAAATTATATTTAGATAATTATTATATAAAAAAACATTATATTTTAAATTATCACATTTAAATTTGTTTTGGGTGAATTTATGATAATTTTCTAAAATACTTTATTTTTTAATTAATAGTAAAAAATACATTTTTGGGGTTTTCAGTATATTTTATGACTTCATATTTATGTAATAATGATTTAATGATTAATTAAACACAATAAAAGATCTAAAAATTTTAATTTATTATTATTTTTTATTGTAATAAATTTTAAAAAAATTCTATAACTGTATGGTTTTTTCCAATGTCTAAAAATAAATATTTGTGTTAAAAAACTTTACTTTATGGAATCATTAATTTTCCATTCAAAAATATTTATTAAAAAATGTAGTTCAGTTATAGTGGACTAAAATATCATAAAAATTGACCAACATTTTCAAAACCATGAGAAATAAACATAGTTAATCTAATGGTTTTTTATTTACCACAACCAAGAATTCCAAGTCCTATATTTCAAAATTATAAAACAATTACTCTGTAAGAACCTGTGTTTTATAGACTGTAATTTTGGGAATAAATTTGAATTTTCACATTCAAATGCTCATGATGGGTAAAATGGTCTTTTTACAGTAGTATAAGATTTTTCGTATGTCCTGGATTAGGGAGTTTACCCTATGACAAGAGTTTGGTGGAAATCAGATTTTTTCAAATTTTATCGGAATAACTAATAATTAATATTATAAAAATAAATATTAATTTATTTGTATAGGTTTTCTTGGAAATAAATTTTAAATGAAGCATCGGATAGAGTTTTTTTTGTGTCGTTGAGTTTGGAATGGCATGTTATTCCTAGGAAAGGCATAAACTCAAGTCGGGAGCTGTGGTTGGATCATGCCCCCTTTTCTTTTCTTTCTTTTCTTCATTACTGTTCCTTCTTCTTATTTCCTTCTGCAAATTGCGTAGGGATACTATTTTCTCCTCCATAGACATGTTATATGTGAGAAAAAGTATATTGAGAAAGTGAACGAGATGGAAGGAAAGAGTGGTACCATTTGTAAGCTCTTGACGTGCTGATTCTCCAGACAACATTCGTGGATGGTGAAATCAACCAAAACATTGGCTATTTCTACTTGAAGGTAGGTCCACTTACATTGACATAATATATTCCCTTTAAACATGTTTTTTCGATTTTTCAAATCCTTTTTATGATTTCTTGTGGCCTTATATGGCTGGATATGTTGTTTAAGGGGTGAAAACGGGTGTTTCGGGCATTTGGAGGTTTTCCCATAGTAATCCTAGGTTACACCGCCTTTTTTCAATGGAACATGTTATTTCTTCTTCCCATTTCTTGAAGAATAATTTTTTATATGTACATGCCATTTACTCTGAGGATACGTTGTGTGGCGGCATGGCCATGTGTCCAACCGTGTGAGAAAGAACACAGTTTTTTGGTTTTTAAATAGTACATGCCATGTAATTTGAAGTACATTCCATATACTTTGACATAGATAGAACCTATCTATTTTTTCCTTGTATATATACACATCCAGGGGGATGGATAATAGAACACACTGTGTACTCTGTAGTACACACCATGTACTTTTTTGAGCATAGTAGATTGGGGATTTTTCCCTGGAAGTCAGAATTGGGCATGTGGGTAGTCCTTCATAAGAGTTTTTTCTATATAGATTGAATGGGTGGAATATTATTGTCATCTAAAGTTCATATAAATGGTGTATTTGGGGTTTTCTCGAAAATGTTTGGTTCTTCCTCCAATTATCGAGTTCTGTTTTCACCTGAGAGTGAGACATGGCGTGGATGATAGGTTGGGTGTCTAGACCAACCTATTTGAGACCTTTGATCTGAGATGGGCAATGATATATCTCCCATAACTTAATCTTTTGAGAAAATTACCCTTTTTATATGGGGTCTTCTTTCTTATGTGGTCGTGACACCAAATTCTTCTAAGGATCCCTAGAGTGATACCTTTACTTATTTTCTTACTTAGGGATTCACTTGTAGGATCTCTCACCTATATTTTCCTTTGAGAGGATCCATGTTATAGAATTCCTCTATTATTCTTTATTCAAGAATACCATGTAGGATTCCTCCCTTATTCTTTGTGAAGGATCCCAGGTAGAATTCCTTCACTCGTGCTTACCTGAAGGATACCTATTAATATTCCACCATAGTGTTTGACATGAGGGACCTAGTGGGTGCCTGTGTTTTGACTGACCGTGAACTGATATATCAGGATTGGTTATAGATTGTGTTTGGGTGTCACTTAGAACCTATACCAAATTGGTAATCCCATGGGGTTGTGGTTGTAGTGTCAGGTTGGGTGTTTGCGACACCCTCACACATTTTTTTATATCTGAATTGGTTTTGCTGATGCTGTAGTGGTTACTAGAGATACTTTCCAGTTGGTGGGTGTTGAGCCTGATGTGAGGGTCCTTTCTTTCTAATGGGATTCCCAGATGTTTTTCCTTGGTTATGTATTGCTTACTGGGATTCTTAGACATGCTTACTTGAGATCTGGCATCTGAGCCATATTATTTTTGATATTTTTTGTATACCCAAAGGTACTACATAGGACTTGGCAGTTGTGCCTGAATTATATATGTATATATCATGAGGGGTAAGTTCATGGGATGACCAGAGGTGATCCTTTATATCTATCTTTTGATCCATGGTTGATTATTTCCAATGGGCTAGGAGAGCCTTGGAATAATAAGATTGTGGGGGTCTTTCAGAGTGTTTACATTGGACCATGAGAGCCTTGGTGTAGTTGACTGACTAAAGGGGTTCAGACCGTGAGAGCTGCCCAGGTGGTCGTATAATATATTGGACCCAGGGGATATTGATTGTTATATCTACCAAGAGGTCATTTAAAATTTATATGATTTAATTTTAGAACCAGTGGGTATTGATAGTGAGAGCTACTCAGATGTCATTAGCATTTACTTGGTACTATGTTGGACCTAGGGGTTATTGACCATGGGAGCTACCCGGAGGTCATTAGTAATTTCTCATATGCTATGATTGACTCAAGGGGTTCAGACTCAGTGAGGTTCCCTAGTGGTTGTGTGCTATGTTATACCTAAGGGGTTAATACTATGAGAAATTCCATAGAGGTGAAGAGTGGTGGGGATGATTACGCTCTCCACATCCTTTTATTAGAATGATTGAGTTATTCCAGATCATTTGTTGGACAACATGGGTGTAGCATGACATCTCACCAGATTTATGAATGTTTTTCTTGTAATCATTTTACATAGGATTTACAGTTGGTATACAATATCCTTATTCAGTTATTGAAGGTGAGTATGAGTAAACCCAAGTGCTGGACGAACATCCCCCTTTGGTGACGTAGCATGCTCAGAGATATAATTCAATCTTTGGATGAAGTAGGTGCATGTTTATGGGATTATGGACCCATAGATCATCTTAATGATAGATATATTGAGTGGCACAATGTCCAACTCAATTTCCTTGCACAGGATGTCCATGCGATTGGGAATATGGACCCAAGGATCGACTACTTGTGTGTTTTCTTGCTATTTGATTTATATACTCATGAATAATCATATTTATATATATGTGTATAGGCATGAGACTATACATGTAAATATATGTAGATATGGACATCCATGGTGGAACATGCCCAGTTGACAAGTATTACAGACCCCAGGTTCAACTGTGGTTGCACGTTTGGTTTACTTATTTTTGTTTTGTGTTCCAACGAGGCTGAGCACGTCGATGTTGCTTAAACTTTTAACAGCACAATTATGGGTTGATTGTCGAGGTTCCCTACTGAGATTATTTCCACCCCTGCATGTTAACCTCAGTGTATGTATAGACCTTATGTATTATTTACAGGTTGATCATGAGTTGCATGGTGGATAGGACTGAGGCCCAATGTTGCATGATCGAGTGGAGCTCCTCTTGTGGTTCTACTAATCGAGCTGGTGTAGTTTGACAGTGTCTGGGGATTGGGTATGTGGGTTGTCTAGGAGTTAATATTTCATCCCTATACTTTTACATTGATCATCTTTAGTACTTGTATTTTTATGGTTTCCCTAGGGGATGACGATTGATGTATTTTATTACATAGTTTTTTCGGACATTCACAACATTTTACTATTACATATTGTTCCATTTTTGGTTATTTATTAGTTCTTCACTCTGTTTACATTTCAATGTGTATGATACTTAGTTGTTTCCATTGTTTTCTTACTCTATTATGATGGAATTTACTTACAAATATCACACCCTAGGCCCTCACTACTAGTCGACAATCTCTAGAATACAGGGAGGCGCGATTGAGTCCTTGTGTCGAACCGACTCAGAGAATCTATTTAGTGAATTCCGGATGGGGATGTTACAAAGTGGTATTATAGGATATTATTTTCCCGGTATTTTCTATTTGAGATATGGTAAATAACAGTATTGATAATTTTTCAAGAGCTATGACTGATATCTTACTGGTGCGTCAAGAACACTTGTTCTGGTAGGAAGTCCTAGTTTCTAGGGTGTGGGATTGTTGTTCTACTTTTGTGATGTTACAGTTGTAAATGATTTTTCCCTTGAGCAAGAAACATTTTTTATGCTAGTGTTTTTATTTACTATGGATCTCTGGATCTTTTTCATGTGTGATAATCCATAAATGGTTTTTGACACTTGGGTGGAAAAGGAAAGAGGTGCCTCATGCATCATACTGGGCACGTTGGATTCAGAGCATATAGGCTTGCTAGTGTGTGTTTTTACTGATGAAAAACACCTTTAGGTATTATTACAATAACTTTTACTTTGACGAAAGGTTATGTGGAACTATTTTGGGGCATATTTTTGTGAGGTTGATGACTCAGTCCTCATGAAAATCCTTTGTAGTGACCTTAGTATGTGAATATGACACTTGATGCTTTTCTGTCTAACCCCTAATTGGGTGTTGTTTCTCGGGTCTATGGTTATCTGGTCAAATCGCTGAGTATGATGTCTATAGATAAAATGTATTTTTATGGGAACTAGACCCCCTTAGGGTATTTTCAATTACAAATATCCTATGAGTGTCATTTCAGGTTTTCTCATTTACATTGGTTGGGACCTCCAGGGAGTAGTTATTTCTTGGAATTCACCGAGAGGGTCAAGCCCCTTGTATGTTGTTTTTTTTAATTTGATCCTTGTTAGTCATCATGATCTAAAATTATTTTAATAGGTTTGGTTATGTTTGTCTAGGTGGTTGGATCTTGTAAACAATTTGTGAGAATTGTTCTATAGGCCTAGTTGGGCGTCATAGAGACCCTTAGTTTGAGTCTAACCATTGTAGGTTGATCTCCCATTTGTTCTTTGGAAACCTTATTGAAATGATGGCCATGTTTTCCAATGGATTTTTGGTGTGGATCTTTGTTTTATTCTCATTTTGTGATAGAGGAATGGTAGGTGCTCATTTTTGAGTCATAGTCATGTTGACACCTTCTTCTTTTGATCAAGGCACCTCGGGTGATTGCTTTTTGAGACTAGATTCAACAGACATGATTTTTCGGTTCCTAGCTCAGTCTACCAGTGTTTTTGATATAATTAGTGTAGTCAGAGCATTGTTATATGTTCATTACTAGGGTGACACAGTGTATACATGTCAGGTGGTAAAGGTACACGTTTTTTGCATGTGGTATAATTTGAATCTAAATCGGTGAGTGGCTGGGTGTGAGACGATGGCCGATGTATCAAATCCAACTATGGGATTGTATCCTAGAAGTCATACTGGAATTTCCATCTATGGTATTGGTGAAATTGTGGAACAAATCAGGTACCCTAAGACGGTTGTCCCATGTCTGTATCCTGGGGTGTTTTTAACAGGAGGGTGAGCGTGGTTCGTAGGGAGCTAGACACACCTTTTTGTATAATCTTAGTGTACTATTGTTATAAACGATCATGCACTATCTTTATTTGACTTGAGTATTCTAAGAGAGCTTCATCCAAGCACCGATCTCAATTTTCATTCTTAATTCTCTTCACTATAGAGTATTTAACCTATCAGGGTTGTACACTAGGTACATTGTAAGGAAATCCATGGGGTGGGGAGTGTATGTATAACGTCCTAGTTCCAGGTGCGTTCCAAAGGTTCCCTGAACACGGATGGCCACGTAACCTCAAGTGCATTTACCCAAATAATAGAGGCTTCCAACTAGCATCAATGGACTAGGTATGCCATTGGGGAAACTATTCCCCAATTGGAATAGTATATACTGTGACATTCCAAATGGTAAGCAATAGCGGAAGCAGTAATACCATGAAATAAAAGTAAACATTAGAAGTAGGATTGTATAAACAACTACATAATATGTATAAATAATTATGCATGTCCCAAGTATCTAGGAATTTAGACAAACAAGCAACAATATTGTAAATATAATACTGAATCCAAAGTATAGAAAATAGTAAACTCTAATAGCATCCCAAGCCTCATCTTGGTCCCATGATCTCCATTTCCAATAGCAATCATGCACCTAATTAAGAAGGGTGATTTCCCATATCTATAACTACAACCATATAATTATTTTGGGTCCAAAATCATGACCCAAATAGGGTGTGAGATGAATCCCAGTATGCAATCACCAAAAGATCTATGCCTAATAATAAGTGAATGCATATAGAAGGCAAAAAGTAAAAATAATGTAGTAAAATATGAAGTACTCAAAATTAAAACATCCTAAATTTTTCATTTACATCCATTTTAATTAAATAATTTTTCAAACTATTGAATGACGAATCATGGGATCTAGCCAAAGATCTATATCCCTTCGTGTTGTAGTATCAAATAGATGGCTTAGAAGACCATTTCCATTAAAATGATTAAAAACATGTCCAAGATTTTTCTTTGGCTTGGTATACTTGGAAACGTCAATAAATTATTCATAAAAATCCTCTGAGAAAGCTCTCATGGTCTAAACCCATTGGTTTAACATATCACTAGTCAAAATAAAACAACCACCTGGGAAGCTCTCACGGTCAATAACCCTTGGTTCATAAGGCATCAATAAAAAATTTACATGACCTCTGGGTAGCTCTAACTATCAATACCCCCTAGGTCATCATAGTTGAAATAATCATAAATGAACTCCTGGTAGATCTCATGGTCAATACTCTCAGGGTCAATGTATACACCAAGGCTCTTATGGTCCTATGTAAATCAACATGGAAACCCCCACTGTTATCCCGATCGAAGGAACTCATTGTCCAAGGATATCAATATGCATAAAACATTCCCTAAAGACTCAAAAAACAAATTCATATTATTACATGGCTGAAATTTAATCAAATCATAGAAACATGCATCACATATATCCAATAAACTCTATCTTAAACAACTCAAGGCATGAAAACCTGGTGTGCCTCATTGGCAACCTAGGACCAACGACCAATAATTATCAAACAAGGTAACACACCAATGGGGTATCCCATAAACAAGTGAGTACAATATTATATATAGGAAATAATCCTTAATAAAACAACCAAACCAGATAAGGTATTAAACTGGGTGAAAATCCAAAATATGCAATACCTCGACAGGGGTATTTGGCTAAATTAAGCATATATAATCCAAATAGAATCGAAGAAAGGCACAAACCACCTACCTTGATGTGGTAAGGTGAACACTCTCGAACGTCGAACCTTGAATCGGCCTATAACATCATTGATTTAAAAATTTCATAATCATTCACCTTTAAATAACATACAAGAAAGGAGAAACCTAGAAGAGAGGCTCTAGTGAAAGAGATAACTCACCAGTGGGAATCCAACACACCTTGAGTCATCTCAATCGGAGCACAGATGGTGGAAGAGATGGATGTTGAATATTTATATCTATACGTCTCTGTCCTGTATGAGGAATTTGTAGAATAATGATGGTCTAGAGATGAGACGCGACTGAAAGATGATTACTCAAATAAAAAGAAAAGTATAGTGTGTTCTCATTTAATGTACACACCGTGTACTAGCCTCAACAACCCCAACATTATGCAATCATCCAATTCACCTACATAGACATGTAATCGGCCATTACATGGCCAACAAATGGTCATATACAACAATTGGGTAAATGTCATGTACTCAGGAGTACATGGTGTTTACAATGGAAATTTACAAATTCATCATTTTCTAAAAAACAACCCAAAATAAGGATCTATACATAAAAATAAGATTCGGGTTCTTACTAGCTTTTCTACTTAAAACAATTTTTCCCTATATTTCAATTATATGGGTGGTGAAGAAGAAGATTAAAACAACTCTGGCCACTATGATAGTTCATCAGCCTTCCTCTCCCATGTCATGTCATGTACTCAACAATGTTGCCATATCTCCCATACTAGAGGAAATGACTGGCCATGGAGAACCTTCGTGCTGCAATCTAGAATCCTAATAGGGTGCTTTCCAATGGATTAATCCACATCCAAGTCAACCTCCTTGGGTTGAATGATGTGAGATAGGTCTAAAATGTAACTCCATAACTAAGAAACATGAAATATGTCATGCATATCTTCATAAGGTCCCATCTGAATTGTTGCATGAAATCAGTTATTATATTAAAACTCCATTAGAGGTATATGTCTTTCCCAAGAACCCCCAAAATACAGGAATCATGATCAAAGAATTTCCTCAAAAAACCTGAATTGTGCGCTCAGACTGGCTATCTTTCTTGGTGTGGTAAGTTGTACTAAAAATTACTTTTGTATCCAAATCCCTCTATAATCCTTTCCAGAAACTAAAAGTAAACCAGGAATCCATTTATGAAATTATAGAGTGAGGAACCCCATGTAAAATTACAATGTCTGAGATGTACAACCTTCCATTCCCATCAGGATTGAAGGTTTCCTTGATTAGAATGAAATGTGAATGCTTTTTGACTCTGTTAATAACAACTCACACTGCATCATGAAATTCATATTGAAATTAATCAATTTCCACTCGGGAATGGGTAACTACTATAAAATATATTCTAGTCACTAATGTTCTTCCTTCACCTGCTCACAGGTGGAACATATCATAACAAAACCAGCAACATCCCTCTTGATACCTAGCAACCAGTGTGGACGGTGTTGATCTTGATACATCTTGGTTTTTCTTGGATGAACTTCCCAAAATGAGAAATGAAAATCCCGTAATATCTCCTCACGTATGTCTACAGATACCCAGACACATCCCTAAAAATGAATGATCTCATCCTCGCCTACGGTCTACCCAAGAGTAGGGTCTTCTCCTGACACACTCTCTTGTATGACTAGGCCTTCTAAAACTGATAGCTACCTAATTTTCACTTGATCTAGAAGAGAAGAGGGTTCATCTATAGATGAACGAAACTGCTACACCTTTATTTCATGCAGCTCCAAATGCATCTCAAAAAAAGGATTCAAAAGATTCCACTCAATACTGGCACATGAACTACATGTATCGAAGTCGTCCTACTAAACGCATTAGCCACTACGTTGCCTTTCCCAGGTGTGTAGGAAATATCAATGTCAAAGGAATGAAGGTACTAAAACGACCTTAATTTTCTAAAATTCACATCATGCAGAGTAAAGATATATTTGAAGCCTTTGTGGTCAATGAATACCACAAAATTCCCTTCCAAAAGATAATGTCTCCAAGAGCATAAGGCATGAACAAGTACAACTAACTTGAGAATGTGAATCGCGTAATACCTCTCATGTGCCCTCAACTACCGAGACCTGTATGCAATTAATAATTCCCACAACATAAGAACTTCTCCTAGCCTAATAGTTGACATATCACATTATACAGTGTAACACTAACCAAGCTCCATAAAAATCAGTATCGATGTTGAATTGAGTCTCCCATTCATCTCTTAAAAGGCTAAATCACTATAATATGACCATAATCACTTCACAAACTTCTTATCCAGGCCCATCAGTGGCACTTCTAATCCCGAAAAGTTCTATATGATGCACCTGTAGTAACCATACATCCCTAGAAAGCTCTGTACCTTACAGACATTCTTCAGCTTATCCCAGGAAACTACTGCTCTAACATTCTCTAGGTATATTGATACTCTTATCTCTTAGATTACATGACCCAAGAAATGAATTTGGTTCATCCAAAAGTGGAATTTTGAGAGAATGACATATAACTGATGCTCTATCAATGTACTTTGTATGATCTCATGATTGGTATGATGGTCACGTCGAGTGTGGTAGTACAACAAGACAACATTCATGAAGACTACCACAAAAGAATACAAGTAAGGATGGAACACTCAGTTCATCAGTGACATGAAAACCATAGGTGTGTTCGTGAGACCGAAGGGAATGACCACATACTTGAATAGAATATACCTACTATGAATGGATGTAATAGGTATATCTGATGGTATAATGTGAAAATGATGACAACCGGATCTTAAGTCAATCTTTATGAACACTCAATCTCCTCATAGATGATAAAATAGATCATCAATCCTCCGCAAGGGATATCAGTTCTTAACCATCAACTGGTTTAGATTCAGATAATCCGCACAAAGTGTGACAGTATCGTTCGCCTTCTTTAGAAAAAGAAATGGTGAATCCCATAGAGAAGTATTGGGTCAGATGAAACCCTTTTCCCATAACTCCTCTAACATCTTCTTGAGCACTTGTAACTATGGTTTATCCATCCTATATAGATAAATGGACACTAGTTCTGCTCCTAGAACAAGATCAATAAAAAATCTACCTCTCTCTCCAAAGGTAAACCTAAAAATGTCACCAGGAAAGACATCCCTGAAGTGATCCACCTTCGGAGGAAAGTTAGTCTGTGAATTCCCCTAGTCATCTAGATATAGACTAGTAATTTGGGTTGTAATTCCTTCTAGTCCATGATGCTCGAGTCTAGATCGGGTTTTTGAACATCCCATTCGCCCTTGTGTATAAAAAACTCATCCTCTAGAAATATGAAACTCACCTAGAGGCGATATCAGTCAACAAAGGCCTAGAAATAGACCAAAGAGTCTATTCTGAGAAATAAATTGAAGTTTGTCATCTCAAAGACATAGAGGTACCATAATATGTCACACCCACCAACCTCAAGGGGGAACTCATTACACTGATGTACACTAGCAGTCTGAATCCCAAATAGAGTGTATAACATCATAAAAATGATAGAAGTAAAGATATAGAGCCCAAGGATCTCCACAAAAGCAACAAATATGAAACTATAGGAAGCCCTCATATAGAAAAGAGAAGAATATAAAACTGAGGAAACTAGAATTGTACCTCTAATAGTAAAGGGTCTGATATCCTACTCCTGCTAGGTTTTATCTACATCAAAAGTTTGACCTGTACCATGACCCTAAAACCCTACATGACTACCTTGAGATGATCCAACCTGTTGTCATTGAAACCCTACCAACTGGCTACCATTTTTATGACCTCCTCCTTAGCTTGAATGGCCAGACAAACTCCCATTCCCCGACTGAGGAGTAACTGATTGTCCTACTCCTAGACGTGGAGTCATAACAGATCCCCTCTCACTAGATGTTGGTGAGAAGATCTGGAAAAAATGTTGAAGATAACCTATCTTGCTGCAAGCTTGGAACTCAACTAGGTCTCTTGGGACATGAGCCTTCATGTTCCCACTCTTGTCGCATTGGTAGCACATCACCTGACTACCTATAGACACATCCTATCTACTAGAATCACTACGCGAAGGCTCCCCACTATGCTTCCTACTATTAGATGAACCTGTTCCAGCCCTAGATGCTGAACCCCCTGTCTCACTACTCCAAACATCCTCATATTTTGCTCAGTAATCAGCACTTGGTTCACTATATCCTTCACTGATGATAGCCTGACGTCATTCACATACGATCAGATGTTATACCTAAGTCCATCCTCAACCCTCTTAGCTAAAGAGAACAGGTCACCTCCCAGAACAGGCGCAAAGTACTGAAGCTCTATAAAACGATAAGAGTAGTCCCTCACTGAAAGAGCGGCATACACTAAATGCATGAACTCTCAAGCTCGATCAGTCCTCAATATCTCAGGACAAAAATAGTCATAAATGGTGCTTTGAAACTCTCCCCAAGACATATCCTGATGATTTCTTGCCTTTGTGATAACATCCCACCATCTCTTGGGGGAATCATGCAACATGTATGTCATAAGCTTCACCCACTTTTCCAGAGGTGTCTCTAGATGATCAAAGATAGCAACCATGTCCTCCAACCATGAATCTCCATCCTCTGGTTCTCTATCCCTAGAAAAAGTGGGAGTTGATAAAGATGGAACAACTGCGTCAACTCTTCCATAGATGGGGCATGATGGGGTGCTCCCTAGAATTTCTGCATCATCCTCATAAATCCATCACAGAACTGTGCATCAGAACCTGTGTCCAGTATAACAGCTGGTTCCAAGACAGTCATGAAGGGAGGATCTTCAAATAGCCATGATCTATCCTTTTAAGTGTCTAATCATCACCCTGCACCTGGTGCACAACCGGAGGACATCTTGGTGGTACAACTCTTCATGTTCAAGTGAAAAACTTTGTTTAATATTATCAAAGACTAAAACTTAGAAGTACAAGAGAGTAACATGATAAGAAATCATTCATGTTTTACAAAATCGGGTTACATGACATGTATAACCTCCTCAAGACATGTTCCCTTTAAGCTTTACATGGATTTGTACATCATCCCAACATTTTCATGTTACACGTATACACATGACATGTTCTTCCTGGGACACGACATATAATTGAATTTCCCAACCATCCTAAGTACTTCTACATGGATAAACCTCATGCGGTCTACCGACGTAACACTACACTACGTGTTCACCTAGACATAGTGTGTACTTGTTAATTTCTAACAACCCGTATCTTATTCACGCGGTCGAAGACACTATCGACTCTACACAACATGCAATATTGGGACATTTCTTATGCAACCTAAGTTTCATCCACCCGTGTCGTTGGTCACATGACCTGATACACAGTTCCTACAACACTGCATGTGTAAACTAGACATGGCGTATTCTACCAAAAGTTTCCCAACCCTGTGTATATTCCCACAAAGTGAGTCATATGGTTAATGACTACATGGAATGTACATATATTACCTGAAATGTACTTAAAAAATTTGTTTCTTCCTGAACATAAGAACACATGGCATGTGTTCGTTACACCACATGCCATATTTCATAGGTATCTGGATAGTAATCCTTTAAAACATCTCTAGAACCATTAAAAAAATAAAATTTTATCCAAGGCATGAAAAATCCCAACTCGTGAGAGTCCATTCTCCCGCAAATCAATGTTTGGCATCCTTATTCACATTACAACTTGAAAATATTCATTTAAAGTTCAACATGATCTACCAAATTCCTATCCAAGAGGGCCCATAATACCTCAAGGACCCATGATTAGAATCCTTACTAATGAAAATTTATATATTCCAATAAACTACCAAAATAGCATGTATTCTATTATAGATTCTCTCACAACATCATGCATATCTTTCATAACATCTATCACAATAGCATGAAATAAGTAATGCACCATAAATGGAATGACAAGAATGCATGACATGTGATCTCAATAAAGTGCCTATATGATGCATAAGATGGAATACACTCATCTAATCAGGTTTCAATATAAATAAAACCAAAATAATGTCAATGATAACAACACAATACAAGTGAATCACCCAATGGTGAAATCAGATCAACTGTAACAATTGAAAAACCATAAAAATATCTGTATTCAAGGAAACGTGGATTTTCTCTATACATAGGTTAACTACTATCAGAGAAAGAATATTACCAACTACCCATTCCTTCCTATCATTATCTATAGGCTCAAAATTGTAGACAAAGTAGAAAAGAAACACCTTTGATACCACTTCTTAATGTCCCAGTTCTGGGTGTCGTCCAAAGGTGCCTCGAACCCGGTTGGTCACATAACTTCAAGAGCATATCCCCAAATGCTAGAGGCTTCTGACTAGTAGTGACGGAAAAGGTAAAAAATTGGGGAAACTATTCCCTCATTGGTATTTTATACACAGTGGAATAAAAAATTATAATCAATAGCAGAATCAGTAATACCATGCAACAAAATAAACAGTTTAAGAATGATAGTATAAATAACTGCAGCATATATATAAATAATGACGCATTTCACAAGTATCTAGTAAATCATACAAAAAAATCACATTGAGGGAAATAAAATACTAAAACCAATGTATATATAATAGTAAACTCTAACAGCATCACAATCCTTAGCTTAGTCCCATTCTCTTGAGCTGCAACAACAATCATGTTCTTGATGAAGAAGGGTGCTTGACATTATATATACCGTCAACCATATAATCTATTTGGGTGTAAAATCATGACATAAATAGGGTATGAGACGAATCCTAGAAAGAAACCACCAAAATATCTATGCCTAAAAGTTAGTGAATGTATATTGAAGGAAATAAACAGAAATGAAGCAATAAACCAGGAAATACTCAAAAGTAAACAATCCAATATTTTTCAATTCAATTCATTTTAAATTATTAATTATCCAAACCATTGAATATTGAATCTCAATATATAGCCTAATCACAATATCCCTACGTGTAATAGTATCAAATAGATGTCTTATAAGACCATTTCAACAAACAAGTAAAATTAAGTCCAATCATGTTCTTTTACTGGGAAAACTCATCATCATCATTAAATTATTAATAACAAACCTCTAGGAATGATCTCACACTTTTACCCATTTGGTTTAACATATAAATAATCATAAGTAAACAACCACCTATGTTTCTCTCACAATCAATACCCCTATGTCCACATGGCATCAATAATAATTATACTTGACCTCCGGGCAGATCTCACCGTCAATAACACTTGGGAGTTCATAGTATAAATAATCTTAAATAAACTTTTGGTAGCTCTCATGGTCAATACCTCCTTGTTCACAGTCTACAGAAAGTCTCTCACAATCCTGTGTAAATCAACTTGGAAACGCCCATAGTTTTCTGGGTCCAAGTCTCTCACTATCCAAGGGAGATCAGTATGCTTACAACATTCACTAAAGGCTCTACATGAAATTTAGATTATTACATGTCTCAACTTTAATCAATGAATAGAAACATGCATCACATATAACCAATCTACTCCATCCTAAAAAAATCAAGAATGTAAACACAATACGACTCATAGGAAACCTATTCCAAATGACCAATAATAATCAAAAAAGGGAAACCTCCCATGGGGTGTCCCAGAACCAAGGGTGTACAATCTTATACACATGAAGCAACCCTTAATCAAGCAACCCAACCATAACATGTATTAAACAAGGTCAAAATATGATATACGCAATACCCCAGCAGAAGTATTCATCCAAATTAAGCTTATATAATCCAAATACAATCGAATAAAGGCACAAACCAACTACCAAGATGTGGTACGGTGAACACTCTAAAACGTCAGCATGTTCATTTAATGAACACGCAGTGTACTAGCCTCAATAGTCTCCTGGTGTTGGCGGTCTGCAAGCTTACCTACCCAGCCATGTACTCAGTAGTTACACAACAAACACACTGTTTTGTGTAGTAACCAGGTACACGACGTATACTTAAAAGTACATGGAAGGTACATAGAAAATTTTCAAATTCAACTTTTTTATAAATAAAACCTGAATGAATGATCCATAAATGAAAATAAGATTCAGGTTCTTAATACGCCGTTGGACATTTGAGGGTGGTGAACCTCATTTTTTGATGAACTTTGGCATAATCTGTGAGCTTTTGAGCTCAGAGTTTTCTTTTAAGACAATGATAGGGGTATTACTATTGTGGGAAGTACCATATCAGTTGCATTTAAATGTCTTTCATGTATAAGTTAGTTGGTAAAACTTTGAGTTTCTTCATTGGACAGTCCATATAGCTTGGTTTCATAGATTCATAGGTTGGGAGGATGGTTTTTTGTCTTACCACTAGGCACCTTGAGTATGAGAAGGTTTATGGTGGGGAGTTTGTAAGAAACTGTGTTTTTAGGACTCTCATTTAGAGAATAAACTTAAATTTTTGCATTCGAATTATTATGAGGGGTAAAATGGTCTTTATAATCTTTTATATTGTCTCGAATAATTTTTTTGACAACTATGTTGGTCTTGGAATAACAATTTCACCCTAGTACTGGAGTTTTAAGGAAATCTAAACCGTTCAAATTTTAATGGAATAATTAATAATTAATATTATTAAATTAAATATTAATTAATTTTTTTAGTTTTGTTTAAAAATAACCATTAAAATTATCATCATATAGAGATTATTCTTGCACCGTTGAGTCATGAAGGGGGAGTTTATCCTTGGTGAGGCATAAACTTGAGTCGGGCATCGGGGCCGGCCTGAGCCCCTTTTTCTTTTCTTTATTTTCTTCTTTTATTTTCCTTATACTTCGTTCCTCCTCCTCCTTGTGAATTCCTCTTGTGTGATCCACCTTTTCATAAACTATGGGAGAAAATTGGAAATTGAAAAATATTAAAATATAGAAAAAAAAGAGAGGAACTATTTCAAAGTTCTCGACGCGTTGAGTTGGTGTGTGGCATCCATGGATGGTGAAATCAACAGATGCTTTGGTGGTTTCCACCTGAAGGTAGGTACATTTTCCATTTCACCATAGATTCTATTTAAACTTTTTTGTTTCATGTTTTTAAAACTTTTTTCTTCTTTCTTGTGTCTTGTTAAGGCCGGATTTTTTGTTTCAGTGGAGAAAACAGGTGTTTTAGGCGTTTTGAGGGTTTTCCAATCGAAAAACCAGGCTACACACCATGTCTTCCAGGGAACCATTCCATGTTTTCTTCCCTTTTGGGAATAAGAATTTTTACTAAGTCAACACTGTGTACTCTAAGTACACATCGTGTGGTGTCATTGCTGTGTGTCCAACCATGTGAGAAAGAACACATGTTTTTTGTTTTTAAATAGTTCACATTATGTACTTTTACATAAGAAGACCCCCTATGTTCTGGACTTGTATATGTACACATCCAGGTGGATGGATAACAGTACATGTCATGTATTCTAAGGTAAACATCATGTAATTTTTACGACAGAGTATTTTGGGGTATTTTGTTCCCTCGAAGTCAGAACTCATAGTGTGAGTAGTCTATTCTGATCATTTTTTTGGAGTAAATCACAATGGTGGAATACTAATGACATTTTGAGGTTATCTTAATGGGGTTTTGCTATTTCAATATAAATGGATCAGTTCTTCCTTTGGTTATTGAGTTCAGTTGTAACCTGAAAGTGAGATTTGGCGTGTATGATAGGATGGGTGTTCGAACCAACTTAGTTGAGACCTTTGAACTAAGATGTGCATTGATCTATCTCTCATAACTTATTATTTTGAGTATGTTACCCTTGTGAGATGGGGCCTTATGGATAATGTTTCCATGAGAACATATGCTTCCATGGGCCCCCTGAGGGATACCTTTTCTTATGTACTGACTTAGGGAGTCCCTTGTATGATCTCTCTACAATTTTTCCTTTTAGTGGATCCCTATTATAGGATTCCTCTATTTTTTTCTTTCGATAATCTGATGTAGGATTACTCCATTACTCCTTTTGAAGGATCTTGCGTAGGATGCCTTCACTCATGTTTACATAGAGGATCCTGAGTAGGATTCCACATCAGTGATTGACTTTAGGAACCTGGTGGGTACCCTTGGTTTGACAGACCATGAGCTATTACGTTGTGTTTATGTAGATGTGGTGTTCAGGTGTCACCTAGAACCCAAACCAAACTATTAAGACCATGGGGTTATGGATTTAGTATTGGGTTAGGCATTAAGGCCACCCTCACTCATTTTTTTATGGCTGAATTCATTATCCTGATGCATCAGTTGTTAATAGAGGCACTTCTTAGTTGATGGCTATTGAGCCTTATGCAGGGAAAATTTCTTTATATTAGGATGCCCATATGTTGTTCCTCAGATCTGTATTTCTTATTGGGATACTCATACATGCTTACCTAAGATCCGGCATCTATGCCATGTTATTTATAATAATTTTTGTTTACCTAGAGGTACTATATAGGACTTGGATGTTGAGCCTAAATGTGTATATGTATATATCGGGATGGATGTGTTGTTGGGATGAATAGAGGTGATCCCTGATATCCGATTATTAATCCTTCATTTATTTTTTCCAAAGGACCATGAGATCCATTGAGAATAAAGACTATGGGGGATTCTATTTTATTTACATAGGATTGTGAGAGAATGATTGTATTTGAATGACCAGATGGGTTCAGACTATGAGAGATACCTAGGTGGTCATATAATATGTTGGACCCATGGGTATTGACTGTGATAGCTACACAGATTTTTTTATACTTTATATGATGCTATGTTAGTCTGAGGGGTATTGACTATGAGAGCTACCCATATGTCGTTAGCCTTTACTTGGTACTATGTTGGACCCTGGGGGTATTCACCATGAGAGTTACCCAAAGGTTGTTACAATTTTTTTGTATGCTATGTTAGACTTGAGGGGTTGAGACCATGTGAGCTACCCAGGTGGTCATGTGCTATGTTATACCTAAGGGGTTCAGATCGTAAAAGTTTCCCTAGTGGTGATGCGTGGTGGGGAAGACTACACTCTTCTTGTCCCTTGATCAGAATGATTACATTCTTCCAGATCAGTTATGGGACCCCATGGTTGTCGCATGTAGTCTCACCAGATGTCCAGATGTTTTTCCTATAATAATTATTCATAGGATTGACCAACGGAATACGATATCCATTTTTAGTGTTTGGAGGCGAGTACGGGTGAACCCAGCTGGAGGAAGAACATCCCCCTATGGTGACGTAGCCTTCTTAGGGATATAATTCCAACATTGGCCAAAGTCGGTACATGTTGATGGGATTATGGACCCAGGAATTGACATAATGATACACGGCTTATGTGACACAACTTCCAGCTCAATTCTCGTGAACAAGATGTCCAGGTGATTGGGATTATGGACCCAAGGATCAACTGCTGATGTGATTTCATGCTATTTGATTTACATACTCATTAATATTCATATTTATGTCTATGTGTATAGGTATGGGAAGATACATGTATAAGTATATAGATATGGACATCCATGGTGGAATTTTCCTAGTTGACAATGATTATAGACCCTAGGTTCAACTGTGGTTTCATGTCTGGTTTACTTTTTTTGTTGTGTGTTCTAGGTTGGATGAGCACGTTGTTGTTGTATATCGTTTTAGGAGAACAATTATAGTTTTCTTGTTGGGATTCCCTATTGAGATTATTTCTCACCCTTACACCTAAACCTTTGTGTATGTGAAGACCATATGTATTCCTTTAAGGATGATCACGAGTTTCATGGTAGAAAGTGAAGTGTCCCAATGTTTAATGATAAAGTGGAGCTTCTTGAGTGGTTCTACTAATCGCGTTGGTGTAGTTAGATAGTGTTAAGAGATCGGGTACGTCGGTTTTCTCAGAGTTAGTAGTTGAGACATGTAATTTTACTTTCATCTTATTTTTAACTGGTATCTATATGGTCGGCCCAGTGGGTGACCAGTTTTTTATTTTATTACATAGAAGTTCGAGATTTTACAACATTTTACTATTACAACTTTTTCTTTTTTTAGTTATTTATTACTTCTGCACTCCGTTTACTTTTTACTATGTATGATTCATAGTTATTTACACTGATATCTTACTATTGTATTATGGAATAGTCTCTCCACTATCACACCCTAGGCCCTCACTTCTAGATGGAATCCTCTAGTGTATTGTAAGGTGCGCTTGAGGCCTTGTGGGGAATCGACTCATAGCACCGGTTTAGTGGATTCCGGGTCAGAATGTTACATACTCTACTTATGGTAAAAACACTCACCAATTTACCCATTATTTTTCACTCCAAATATAAGATCCTCAATTATATAGTGATTTCTTATCTCAAGGATCCCCCAAATGTGTCTTCATTCTTCCAAGGTTCCATCCTCATATTTTACAAACAACTCATCTAGGTTAGAGAAATCTCTACTTCTCTTTTCTATTCAAGTTCCATTTTTATGTGGTATGTATTCTCATTTCCAAACTATTTTAATATTTTTACTTTATATTTTCCCATTATTGTAATAAAATTATTTTATCAATGTGATTCCCTTGTCTCCTCTCACTTTATCCTTTTCAAAAACAATGTTTTATACTCATCGTGCTATCGATTTTACATGTCCAATTTCCCTCTTTCACATGTGGAATTATTTTTTCCTTTTTATTTGAAGACACACAGTGCATTTATTTTTAATGGGTATTCAGGTATATTAAAAAATTATTTTGTATTTCGGTATTTACATATATTAATCCCACATTTACTTTCATGTGATAAAAATGATGTAATTATCCTATCTTAAATCTCTTTTGTTTTCCATGATTATTGATAATAAATTAATTCTTTATTCTCCATGGGTTATTTTTGAAATGATATATTATGATATATGTTGATCACATGATATTGATACTTATTATGTGTATTCCCTAATAGTGCTCCAATGCATTGGGAAAATAATTTAATCTTTAGAGGTGATATGTTTTATGGTACCTTGGTGAATAACCTCGGTAATTTTCATTTACAACACCTTAGTGAGAAACCTTGGTCATATGGTTATGAATATCTCGTCTAATGTTTTATCCACATTTCCTTGATATAATTATTTTTGTTGTTATTATGATATGCCTCTTTCCCATGCCTTATAGTTATGATTAATGTTTTTTTGAGATGTCCCATGATCAAATGCTATATGTCTTTCTTGCTTATTAACTTACTGGGCATCACAATCACCCTTTTCCTATGATGCGTGTCCCCATTATATGAGATGTTGAAAATGTAACTTAGGGTGAACCCATGAAGATGTATTTAAATTGGGGTTTAGAATAATTTTTTATTCTTTCATATATTATTCACCTTATTTCTATGAAACTAAACAATAAAATACCCAATGTTTATAACATGTAATGATAAGATTTGTAATAAAGATGAGGGATTCCATATAGACTATTGAATGTTGAAAATTAGTGAATGTCCGATATGGAATATTTATTAATCATTAAAGATAAAATCAACTTGAATATTCTTCCTTAGATAACAAATGTTTCAATTTAATTAGTTTAGTATGTTCTTGATTCATCCACCTAATAGTTTCAATTCTAATTGGCACTTCAAATAATAATTATTTCACTATTTATAAATGATATTTTTTCTGATTATATCCTTGACAAAAGTGTCCACCTATTCATGTATGAATAATTATTATATAATTCATTGATTTATCTTTTACGTGGCATGTTACAAAAAATCCATCTAATAGTTTGATTCCTTCATTATATGGAGGTCTCTTTCTTGAATCACTATTTTCACACAAATTACTAAAGTTTATCAATTCAGTGATTCCAAACATCAAAACCAACCACAACCAAACCATGTAATTTTTAGAAATGACATATTACTTACCATTGTTCAATATAATTGAGTTTTAGTAATAATAAAGAGGAATTGGCCCTAGTGACCATTCCACACTACTCTTCGATTTGTTTCACGGATAGACTCAATTAATGTATCCCACACTGATGCATCACTTTTTGTAGGAATGACAGGATCAACATCGTTGACGTAAAAATTGATTTATGATATTAGGAGTAGGTTTTCACTCTCTTAAATATAAAGAGGGTATGAATGGGATAATCCCACATGCTATCTAGGGTGGTTTATTATAGTGTCATATACTTCATGAACTTATTCCACAGTAATTTGGTGTAGTAGATATGATGGATAAATACTGTTGTCATCTACTAGACTATCTTCCCTATAAAATCATTTGGGTAGGGATCTATCTAATCTTATGTAAAGCCTTGTGATTTTATAGTTGAAGAGTCAATGGAAAAAAATTTGATTTCAAACCTTTCCCCTAACACACCATCATCAACCAAAATTATTGAATGACAATAGGATTTTTTTTACTATAAAATATAGTGGAAGGCAATAGAGAAATTATCTATAGACACCTGAACTAATAAAAAAACTTATATAGGGATTAATATATTGAGTGAGGCTCAAATATGGCAATATTATCAAATATAGATATTAAATTAACAACCCATAAATAAAAGATAAATTATTTCTCATCATGAGTGACATCAATATTATCGGTGACCATCCCAATGGCTGAATCATAAGGAGCAATGGTCAAGAAAAAATGATCCCATAATTTCTTGGTGACCTACATTACAAAGAGATACATTTTAAAAATTGTTGCAATATTTAGTAGTATGGGTTGATACATTGATTGGAGAAATGATTTATTACTCTAATACTCATATCACAAGATGAGTTCTACCACCCAACCATAGGATAACTAATATGATCTATGTTGACAAAATATATGGTAAACATATGCACAGACATGAATTTTGAGGATGGTGGGTGATAATTGAGCCAATAGAACCACAATAATCATGGTACAAACACTAAAACAAAATCAGGAATCACTAGAGGGTATGTAACACCCTATGATTTCATAAAATATTTTTTTCTTTCAGTTAAATTTATTCTATTAGATAACCTACAGTAAACACAACAATAACAATAAATGAACCAAAATATACTATTAATATATTATTTTATCTGATAGTTTCAAATTATAAATTAAATGGTAAGGTATATATATTATTCACAAATTTATGAAATATATATAAATTTATTGTTTTCTTCAAAATGTATTTTTACAACTTTTATGATAAATTATTATGATAAATTTTTATAAAATTAATAAAATTTATAAAATTATCTTAATTTTTTAAATCATTATATGTAAATTATATTAGGATTAGGTTTTGATAATTTTCTTAAATGATGGATTTTCTAGTTAATATTGAATAATATTGATTATTTTGACAAATTTATTTTTTTACAATGATGTAAAAAAGTTAATTTTTGTTTTAAAATGATTTAAAATAAAATTATTTCTATTATATTAAAAAAATTTAGTTATTTTCATTGGAATCAATTTTATGTTTCTATTTAGTATAAAAACATTTTTATACACCAAATGTATTTTCCTAAAATAATGTTTTTATGAATGAAATGTGTTTATGCCTAAATAAACTATATTTAAAACCATTTATGATTAATTTTAATTAAATTTATATAATATATACTAAAAATGTTTTTACAATTCATCGAGTATTTTATTAGTCATGGGATAAGAATAAATTCAGTTTTATTTTTAAAAAAATGCGTTTTTAAACAGTTTCCGTTAGGTTTTGTCCACTTCGTAAAAAAATTATTTATTTTAATTATTGTTTTCTATTTTGATAATATTTATTTAATATTTAGAATATGTATGTCAAAATTTAGTAAATATACACCTTTTATTTTTGAAACATGAATAGTAACCTTGGTAAAATTTATCACCCCAGTAAAGAGTAAATCAAGTTAATCTAGGTTGAAACAATGTGATAAAGTTGTTGTTTTTAATCATAATTATTATTTGATTATTTAAAATTTAACCTAATAACCTCATTCAAAAAAATTATATTTTTAAAAGAGATGTGTTACAAAAAAGGACCTATATGTTATTTAATAAAATAAATGTTACATAATGTCACTCTCTTAGTTTCAAATGTCTCTTATTTGTCCACATAGAGAAAAAAATGTTATGAATGAATAAAATTGTTTATTATGATATTAATTAAATTATTATAATTATATAAATTTCTTTTTAATTTTATAAATTATATAATTACCTAATATTCTTCTACAATGAAAATTCATATTTTGGTCAATTAATAGAAAAATAAAATAAATAGTTTATAAAATATTAAAAGTTACATAATTTTAATGATATAATATCAAACACAAATTTTATATATCTATATAATATATTTTGAAGGTTTTAAAGAACAATATTCCAAATATACTTTTATATTGATTTATTTAAATATAAATTAAATGAATAGTGTTGAAAATGACATTAATGGTTTTTCTAATAAATATTATTTTATTGAATGATATAAATCCCTAAAAATATTATATTTTTCAAAATAAAAGTTATAAGGTTTTAAAAATGAACCATTCTCTATTTATGTGTCTCTTTTCATTCTATAATAACATTGTTAACCCTTAATGGTGGTAATACATTAATGTTATGGTATTTGTAAAAAGGGATAACAAAGGGTTAAAACAAAATGAGAAGTTTTAAAATATGATCCAAGATTGTAAAAAAATATAATAATGGGGGAATTAAACACCTCATAATATTATATTTTAATAATATCAATTTATTTCTATTTTAACATAAAAATTAAATTATATTAATTGAAAATTTTATGAAATTCAAAGAGTGTCGTGCCCTTCAATTATAATAGAGAACCCCTCCTTTCACTTGCTCTCATCACATTGAGCTTCATAAATAGAAAAACATATTCCATGTTCTATTATCTACTCCCATATACACATTATATATATTTATTCCATCCCAAATGAAAAATCCTCAATCCCTTAACATGATATCTAATGGGTTTATTTCGAAGAAGAGGTGTACAACTTAACCGATCACTTTATTTTAAATTATTATTTTAGCTCATATTAATATGTATTATTATTACTAAAATATTATCTTGGGTATTATAAATATAATTTAATGTTATCATCATTATTAAAAAACCTTTATCCACCTTTTTTTCATCAAATAGGAACCGAAAATATCATTCATCCATACATATGGCTTACTGTCTCCATATAGAGATAGAATTCATTTCTCATCACAAACTTTTAGGGATACGTATTATAATGGATTTAAAATTTATATATTATACTTATTAAATAATTATACTTATGAAATTATATTTTCAAGTCCACCATCTTACCTTCCAAACCATTGTAAAATGATAACGTCAATCTGACATACGTAGGAAGTACCATCATGACGAAGTGATGTGATTTTTTTAATCTATTTTTATTTTATGGTAATAATAATGGATTTAATTAATATATATTATATATATGATATAATAGTTATTATTTAATTTTGATTAATTATTTAACTTTCTTCTGTTCCATCTTTCAAAAAAATAGAAATTGCATCATGAATATTTATGGCCTACCATCTTCATAAATGGTTTATTTCACATTTATATATCTATATTTTATGAATTCCTATAAAAATATATATAATGAATATATATGATCTTTATATAATTATTTATATTTTTGAGATGATGGAACCATGATAAAAATACAACAACCAAAATTGATGAACCAGAACATTCATGAAACACAAAGTAAATATTACACAGAATTGTGATTTTAATAAATAAGTGTAACAAAATAATTGATAAAAGGTTATGAGTAAATAATATATGGAATTATATATATAATTAAGGTTCTGAAAAATATGCACAATAAATTTATATTTATTATATAGGATTTTCCAATGTGTACAAAGGAAGTCAGGACAAAGGTAAGAGATTTTTGTCCCAATTTTATTTATTCTCGGGAACTTTCCCTATAAACCAATTTTATATTGTATATCTTTCATACATTGACCATGAATATTTTTATAATTGTTATAATTAAAATTATGGGATATAAATTTCTATTTAAAATTATTTTCTATATGTGTAATTTGTTTTATATGTTACCAAGGTGGTAATGGTTTTATATTACAATCTCTTTGTTTAACGAGATTGTTTTGCAGTATTTTTCTAATGATGTAATATTTTAATTTATCTATCATGAAACTCATTAATTCAACACTTACATGTTTATTTCTTAAAAATAAATCTTTTTTATTCATTTTCCTCACCTTATGTTCTTAATAAAACCAAAATATGTTTTAACAGAAAATCAGATTTGTTTCTCTCTCCGATTAAAAATCAATTTCTTTCATTACCATGTATTCTAAAAATAGTTTAAAGAATGTTTTTAATATATGAAACCAATAATTTAAAGTTATTTTTATAAAAGTTTGATTTTTTTTAAAAGTGGGTCAGATTAAATCTTCTTTTCATTTTCTGAATGAGGTATTTTTTGAATTCTTTATATAACTTTAAAATGAATTTTTTCCTTTAAATAATACCTCAAGAACGAAATTTCGTTCCATCATGACCACTCCATGATTTAAATATTAATTTAAAATTTTCCATTGTGATTTTAAAATAAAAAAATTTCGATAATATTTTGGAAATTTTTAGAATTTAAATAATTGATTTGAAAATGAAAATGTTATTTTCTCCAAGAATGTTTTAACGATTTTTAATGGTATTTAAATTACTCAAAGATAATAACCCTTGATTTCACATATGATTTATTGGGTATATTATCTAGGGGTAATATTCTTGTTCATCTAATGGATGGTTTATTTTATGTTTCTTTTGAATCTCATTCCTTATCCATGGGTTAATGTATAATGAAATAAGTAAATATTTGTGAAACCCTTTCCTTTTACATAGGTTAAGAAATGTTGAAATGTTTATGAAACCTATTGATCTTCTGCGGGATTTATATAATGATTATTTTTTTATATTATAGTAACGATATTTATAATTTCAATTATGTGACAAGTGAAACCAATATCTCCTTCTAATGTAGTTGGTAAAGATTTATATAACACCAAATAAAAGAGGACTAGAATGAGGAGTGAACCCTGTTTAATAAGGGCCTTTGTCCACTATGATAGTCTTTAGAGTGAACCTTGACTACTATTATGGTTTATTGAATTAACCCATTTTACTATAATGGGTTTGTTGGTAATCCTTGTCTATTAAGAAAATTATTTTATATGATTTTGTGTATGAAAAAAACATAAGTCTTATACCAATGTTATACTTTCATGGTCCTTATTCTTTGATTATTTTATGATTCATGTCTTATTAACTACAATGAATTATTCCATGACGTAGTATTATAATCTATGATATGTAGGATATGATCATAAAATGTTATGCTCATGTTCTAATCCCTTCTGTTCATGTTTGTTGGATTAGAGGAGTTCACGATGGCTAGAATATGGGTTGAATTATAGTCTAAAAACATTAAGTTATTTAAAAATAAAACCTATTTATAGCATTTATCAGACTAAGAATTCAACTTATAATCATAGTAACATTTATAAAATTCAGTTTATGTATTTTATATCAAATTATAAAAAAATTTATAATAACATAATTTTCTTTGATAATTGCACAGTTGAAATAAAAACAACTTGTAAAAACAAGTAAAATAAAACATTAAAATTTTATTTAGTAAACTAATATAAGATCAATAAAATTAATAAAAAACATTAACATTTTGTTAAAATGAATTAAAAACCCTTGATTTAATGAGTCCACAGTTTAAACCAAAATTTCATGTGTGACTTTATTCAACACAAATTATTCGATCATAGAGATCAGAATCAAATTTTTTCATATCCCAAGAAGCCTTCGATAACCCTGATTAGGTCAAGACATAATCCAATCCCCAAAATCACTTGATCATAAATTCTATTAGACATAGAATAAAATTTAAGAAATGTTTTTAAAGGATTTTTTATTCCTCACATGTAATCCTTAGATCATAAAACTCTCTAAAAGAGTAAAAATAAAAATTCAATTTGAAGTTACAATAGATAAATATTTGGATGGATTGAATTCAAAAATTCATCATCTCCTATATCCTAAAATTCAGATCTATTTATATTAGATCCTATAATAGAATTATTTATTTGATTCTTGAATTTGGTTGCATTTTACTCATATGATCTTTAATTGGAATCATAGCAAATACATCTTCATTCGATGTAATTTCTAATAGCACCAGTACAATGCTGTAAATTTAATTTTGACTGATCAATTTATTTTTTAATAAAATTATATAAATTAATATTTTTATGGAATAAAACATGTTATTTTGATATGATATTATCATTCACAAAAATATAATATATTTTTTCACACTGATAGGTTAGTTCATGTTATACAAATAGACTGAATATTGTCATATAAAACAAATATATTTTTCAATCTGATTGACTATTATTTAGTTAGTCTGATGGATTGGAATTACTTTCATCCAATTAACTATATATTAGTTAATCTTATAGACTACAATTATTTTAATCTTAGGGACTAGTCTTTTTTCAGTCTAATTGATCAGACTTTAATCAGTCTGATGGATTGGAATGGTATAGAAAGTATATATTCCATTGTTAAGAAATATTTATATGTTTAGTTGAATAAATTTTTTTCCAATAAAATCTAAATACTTTGGAATGATAATGTTATAAAAATATAGTTTTTATGAGTGTGTTTTGATTTTCAAAAGAAAGTATTAAAAGGGAGGAAAGATAACTTTCAACTCAATAATTTTCACATTTTGAAAAGCACAAAACAAAACACTTAAAGATAAAATAATGAATTTAAAATACATAAAGACCATTATTAAATAATTATTCTCTCATTATATTTACTTTATCCCAAATTCTTTAGGATTAAATTTTTGTTAAACAAACTAATTTTGGAAGAAAAAAAATGATGACTTCTAAATAATAACTCCCATAATAAGATATTCTAAAAAAACTTATTTAATAAAATATCCCAAAAAATTAAATATCCCCCTTTAAATAATTTTTCTAAATAATTATTCCATAATTAATCCTCCAAATACTTATCCCCTTTTAATAATTTCCCCCTTTATCTTTCTAAAAATGAAAATAGAAGGAGGAACGTGCCTAAAAATTTAATGCTATCAAATTTAAAAAACCATTTATGAAAGATAAAGATTAGTCCTAAATATAATATAGAAAGAACATTCATACAAACTTAATTGGAAGAAATTCAATAAGATATGTATATGGAATAAAATATTACAATTCATTCAATTTAATAATTGTTTGAATATTACAACACCAACATGAATTCGAATAAATGATGATTATACTTATATAACTTATTCCCATTAAAATTCATATTTTTGAACTCTTAATGATTATTATAAACTTCACATTTTGTTAAATCCATATTAATAAGCATGTATTCCATAAAATGAAAAATTTGAGACTCTTTTTTTAATATGTTAACTTATTCTAACATAGTCAAATTCTCAGAATTATCAGCTTACTAATTATTATATTCTTTACTTGAGAAATAAGTCCTTATCCCTCAATTATAAAATTTATTCATCCTAATATTCCAATTATAATTTGGTGTGATCAACAAATTCAGTATTATAAACAACTTTGGAGGATAACATATGAAAAGAATCTGTAATCTCTAATAAAATATTTCTAACAATATCAATTTGATTGTCATGAATCTTGAAATCTCTTTCGTTTTCCTCCATCCATATTAAACTATACTTAACCATTAATATTTTTACTTTTAAGTCATCATTAAAATCCTTGAACTGTACTTCATTATGTATAATTGTTTTAGATACGCGATTTAGGGCATCAGGTTTATCTTCCATTTTTACCTTCATTGGATGCTCTTCCATCAGAATTCAATATTTGGAAGAAATGCAATTTAATCAACCAACTTAATCAAACATTAATTGAATTATGTGAATCTATATTCTATTCACTGGTTGGATTATGTACCTTATGAATTATTTAAATACTTTGAGACATTAGTAACATATTTTCTTGAGGATTCAAGAGACACTTCCTCTATCTCTTTCTCATTTTCAGTTTTTTAAATTTCCTCTAAATAAATATTGTTGTCTTACTAGACATTCTACAATAGTTTTGTATGAAATTTTTTATTTTTAATTATTATTTCTGAACTCTATTCTTTTTCTGAAGCAACTAGATTCCCATTTTTAATATTTGAGTACTAAAAGATGATGATTTTGTATTACTTTCTCTTTCCACTTCTTCTTGTTCTATTTATTCTTCTAAATAAGTTTCTTGAAAATTATTCTATTTAACATTTTAATTGATAATACAATATTTCTTCACTACTGAAATAATCTTTTCTAGGAATATTTATAAACATTTTATCATTAGAAACTTTAGCTTGTTCTAAAATAACATTTTCAACTTCTACATCTTTTTTTCCATTATCAACAGAAACAATAGCATTAGAAGTACTAAAAACATACGGTTCTGAAATATATTGAGACAGAACGATAAAAGTATAATTTTTTTGGAAAATAGACTGAAGAGAAAAGATAAACCATTATCCTTCTTCTTCTATAGACTGGATATTTTTATGAGAATCCATTATAACCTTCAAAAAATTATCAAAAAATTTCAATGTGTAAAGTATATTATATTGTATTATCTTATTATATTTAGATTTTAAAACTTATTCAGTTTATTATTTCAAGGATAAGTCTTATTCCTTGTCTAAACCAAATTTTATATCTCTAATGTTCGTCTCTTGTTTTCTTTTCATCATCTGCTGAAACTCCATCATATATAAATTTTATTTTATTCATTGTCCTATGGGCGATGAAATAACTTTTCACTTTTCTTTAATATTTATTTTATTTTTTTAACTTTGGAATCTGATCCACCTTTCACTAATTTACCCAAACAAATTCCACATTGGTATAAAAAATAGTTCCATCCATGAAATAGTTTTGTTACTTATGAGTAAAAATTTACCCATCATTTCCATATCTTTGTTCGTAGTCTTCATAAAAACAAAAAATTTATCAAAAACTTATTGATAAATCATGGAAACATGAAAATCCATTATATTATTTCACATTTCTATATTTATTCAATAGATAAGAAAACATATTTCACTAGATTTTTTCACCATGTTTATTATAAAATACATGATGAATATGTTTAAAAACTTTATGGTTTCCCAATCACCCTTCCTCATAATTTAGTATCCCAACATCTACTATGTAGAAACACTTATTTATGATATCAAATGGTAAATTTTCCTTAAAATTTCATATAAAGAAAAAAAGATGTTTTAGCCTCAGTAATCTTAAAATATTCTTACATTTCTAGAATATTATGTTTTGCTAAATAATACACTCCATTTAATGGAACATTCAAATGTTTTGAAACTTATTTGATAGTTATCTTTTAAATCACACAAAATAGATTAATAGTTATAACTTCTATATTATCATCCATACTTAACTCAATAGAGGAATAATTTTTCTTTCAATGGATAGGTAATGAAGATAAAAGTGTTATTTATAAAAACAAGGAATCTCCCACCACTAAAATCAAAAAATATCATTAAAAATTGAATCACTTATATCATACCATTTCTTCTCAATAAACCTTTATTTTACAATTTATCGGGTTTCTGTATCATCATGAGTAAACATCTTTAAAAAATGAACTCCCTTAAAAGATATAATTTGATGAAGTAGATTAAGATTGGATGAATGTAATACAATATGACCGGCCAAGAATTAGAGGGTTGAGAGTCGTCAACCATTTGAGAAACATATATGGGATGAGGTGACCCACTCGTGCACTTATATGTACGATGTTATGATTCAACTTACTCACATATGATGGTTCAAACTCAATCTCAAATATGATTTGATGATCGAGAATTTTTCTCATAAGATTTAAATAAATTTTTGGAAATTTAATTGTTTTCTTGAAGAAACATTTATCGAAACTGTGATTTTTATGTAAAAATTAAGCTAAATTTAAAATATAAAATTTTATAAGATGTAAAATAAATTTAATCTAAATAGAATAGATAAAAAATAAATATTTAATATTATAAATTTTATTTAAGAGAAAAGCTATAACATTATATAGAAAATTAATTCTGATATAATGTTCTTATTGTTTTTTAGAAAATACAATAAAAAAGATAAACTAACGCTTTTTGAATTAAATCATAAAAAATTGAATTTTTTTTATTAAAACTAGAAAATTTTCAAAAAAATAAAAAATCCAAAAAAAATTAGAATAACTAATATTTCAGATAAATAACTACATATGTACCCCAACTTCTAAAATGACTTCATTAATTTAAAATTATTTCAAAAAAAGAATTATATATGGATGATCATTTATATTTACTATTCATATCTTTTGTTTAATATATTTAAATCTTTTAGAACTAAGAGGCTTAGTAAAAATATCAAAAAGCAGTTTTTTTTATGCTGAATTGTAAAATTATATCTCTTCTTTGTGTGTGGCCTTAAAAAAAGTGGTGTATTATACCTATATGTTTTCCTCTTGAGTGATGTGTTGAGTTTTTAATTAAATTAATAGAACTTGTCTTATCACACAAGATTTTATATTTACTAAAACTCATGTCAATGTCAATGAGTGTGTGTTTCAATCACAACACTTGATCTCAACCACTTCTAATGGCCACATATTTGTCTCACATAATGGAGATTTCCACTACGTTTTATTTCATAAAATTCCGAGACACAATAGCTTATCTTATGAAATGAAATGTTTTGGAAGTACATTTTCTATCTATTTTACATCCACCAAATTATGTATCTAAAAAAATCAAAATAATTTTTAGAAGAGTAAAATAAAGCTAGATCCATAATAACATTAAGAAAATGAATAAATCATTTTACATCATTAATATGTGAAACTTTTGGATTATCCTGATATGGTAAACACAAAAAACCTAAACTAGTGAATTTAAATTACAATATGTTATGTATAGTAAACTTCTAATAATTCCTCTAAATATCCATTAATAAACTATTTTCCAAGAATCAATCAATATCTAAAGTATTTTTTGATTTTATAGGATTAATAATACTTTTTCTGTTAAGATATCCATTTTAAAAAAATGTAATTTATATACAGATTATTAGGTATAACAGTTACTTTTAGTTTTTGTGAATTTAAAAACCTATAAAATTAGTATGTTCTATAATATTTCTCATTTGAAATAGATATTTCTAAAGATCCTAAAAGGAATCTATTAATAATTTTTTATTTGAACAAAATATAATTTCATCGACATAATTTTGGAAAATTGTGATGTTTTTGGAATGTTATTTTTTTAAAAAAATTGGATCTATAACTTCCTTAGAAAATTTCCATTATAACAAAAATCCAGTTAACCAATAATATCAGGATCTAGGGATTTGTATAATTATGTAATGTACCTTTTCTTGTTTAAAAATATTATCTAGATATTTTTTTCTAAACCATGGGGTTTTTCTATATAAACATCATCATGTATATATCCATTAAGACATGACCACTTCATATCCATTTGAAGTAGTTTAAAATTAATAAATTCTTCACATGAAAAAATAATAAGAATAGAATCAAATATTTCTACTAGAGCATAAGTTTCATCATAATATATTTTTACCTATTGATTATACGCTTTTAAAAATATTCTATCATTATTTATGACTATAATTCCTTTTACATCACACGTATTATGGAAAACCCATTTTTCTCTAATTACTATAGTTTCTTTAGGACATTCAACGATATTAAAAAAATTGATTCATTTCATATTAATTGATTTCATATTGCATTTATTTTATTAATTATTCAACACTTAATGCTTCATCAAAATATTTAGATGAAAATTGGGATAAAATGAACAATGTTCGACAAAATATCTTAAATAAATTATCCTTCTAATAGGTTGATCTAAATCACCAATTAATTTTTAGTAAGATTATTTTTATAGATCAACTGATATATTAGGTTTATAAAACTCTATTCTTCAATAACATGTGGAAATTATTCTTGAGGTATAAATTAAAAAATATAGCCATTAGTTATTTCATTAGAATAATGTTCCAACAATTGTTTAAAATTCATTTTTAAAATATCATCTGCAGATGAGGGTTGAGATTGTACGAAATAATATGATTGGTTTATTTAAATTAAACAAGTATTGTTTATAAAATAGTACATTTATATTTCTTAAAAACTACATAATCCATTCTAACTTAATAATAATCTAAAAATATTCCTTCATTGATCTTTAGAGAAATCATATGCAAGATATGTTTATTATTTTTAATTAATACATTTCATCAATAAAAATTTTGGTAAAAAAGTTTTAGATTTATTTTGGCACAAAAATGATACAGGGTTTTATTTATAAAAGGACATATTAAAACTTGATTTAAATTATAATAGGTAGTACTGACTTATTCACCCCAAAAGTTTTTAGAAACAAGGTATTCAATCCATCTGGTTCTTGTAATATATGAAGGTATTATATTTGTACATTTAGCTTCACTGTTTTATTAGGGAGTTCTAGGTGTACAAATTTAATATATTATAAGCTTTGTTCGTAAAAAAGTTTCAAAATAAAAATTAATAATTTATCTACCATAGTCCCTAAAAATAGTTGTCCATGATAGGGGTTTCTCATTTTTAACTCAGACTACACATATTTAACAATATAAAAAGGCTACCAACTAACCTTTTAGAAAATAGAAAAATATATATCTAGTGAAATCATCAACTAAAACATATTTAAAATATTTTCCAACAATAATTCCTATTCATGTAAGGTTGAATAATTACATGCTAAATGAATATAAAGCTTTATAAGTTGACACTTTACTAATATATTTAAAACATGACCCACGTTGAATTCCAAATTGAAAACAATCAAAAACATTTAAATTATCTAATGTAAGATATATTAGATATTTAATCAGTACTTTTTTAGAGAGTTTAGCTAATGTTAAAACATTATAGTATCATAAAATTCTATTTTTTAACCAATATTTCTATTCCATTAAACTAATGATAGCTATACATTGATTATTAAGGCTTCTATATTTAGTGTATTATCAGTCTCATATCGATTGTCAGAAAGAATAAATTCAATGTTTGAATTGTGAAAAATACATTTATCATTCATGAAGTTCACAAAATATCCCCCATGACATAATTTAATAATTATAATAAATTAATTGTTAATGAATAAAACATAAAAAACATTCAAAATTAAATCCTTTCATAGAAAAATAATATTTCTTATTTTGATAATCTCTCCCTGAGCACTGTTCCAAAAGGTAACTTTTCTACCATAAATTTTTATAATATTCTTGATTAAACCCTTATTTCAAATAATATTTTGGGAACAAACATAATCCTTGTACCATATTTTGTTTTTTGGTACATTTATTATTATCTGGTGAATATAAATATTATATTTTCACAACAAAAACCTATTTTGGTCCAGTATTATTCGAATGTAATATATCTGGAATCTAGAATTGTCTAAATTTTCTATATTGGAAAGATATTAATTATTTAGAAAAATATGATTTATTAAAACCTAGATATTAAAATCTATTTATCGAACATTTATTTTTCTAGTGACCACCACATTGACATTTCATGAAAAATGAAGCACTTCTCAAAACAAAGTAATTATTTTGAAAAATTAGTTTTTTTATTAAGATAACCCGTTTCATAGACTTATCTATGAGGTATAATTTTTTTCTAAATATTATCAATGTTTTGTTTTATGTAGTGATAAAATTTTATAAAAAAAATTTATACAATATATTTTAGATTTTAGTTTGACACCTAAATTGGTATCCTTAATGAACGTTGTGTTCAAATTATGTTTTTCCAAATCTTTTGATAAACTAGTATTTTCGAAATTATATTTCTCTAGATCATTTAAGGAATGATTTTCCTCAAAATTATTTTTTATATGAATCTTTTAAGATATTTTATATTTGAATAAAATGAGTATAAATTCTTGGATTTTTGTTAGAATGTTTTTCTTCCAGAATATCAAATTTTTTAGAAATTTTACAATCATCAATTTCTAATATTTTTTAAATAAATATACCTATTGAAAACATAGTATAGAATTATATTCTTTTAATTAGTAATATTTATTGTCTAAAGATTTAGATCTATTGTCTCTATAACTATCAGGGTAGTTTTCATTTAAAATATGATTGGTTAAGGACTCGATTGTTACCTTATCTAGTAAGTGGTGATAGTTCTTTAGAATATTAGCATAGAATCCGATATTCTTTCTATCCTCAATTCCAATATTAAATGATATTTATGATGAACTATATCCACTACTATCACTACAATTTTCTGAAGATTTCCTACTTTTCTTATTCTTATTATTGTAGTATTTCTTACAATTTTTATCTTTCATTCCTTTTCTTTTTTATATATGGGTAGTCATGTTTGTTATTTCCTATTTTCTTATATTCATAATAGGTGACTTTTGAAGAATCCTTATTATCACTTGTTTCATTTTTATTTTTTTATACATATAGTAAAAGTCCTTATTCCACACAATACTGGTCATAATTTTAGAAACATATGTTAATTCATTTTCAAACTATTCTGATGAACAACTATCTGATTCAACTAAAACCATATTTTTCATCCAATAATTTGAAACTTTATTAGAAAAATGAACATTATTATTAACATTATATATTTTATAAAAAGAAACTCCTCTAGTATTTTTCATCACATTTTTAAAATCTCTTTGTAATCTAGAAATAAATTTTATGAGAGGACCATTCAAATCAGTATGAGTCGGGTGTGTAATAATTTTCATATCATCTAAAATAGTTATTTTAGACTTCCATTATCTATTTATGATATATATAATATTTTCAAGTGATATATCATCTATATGATATCTATATCTAAGAGACTATATACTATTTAAAATTTTAATGAATCTCTGATGCATATTTACAATAGATTCCCCATGTAGGAAATTAAAATATTGATAGTTATCTTGAATCATTCTTCTTATAGTGTCAATGAATTTATATGTTCCAGAATATATTTTTTCCAACTTCTCCCATATACTGTTAGTAACTTTAGAAGTTTATATTTGACTATATATTTCCATTTTCATTGAACATAATATATTATTATTAACTTTATAATTTAACTAATATGTTTTTATCCTGAAATAATAAAGTAGAAACCTCATTCTTATGAATCTGGTAATTATCAATCAACATTAAAAAATTATGAAATCCATTAATAATAACATAGGTCCTCATTAATTCTCTAAAATACTCATAATCATCACCATCAATGATTGGTGATCTACAATGATTTAGATTTTTGAGAGTAATATCATGTTAACAAACAATCTTATATAAGAAATAACTCTTTCTAAATCTTAGAAATTAAATATAAAAATAGTTTATAAAAAATTTATTCAAAATTTAGAAACATTCTAAAAATAGAAAAGTTAAAAACCATATATTCAAGTAGAATAAGATTCTATAATACCAATTATTGGATCATTGACATTTATTATTTCACAAAGAGGTGGATGAATTATAGTTTAGAAATATTAATCTAATTATATATAAAACCTATTTATTAAATTTATTCGACGAGGAATACATAAGATGATTAATTTAACTTTTATCAGACATAGAGTATTCCCTATAAATCAATTTATATAAAAATTATGAATAAAAAAAATTCATTTTAAATTTCATAGTAGAATTAAAAAATATTGTAGAAACATGAAAAAAATTATAATGTTATTTAGTAAAATAATATATTATTTATAAATTAAATGAATATACATTAATATTTTCAAAAAGGAAAGTTAATACCCTTGAATTAAGGTATCCATAGTATAAACCATAGTTCTAGGTATATATTTATTCAATAGAAATACCTCGATCACAAATATTGAAATCATCTCTATCTTCCTATACCCGTAATCCCTCTATCATCTTGATATGATCCATCCATCTTCCTATATATAAAATCCCTCAATCGGAATCTCAGTCAGAAAAACATTCAATTGAAAATAAAATGTTTTCTTAGCATTTTATAATCCTAAAAAAAATCCTTAGAATAGAAACCTCTCTTAAATATTACAATGATAGTTGTAATGGGGATATACAAGAGAGAAATAATTAGATGGACGGAGTTTACAATATCATTAATTCTCAACTCCTTGAATTCACCTCAATTAATTGTCACTCTTCTAATGGTTGAATTTCTTGATAATCAGAGTTGAATGAAATGACCTCAGATGATCTTCACTTAAAAGCTTCACAAATTCATCTTCATCAAATTTTATTTTTTATAGCACCATTACAATGTTGTAAAATTTATTCAATATGATAGATATATTTATGATTCTAATTATAATCCTTTTTATTCAAATAGAGTAAAAACTTTTATTTTGATGGACTATCACCCTCACACTGATAGATTATAATTTGTCATATATATAGAATAAATTTAGTCATATCAATATACTAGATATTTTCAAACCAATAAACTATTTTTTTTACTCTAGTGGACTATTATTTAGTCTGTTTGATGGAATAGACTTTTGTCAATATAATGGAGTATATTTCATTCAATCTTATAGAGTAGACTTTAGTCAATCGGATGGCATATACATTGGTCAGTCCATTGGATCAGAGATTAATTTGTCTGCAAGATCATAAATGTATGTAATGTTTATATTTTTTAGTTTTGAAATATTTCTATCTTTGGTAGATTAATTATATTTCTATAAAATCATTCTAAAAACACTGTAAATATAAATTTAGTAATAAATAGTTTTAAATTGATTTTTATAAATTTTAAAATAAGGGATAGAAATGGTAGAAATTAAACCATTAAATCAACAAGTTTATTTGAAAATTATTATTAATATCTTCTTTTTTTACCATTACAGATCACCTTATCTCACCCTTTATTATATTTCTTTTCTATAGTTTGTGAATAAAATTACTAGGTATGATATTTCTGTGAATGGTTCTAGTTAAAACGAAATTAGTGGAAGACTGTGTAGATCTTTTATGAACAAGTTTTTTATGTTCCTATGTTTCTGAAATAACTGGACCTATATTATTTTGGAATGGATCATTATGTTGTGTAATGAATATTGAAAAAAAAAGATGTGATATCTTTCCCTAAAAACTCTTATTCATTGTATATTATATCGTAAAAAGTATTAGTTAACCTATGGAGGCTATGATGATAAAACTTTAGTGAAAACCCTAAGGATAAGTCTAAGTGCCAGATAGCATCCTAATGTTTTGGTAATGATCATGGATAACTAAGGTAAAATCTATGTTTTATTATATAAAAAATTGGGTTTCATTATTTATATATCCTATTATTATTTTTCACGATTCCTAACTATGATTATTATTTCTCTCACTATGCTTTTTAGTTTAATTTAATTGATGGAACTTGTAGGATTCCTGCTAAAGCTGACAGACAATGGAATGATTTTCCTCAGGAGAAACCAAATTAAATGGGAAGTATATGAAAAATGATATGAGTATTCCTAATTAGTTAACATGATATATGATTAACAACTATCACCTTAATCAAATCTCAGAATAAATAAGAAAGATATAGATAGAGTTGGATGAGATTTTGGTTGGTGGGGACTATCAAGGAAAAAAGATTTATTATTTTATATGTATAGAATGTGGGAATAGAAGACCAAGTTAATGTCTAATAAGAACAATAATATGATTTCTATGTAGAAATGAAGGTAATATAGAAATAAATGTTTTAGAAAAAATGAATATTTTAATGAAGGGAAATGAATATTATCCAATGGTACCCTATTTATTTCAATGTCTTATATATGGAGAATAAGTGAATTATCTAATAAAATTATCTAATACAAGAATTAAATCATAGTCTGAGGAAAGACCTATGATGTGAATGGATTTTAGTGTTTATGAATTATTATTCAATAAATATGTTTTAGAAATTTTATATCAATGATATTTTGGATATAAGGATAATGAAACTTCTAAATGTTGTTCTATAGTAGAATTTTAAAACATATTTTTATTATGGAAAAATTGATGATTAAAATTGTAGTCTAATATTAATGACATTGAAATTGATTTGTTGATGAAAATTTTATTTTGGTATTCTTAAATGATGTTTATCTAATTTTTTTTTGATTTATGTAATGGGTTCAATAGTTTGTGATCATATTATTAGAATAATTACCATGTTATTTTTTAGAAGAATACATATATATTTTTTCATTTTATGTTTACTTAAAATTTATGGATAATATTATGGTTTTATAATTTTATGTTTTATTATAATTTAAAATGTACCAAATCTACCTTTTGAAGTTTTTATTAATGGAATTTGGAGGTGATTGGAAACTTTTTTGGAAGAATACTCTCTTAAGGTTCAAAAAACCCTTTGGGTTAATATATTATTTGATATTAAGTTAATTATTGTCTATTATATAATAGGATTTAGATAATTTTTTTAGTTGAATGGTGATCTATTGGAAAGTAAATATTTTCATATATATTAATATTCAAGTGAATTATTACCATTCAGGTTAGTATTTAAATTTAATTCAAGATATTTTGATGTACTTTACATCACGTCAAGATTATATAGTGATTAATCATGGTAATTAATTATATTTGAGAAATGTTTAATTAGGATGAAGTAAATGTAACTGTTAGGATTAATATCTGATTTTAAATGAAGTATTATTTTAAAAGAATGTAACGAAATTGTTGATGATGTAATATAATGGGTATGATATAACATTTAGGGTTAATTATTATTTAATGTTGAGGTTATTGAGGTAATTTGGTATGTGTTATTATTTATTGATTCAAACCATGGATGTTATTATTAAGGCTTCAGAGATTAATGTTGTATTTCTTCATATAAATGTTTATAAAATATGGCAATTATCATAACTTGTTATAAAAATTATTTATTTTTATTAATGCTTAAATTAAAGAAGTATATTATTATATTCCTTTTTATCTGTTAGAAATTTTTTTCTATAAATATAACTTTTCTCTCTTATCAAGAGGAATTTTTACTAACCTAATTTTTTATATGGGTTTTCAACAATGAAAATTTCAAATGTAAAACCATCTGATCATTGAGAAGATTTTTTAATTGTTATGATGAAATTTATTAATAGAGGGATAATGTAAAAACATAATATTTTATGAAATAATTTTTTAAATTAAATGTAATTCCTTGATAGCTTGTGTTACAAAACACTATGTTTAAATGAACCACTACATACTATTAAAATATTATTTAGTTAGAAAGTTATATCACTTCCATTAAATTGTTGGGTATAATTATTATTAACTAATTTATAAAAAATATATATATATTTATTGATAAATTCTTAGTAAATGGTTACTCAATTCTTTGTAAAGACTTTTTATTCTTCAAAAAACATGTTTTATTCAAAAATGTTTTCTAGTGGTTTTGGGGGAAAATATTAGGATAATTTTATTTATATATTATAAATTTTTTAAAATGAGCATCATTTTTGGGAAACATATAATAAAATAATCATAGGATAAATTTATTATAATTTTCTAAAAAGATTTATTTTCCTGTTAATGTTGAAAAATATTGACTATTATTGAAAATTTTATTTTTTTAGGCTCATAGAGTGTTAAATATCATTTCAAAATGGTTTAAAGGTAAAATAGTTGCCTAATATTTTTAATAAATATAATTAAGTTCATTGGAATCAATTTTATTTTTGAATTTATTATAAAAACATTTTTATACGTTAAGAGACATTTTCCTAAAAAACTATTTTTATGTGTGAAATGTTTTTTTATCATAATATATTAAATTTAACAAAATTATGAATTAATTAAATTAAATTTAAATATTATATAACTAACTGAATTTTTTAACATTCATTTAACATTTATCTTGGAATGGGATATGAATAAATCCATTTTTATGCTTAAAATTGCATGTTCATAGAAAATATATTTTTGTTTTATTTTGTGAACTTATTATAAAAATAACTAATTCCACATAAAGGTTTATAATGAGATAAAAAATTTCCATATTTCAAATAAAGATTTTTAATTCTTCTAAATGAGTCCATTTTATTTTTTGTCAATATTAATAGTAATCGTGGTAAAATTTATCACCTTGGTAAAAGATAGATCAGTTTAATCAAGGTTAAAAACAAATGTAAAGGCCATAAATTTTCATCATAATTATTGTCAAATGAATATAATTATATAATTTTAAAATTATTATTTACATATAGTTTTTAAATGGATTGTTTTCCATGAAAATTACCAATATAATATTTCATGGAAAAAAGTTTGAAAAAGTAACTCTTTCAGTTTTAAATATCTATTATTTTAATTATCTTAGTTTATTAACAATTTTCATAAATTATGTTATGACCTTAAATTCTTGTGCAACCCTAAAATAATTATTTTTCAAATAAAAAATGAAATAATGTAAATGATATTAAAAATATTTTAAGTTTTTTTAATTTTAATGATTTAATATGTACCAAAAATTTTATAGATCTATATGACATATTACGGAGTTTTTAAATCATCATATTTGGAAAAAAAATTTATAATTTAAATTTAAATAAAATGAAAAAGGAAAAAATTACATTAATGATATTTTATAGTAAATAATATTTTGTTAATTGAATTAAAAATAATTAAATTATTTTATTTCGAAAAATTAATGTATTATTATTTTATACTTAAAACATGGTCTATTTATGGGTTATAGTTAATTTAATAGAAAATTTATTAAACCTTAAAAGGTAAAAAATATTAATATTACGGTATTTGTAAAAAGGGTTAATGAAGGGTTAAAACAAAAAGATAAGTGAACAAAAATGAGAAAATCATTTCCAAATTTTATTTTATGATATTATGTCAAATAATAATAATCAAAGATTCTAATATTATCAATTTTTAATTATTTTTATGTCAATGTTAAAATTTAATAATATAATATTTTATGAAATTCCAAGAGTTTGCCTACCTACAATTATAAAATAACACCCCTACTTTATCTTCTTAACACCATTTTGAGACTTATAGATTAACCAAAATATGCCATTTTCTCATATAAACTTCTATAAGAACATTATAGTGGTGATATTATGCCCAAAATACCAATGCTAAATCTCTTAAGAGGATATCTAAATGAGTTATTTCCAAGAAGAGGTAATCAACTTAACTTATCATTTCCATTTTAATTATTCTTTTTCCAATAATAAATATGTTATATTATTTATAAAATAGTAAAATATGTATGCTATATATAATTAAAGGTTATTATGATTATGAATGACCTTTATTCGCCCGCTTTCTATCGTATGAGAAATGAAAATAACACTTATGTGTATGTTCGAATTACCGTCTCCATGTAGAGATTTAATTCTTTCATCATCGCCATTTTTATGGATTTTTATTATGATGTTTTTTAAGTTTATATATGATAAAAATGAAGTAATTATACTTTTTTAATAGTAATATCATATCTATATTCTTACCTTACAATACACTAGAAATCAATAATGTTGATCGTGTATATGTGTAAACTACCTCCTCCACAAAGCGATGCGATTCATTTTACATTTCTATTTTACATTGATAAAAATAAATAAGTTTTTAATGGTTATATATGAAATATATAATATAATAATTATTTTTAAAGGTGATTTATGACTTATCTTTCTAATTTTTCATTCGTAAAAAATGGAATTAGTGTTCATGTGTTTGTATAACCTACCGTCTCCATGAACAGTGTATCTAATTTTTATCTATCTATGATTTTTTAATTAATATAAACATTTATATAATTAATATATATGAAATTTTGTTAATTTTTATAATTCAAAATATAATTTAACCCTAATCAAAATATAGGAATCAAAACATCTGAACTAGAACGTACATGAAAAATGAAGAAGATATCACCCAGAAGACTGATTTTAATAAATATTTTTTTAAAAAAGGTGATAAGAGGTTATATGTAAATAATATATGATAGGATATTTAATATTTATTTTTTAATAGATTTATATTCAATATATATTTATTACATAGGAGTTTCCAATGCGTATGAATGATGTTGGACCCACGGTATGGGATTTTCATCTCACTTTAATATTTGTGGTGCACATACCTTTTTAACAACTTGTTTATTTTTTGTGGTGTATATACATCCCATAAATTAATTTTATGATTATTATAATTAAAATTATAGTTATACATGACCATCTAATATTTTTTCTTTTATGGGGCGAATGATTAAAAAGTTTCAAAAGATGAAATGTTTTATGTTACAATATCATTGTTTACTGAGATTGTTTTGATGATTATATTTTTGATTATTAAATATTATGAAATACCTATCATTAAACTCATGAAAATTATGATCCTATGGTTATTTATTAAAAATTCATGTTTCCCTTTCATTTTACTCAACTTCTGTTCTCAATAAACTGAAAATATTTTTTTAAGGAAAATAAATATTATTTCACTATTCTGTCAAAATAAGTTTTTCTTCCATATATATGTTTTTATAAATGTTTTATAGAGTATTTTTACTATTATACTATAATTTATTGAAATAATTTTTACCTATGTTTTAATGATTTTACATGTTTACTTTAAAATTAAAAAATTTCCATAATATTTTTGATTTTTTTTTGTTTAGAATAATTAATATAACAATGGAAAGGTAATTTTCATAAAGAATGTTTTAATGATATTTTAATAGTATTTATATTTATCAAATAAAACAACCATTTATTTCACTTAGATTTTACTAGGTATATGATCCAAGGAATTTTTCACTATAATTTATCAATATGGTTTATTTTAATATGTTTATGAAACCCATTCCTTTTCTGTGGGTTATGTTATGTTGAAATTTTTAAGAAACCCATTCCTTTTCCACTAGTTATGCTATAATTAAATTTTTATGAAACCTATATCTTTTCATGGGTTATGATATGAAGAATTTTATATGATATTGTAAAATAGATATATATACATTTAATTATATGATGTGTTTGACCTCTATCAACCTCCAATGAATTTGTTAAATATTGATATCTTTTGTAATAAATAGGACTGTAGTGGGGAGTGAAATTAGTTGAGTAAGATAATTTGCCCACTATGATAGTCATTGGTGTGACCATTGACTATAATTACGGTTTTGAGAGTGAAACCATTCATATATGATAACCTTGGTAGTAATTATTGACTGCTATGGAAATTATTTTCTATGCTTATATATATTCCATAAACATATGAATTGTGCTCTTGTTATTCACTCATGGACCACATTTTTTTGATTCCCTTTGGATTCATGTCTCATAAACTATAATGTTTTATTCTTTCAATTAATGTTATGATCTATGATATAATTCATTTTCTATTACCATCATTCATGGATTGTAATTATAATGGTTGTAATATTTATATATGATACTTTTAATTTTATTATTCATTAAAATTAGAATATCATATCTTCCTTCTAACCTTCCCATCTGCTGAAAAATTATACCATTGGTCGTGCATATGTGTGGACTACCTTCCCCACGATGCGATGTCATTAATTTTTCACTTTTTGTTTATATTTATGGTAATAAGGATAGATTTAATAAATATATATTCTATAATAATTATTATTTAAATTAGTATTATTATTTATCTTTCTTTTAATCCGTAATTCAAAAAGTGAAAATAGGGTTCATGCATAACTCTTTAATATGGAAGCCTCATTTGTTCTCCTCCTCCTCATCCTAATTTGTATCCTTACCTCTCCTCTCCCAAGTGACCTTCAGTGTCCCTCATTCCTTCTTTAGGGAACCATAAATATCCATCCATCCCCTCATTAGGAGACCCTTCCCTCCTCATGTGGCCTTCAGTGTCCCCATCCCATCCTAAGGTGAACTTCGATGCCCCATCCCCTTCCCATATTTCTCTCTCACCCAAGAAGGAAGTGACCTCCGATCTCCTCCAACGATATCCTATATTTCAATCATTTTACCTCAAATAGTTAATGAATTATTATATATATATACTATTATATTTCATTTTAATCAGTTTGATTCAATTCCATTTATCTTACATTTGTCTGGTTATGTTTGGTTCACCTCTATTCTATGAGCATTTGTTTCTTTTAATTTGATATAAATAATTTTTATACAATAAAATTTTATTATTATTATTATTTATATTTATATTTCATTTTTTAAAATTTATTATTGTTCCGGTCAATGTATTGTTGATGAATGTTTTTACTATTTTTTTCAAAATTTGTTTAAACGACGTTGGTTGGATATTTATTTACATTTATTAATATATTTGGTTTTGGTTTTTTTAATTTGGTTTATTTTTTTTATTTTGACTCATCTTGGATCAATTAAATTTTATTTTCATGAGTCTATATCCTATTTTTGACATTATTATATTGAAATTTATTTGGTTTGATTATGTTTAGTTTTTATCTATTTTGCTCATACTATTTCAGTTTGATTTTGTTTAAAATCTATTCATGAAAATGTAGTCAGGTTCACTTTGCTCCATTTTGGTTTGGTATGAGTTATTTTGATTTAGTTCTGGTATGTTTTCATCTATGTAATCCATATTTATTCAATTTAGTTTGTTTTTATTTTATTCAAATTTTCTAGTCCCATTTTTCTTGTCTTGGTATAAATGAAATCCATTCATTTTGGTTATTAGTTATATTTTTTTAATTTGATTTATTAAATATTATTTTGTTTTTAATTAGATTATAATGTTTTATTCTATTTTTTATTGATCTTTATAGTTTTATAATATTCATTTCCCGACATTTTGGTTAAGTTAAGTTTCTTTATTTTTGGGTTTTTATCTATTTTTTTCATTGTACGTTGTAATTCGTATATGATCAGTTATATTTAGTTCAATTTGATTTAGTTTGTTTTAAAATTGTTAAATAAAATTATATATTTTTTGGTTTTTGGGTTTATTTTTTCTATATATATTCATTATGAAATTATGCTGATCAATTTTTTTATTATCCATAGTTTGAAATTATTTGGATTTATTCATTTTTATTGAAGTCACATTAATTCTATTCATTTTACTTAAAATTTTTTCAATTCAACACAATTTTTAAAATTACATTACTATATGGATAAAAAGATACATTTATTTAATATTATATTACTCTACTTAAATAATTCTATTCTATTATGTTTAATTATTTTATCCTATTTGGATTATTTTGATAGGGATCAATTAATTTTTTCGTGGATTAGTTACATTTTACTCCATTTCATTTTATTTTCAATGATTCATCTTCTTAAGGATTGATCTAATTTCTTAAGTTTATTTTACGTCATTTCAAAATTATTCTAATTTGAGAAAAAGTTAGTTAAATTCTGGGGTTTTAGTACTAAATAATCAAATAGTTCAAGAGGGTGATAAATTGAGAACCTTATAATTTAAGTCCTTTTTAAATAAAACATCACTTTTTATTTGTATTGTGTTTTAATTTTGATTTTATGAATATAAAGAAATTAAATCAATCAATTATAGGGTACACGGTGTATTATACTGCTTTAGGGTAACATATGTAATTCCCTTCTAAGATTAACGATTACTAAATATGAGTAACATGTGCTTGATTATAAAATCCTTTAAACTATTTATCTTCACAACTAATTATAAGAATCGAGAACATATTATTTACCAAATAAATGGAATTTTAATTGTCTATTTAAAAAAATGACATTCCTCGTTTCTTAATCCGCAAACAATTTACAATTATTGTGTATTTTTTGAAAATAAATAATCGAGAAAGATTATATTTACATAATGATATTCGGAATGATTCTAAAAATATAATTAAAAGAAATAATGTAATATTTTAGAAGATATTATATTTGGTTATATCATAAAATGAACTATATATACCCATGGTATACGATTAACATGATATAGTTTCAAAATTACTCATGTAAATAATTTATTCTAACTCAGATTACAATCTCACAAATTAATCATTATAAGTGATAATTTGTCTCTCAATAAATTATATACGTCTGTATACCATTGAAAATAATCTTATGAAATTTATATAGGACCCTAAATAAATGATTATAATATTCCATATATTATCTTCAAAAACAATTGTTAATCTTACCAAAAAATTTTATTTATTATTCATAAAATTAGTTTTTAATATTTATTCAATAATTTGAATTAAATAGATATACCCTCAAGAAAATACATAAATTATATTGAGGAATATGATTACCCAATATCACACTTATGAATCCAATTATACCAATAAATATAGTTCATCCCTTATAGAATATGTTATTTCTCTTAATCATTGTTTTTCTAGCTAAAAGTATGCTTGGACAGATTTGATATTAGAATCTGATGTAATGAATTTTTTAATTATGGTTTTCATTGTTGATTGGAAAATAACATTTTTTCCCCTGTAATAGAGTGGATAAAATATGAATATATCATACTGATTGTATTTCAAATTAGTTTCAAAATAATTTGGATAGTTTTTAGATTTTTCATTTAATAATGCATCAGATAGATTTCATAAATAATGACCATGATAAAACTATTTTGGAAGAATATCGTTAATCCGGGAGGAATTTAGATACAATATAAAAAATCTATATTTCAAAAAAATAATTATTTTTGTTGTCACCATGGAGAGATGAGACAATATTATACTATTCATAAACAAAAAGAAATTAATGGCATGGAGAATTTGATATTAAATCCAACTACAATTTTTTTATTAATCCACTTTAAGGACAAGTGGGAAACCAATGTTCGCACACAAGGACTAAGTACTAAAAGAGCTCACAGAATTGATAAACACAAGATTAAGGTTATTTGAGTCAGATGCTCTGTATAATTTCCGGTGCAGAGTACTAACCTGGATATCTGGATCCACCCTAATAAGTGCTTCAAGGTGAGAAATAATTCTGTCCATTATCTGGATGAATTCCTCCAAGGTGATTATGCCTTGTTTAAAGCCTCGGACGATGATTTGGTCTTGCTCGTCTATCCACGCTTCTTGCTCCTCTATGGCCTCAGTCTACAAGGGTCTTTCATAAATCCTTAAAATCACTTCATTTGATGTGTTTGGCCGAAGGACTTTTTCAAACATCTCTTCCTCAGAGTGGCAGATGAGCCTTAGACACTCCACACCCTCTTCCTCTATTACTCTTGATTTTTTGCTTGGATCCCCACTTTCTTCTTCATGAAGGCCTTTTCTTTCCTTGCTTCCACATTTCTTGGACGACCTGGTTTCCATTGGTTTTGGCAAGTGAGAGTAGTCTTTGCGCCCCTTGGGTTTTTCCCCTGAACCAATATGCATTTCCCCAAGTCGTTCTTTCCTTTTTCCCCTTCTTCCTTCTTGGACTGTGGGGACCTTTCCCTTGGAACTCGTCCACGCTGTCAACTAAGAGTTGGCTAAAACTATCATCACCTGAATCTGCATCCTCTTGTGATAATGACTGTTCTTGAGTTGCCAGGCCTTCAAATCAGTTTTTCACTTCAACCCCTAGACCTTCTTTCAGATCCCTCAACCTACGTGAAGAATCCAACTTGCCTGCTTTGACCACAAAATCCTTATTCTTCTTCCCCTCGATCCCAGTCATCTGAAAGGAGGACTTCGAAATGAGCGTGTTTGGGTCAAGAGAACCCAATACAATATCCCTTTCCTGTCTTCCTTGACCATCCAGCCTTAAGTGATCGTGGAGAGAGCTTGTAGCTATATGGAAAAAGGATTTCCCCTGCAATGCCATGATAGATGGTTCGACCTCCATTCCAAATTGGGACGGCTTGTTAGATATCTCCCATTCCTGACCTTGAGGACCCCCTGGGCCATGGACCTCGCTAGAACCCTTCACTACACCAATATTAACAATTCTATCTGACACCGGATGCTCCACCACATCCACATGCAAGGATAGATCCTTTCCTCCCCCCTACACTGCCTCCACTCCATTCTCCAGTAAGGAACTGATCCCATAATCCTGCCTTAACCGAGCTATGACATCCACAACCCATGGCAAGGAGTTACTGGCCACCACAACCTTCACTGGTGGAACCACCGGATAAGTCCCCTGCAAAGGCTGGCCCTCCCGAGGACTGCCATCTGTTTCCAGCCTCAAAACCTCGCCTGGACAAAAATGATCCCCTCCTGGATCTCGTTCCCCTAGATCAACCTCACACGCCTATACAGGCCTGTCCAGTCTAGCTCTATCTGATAGCTGAATCACACTGAGAATCGCTTGCACCTGAGACTCTTCAGGTTGGGAATTCAAAGGTTGTTGATCCCTTAGACCTCGACGACATCCAGGGACTGAATGTCCTAGATGATGGCAACCCAAGAAAAACGCTGGCCAAGACTCGAAGACCACCTGCTGTTTCCATCTGAATTCTTCGCCAACCGAAATCCAAATCCACTCTGTAGGAGGCTTTGAAACGTCGACCTCAACAAAAATGCGAGGGTTGATAGGATGACAAATAGCAGCAGTCCTACTATCCGAACAAATAAATCTACCAACCATGTTCCCTAAAATGCTTATTACTGACGGAATCTGAAAAGGAAGTGGAAAATCTGGGAAGCTTACCCACACCATCATCGTCGGTTCGTCCCGATTCATGATGGATTTGAATGACCAGATTAGAGGTAAAATCTCATCTATTGAGGGTTTGGGGGGCATTGGACCAAGCAACAATCAAGTCACTCTCAGAGGAGAACTGAACCATCATCTTCCGTCGGTCGAGCAGCCCGACCATCGCGCAGTCTTGAAGTCCCCAAGCTTCGAACTCAAATTGGTCAATGGCATCCACCGAAGGTAGGAGGCCCCAAAAGTGAGTGACCAGCGTCATCCTGAAGAGATCTGAAGTGCCGTTGAACTCCTTCGTGGACAGCGTGAGCTGTGGAAACCCCTTATTAAGGTCAGGGACCTTAGGGAAAAATGAAATATTTAGGAAAGGAGGAAGGATAGTGGGGTTGGTGAAAGGGAGAAAGCTTCGGAAGATTCCCCCTCCCCCCTCTGGGGAGGGAGGGGTTAGCGCACCTGCCATCGCCGCTAGGGATTCACCATCAACCGCACTCTGCAGCTGCCATCGACTTCGCTCCTTTTTCCTCCCATGCCCCTAAATGAATTTCCTTTTTTTTTGTAAACAAACGAACCGGTGAAGAATTTTATAATTGGGTGTGAAATCAATGAAAAGAATTGTGGAAGTAAAAGGGCATTTTTACTGAAATGTCAGAATCTATCACTGATTATTTTCAAACAGTGAAAACATCTAGGGAAACCAATCTAGTAGTCTCTCTCAAAATCATTTTCAACCTCCATGTCCTCGTCACTCTCAGAATCGTCGTCACTGCCGTCGGAATCGCCGCTCAGTAAATAAGTCTTCCGCATGCGGTTCACCCTCCGGGGCCGTGCTCTGGATACCACCACCATGGCCTCCTCATCGTTCCCATCACTCGTGGCGCTATCCTGAGATGAGGACGGGGAGGTCGAATCCCCCTCACTTGCCATCTCCCTAGAATCTCCCTTTCCCAACCGCGAGCTGCTTTTCTTGTTGAACGGGGATGCTCACATCTTCTTCACCTTCTTCTAAGGTGAGATTTACGTACTCTCTGGGGGTGCCAGGATTTCATTCAGTAGCATCAGCCCCAGCAGCTGAGGCTGCTGCTTGTTCTCCATTCTCTTCTTAGCCCCCGCAGCCTTGGCATTTGTCATGGTTGTAGGCTTCCTTCCTCCCTTCTTCTTAGCAGCATTAAGAGCTGCCACCTCGAAATCCTCATCGTCAGTTTTGGTGTTAGAAACTTCTACCAGATTCGGCAGAGGCTTCTTATTCGCAGCTATCTTCTTGATATTAGATCATTTTACGTTTTTCTATCATAATGTGAGATATAGTATGTCAGTGGAAGAAGGAAATGCTATCAAAAAACACGATGAAAAGACTGAATATGATGATGTTATGAGAGTGAAAAAAAATTAATGGATAATTCTTGAACTCCAGTATATGAGGAAAGAACTAAAATTACTAGGTTAGAATTTTTATGAGGTTATATAATAGAAAAATATGTGTAATTCATAATACATATATTGATTATATTATATTCATTTTTAATGGATTTCTTCAGGATGGTTCAAATATTCTCTCAAATTATTATATATCATGGATGTTAATTTAACAGCTTCAGTTTTCTACTACTAATGTTCAGGCTTAAAATAAATATTATAGTTTATTTTTGGAGGAAATAGCTAACCTTAATGATTATAATAAATTTGTTAAATCTCAATTTATGTAAAATGTATATGGAACACCATCTTTTGTGCTTAATAAAGTCAGGTAGAACTTTCCATTGACTCTTAGGCATCAAAAAATATTCATGTCTATAAAAATATCATCTAATAAGTGATGGAAATATTATGAGATAATTAAAGGGAATGATTATTTTGTTAATCCTATATATGTATTATCATAGAGGTCATTTGATTCACAAAATCCTGATTTTGTATTTGGGGTGCGTAAGGTTAGGTTTGGTCTATCCTGCGATGGTTTTAATTTATTTGGTAAGATACAAACTTCTCACTGCACATGAAATGTTTTTAATAACATTATAATATTCCTAAATGGATGTTTATGAAAAAATATTTCACTCTCTAGAGTATACTAATATCTATAAATTATAATCTTAGGAATGTTATAGACGTCTACAAGAAATCTTTGATAAGAATTTTAAAGCATCATTGGGATATGGTTGTGATCACATTCGATGATTCTTAAAAAAAAATTTAGATGTGTGCTTCCCTTCTATATACTATAAATGATTTTCCTAATTATGAAGTGATTTATGGTTGGATCATGAAGGGAAAACTATAATTTCTTATTTGTATGAAGAATACATGGTCGAGAAAGATTAAATATCTTTGTGGTTTAATTTTCATGGGGAATCGATGATTCTTTCCAATGGATCTTTAACACAGGAAGAATCTTCAATAGTTTGATAATACTATTAACATTGAATTACCACCTCAACATAAATCAGGAATTGATATACTAAATGAATTGAAAGATTTCAATTTTTCATTAGGTAAAGGTTAGCAGAAATCTAAAAAGAGGCATAATATTGACATTGAATCAACTTACAATTGGAAAAAGAAAAGTATATATTTTTAGTTTCAATATTGTTCTACCAATGTTTTACATCATTGATAAGATAAAATGTGCGTTATGAAAAATATGTGTGAAATTCCTCTTTAAATTATTCTAAATATCATGGGAAATTCCAAATATGACTTCTTTTCTCATCAAGACTTATTAAATTGGGGTACTCGATTAGAACTGCATCTAGTGTGTATTGTTAAAAACAAATAGAAAGTTCTGTGTGCTTCTTATGTTATGATACAATCTGAAAAACAACAGTTTTTGTTTTTATTGGACAATATAAAGGTTCATGATTGTTTTTCCAACAACATATCTAAATGATTCAATAGAAGGGATTTGAAACTAAAATCCATAAAAATTCATGATTATCAGATCCTTCTTCATGAATTGATTCCAATAGAAATTTGGAATTTTCTATCCAATAAGTTAAGGGTGAACATGATTCTATTGTGCCATTTTTCGATTCCTTCATTTTAAAAGGTCATCCAGGTTATTCATGATAAAAATGAAAATAGTGGAACCATTAATTTTTTTGGGTTGGAAAAACAATTTCCTCCATTCTTTTTCACCTGCATGTCACATTTACCAGTTCATATTCCAATTGAAACACTTTTTGAGGGACCAAATTCCTTTTGGTGGATGTATCCAACTAAATAAAATATTTTCATATTGAAATCTTTTTTCCAAACCAATAATAATCCTAATGGTTCCATTAGTAGAGCTTATATAGCTTAAGAATGTATGGATTCTATGTTCAATGTATTTTTCTGATATGTGAACATGAAATAACTAGCTATTGGGAAATTAATATGAGTAATATGGTGAAATTGTGCCCTCATTTCCATCTATTCCCTAAATAAGAGGAATTTCTAGGTCATATAAATTGTCTACATTGAGCCTTAAAGAGTGGGATTTGGCACATCTCACAGTCTTATTTCACTATTGTTTGTTTGATGACTATATAAGGTAATTAATTTGGATATTTATAATTTATCTCATACTATTTCATTTAAAATATACCATAGTATTTTATGATCATTTTTTTGTAGGGAATATAAAAAAATTATATGTAGATTTCATCGATATTTTTCCTTGATATGGATAGAGGATTTGCATAGATAAGAGTTTATTCATGGTTGAAATTCAATGTATAAATATTACTTTAATTGACTTAAAATATAGATACACATTTATTATTATAATTCATATATATATATATATATATATATTAGTTATTGATTATTCCCATTGAATTTGTTTCTCAATAATTAATAGTGTTGGCTTTTGGTCATAATTATTTGGTTCATGGATAGAAATATTTAATACTTAAGTGGGTATAAATTTGTTACAATTGATCTAGCAATGAAAATGAGAACACAACATGATAACATTATGTTAAAAATAATATATGATTTTTATTACAGTGGATCATATAGGTGGATCTCATATAAATATGTGTATTATTATGGACTTATTGGGAAAATATCTCCACAAGATTACTACTCTCAAGGAAAAGTCACTATGCTGAAATGTAAATGTTTTGATTCAATTATGTGAAATGGTGCATTTATTAATGATTGTGGATTCAGAGATTTGGTATTAGTTGATTCCTACATACTGATGAACCATGAATTTTGGAATCAATGGAAAAAAAGTGATTTAGGTGAAATGTTATTTGATACGCAATTACAGTATCATTAATGAAGTAATACAAATTCATATTTAACATGATGCTGAGTATAAAATTTCCACCATTGATGCCTGCATTTTTTGACAAAAAATATAGCATTAGATGACTCAAATTGTCTTATTGTGAGAGTTTATTCTAATCCAGAAGTAGTGGTGGGTAATATATAGAAGAAACCATATATGTTCACAGTTCATTCAGTTTACCTTAACATGATTTTCTTGGGTTGGTATTACTGTAACTTATTTAATTTAGTTTTAGTTTTGGATGATATGTTTTTTTAGTATTTTTTGGTTTTGTTTCATTTTATTAGATTTATTTCTATTAAGAAAACTAGGTTTAAAATGGGTTTATAAAAAATGTAGAACTTTGTTTTAAATTAATTTTAATAAAAGATGTTATGTAATTTTTTATGCCTTATTTGAATTTTATGTTGTATTCATTATTTTTAAAAACAATTTCTAGGAAAATTACATTTAATTCTTATGAATATTATGAAAAATACTTCAAAAATTTTAAGTGATTGTTTGATCCTGATTGACCAATGCGTGAGCATGGGTTGCTTCCTTCAATTCACTCAGTGAGTATAATAATAGTAATATTTTTCATGTATATTACATAAAACCTCATGTTCATATTCATTAGAAATTTTTTTCAAGAACATTTTGCTCCAAAATAGGTGACTCCTCCTCATCCTACTAGAATGGTTCAGAGATAAGACACTTCTATATCAAGATAAAGAAACCATTGTATGTGTTCTCACCCCGACCCACTAGAAAACAACCCATATACAACACATTTTATCCTTTTTATGAGCCTCCAAGGATGTTTATATATATTCCTCCATCATTATCTCATTTAGCCTCTTCCTCTCAAACCATGTCTATATTGCCTCCAAGGATGTTCCCACTCATGAATCCATCCCCATTTCTTTTATCCCCTTCATCCAATATCATGTCCACATCGCCTCTATAGAATTTCCCCCCTTTATCATATCAGTATCCATTTATATAACCCCAATCCTACTTCCCATATAATTTAATTTCTATAACACCTCAATTTCATACCATCCATCTAATATTTAATGAGTATGTTCCTTTAGCTTCCACTCCAGTGTATGAATATCACCCAAAGCATGCATTAGAAAAGACACGTCCTTAAGAGGTTACCGATCCAGAATAACCCACAGATACATTAGATCCTATTGAGTAGATTTCATTAGAGTTTTTATTATCACTATATCAACATATATCTCATTAATTTTTTTACTGTTATATCATGACTTAATTCTTATTTTCCCCTCATATCTTACACAGTGGGATATTTTAGTTGGCGATGTTGGTTCACTCATAGGAATAAATCTGGGAATAACTAAATAGAGATAATGGTGGATTTTAATAAATAAAATAAGATTATAGGTAAAAAATACATGAAATGTAGAAGTGTTATGGACACTTAAGTCATGTACCATGATACCATTCTGGTGGAACCGGTATCATGGAGATATATCAATAATGATATCAAGGAAAAATAATGGTGTGCATATATGGTTAAGAAAGTTATATAAATTTATATATATATTATTGTTGTATTATTTTGAATTAACATGTTCTTTTTAGAATCTATTTTACATTAATTAAGGTGAATCTACTATTGTTTTAAAGTTTATGGATCTTGGGTAGTTATAGAGACCATAAAAAATTATTTATATGTTGGTTTGAGGAGTGGAGTTTTTTGGATTTAGTGGGTGTAACCATATTCCCCAAATGTCAAAAAATAGAATATCCAAAAATATTCACATGTTGGAAGAATAATGAGTTCAATGTTTTCGGAATCTTTAATTTTTACTTATAAATTTAAATTATAAATAAATGTCTTCAATTTTTTCATTAGAAAACATCAGAAAAAAAAGAATAATGATTCACTGACATATCCACACACATTAGGGTGCACTATATTTCCCAAGCATGAGAAGTTCTAGGTACTATAATCAGAATTGAAAAAATATCTTGATTTATATTATTACTTAGTAAGATTTTTATGATGAATTTTAGGTCTTAAGGTAATGAATCCCTTTAATTTAATTTCAAAAATACACATTTTGTATGGAAAATTGCCCTCTAGTCCTAATGGGAAATTGGCTTATAATCCTAATTGAAAATTGACTTCTTGGAATAATGGATAATTGGACTCTTTTCCTATTAGAAAATTGTCTTAATGTCCAATTGTTATATAGGCCTGGAAGACGATTCACCATTAGTCCTAGAGGCTAATTTTCCATTATGCCTAGATACAAATTTTCCATGAGTCCTAGAGGACAATTATCCATTAGATAAACAGGTGAATTGGCCTTTAGGACTAATGAAAAATTGTACATTAGGTGTAATTCAAAATTGGAATCTACGCCTACTGTCCAATTAGACTCTGGGCTTGTTGGTCAATTGGCCTCTAGGCCTGTAAGAAAATTGGCCATTTGGCCGAGTGGCAGAGTTTTCATTAGGCCTATATGTCAAATATACAAATAATAATTAATATGGAGTTAATATTATGAAATTAATATAAATCATTCATATTAAATATTATTTAGTGTTCATAATGATTATTGAAAATTATAATGTGTTTATAATTAGCTTTTATATATGAATTTTTAATCAATGTTTATGACATGTTTAAATTTAAGGATTTTTTATTCACTTAATAGTGATTCCCTTTTATTATTATTCAGGATTATAATATGTTAATATTATAAATTTGTGTCTATGAATCAATTTCATTTGTATCAAGCTATATTGTTCATCGTAGGACGCGTACACCGAGCAAAATTATTTTTCTCGAGTTGAAAGAAAAAGGATGGAAGTGTAGTAAATGAAAAAAACAAGAAAATGTTGCATGTTTTTTAATTTATATTAAAAATATTTATATAAAAGTAATAATTATATGTATTTTATATAATTTCAACTATATTTCTTGGAGGCCCTCGATGAAAAAATGTTGATAACTTCGGGTGAAATTATCATTTGAGTTTGGTATTAGGTGAGAATCACCAGGGGATAATGTGATTTTGATCAGGGGAAAACATCATACCCTATAGGTAGTTATCCAAATTGGTCTCTACTAAAACATATTAGACTCACCCCCCTTAGTTTCAAATTTCTAATTTTAAAGTATATTAAAAAAAATATGTTTACCAGAGTGTGAAAGAAGTAAACCAAATCATGTAATAAGTAAGATAATCACTGAATAATTTCTGTAATATATGTTAGTTATATAGCAATCAATTCCTTCGTATTATTCTAATAATATTGATTCATATATGGAATCAATGTTCTATTAATATGATTATCTGAGTGATTCAAAATAGGTTCTTAATGGAGATTGAGAAGAAGGTGTTGGTGGTGATGGTGTTGATGACATTTCTTCTCCATATGATGCAGTGGATACTTTAAATGATATTGTTGGTGATGAGGATTTTGCTAATGGTGATGATGATGTTGTTGTTGATGATGGTGACATTGTTTTTATGGTGATTTTGGTGATGATATTAGAAATGGTAGAGATATTTATATCAATTATTTCTCACCAATCAGGAATAAGACTTGTGTTTTTTCTTTAATGACTTGAATTAATTGGTTCAATCAATGTATATGTATGCTTTAGTATCATATATGTTATGAAAATTATTAAAATCCGTTCATAAAATTCTAAATACACAATATTTTTACAACATTGAATTTATACTCAATTTTTTATATGAATTATAGGTTCAAGAGTTGAAGGAAAATGTGGTGTTATTGTTGCTTCCAAATGTAAGAAGCATCCTATACTTATGGGATGGTGAAACGTGGTTATAGATTCTCTTATGGAATATCCTATACCCCTACTTCTTCAATAAAAGGGTATAGATATATACGCATGGTTTTATTTAAACCATGCATATGGTATAATCTCTAGTACCTATACCAATGGTTTTCATAGAAATAATGGTTATAAATCTATACCCCCACTTACATCAACTACGATTTTGGATACCATGAGTATATAATATACACATGGTTTAGAAACATGGGTATACAATGGTTTTATTATATTTTCTTCCATTTTCTATCCCCTAAAAATTGTGTTTCTATGTCTTACCTAAATTATGAAAAAAATAATGTCACATAAACACAAATACTTTTACACAGTTCATCTATAAGGCTTACTCCTGGTTGTGATTTTTTATTCTAAATGGATTATATGCAGTAAAAATAAGTGCATTCGATTACAATTTTTAGAGGGGAGAGATATCTTTTACCTCCGAGGTGGCCTCATAAACGTATTTGTGGGGAGGCGTTGTCATGCCCATGTAGTGGAGGAGTCCTGAACGAGGATGACAGACAGATTGAATGAAGCAAAATAATTGGGTCAGATACCAAGGTGTATTCCCAGAGGAGGAAAGGGAAAGGTGAGACCCCCATTAATATTATCATATTTGAATGAATAAGATGTAATGGAATTTACCTCATTACCAGGCCCCATGTAGTCATGCATGCGGATTTCATGCGAGTTTACATTGATGGTTGGCCACATGGACTAAGGAAACAATTAATCAGCTTAGGTGGGATGTATGTTGTGTGTCTGATCATTATGCTTTCAATATCCATGTATTGAGACTATAGGATATATAAGGATCCCCCATAATCTAATTAAAAATGTTATTATCAAAATAAAATTAATAAAAACTTATTTCCTAGGGGATTTTAGGCACTATAATTCTCTCAATATCTTCCCTCTATTGTCATAGAGTCTCACTATGATCTCTTTACATACCATATGTCCCAATATTTCATTGGATTTACACCATTTATATAAATGTTTTCCTTTCATGATACTTAATGATTTTAATAACTAATTTTATGTGATGTTACTACATCAATATGAACTGATATTCTTCCCCAAAAGATTCATTTAATTCAAGAAGTCATTCCCTAAAAGTACATGAAACCGAGTCCCAATTTTAGCTTAACCTAATATATATTCCATATATCCTAATCATATAGATTCCTTTTATCAAATAATCTCTTGTTATATTCATGAATCAATTATATCCTCAATCATCGAAAAAATAAATGACAATGATCAGAAACATGCATTATAGTAGTCTATAATTAGTTCTTCTTCTTTATTATACTTCAATCTTAAGAAAGAATGGTTTTTAAAGGATATCGTCTTCCTTGGACTTAAATTAATAGATGATATTCATATCAAAAAAAATATCAACATACACATATTCTTATAATCTTTTTTGAGTTCCATTTTTTCTTCTCAGTTAATAAAATCTCACGGTTCACCCACATCAAAAATTAAATTTTTTTTTCATCTTTTTCATTTTATATATTGGTAACTAAAAATTATAAACTCTATATTTAGAATATATAAAATATCCATATAATTTATTTATTAGCATATCATTAATTAATTTTTATCACATTTTCTATAAATGAATTACTCCCACAATTTTATATTCTTTTAACAACCTATATGGGAGCCTTTTATATAATTACATGAGTTCGCTTATTATCTTTCACCTGATCAAAAAATCCATTTTATAATCCCCTCTATATTTGGTCACCCTGATATAATAACACAGAAATATAATTATTTTTCATTCAAAAAATAACAAATTTCTCATTTCATTGGAATATCCTAGTACATATCATCTTAAGCCTATAGAATAAAAAATAGTTACTAAAATATCACATCATGGTAACTCAGTAGCTTAAATTTTCTCACTCAAAAATGATAACAAGAATTATTGAATTTACTTATATATGTGATTATACAAACATAAAACTCATAAAATATCTCAATAATCATTTCTCTATTTAGATAGTTAACATAGAAACACAAATTTTTAACTATAAAATTCTCATAATTCTTCCAAGTCAAAAGTCATAACCAAACATCAAAAGGAATGTGCACACATGTAATGTATTACAAGCCTTCTAAAGTCATATTTCTTCTTTTTAAATTCATATGAGATCATCCATTACTGAAATGTACCAATATCAAATTCAATATACATTATCTCAAAAATTATTATGTGGTAAATATCATGCCTGATCAGTAAAAAGTTCATACATCGAATCTCAAAAAGTTATACACAATGAATTTATAATGTTTTGAAATATTATGTCAAATATATAGAATTAATATGTATAAAATTATAACACTTCATGAATCAATTTTATACTCAATCTCTAACAAATGTAATATTTCTACAAAAATTCATACAAACATCTCACAGTGTTACACATTACAAAAAAGTCATATGTGTTGTAGTAAATTTATAGGCTTCTCCTAAGTAAACTCTAAACCTCTTGGTTGATACTAAGTACTTATAAAAATATCAAAATAATATTAATGAAAATAAGAATAATCACTCATAAAGTATTCAATACAAAAAATTTATTCCAATAAAATGTATACTCAATTTTGAATATTATCATCAACCACCACTACCTCTAAATATTCCATAATTATTTTAAAATCCTCAAAACCACTATCCATGTGATTTTCATCACTAAGATCCTTTTGATCCATACTGTATTCACAATTGGGGATTCTCCTTGCCATTAACTATATTATGATGAATAAATTAAAGATTATCACAAGTCATATAAAAACATCATGTTCTTCCTTTACCTATGATTTTATGGGAAACCTCCACTTTTTCATTTGGTTTATAGAAATTTTATAACCCATCACTCCATTATCATTAATAATTTACCAAATGAAATGATAATTGATAAAAACTTACATAAAAAAACTAATGGAACTTTAATATACCCTTCTGGATTTGTTATTAATAATCTAAACTTCTAAATAAAAAATATACATTATTTATTTCAATATTCCTTTAAAAGTTTTATTTCACTATCCCACTTAATGATAATATATACAAAGCTATAAAAGTATTTTATTTCCACCTTTTTTGGACTGTAAATGAATTTAAGGTGTTCTCATAAATTATCATTTTATTCCATTTTTATGTTCACCCCATTATCGATAGACTCGATGAAATTCCTTTCATTAAGTTCTAAGTCACCCATTTTATTATAAATGAGCCTTTATTAAGTGAAATCTAATATTACATGTTCTAACCCAATGTTGAAAGAAAGAGTGATTTTAAAAAAATAAAAAATATATCCCCATAATCTTCTCAATGTGGATCCAAACATGAATTCACTTCTTTGTGTCTTATATGATCTACATTCTATTGATTTTTAAATAAACTACACTCAATTTAAAAAGATACATAAAAAATATTTACTTCTATTTTGATCACTGGTTTTGTTAAACATTCACCCCCTCCCCTTGATAATATGAAAAAGTAAAAAACATCAGATGAAAGAGAGTGAAAACTATACCACAAACATTCTCTCTTGTTGGGGATATCAGGATTCAATATTTAATAAAAAAATTCATTCTAGGAAGCTTGATCCTTTTGAAAAATACCCATTAAAAGATTATTTCCATACATCTTCAACATAGAAATGATAAAACTTATTTTAACATTATTTATACTCTTTGATTTCTACTATAAATTTGAAATGAATGCCAATTGGAAGAATTTCAATGATGGTTGTATATCATAACTCTATGAACCTCAAAACATCAACTACTTCTTCATTTTTATACTTCAACCTCAATTACCTCTTCAATACGGGATAAATATTCAATTATAGTAATTAGGTGGACATTTAGCTGTTCCTTACTTGTATCATTGGGGTTTATGTTTCATTATCATCCCATAAAAACCTTTCTTAAATTTTTTATAGTTTTTATATTTTATTAGTATTTCATTATCATAATCTTTCTAGATCTATTCACTCTCGGGAATCATATTCTCTTCTCCCATTTCAGATTCCATCATATATAGAATAGATTTTTCGATTTTAGTAATAAATTTATATTAACTATTTTTAACCTTTTCCATCTTTAAAGACAACTTCAAATGATATAGACATATGACTAAACCTTAATTTTTCACATGATCTTCCTTAATTTTTTATATTCACTTCATATCTAATGAATTTTATTTTTCAAATTTAATTAATGGTTATTTAACTTTGTCACTCATCAATTACATTTAATTTGGGATCCATGACATGAATGTAATAAGTCAACAGTCAAACCTTTTCACCTTCCACACACATATTCATTATCTTTTATGCCAAATTATTTAAGAAACCTATCAAAATCATCATTTATATTTTCTTCCAACATAATAATTTTTTTTATTTGATGAACCCCATTTTTGGATTGGTATTTTTCCCTTTATCATTCATAATTGATCGTCATGGTCATTTTTAAATGTTTTATTATGTGGAATTTACTTCCACAATTGAAGAATTTTATCTGCTCATTTTTTATATATTTATAAATTTTCATCACTGAATTCTTTAGTGTAATAAGTAACCTTAATTTTTTTATCTCAATTATTATTCATTTTATTTGGAATTTTATTCACATAAATTGTAACACCCGAGACTTTTATGGGAAATATTTTGTTTTTATGTTATATAAATCATCAAAGTAATATTTCACTACACACAACACTATCTTGTCTTTCTTTACACGGAACCGCGGCCTTCCTCGATAGCTTGCGTTGTACGCAATACCGATTTTCACTAAACAACGATATGCTATTAAAATATTATTAAAACTAGCAGTTATGAATAGTAAGACCCACTTTTTGGAATTTTATAAATTTTATCATTCAAAATGGACATCATTTTTGGATTCGGAATATCGAAATTAGCCTAGGGTGAAATTTTGGTATTTTTCTAAAAAACATCAATTTTTGATGAATAGTGAAAACACTGGGTTACTATTTAAAAACCGACTTTTTATTTAAATAATTATTTATTTTAATTAAATTTATTTTAGGTCAAAATTGATACATAATACCTATATAAGTTCAATGCAACTCATTGGAGTCATTTTATAATAATTTTAGATATATAAATATTTTATTGAACTTTTCACCGTCTTTAACCCACCTCCTAGGAGAATTTGCAAATTTACATAAAACTTAATTTTACCGCTTCTGTAAGTGGAATTTCAAAAATCTGAGAGACACAGTTAATATCAAGGACAAAAATGTGGTTCAAAGAGATGAAAATAATTTTTGATGAATAGTACCTTTTTACTTTTTTTACCACGGTTAAAAGTAAATAGGGTAATTAAGGGTAAAAATGATATTATTATTACCCTAACACATGTCCTAATTCTATTGGATAAGTGTAATTCGACCAAAAACAACCTTAGGAATAAAATATGACCATTTATGCCCATTGGATTAGATTAGGACATTTAATATTAATTTATTTAAAGAAGGGCTAAAATAGTTAAAATCAAAGTTTAATAAGTAAAGCATTTTTAATATAGGGTTATACATAAGATAAATTCGACTATAAATATTCATTAGAAAGCTAAAAATATTTCCTACATAATGGTATTTTATTTTTAATTTTTAGACTTCAAATAATTTCCCTTATTTATGACACAATAATGATGCAGAAATTATATTATTAATAAAATATATACATAATTGATGTTATAAATACCCAAATAAATGTAATTTGAGACTTTTTATGAATTAAAATAATTTTCTATGTTAATATGACATGTTAGTATTTATTTAATTAACTTTTTTTAACTAATATTTTTGTTATGACTTTCAAAAAATCAATTACCAAATAGTGTCAAAATTGACATAAAATAGTTTTTAAAACAAATATTATATTATTAATTGTTATTTTATTACTAAATTATAAGGTTTGAAAAAATGACTTATATAAGGTTATATATACTAATAATAATTAACTTGGGGTTCTTTTGGCTTTTTATAGTAAGTTTATTAACCTTATAGTGTAAGAAAACAAGAAGACACGGTAAAAGTAAAATTATTTAACTTAAAGATAAATCTAAATGATAAGGTTAAAATATAAACCTAAACTTGTCTAAATTCTATTGGATGAGATTATTTCTACCCATACCCACCTTATCTTAGAAATAAATCAATTTGGAGCTATTAAAAACCGAATATGGCTTTATAATAAAATAATATTTTTAGTTTTTTCAAAGGTGCCCCTCTCCTCCCTTATAAAAGGGAACCTCCTCCCTCTCTTCCTCACACCACTTTGAGCCTTCATGCTCGCCCAAACCCAGAACAATTCTATTATACACTTACCTAGAAACATCCTAGAGGTCCTGGTCTTCTTCAAAGACCAATTTTATGGCCCTAAGAGGAGGTCTCAAAGAGGCGCTTCAAAGAATAGGTAATGTCTGTTACCGATTCTTTAAACTTTATTTCTTCTTCCACTTCTTATTCCTTAGTTGTTTCATTATGAAGTAATAAAATCAGTATCACTCATATACTGATATGTTATTATAAGTATGAAACAACCCTATTTCACCATCTATCCATCCTACGGAAAATGAAATCATCGCGCGTGCGTACGTACGGAATACCGTCTCCACGTTGTGGTGTAATCTATTTTCCACCACCACCTTACTTGGATGGGTATAATGGTGTAAATAATAACTATATATGATTATAGTAAAGTGATATTGATTCTTAAATAGTATACATACACTCCAATACAATTCCACGATCATGGGAACGATATCATCGCTCGTGCGTACGTACAGAATACCGTCTCCACGATGTGATGCGACTCGTTCTACATGATCTTCACTGCATAATGATTACATAAATGAATTGAATGAATCAATATGATATATGTTACACCAATACCATTCTGTAAATGAGGTATCTATAACCTAAAAATAAGAATAATAATTTATTCAACAAAACACGCATAAGAACAAAAAGTAATAAACACTCGAATAACAAGTAGTAATGAAATATTACTAATAAGAAGCTAAGAATATAACCAAATATGATATCATAAAAATACATATGATTCTGGAATAAGTCAATAACATTATATAAATCATTATACATGAGGTTCAGACACTTACGAAGCAAATCAGACCTAAGGTAAGGGAAAATCTCACAATCTCATTTTTATGAGAGATTGTTTATACTTCAGAATTTACTACGGAATATTTATCATCCACATCCATGTTTACTCAATATTTAATATTATTTATATCCTCCTAAAATTTTTTAAATCCAATTTTACCTTTCGGTGAGTTTTTAGTAAAAGATATGAAAGGAATCTTTTGTCGTTTTTCGTACGAGGTACTTTTTGACTTTTTGGCCAAAGTACGGGAAGAATGTTTTTTTAACATATATAGCATGAATGTATTTTTAGAACATTATTTCCATGAGGATTCCTTTACAGGTTTTCAAGTTTATTTTTAATCAACTTTTTTTAGTTCAAAATTATATGACATGTTAAGAAATAAAAATGTTTTTGAAGTAGAGAGGATATTTTCCTCAAGAATGGAGTTCAAGTGTTTTATCAAAATTATTTTCCATCTAAGATAATACAGGATTATATTTATATCCCTATTGTTACATTTATTTGATTATGTTTTGATGGAATTAGTTTTATGAATTCCTTATCTTATATGAATTATTTTATGATGTCACGATGTTTAAGAATCCCATTTTTATTACATGGGTTATGAAATGATGTATGATTTATGATTTTATGTCACACATAAGAATGGATTCATTATAAGATGGGTGGGACCTATATCTCCCCCCCAATTCATTGGGTAAACATTTATATCTCATGAGATAGACATGGCTGGAACGACAGGTTAAACCGGTTCAGTGAAACAGGACTGAATCAAAGAGTGAACTCGGTTCATAAATGGACTTTGTCCGCTAAGATAGTCTTGGAAATGAGTCTTGACTAATAATAAGTGATTCTCTATGATTATGTGTGCATGCCACAAAGTTTCATGTTTTAAGTTATGATTATTGGGATTAAATTTCACTACTATGATTTATCCCATTTTATTAAATTATGATCTCTTTTGCAGGTTAATATTTCCAAAATGTTAAGTTCTTATGAATATGATGTGATTGATATTTCTTTTGTTTACCCTTACTGAGAATTTGAGCTCACCCTTTTGTATTTTTTCTTTCCCTAGGTCAGGAAGAAGGTTATTAAGTAAAATATTCCAAAAAGGGACTCTAGATATGATGAAATAAATGGGAGACAACGTAGATGATTTATGAACCAGTTGTTTATGTTTCCCAGTTTCTAAAGACACTATACCTATACGATCCTTTCATGGTTTTATTATATTTCATAATAAGTGTACTTCAATTTTGAAGTATTAACAACATATGTAAATTATGGGTCGTTATAGTTGGTATCAGAGGAAAGTTATAGTCAACCTTTGGAAACTAGGATGTGAAAGCCATAGTAAGAACCCTAAGGATAAGTCTAATCATAGAACACAATCTTAGTGTTTTAAAAATGGCCATGAATAACCTATGATAAGATCTTAAGTGTGAAATTTTATTCTTGATTATGTGGTTTCCTATTACAATTAGTGTTGCTCATACAATTCTTGATGGTTTTAGTCAATGGCTGGAACCCGATGGAACCGTGTCAATGCGGAATGCGAAGAGCAATGTAATGATTGTCCTCCTGAGCCACCAAACATTATAGGAGCTGGAAAGAAAAATCTTATAGCAATTCTCACACAACTTTCTCAAGCTATGAATCATACAGGACTTCAAAACGAGCAATGGAAGGAGAAACATTTTGTTGATTCCTTCATGAGGCAGCGTCTACCCTCATTCAGCGGGTCTACTGATCCATTAGTGGCTGAAAAATGGATCAGTACCACTAAAAAGGTATTTTCAGTTCTTCAATATTCTGAACATGATAAAGTCATCTTAGCAGTGTATCGTTTGGAAGGTGATGCTGATCAATGGTGGAATCTTATCAAGAATACGTGGCCAAGAGATAAAATTGAGTCCATGGAATGGGACGAGTTCAAGAACTTATTTTTCAATAAGTACTTACCTCGTATTCTTAGAATAAAGATGGAGAAGGAGTTTCTTGACCTAAAACAAAAGGATGATGAATCTGTTGGTACCTATGAAGAAAATTTTACAATACTTGCAAGGTATGCTTCTGGTATTATTATCCAACCTAAGAGTAAGATCAATTGATTCTTTAGTGTCTTAAAACCAAGTCTTCGAAGGGCGTTAGCCATAAGGGACTTAAATAGCTACGAATAAATCATTCAATGTGCTCTCAAAGTTGATATGTAGATTGGAGTAACCCATCAGTCATATGGGTTTGATAAGAAGAAGAAAATGGAATTCAAAGGAAAATATAAAGAGCACACTGAAAAGAAGATGAGTTTTCCCTTATGCTCAATGTGTGGAAAGAAACATGGAGGTAGTTGTCTTAAAGGGACAAGTAAATGTTTCAAAATGTGGAAAGGAAGGTCATCGAGCATTTGAAGGCCGCAATGATGGGAAGAAGATGCCTAGTGATGCAAACCTATAAAAGGCTACACAGAGTGCGCCTTCTACACTTGAATGTTTCAAGTGCAAGGAAATGGGGAATTATGCTAATCAATGCCCTAATCCAAGGGTTGTTTATGATGATCGATGTCAACAAACTCTTAAGGCTAAAGACAAATGAAAGTCACATGAAATTTCTATCAGTGATGTGGAGTACGATAACGAAGTGGTGAAAGGTACACTTACCATTAACTCTAAAGTAGAAAAATGTTTTATTTGATTCTGGATCCAGCCACTCTTTTATTTCTGAAGAAGTTTCTAAGGGTATCACCATATTACCTCAACAATTAGATGCTGATTTAGCTGTGACAACCCCTAATGTCACAACAGTCGTATCAAAAGTTTATAATTCTTCACCAATTGATGTTTGTGGGAAAGTGCTTCCTGCACATCTTGTGATCCTTTATATAGTGGAATTTGATGTGATTCTTAGCATGGATTGGATTTCTTTATATGGAGATCATTTCAATTTCCAAAGAAGGGAAGTCACATTTCAAATTCCAGATCAATCTATTATCGTCTATCGATGCAAGGATGAACATAACATTCTAGTGGAAATTTCTTCCATCTTATGGGTCTTGATTCCACTAAATTAAGGTTATTTATCTCAAATGGTTGGTGAGAAACTCACTATTAATAATTTTCCCATTGTATGAAAGTTTGATGATGCCTTTCTGGAGGAATTACCAGGTCTTCCACCAAATCGTGAAGTTGAGTTTTCAATAGAACTCATAAAGGGTTCTTTACCTATTTCAAAGAAACCTTATAGAATGGCCCCAGTTGAGTTGCAGGAATTGAAGAAGCAACTCCAATAGAATCTTGATAAGGGATTCATATGCCCTAGTGCTTCACCTTGTAGAGAACCTATTCTATTTATCAATAAGAAAGATGGGTCAATGAGACTCTGCATTGATTATCGAGAACTTAACAAGATCACTATCAAGAAAAAATATCCTCTCCCGTGCATTGATTACTTATTTGACCAACTACGCGGAGATCAATACTTTTCCAAGATTGATCTTCATTCAGGGTATCATCAATTAAGGGTCAAAAGGGAGGATATACCAAAGACAGATTTTCGTACAAGGTATGGACACTATGAATTTATAGTGATTCCATTTGGTCTTAATAATGCCCCCGCTATCTTCATGGATCTAATGAATAGAGTCTTTAGAGACTATCTTAATCAGTTTGTGGTAGTCTTTATAGAAAATATTCTTGTCTATTCAAAGAGAAAGGAAGAAAATGATGATCACTTGAGAATTATATTGAAGAACATGAGAAAGGATAAGCTTTATGCCAAATTTACCAAGTGTGAATTTTGGCTTCAAAAAGTTGCATTTTTGGGTCACATAATCTGAAAAGAGGGGATATCTGTGGATCCAGCAAAAACATAGGTTATCGAAAGATGGTCAAGACCAACAATAGTAACTGAGATCCGAATGTTTCTTGGTTTGGATGGATATTATCGACGTTTTGTGAAAGATTTTTCACGATTATCTAATCCACTCACTAGGTTGACTCGAAAAGGAGTTAAGTTTGTATGGATGGAGGAATGTGAAGATAATTTCAAGGAGTTAAAAATAAGTTTATCCAGTGCACCTTTGCTCACACTGCCTTGTAGTGGAGAATGGTGTGTGATCTATAGTGATGCATCCAAGAAGGGGATGAGGTGCATTCTTATGAAAAATGATATGGTGATTGCTTATGACTCACGATAGTTGAAAATCCATGAGCAAAATTACCCAACTCAAGATTTGGAGTTAGCTACGGTAATATTTGCATTAAATATTTGGAGGCATTATCTTTATGGAGAAAGGTGTGATATTTAAACTGATCATAAAAGTTTAAAGTATATTTTCACACAAAAGAAGCTGAATATGTGCCAAAGAAGATGGTTGGAGATGATTAAGTATTACGACTGCTCAATTCATTACCACCCTGGGAAAGAAAACAAGGTGGCAGAAGCATTAAGTCGACAAGACCATGCTAGCTTATCCATGATGAGGATCACAAAAGATCCAATATTTATGGATTTACAAAGGATGGATCTTGGAATTATAATGAAAGGGGACAAATAATATCTTTCTCAAATGAATGTTCAACCATCTATACATGTGAAGATTAAAGAGGAATAGAAAGAAGAGGTAGAGTTACAAAAGAAGGTGAGAAATGTTTTTGAATTCATCCTTGATTGTGATGGGATAAAAATGTTCAAGAATCGGGTTTGTGTTCCTCTCATTCCCGAATTAAAGAATGAGCTGCTGGATGAGGCTCATAGTTCTTAATTTTATATTCATCCCGAAAGCATGAAGATATATAGGGACCTTAAAGAGTACTTCTGGTGGGATGACATGAAAAGAGATGTCGCAGAATATGTCTCCCGATGCTTGGTTTGTCAGCAAGTTAAATCTGAGAGACAGAAGTCTAAGGGGATGTTACAACCATTACCCATACCCGAATGGAAATGGGAAAACATCACTATGGACTTTGTCACCGTACATCCTAAAACATCTAATGGAAATAATTCTATTTGGGTCATAGTTGATCGTCTTACAAAGTCAGCACACTTCATCGCTATTAGAGAGGATTTCTCTCTGGATCAGCATGCCAGGATATATGTAAAATAAGTGGTAAGATTGCATGGAGTACCACTTTCTATTATATTTGATCGGGATCCGAGGTTTACCTCGAAGTTCTGGAGAATTCTTTAGCATACTCTGGATACAGAGTTGAGTTTCAGCACTGCTTATCATCCTTAGATAGACAGTCAGTCTGAGAGGACAATTCAAATTCTAGAAGATATGTTGAGAGCTTGCTCTATGGATTTCAAAGGTGGTTGGGATCAACAATTACCTTTGGTAGAATTTTCTTATAATAATATCTTTCACTCCAGTATTCAGATGGATCCTTATGAATCCCTATATGGAAATAAATTCAGAACTCCAACTTGCGGGGATGAAGTTGGGGAAAAAAGCTATTAGGACCTGATCTTGTTGATGAGATGGCAGAAAAGGTCAGATCTATTCAACAACACATAAGAGAAACTCAGAGTCGACAGAACAGTTATGCCGACAACCGAAGAAAAGACCTAGAGTTAGAAGTGGGTGATAAAGTGTTCTTATGAATATCTCCTTGGAAGAGAGTAATGAGATTTGGAAAGAAGGGAAAGGTGAGCCCTAGGTATATCGGTCCTTTAGAAATACTTGATCGTGTTGGGAATGTAGCTTACTAATTGGAACTTCCACCAAATCTCTCCCAAGTTCACGATGTGTTCCATGTATCTCTCCTGAGAAAGTACATACTTGATCCTTCACATGTACTCAGCTCAGAAGTTGTACCGCTGGAGCAAGATCTTTCTTATGAAGAACAACCGATAGAGATTCTCGATCACAGCGAAAAAGTACTACAGAACAAGACCACTCGCTTGGGGAATGTATTATGGAGGAACCACCAATTAGAAGAAGCTACATGGGAGCTTGAGGATATGATGAGGGAGAGGTATCCTCATCTGTTTGTTACAATGTGATGAATTTCGAGGGAGAAATTCATTTTAAGGGGGGTAGAATTTAACACCCGAGACTTTTATGAGAAATATTTTGTTTTTATGTTATATAAATCATAAAAGTAATAATTCACTACACACAACACTAGCTTGGCTTGCTTTACACGCAACTGCGACCTTCCTCGATAGATTGCATTGTACGCAATACCGAGTTTCACTAAACAATGATATGCTATCAAAATATTATTAAAACTAGCCGTTATGAATAGTAATACCTACTTTTTGAAATTTAATAAATTTTATCTTTCAAAATGGACTTCATTTTTGGATTCAGAATATCGAAATTAGCCTAGGGTGAAATGTTGGTATTTTTCTGAAAACCTTCAATTTTTGATGAATAGTGAAAACACTGGGTTACAATTTAAAAACCGACTTTTTATTTAAATAATTATTTATTTTAATTAAATTTATTTTATGTCAAAATTGATACATAATACCTATATAAGTTCAATGCAATTCATTGGAGTCATTTTATAATAATTTTAGATATATAAAAATTTTATTGAACTTTTCACCGTCTTTTTCCCACCTCATAGGAGAATTTGCAAATTTACATAAAACATAATTTTACCACTTCTGTGAGTGGAATTTCGAAAATCCAAGAGACACAGTTAATATCAAGGACTAAAATTTGGTTCAATGAGATGAAAATAATTTTTGGTGAATAGTAACTTTTTAATTTTTTTACCACGGTTAAAAGTAAATAGGGTAATTAATGGTAAAAATGATATTATTATTACCCTAACACATGGCCTAATTCTATTGGACAAGTGTAATTCGACCAAAAACAACCTTAGGAATAAAATATGACCATTTAGGCCCACTTGGAAAAGATTAGGACATTTAATATTAATTTATTTAAAGAAGGGTTAAAATAGTTAAAATCAATGTTTAATAAGTAAATAATTTTTAATATAGAGTTATACATAAGATAAATTAGACTATAAATATTAATTAGAAATCTAAAACGATTTCCTACATAATGGTATTTTATTTGTAATTTTTAGACTTTAAATAATTTAATTTATTTATGACACAATAATGATACAGTAATTATATTATTAATGAAATATTGACATAATTGATGTTATAAATACACAAATAAATGTAATTTGAGACTTTTTATGAATTAATATAATTATATATGTTAATATGACATGTTAGTATTTATTTAAATAACTTTTTGCGAACTAATCATTCTATTATGATTTTCACAAAAATCAATTTCCAAATAGTTTCAAAATTGACCTAAAATAGTTTTTAAAAATAATATTATATTATTAATTGTTATTTTATTCCTAAAAATCTGTGGTTCGGCCAAATGACATAGATAAGGTTATATATATTAATAATAAACAACTTGGGGTTCGTTTGGCTTGTTATAGTAACTTTATTAACCTTATAGTATAAGAAAACAAGAGGACACAGTAAAAGTAAATTTTTTTAACTTAAAGTTAAATCTAAATGTTAAGGTTAAAATAGAAACCTAAACTTGTCTGAATTCTATTTTATGAGATTATGTAGACCCATCAACACCTTATCTTCAAAATAAATCAATTTGGAGCCATTAAAAACCGAATATGACTTTATAATAAAATAATATTTTTGGTTTTTCCAAAGGTTCCCCTCTCCTCCCTTATAAAAGGAAACCTCCTCCCTCTCTTCCTCACACCACTTTGAGACTTAAATCTCGCCCAACCCCTGCCCAATTCTCTTCTCCACTTCCCTAGAAACATTATAGAGGTCCTGGTATTCTTCAAATACCAATTCTTTGGCCCTAAAAGGAGGCCTCAAAAAGACGCTTCAAAGAAGAGGTAATGTCTGTTACTGATTCATTCAACTTTATTTCTTCTTCCACTTCTTCTTATTTAGTTGTTTTATTATGAAGTAATAACATCAGTATCACTCATATAATTATATGTTATTATATGTATGAAACAACCCTATTTCACCATCTATCCATCCTATAGAAAATGAAATCACTACTCGTGTGTACGTATGGAATATCGTCTCCACGCCGTGGTGTAATCTATTTTCCACCACCACCTTACTTGGATGGGTATAATGGTGTAAAGAATAACTATATATGATTATTTTAAAGTGATATTGATTCTTAAATAGTATACATACACTCTAATACAATTCCACGGTCATGGGAACGATATCATCGCTCGTGCGTACGTACGGAATACCGTTTCCATGATGTGATGCGACTCGTTCTACATGATCTTCATTGCATAATGATTATATAAATGAATTCAATGAATCTATATGATATATGTTACACCAATACCATTATGGAAATGAGGTATCTATAACCAAAAAATAAGAATAATAATTTATTCGACAAAACACGCATTAGAACAAAAAGTAATAAACACCCGAATAACAAGTAGTAATGAAAAACTACTAATAAGAAGCTAAGAATATAACCATATATGATATTATAAAAATATGTATGATTCTGGAATAAGTCAATAACATTATTTAAATCATTATACATGAGGTTCGGAAACTTACAAAGCAAATCGGACCTAAGGTAAGGGAAAATCTCACAATCTCATTTTTATCCGGGATTGTTTATACTTCAGAATTTAATGGGGAATATTTATCATCCAGATCCATGTTTCCTTAATATTTAATATTATTTATATCCTCCTACTATTTTTTAAATCCAATTTTACCCATCGGTGAGTTTTTAGTAAAATATATGAGAGGAATCTGTTGTCATTTTTCATACGAGGTAATTTTTGACTTTTCCGGCCAAAGTACAGGAAGAATGTTTTTTTAACTTATACGACATGAATGGATTTTAAGAACATTATTTCCATGAATATTATATTAAAAGTTTTCAAGTTTATTGTTAAAAAACTTCTTTTAGTTCAAAATTATATGACATGTTAAGAAAAGAAAATGTTTTTGAAGTAGAAAGGATATTTTCTTCAAGAATGGAGTTCAAGCGTTTTATCAAAATTATTTTCCATCTAAGATAATATAGGGTTCTATTTCTATCCCTATTATTAAATTGGTTTGATTATATTGTGATGGAATTATTTTTATGAATTCCTTTATCTTATATGAATTGATTTATGTTGTCATGATGATTAAGAATCCCATTTTTATTTCATGGGTTATGAAATGATGTATGATTTATGATTTTGTGGCACACATAAGAATGGTTTCATTGTGAGATGGGTGAGACCTATATCTCCCTCCAATGCATTGGGTAAAAATTTATATCTCATGATATAGAAATGTCTGGAACGGCAGGTTAAACCGGTTCAGTGAAAGAGGACTGAAATGAGGAGTGAACTCGGTTCAGAAATAGACTTTGTCCTCTAAGATAGTCTTGCCAATGTGTCTTGACTAATAAGAAATGATTCTAAATGATTATGTGTGTATGAAAAAAAGTTTCATGTTTTATGTTATGATTATTGGGATTACATTTCACTACTATTATTTATCCCATGTTATGAAATTATGATCTCTTTTGCAGGTTAAGATTTCCACAATGATAAGTTCTTATGAATATGATGTGATTGATATTTCTTTTGTTTAACCTTACTGAGAATTTGAGCTCACCATTTTGTATGTTTCCTTTCCCCAGGTCTGGAATAAGGTTATTAAGTTGGATATTCCAAAAAGGGACTCTAGATATGATGCAATAAAAGGGAGACAACGTAGATGATTTATGAACCAGTTGTTTATGTTTCCCAGTTTCTAAAGACACTATACCTATACGGTCTTTTCATGGTTTTGTTTTATGTTGTAATTAGTGTACTTCAATTTTGAAGTATTAAAAATGTATGTAAAGTATGGGTATTTATATCAATATTAGTTTTGTGTCCTGTTGGAACATTATAGAATTCATTATATTTTTGGGAAACCTGTTGAGAAAATAATAGAATTTAAAAAATGTTTCAAATATATATTTGAGTAATATATTTATTTTCATACATGAAATTTAATTTTAATAGTAGGTTTTCCACTTGTTTTATCACTACTCCCCCACACATCATGCCATATATTGTCTTAATAAATTGGAATATTATAACAAATTTCAACGTATATACATCCAAAATTCTCAAAATACAAATAATTGAATGAAATTTATGTTACTTTCACATTAGGTATAGTTAAAACAAAATTTTGAGATTACAATTTGTTTGTTGCAGTAATAAATTATTGGGCTTTATTTAGGGGAATTATTGTTTTAATATTACTTAGCTTAACTATTTTCAATTTGGTAGATTTTATATAATTTTTTTAATGAAAATTCCTATAGCACTTGAATTTTTTTCTTTCACTAGAAAATATTATATAATTAGTGAAAAATAATTTTCTAGGATAGTTGGTCATATACATAAATGATATTGAGTTTGATTATTCTACAGTTGACTTAAATCTATCTTAAAGTCTATTATGAGTCCATTTTATTGTAAAAAATTAAAGAAAAATAAGATGAATAACGCATATTCTAAACAACTTGGGTTGTTATAAGTTTTATTGACTCTAAATTATTCAATTTAATTTCCATCTCAATAGGTGATAGGTTTATGGGGTTTTTCGATATTCCTCTAATCTCAAAATTTCTTTCCTATTTCTCTTAAAATTTTAATCATATTAATCAGGATTATTACGAACATCTTGTATTTAAATATCAATTTATTTACCATTTATATTTCTTAAATACATCAATGAATTCAGGAAATTCACTATCAATTTATGAAAATTATATAATTAAAATATTATATTAGTGAAAATAGTGTAAAATAAATCCTTCAAAAAAATTTCTTCATAACACATTATCAACCATATAAATTTTATCATTGAAAAGTATAACTATTTATCCCTTAGTATTCAAAAATTTTGAGAGAGTGTTATATCTTCCAAATAATATATCCAATTAATATTCAATGACATCATCATAATTTTGTAGCTATGATTTATAATCAAATAGTTCTGTGATATATTTAATTATCTAAGATACAAGAAAATTATGAACTTACATCAATTAATATCTAACATAAGTGTAGAATTATTAAAATTATTTTATTGATTTAATATATACAAAATCTTCACATCTTGCACCAGAAATATCATGACAATATTTGTAAATATATTCTACTAATAAACACTTACCACCTTGATTAGTTTCAAATTATGGTAGATCATTTTCCTTCTTCGTATTTTTCATCACCTTCCATGCCTATTTATTTTTCTTATTCTTCAATGTCTTGTTTGAAATATCATATTTTTCATTATAAAGAATAGAAAATAGTACTATAGTTTGAACAATTTATTAAAATAGATTATATATACCCTTCATCAGCTGTGGTTAGAAAAAAAATACAAGGGAAAAAATTATCTATCATACATGTAAGGAAATATAGATCTTTTCATAGGTAACATAAATTTTATCAGATACTAATTTAAGTTTTAGGTTTTATTAGATCACTCAGAGGGGTTGAGTTATTACTCTCTTTGTATAATATATTCTTTAAAATTTCACCTCCTAGATGGCTACTATTCTTGATCCCCTCGACTTTGTGTCTCTAAGCCTCATCTGAATTAAGTAGCCAATAAAGGAACAAAAGTAAATTTTTTACAATGGTTTTTCTCTAATTAATACTCATTCGCATGAAGGATTCTTCACCCCAGTCATTTATTTTCTTTAAACTCTATATAAAAATGTTCTTAAAGTGGTGATTTCCATGCCAACATTGAGTACCATAGTTTTCTATTATTTTCATATTATCATTACACTTCACATTAATGATTTACACTTATTGTGAAAGAGTTATAAGATTACCTCTATGTATACTCAGATCCGCACTCATTAAATGGATTTATACAGTTTTTATGAAAGTTTTAATATTAAAAAACTTGATGATGATCACCATTGTGCACATAATGTGACATCATCAATTTGAAATGGTCATCTTCTTTAATAGAGTTATTGAATGCTAAAATTTATTTATAAAAAATACGTGAAACAAAATCCGTATTTTTTATTAGCATTATATATCTTCTAAAATCTTATACAGTTGGATTTCTCAGCTCAAATGATCTCATGAGAGATTATGAAATCTATCATACCCTCAATCACTTAAAGGCTCATCACTAATGATCAGAAACATGTATAGTTGGTCAGACACTCCTCAATTAATATCCTTTCTTCTTCTTCTTCTTCTTCAAGATTCTATAATAATTAAGTTTTCAGGATATATTCTTCATTAATATTTGATACCCTTTTAATCTTCACATTAATAGAAAAAAACTTCATACTATTCTTATTATTGTCCTTTGATAATTCATTTTGTTCTTTTTTCTCTTCATAGGCTCTCAGTTCCCATAGTTTAAACCACATTATCTCTTTCATCATTTTTATTTTATATTTTTTTCATTATAAATAATAAACTTTATATTAAGAATATATAAAATTTCAAACTCTTTTGATTCCCATGATCTCTTACTTTTTTCCTTTTATAAATTTTTAAATAAATGGTTTACTCCTATAATTAATTTTTCTTTTTACCTCCGTAGTAGTTGTCTCCTATAAAATTATAGTATCACCCTTCTTCTTTTTCATCTTCTTAGAGAAAACCATTCATAAAACTCTCTTATCTTCATTCTATATTGTAAAATAACACATACATATATTTATTTAAAAACTATAGAAATACAAATAATATTATTTCACTAGAACAACATTGAATCATATCACCTTTAACCCATAATATCCAAGATTTTAGTTCAAAGTCCACCACTTTAAAACACAGAATATTCAATATTATATTTCAAAAACCCAAAAAACAATCACTTTATTAAGTAATTCAAGGTATTTTATGAACTTTTTTACTACATAAAAACATCACAATCATTTCTATTTTCCGATATTACTTATGGAAACCCAATAATTCATATAAAGAACTCATATAATTACTCCTAGTCCAAGGTCATATGTAGAAATAAGAAGTTATACATACGTAGGTAAAGTATTACACTCTTTATAATTTCATAAAAAAAATATTCACAAATTCATACATGCTCACACTTTTTTAAAGGTGAAAACTCAATCTTTATATGATTGTACATAAGATCACGATGGATGGAGGCCTCTTAGAGGCATCCCCACTTCCACATAAGGTATCTAGGGTTTGTCCTCTTTCCTTTCTCCTTCCCCCTCTGGCCTGGATTGGTCGTGGTATCTTTTTATGGTATCGGCTCAGACCTTGATCGGATGTGGCGTGATGGGATCCGGTGGTGCGATGTGTCTCCGATATCGGCTTCGACGCTCTACTCCAACGCTTCATCATGGCGTTCTTCGACGACGACGTGGCCTAGTGCTGCTGTGGTGGAAGGAATCATTCTTCTCAGCTCTCCATTGCACTCAGGTGCTGCCTTGGGTGATTCTTTGCATCATCTTAGAGGCTCAGGGTTCTCGTCTCATCTGGAATGTCTACGTGAGGGCTCTAGCGGGTTCCCAGTGAGCTCTATGGCTGATTTTCAGAGCCTCATAGGGGGAGGATTTGGGTTTTCTACTGTGTGTTTTATGTAGCATTTGGATGGTGGAAAAAAGGCTTCATTTGTGTTCTTACGGCATCTCTGTTACAGAGTTTCCTTATCCCTCCTTGGCACCTCCCGCTTCCCGTGGTTTGCATGTTTTGGGAATATATGGGGGTTCTTCTTTGCTCAGGTTCCGTCCGGATCCAGCCCAGAGTGGCATTGCTGGCTCAGACCTGCTCGGATCCCCTTAACAATGATAGTACCTCGATGTTCTTTCAGTTCATCTAGTCCTAGGCGATGTTGACTTGGTTTCACGCTCCTTGGTTCATCTTCCTTTACGGGTTTCTGTAGCTATGGAGTTCAACTGTGACATTGGGTGTGGCAGTGTTGCTTCGATTGCAGTAGTGGTTCATCCTCTTTGGAGTTTAGTGTGTGATATAGGTTCTCTGATGGGTTGTTTGGTTGGTTTTTTGTTTAATTATGTCGTTGATGACTTTAAGAGATTGAGTTTTGTGGCCTTGCAGTTTGTGATTTAAGGGGATATTCTAGTTCAACTTCATGGGGATGCTACAGAAGAGGTTCAGAGCAGCAAGTTTTCATATGATCATTGATTTCAGATATGGATATTTGAGAGGGTATGTCAATTGCCATCGGTACCAGGCCTGTGCATCCTTACACAAGCCAGCTTTCCGAAAAACAATGAGAAGATGGAAATAGGTACTATGTTTTTTTCATGATGGGGAGGAGTGTTTATTTGTTGTCTTGATTTGGAATGGTCCTTTTTATTTTTTACCATTGAGGTTTAATAGTTTTTAAGTCTTGAAGTCTTGTCGGGTCCCCCTCACCCCTTAAAAGGGGTTATGTTTCAATAAAAAATTAATTTTCAGTCAGTATATGATTGTTCATAAAAAATTCATATGTGGAAAATGGTATATATAATCAATCAAAAAGTGAAATAAAGAATCTCAAAAATAGTTTTGAACTAAAAGGAATACATGATGATTATTTTATCCAACTCTAAAAAAGTCATATTTCCATAATTTATATGTTACTTAAAACAGTGTAATAAAACATATCCCCCCAAATTCTCACATCAACTCATTGCTATATGTTCTTCTTTAAAGACATACAGATCAATCCAATTTTATACATGTTTTACTAAATTTGAAAATTTTAATAAACTAAACTCTAAAACTCATTGGATGATCCTAAGGTATTATTGGTCTCTTAAAATAATCCCAATATAAGTCAGAATAACAACCCCTGTGGTCTTCATGGTTTCATTAATCTTCTTGCTACATGTGTACCCAATACTGAGAATTTTCACGTACCTCATCTGCCTGTGAATATTATATCTACAATTAATCTTGTGAAAAACATCATACATGTATATTTCATCACTATGATTAACATCACTTATTTTATATTAACATTTCTATATTTCCCTCACATGCAGTATGCTTTTTTCATCATTAATTATAATTCATAAGTTGTATACACAGAAACCAACTCTTCCTCTCCCAATGAGTGTATGGGTAGCCTCTACAAAACAATTTGATTAATAAAAATTACATCACCCATCACTACAAGATCATTGAAAATATACAAATTGTCATGATTATTGAAAAAAATGAAATCACAAAATAAATGAAACTTTAGGAGTCATTGGGTGAATTCTTCACATATTTGATGAACCTATAAAGACAAATCCCATTCATTATAGATATTTACACTAAGAAAAAAATATCAATTTTAAATCCATATTATGTTATGATATTTTAGTGGGATGGTAAATATGGTTTAATAATAATTAGATATTGTTTTATTGATCAGATATTTATCATCTTATGTCACTAGAGAATTGCTAAGGATATAAGAACTTCACAATTATGCTTCAAGTACGAATATGAATTCATTAAAGATGTTAATTTGGATATAGTTTAGAGAAGACACAAACCATAATGATGGTAGGTTATTATTAGGTGTATGGATTTAAATGGAATTGTGAAGCATTGTGTTTTAGCATACCAACATTTTATGATATATTTATTTAGAAAAAATTAACTTCTTCAATAACTTTTGAAACATGAAGCCTCAATTAAAAATGACATGTAATATAATATATGGTTGTAAAAAGCCTTTAAATTATAGGAATGAATAGTAATAAATAAATTTTTATATATTATATATATATGTGTGTGTGTGTGTGTGTGTTTTATGTAAATGAAATATATTGATAAATATGATCTCAATTTTTATTAAATTTATTTTATTATTTAAAGAATTCACATTAAATTGTTTTTTATTGATTTCTATGAAAAATTTGAAAAATTAATTTCTACTAAAATGATTTAGAGTCACAAAATAAGGTGAGATATTTTCTTGGGTTCAATTTTCATTCTAGTAGAATGAAAAGGTTTAGAAACATAGAATGTGTCCCATTAATTTAAAAATTGAAGGAAGAGTTGTTGGATGATGATTGTTTTCATTCATTCTTGATTCATCCTGGAAGTATAAAGATGTATGGAGATATAAAAGAGTATTTATAATCAGATAAAATGAAAACAAATATAATAGAGTATTTATTTCAGTTTGGGTATGTCATCATGTTAAGAAAAAGAGACATAATTAGAAGGGGATTTTATAACCATAATCCATACTTGAATAGAAAAGGGAAAAATATCCATTGATTTTTTCATCAGAATACCCAAAATTTCTAATTTCAATAATATTTTTCTAGTGTATATTCGATAAACTTAAGAATTCATCACACATAATTTATATTAAATAAATTTTCTACCTTGATAAATTTTCTAGGATTTACATTAAGGAAGTGGTATGTTTTTATAGAGTATCACATTCTATAGTATTGGATTTTGAAATGAGGTTAACCTTGATGTATTGGGGAATTCTTTAGTAAGATATATATTAAATGTTTTATTTAAATACTCCATATCATCCTCAAATATATGGTTATACTCAGAGAACCATTCAAACATTAGAGGATATCTTGGGATTATGTTCTTTTTATTTTGAAGGTATTTGGGATAAACACCTCCATATATACAAGTTTTATTATAACAATATCTTTCACTCAATAATTGTGATGGCTCTTTATGATTTCTTATTTAGAAATATGTGTAGAAATAAAAAAATTTAGGATGAATTTAGAAATATAACAATACCTAGACCTATGATAACTAAGTAAAAGGGGGAGGTAGACCGATATATTTAAAAATGCATCAAGGAAGCTCAAATTTTATAGAAATTTTATATTAATACTCATCAAAAAAATATTTAATTTAATTTTTTTGACAAGGTAATAACAATAATTTTTCCACGGAAGAAGATTATGATATATGGAATGAAGGAAAAGGTGATACATTAGAAAATTTTCCCATTTGAGATTATTTATCGAGTTTGTAAGGGAGCTTATCATTGGGTTCTTCCACTAAATGTCTCTCAAATTCACGATTTGTTCCATATATCTCTCATGGGGAAGTACATAACTAATAAATCACATGAAATTAATTCAGAGGTTATACCACTATAGAATGATCCTCCCTATGATTAAAAAATGGTATAAATTTAAGTGATATAGAATATAAAAATCCCTATATTAAGGTTCTTTGGTTGAATCAAACTATCAAAAAAGCGACATAAAAACCAAATGATATGATGAAACTAAGATATACACATTTTTTAATATCTGAGTGATAGAATTTTTAAGGACACGTTCAATATATGGTTTATAGATTGTAATAATCATGGATTTTATGAAATATTTCTTTTCAGAAAATTTAATTTCTTTGATAGAATCTTATCCACACATCCCTGATTCTAAAATGAACATAATATAGTATTCAATTGTAACCTAGATATTAAATTGTTGGAATGAACGTGAATAAATATATTTTAAAAAATATATTCAAAGACTTTATATAAAGAAGTATAATGATAAATACGCACCCAATTTTTATAAAAGTCAGTATATGCTTTATAAAAATATTTTATAAAAAAATAGTTTTTTATTATTTTTCTAGAAAATAATATAAATAATTTAATATACTTATATAAAATTTATTTAATATAATGAACTTATTTTTTAAATTTTCATGCTATAATTATTTTAGACTGAGTTTTTTTATAATTTTCTAAAAGGATTAATTTAATAATGAATAATGAAAAAATACTGATTTTTATTGAAAATTATTTTTCATTTAAGGAATTTACAATGTTATATTTTTTCTAAATGGGTTTAAAATTAAAATTATTTAATTTATATGATTAATAATCCAATTTATTTCATTGATGTTAATTTTTAATTTTGGTATATAAAATATTTGTACTTAAGAAAACAAATTTCCTCTAAAACTATATTTCATCACATTCTGCAAGTTTAATTATAAATTAAATTTTTTTGCACATTTATCAATTTAATGATGAAATATTTATTATATATTAGATATTAGGTTGATAAAATTAATTAAATAGATTTTCTTTTTAATTTTAATTATCAATGGTGAGCTTAGTAATTATTTTTCACCTCCGTAAGAATAAAACGGGTAAATACGGTTAAACCTTTGTGGTAAGGATTTACAGTTTCATTAACAATTTAATTTATCTAGTTTTATGAGTGTATTTCATATATTTCTATCTAATTAGATAATATATATTCACTTGGGACAATTTTCATTTAATTATTTCTTTTATATTAATTTATGAAAAGAATAAATTTGAAATGTCAATTTCGTGACATTAAAAAATTAAAAAAAATACATACGGATAAAATGAGGATAATTTTGGTTCTAAATATATATTTTAAATATGAATAAATTTTATTATCATATTTATTTGTTTTTTATTATTAGTGATTAAATAATTTCGTTACATTCTTACACAATTCCAACATTGTTTTTATTAAATTAACTTAAACATAAAATAATGTTTTTTAAAAATTCGTAATTGTTATGAAATTTAGACAATTATTATTTTTAAATGAACTTGTTACATTAATTTAAAATTTTATGTATTTTTGAAATGTATATATTTTAATTTCATTACTATATTTATGTATTTATATCCCAATTAAATGAATGGTATTAAAAATGACATTAATGATATTTTATGAAAATAATATTTGATTAAATTTTTTAAAATCATAAAAATATTGTAGGAAGTCAAGTGGGATAAGATATAGTCTATAATTTCATCCCTATACCATCTATAAGACATTTTGTTCCTTAAAAAATTATAATCCTTTAATATTGAAATATTTTTTAACATAATGATATAAAAATTGTTCACTTAAGGGGTTAATCAAGAATATAATGTTTATAATGACATGAAAACCTATAGAAATTTTATTTTTTGGTTATATTTTAACCATATACAATTTTTATTAGAATTCATGTCTTTTTTTAAGGGTCATTAAGAAAAAATCTAAAGGGTGACTCCTGAAGAAGAGGTCACCGTGTTAATCGGCATCATTCTATTTATTTCATCTTTTACCTCTTACAAATCTTTGGTATTTGTCAAAAAAAATTCAATATCTTAAATAATCAAAATTTTTATTATTATCATTAAAACATCATTATAAAACACCTTTTCTATTATATCATAATTGAAATTATTGTCTGGGCATACGTGTGGACTACCGCCTCCACATAGCGATATAATTCATTTTCTATTACAAACATTCATGGATTGTTATTATAATAGCTTTCATATTTATATGTTATACTCTTAATATTATTATCATTCTAAACATTAATATCATATCTTCTTTCTGACCTGCCCATCTGTTGGAAAATGATAACATTTCTCATGTATATGTGTGGACTACCATCTCCATGATGCGGTGTGATTAAATTTTCATTTTACTTTCACATTGATGGAAATAAAGATATATATAATAAATATATTTGATATAATAATGATTCTTTAATTGTGTATTTTTATTTACCTTCATTTCAACCCATCACTTAAAAATTGAAAATAATGTTCATGTGAATGTTCGCCCTACCATCTCCATAAATGATGTAATTCATTTTTTATCTCTATGATTTATGAATGATTATAAATACATATATAAAGAATATATATGATATTAATATCATAAACAAATTTGGGAGATTATAGAACCACGATCAATGTATAATTAAAAGAACTATTGAACATAAATTCTAATGAAAAATGAATCTTTTAACTCTGAGAAATAACAATTTTAGTAAGGACTTATTAATAAATTGGTGTTGAAATTTTATAAGTGGACCATATATGATATAATAATTTTCTAAATAACTCCATGATAGAGCTATAACAAAATTAAATTTATTATACCAGATTTTAGATGACTTTTAATGAAAGTCCAACTTGAGGTAAGGGATTTAGGTTTCATTCTCATTTTAATTATGATTATTAATTCTCATATTTCAATTAAAAAAAATTATAATAATTTCCTGATAAATACACTAAATTTTATTATTATCTAGTTATTTACAAATAATACATGTTTTCTAGTAATTTTTCTTTACTTTATGTACTTAAGAGGCCAAAATAATTTTGTTATGGAAAAATGCCTTTATTTAACTTTTCGATCAAAAATCATTTTTCATTCATATCGATTATTTCTTGAAAAAATTTCCAAAGTATTTTTATATTATTCTATATTTTTTTAAATTCATTTTACCAGTGATTTAATTTTTACCAAATATTTTAAATACAATATTATTGTCATTTTCCGAATGAGGTACTTTTGAATTTTTAATAATAAATTGAAAGGAATGTATGTTTTAAGACACATAACATGAATAGAATTTCCCACCATCATTATCACTCAACTATTTGATATTTATTTAAATGTTTTTGAGGTCCTTTTCAAATAAATGTTTTTCTTAAAATTTGGAAAATTTATAGATTTTAAATATCTAATTTAAAATAAAAAGGGTATTTCTTCAAATTTATTCAGTTATTCTTCTAAAGAAATTTGTATCTATAATAACATTCTTTTATTATACGTAATATTTACTATGGATAGAATCCAATGACCTCATCTTTATTGTTTCACTGTATGGTTTCTTCTAATGATGACAAAATATCCATGGAATTCGTTTTCTTCTCTATTGGCTAATTTTACGATCTTATTGAATATATATGAATTAATTTATTATGTGATGGGTGGGCCTAAAATTATATATACCACTAATTTATTGTGTAACTATTAATGTATTATGATCTAAATGGACACATGGGAGGTTATCCTAGTCCTAAAATAAGGAAATGGGAGGTTATCCCAAGCCCAGAAAATGGCTCACGAGAGGTTATCTTAGGCTCGATGATGGTACATGAGTTTTTATCCCAAGACAAACATATTTTTAATTTCTTGGTTTGTAGCCTTGAGATATGATCTATATGATTATGATTGTAACATTCTTAATTACAATCTTTAATGACATTATCTTATGCTAGTGTTATGTTCTAACGACTCATGTTCTTTGATCCCTTAAAGATTCTTGTATTATGAATTTTTTATCATTATTCTATTACTCATGTCTATGATTTATGTATTTTTTTAGTGAACCAACTATGGTCGACCATAAACTAGTCACCCAAGTCAGCCCGCAATAAGGCCCGAAAGGCCTTCCCATTCCCCACATGCTAGAAACTGGCGTCAAACATCAAAATAAAGTATTTGGGAATGATTTGACCCAGATAAATACACATATAAACTAATATAAAGTTAGAAATAATAATGTTTAAAAAATAGTAGTATAAATTAAAAAAAATGAACATAACTCCTTTTGACCCTATGGGTCAACACCGAACACTAAACCAACATCTCCAAACAATGATCGGAACTGAGCAGGAAGAATCACACAAACAAGAAATAGAAAAACAAATATTGGTATTACTATTAAAACCTTGTAGGCATTCAGAAATATCCTATACCGAATTAATTTACTTTAAATAAAAGATCCATCAATTTCGTGTCTAAAATACAATATATAAACCTAGGTTTTCAAAAAAAAAATCATGTTCTGTTTCCATTTTTAATTTAAATAAATTATCATTCCAAGAAAGAAGATTTACCATTTTAATTAAAGAGGGATAGAGAAAAATGAAGTATAAAACATTTTCTAAACCTTTTTCCACAAACATTTGAACACAATTGTATTACTTTTATTAAAAAGATACATCATACAATAAGGAAAAATCATTGATTGCATAAGGGAAATCAAAAATAAAAAGCCAGTGAAGCCAACCAAACCAGGCACCTCAATCATCCATCATATAAAACTATGAATCAAAGTACATGTGATAACTTAGGATATCAGTTAAATAATCATGATGATACTTTACATAAAAACTCATCCAGAAGGCATGCCTTACCCAATGACATTACCTTACCCACAAGGTTAATCATACCCTACCCGGTCTGACTGAGGCGAACTATGTCAATGAGAATAAAGGTCCATGAAAGGGACACTAGAAATATTAAAATACTAACCTAGTGTTATAACCATTCAATAAAAATCATCTAGCTATTATAGGTTCCCATTTCAATACTAAATAGGTGGTGATCCAACCAATGAAAAAAAATTAATCCATCACATATACCTGCATCGCACACAAGGAACACACACAACAATCATCCCAGAATACCTCTAAGGTACAATCTCTTCCATTTTAACTATTCAATCATAAGGGATTATATCTACTTGGAACTCCCAAATGTTTCAACATAGCAAAGGAAAGATAATTATCCAAGGAGACTTTTCAAGACCACCAACATTCATAAAAGTACCAAATGGGCCTCACATGATCTTCAGAAGACCAACCATTTATCAAAGAAATAAACATAAACTACTTTAAAAAATATTAATCCTATATCAAATAGAATCCAAAACATCCATCACAAATTCCAAATCCACTTTGAAATCCCATTTATGAAACCACCATTTTTCAAGAACCAAAACCACCTTTTCAATAAGGCGAAAACATACAATATATAATTTCAAAACCATATAAAAAACCCAAACCATATTTCTATAATCCAATCACATTTACAATACCAAAATCATTTAGACATCCATTTAGTAAAATAAGGGACATTTATAAACTAGAACCATTTTTTTAACCATAAACTATATTTAAAGGCCAAGTAGGAAATTTCAGAAACACTTATTGAACAAAGTCAAATAAGAACATTTCATGTAGTTACATACTCATTTCACATAAAAAACTATATAAAACCTAGACATATATATTTATAATTAAAATGTGGAGATGAAGGAATGAAAATAATATTTCTTAAATTTAAAGGCCAAATGTGAAGGGAAACCAATCTCAAACATGTCACATTTGATGATGACAACTCAAATTCCCTTTATGCTTGCACTCATATTCACATTCACTTATATATAAGTATACCTCACCTATATTTACATATTTTAATTTCTAAATATGTACACGAGGATCCTCACATATACCCTTACATGTGAATATTACCCATTGTCTCACAAACAATGGTATTTTTCATTTATATACATAATCACACACAGCCCCGATATAAATACATCCATGTGGGAATATATATATATATATATATATAATATGGGAACTTTTGTATAAATAATTATATCTATGAATACCCATGAAATTCAGTTTTGAAAATGGTAACTTAATTCTACATCAACGAGGTCCAATGCACTAAAGAAAATGACTAGAAACTTAAAAACCAAAAACCCCATAATTTAAAATAGAACTAAAGGAAAAAAATCCTTCTCCAAAATTGAATTGAAACCAAATTACTATGAAGATCATGGTATGAATTATCATCCATAGGTCCAACAAAACAAAATTTTCAATAAAAAAACAAGACCCCCAAAACGATTTAGGGTTTGGAAAAATGTTTGCACCACCTAAGAGAAAAGGAAACCAAGAATATAGGGGGGGGGGGAGAAAAATGAGGCTCATCAGAGATGACCACACTTAAAAATGGGAGTAAAAAGGTAGTTAGATGGAGGGAGAGGAGATTTTGGTGGCACATGAGGGAGAACCTTCAGGAATGGGTCGAGTGAACTAGGGGAGGGGGTGTTGCGCGCGACCAATGTGGGAGGAAATGGGGAACCCCTGTTTTGTGGGTTTAACTAAAAAACAATATGACAATAATAATAATAGTCTTAATGATAATAAACTTGATAATAATAAAAATAAACTTAATGATAATAATAATATTCATAATAATAATAACATCGTTATTATTAATATGAAAATACTTAACTTTAATTTTATTTTATTTTATTTATTTTATTATTATTTTATTATATTTTACTTTTTTAAAACAATTGGCTGGCCTCATGGTTTGGTTACACGGTCTACCATATTTTATTCCAACTATGTACACACTACTAGAAATAAGATAAACACATAAGGGATAGCCACACAAGTTGAGAAATTTTGTTCCAACCATGAAATAGAGTTATGTTATTAGATAAATACATTTTGAACATTTGTTTCATGATTTTATTTGACCGTGTGTAATCCATGATCTTTATCTATAATGACAAATTATTACTACAAAATCATGGATTGGTATTGCATAGTTTCATCCAAAATGTGTACCGAACAAGGAAAGGTCCAAAAATTAGCTAAATTCAATGAAAGTCAAAAAACATTCGCTGTGAACTTGACTTATACCCCAAACAACTGATCTAGCATCAAGAAAAAGATTCAAATATAGAGAATCTATGGTCAGGGTGTGAAAATTTTCCCAACCACAAAAACTTTTTTCCCCTATACATGCACTAGACGAATGAGGAATAATTGTAGAACTTAAAACTACATGTAGCCAAAAAAACCATGAACCTCATTGTGATCTTTTAACTCCACATGTCATAGCCGACCAAATTCAGAGAGAAGCATTATAAGGGGGACCACAATTAAAAGAGGATAGCTATCCCTACCACAAGAACCCAACTAGAATAGCCAATAAAGATACTCCAATCATATCAACTCCGAAATTACCAACACCAACTAAAACGATAAGCACAACATGGATCAAAAAACACCCACACATACCATCCCACAACACAAGGGGCTCGACGAAAACCCCATAATGAGTACCAAACCTGACCACGAATCATTATATACAAAATAAGAAATCATATCCAATGTGAGAACAACCCAAATTTAAAACCAATCCACAAAGAAACTACCATTGAATGGTTTTAATCCATTAGGAATAATCACAAATCTTATAAGAAAGTGGGAACACCAAGCATCCCCACAATCAAGGGGGAACATTCAAGAACCATGAAAACCACGATAGAGGAACTTTCAAAAAAAATTAAAAAAATAACCAATCCCGGTATAACTTTTATGACAAAAAGGAACCTTTAAAAATAAAGAAACCACATTAGAAAAACTCAAACTATCCCCATTCCAACACTCTAGAAAAATGAAACACCTAGTTTTTCCACAGCAAATGATTATTTACTTCGTAAGGGTCCTATAGCTGGACCCATAATGTCTTAAAGAATACACTTATTCATAGTAAGAAGATGATATGCTCTAATAGAGAAATCATATTTTGAAGAAAAAAATTGAAAAAACATTCTAGGTGACCCAATTAGAAAAACTGATGAAAATCCTTTAGAGGTTGAGGACAAGACAATGTAGAGTTCCCTAGACAACCGCACTAGAAGAAAACAAGAGAGTGGTACAATGAATTAAAAGTAGAAAATGATAATAAGTATTTTCTGGAGCAGGTTCCACTGGTTCACACTTCTCACCAGATGGGGAACCTTCATGAAAAAAAATAAAATAGTCCTTAACTGCTGAATGGAGACCCCACAACAAGGTAATAACATAAAACTAATAGCATGAAACTATCACTAGTGAAGAGAAACCAACTCATTGAAATTGTCAACATACTTTTACATCATTTGTTAACCTTTTACAGCATTGACGGGCCCTTCCACTTTCTTCTCCTTCTATTTATCAAGGGTGATCCACTCATTGAAAGTGGTCTAGAGGATTGGGCAAGGCATCCAACCAGAAATGAGAATGGAATGACCACTTTCTAGTAGCCCAGTCTCAATCCTTCAAAAAATCCAAGACAACTCAAACCTTCTCGACATCTGATGTTCTCCCAAAACTCATAGATTCTCTATTTTTCCCAAGAAATTCAACAACCTCCAACAGAGTTGGATAACATTAGAAAAAAGTTACTAATTGAAAATATCTTGGCCCCATCATTCCACTAGGAGTCTGTGAAGAGTCGTAAATGGGAATACTAAGAGAAACACTTATTCAAAATTTCTTAAAAACCCTAACCACCACATTTTTTCAAGTTCAAACCAATAAGTAATGACCAATAATGATTCAAAAAACTAACCTTCCCCTAAACAAGGAGGAAGGAATCTAAGAGTCCAACTTCCCACTCTTTACCAGGACCTTTCTAGGTCATATTAAAAAATAACAAGCTCAAAGACAAATTAAAACAAATAACAAACAAAAATTCAACACTTCAATCACATACAAAAATTTAAAGTCAAATATCCATTTTAAAATTCACCAATTTTTAAATTTAATTACCCCAAATGAAATCAAGATCATCTTCAATTTCTAAAAATCATTTCAGCACATACAATTTATAAATGCAAAATACCTCTTCACTTTTTTATTTTAAGTCAAAAATATTGTTAGAAAAAAATCACCTAGTTAACTGAAACCATTTTCCCTTTCAAAAATAAAATTTTAAAACAATGTCATATATTTTATTTTTAAACACTCACCCATGGAATCCGATGAAACATCGCATTTGTGTTCATCCCAACTCATTCTTATATCCATCCACACATATATACCACATAAAAATTCCATACCCACACCCGAACGTATAAGAATGTCCATTAAAAATACCAGAGGTCACATATACAATTTTATCATCAAAACCACAAGCCCCAAAAGTAGATTCCAAACACAAAAAGAAAAAACTAAAAAATTTCTCACTATCTTTTAAAAACATTTATATCACCCCATTAGGAAAACCATCTGTCAGCAAACCAAACAAATAAAATATCCACCATTGTTATTTCATGATATCTCACATATATATATCCTTGAAAAACAACGAGTACTCATCCACACATACCACCATCTATTCACATTCAATATATGTAAATCCATATATGTGATCATTCATAGAAATACCAAGGGTCAATTCAAAACATTTATCATTTCCAAAATAGGTCATTCTAACTAAAACCAAAATTCTCAACTAATTTGTAGTCACCCCTTATCATTAAATAAACACATTTACAAATTCACAATAAACATACATTTCACATTGCAATTTTTCTTACAAAATCTGAAAATGATTCCCAAAATACATTCCATTTTTTCACTTTTAAACCATGTAGTCCATTAAAATAATATACTTTACCATTTTCAATTAAAAACCCATTTTTTCCACTACAAAAATAATTTTCACTTTTGAAAACCTCTTCCCTAAAAATAATATTTATTTTTAAAAACCACTCATGCCAAACAGAACAAATACCAAACATAACTCACATCAAAACATCCTAGAATAAAGAACTTGTGGTTGTGCGTACTTGAGAATCATGGCTTCGCAGACCTTTCTCTAAGAAATAATCAACCCCAAAAAGTATATAGAACCATGCACTCGAGAAACAGATGCGTCACTACTCCATGCAAGCTCATCACGCAACACCATCTCAATCCAATTATTAACCACAACCCATAAAGAACAAACACAAGGCTCGAGCCTCAGAACGTGAAAGGATTCATGACATCCTTCCCACACCTACCCCTCAAGTATCAATAATCCTAATATCTAATCTAATTGACACCTAAAAAACATATTCCTCCTATGATATCATTTTTTACCCAACCCAGATCAACCCTGAACTAGTCCCTCGAGCTAGCCCGCAATGATGCCCAAAGGGCATTCCCGATCCCCATGAGTTGGAAATTATTTCTAAGAATAAAAATAATGAACTTATGAGTGATTTGTCCCATAAAAATATAGATAATTAAATAAAAACAGAGAAATAAAAATATAATCATTGGAAGTGGAAATAAAATAAAACTATACAAATATCCTGGTGACCTTATGGGTAAACACTGTCCCATAAACCAATGTCACCCAATGGAAACTGAGACCTTGGGGAATGTAGCACCCAAGCTAAAAATAATAATTGAAAATAAATTCATGAGTATTAACAATTAGTAGTTATCCAAAAATTTTCTATTATCAATGAATTTACATTAAATAAAATATCTATAAACTTCAAGTTTGAAATATAAGATATAAAGACAGTGTTTTCACACATTTCCTTTAATGAAAATCATGGTCTGTTTCACTTTTTATTTTAAATCGGCTTCTTTTCTAAAAAACAAGATCTAACATTTTAATGAAAGTGGGATAGAGGAGAAGGAAATGTAGAACTTTTTCAAAACATCTTTCCAAAAACAATTGAAAACCATGTTATCACTTTTATAAAATAGATACATCATACAAGGAGTCAAAATCAATAATCACACAAGTGAAATAGAAAATAGCAAGGAATAGTAATGAAACAAATAAGTAAAATCAATCATCCACTATAGAAAACTATGTGTCAAATTACATGGGTGAACCAAGGACCATGGTGGAATAATATATAACATATAATACATCATTAATTATCTCGAATGCATGACTCACCCGATAACATCGACTCACCTACATGATTGATTTCACCTCACCTGGTCTGAATGAGGGGAAATGTACCAAAGGAATGAAAGGTCCATGCTATGGGAAACTAGGTATACTGAAATCCAAAATTAGTAAAGCAACCATTCACCAAAAATCTGCTAGTTATTCAAGGTTCCCATTTCATGAAAAAATTGGCGGTGAACACACCATTGACAAACAATCTATCCATCACATAAACAAGAATCACACACAAGAAAGACTCACAATATCAATCCCCAAATCACTTTATAGAACAATATATTTCCTTTCAACTATTTGATCACAATAGAGTCTCTCAGCATGGACCTCCCACAAAATTCAACCAAACCAATGTAAAGGAGTTAACCAAGGATATTTTTCAAGATAACCAATTTTCATAAAATTTCCAAATTAGAATTACATGACCATAACATGCCAAACCATTTATCAAAGAACAAAACATAGAACACAATAAAAACATAGAATTAGCTTTCAAATATAATACAAAACACCATTCAAAAAATACAAATCCACTAAGAAAATCTATTTAAAAAACCACACTATTTCTTAGAACCAATCCAACCTTTTATAAAAGGTAAAACACATCATTTATAATTTCAGTACCATTTAGAAAACCCAATCCATCATTTTAGAAACTAAAAACATTTAAAAGAGTATAAATATTTAGAGATCCATTTAATAAATTGAGATAAATTTATAAACCACAAAAATTTATTAAAATATAAACCACTTATAAAGTCCAAACAGAATATTTAGAAAACACTTAGTTCATGAAGTCTAATAAGATAATTTCATGCAGTTCTATACTCATTTCACATTAAAAAATTTCTCTAAAAAAAATACATCACTGGTTAGAATTAAAATTGGGATATTAATGAATCTAATTAATATTTATTAAATTTAAAGGCCAAATGTAAAGGGATAACTACCTCAAACATGCCGATTTTAATAACGACCACTGTAATTACCTTTCTGATTGCACGCATATGAACATTCACTTATATGTAAGGACTCATAGTCCTTAGGTATAAATTTTCATAGGAAAATTTTTATAATTGGATACTCACATATACACTTACACATGCATATACCCATTTACATCACACATGTATGCATTTTGTACATATATACATAAGATCACATAACCCTAATATGTATAGTCTTTCCGCCATATGTGAATATATATATATAATAGGGTGACTTATATTCATTTATTCTTACCTATGAATACACATGAAAATATATTTTAGAAAAGGTAACCCAAAACCATTACAATGGGGTCCCACTCACTATATAAAATTACCAAGAACATTAAAACAAAAAAAAAACTACATTAAAATTGAACCAGAGAAAAAGAACCAAAAACCCTTACCCGAACTCGAAGTGAAACAATCTACCTTCAACAGCCAGGTAAGAACGATCATAAATATGGACAAAGAACCCTAATCACAATAAATCAACCAAAACAAGACCACCAAAACAAATTAGGGTTCGACCAAAACACTCACACCAACAGGGAGAAAAGGTTACCATGAAAAGAAGGTGAGTGAAGGAATAAGAGGATTACTGATGATGAACACACCCAAAAACGGGAGGACAAACAACTACCTGGTTGGAAGGAGAGGCATTGTTAGTGGGGCCTATGGGATCCCATTCAGGCGTGGGCCATGCAAACCATAGAGAGGGGGTTGTGCACGACCAAAGGGGAATGGGGGAACCCCTCATTGAGTGTTTAATTCAAAACATAAATAATAATAATAATAATAATAATAATTAATTAATTAATTAGAACAATTTTGATAATAATAATAATAAATATAATAACAATAATAATAAAATAATAAAAATAATATCATTATTTTTTTTAAAACATCTACTTTTAATTTTATTTTATTATTCTTAATTCTTTTATTTAATATTATTTTATCATTGAACACTAGTAATGACGTATAGTTTCGACACATGGTCTTTTAGAGAATGAGAAAACTATGCGCACACTACTATTTGGAAGAGACTATTTCATGGTATGGCTACAAAGTTTGAGAGATCATGCACCAACTGTGCAACTCAACACTATAATTTGACAGATCTATTTCTCAGTCTTATCACACAGTTTTGTCGAACTACGTGAAGGTCAAGATGCTTGTCCATGATGCTATAATGCAACTTCACGATCATATTTGGGATTCACACGGTTTGATCCCAACTGTGTTCAAATTCGGAATAAGACACAAAACTATCTAAAGTCTCCTAAACTCAAAAACATTCACCATGACCTCAACCCAAACCTCAACCAATGGATCCAATATCATGAAAATTATAAAAATAAATAGAAACCATTTTTGCAGTGTGACAATTGTTGGATATGATATTTAATGGTTATACTCATGTTCTAATACCCATTATGTTAATGTTATATTTAAATTATCATTGATATCTCCCTTGTTTATCCTTAATAATCATTTGAGATAACCCTTGTTATGTTTCCTTTTCCATAGGATATGAAGAAAATTTTTATGTATGGTGTATCGAAGAAGGGGGATAGTTATAAAAGACTAATTGGGAGGCAATATATATCTTTTATGAATAATTTTTTAAGTAAAACAAATTCTAATTACACTAAAAAAATATTGTTATAGTTTGGATCGTGATGTTATGTAATTAATATTCATATAATAATATATAATATTTATTAATGAAAATTATGGGTCACTATAGATATTATACATGGGTATCATATTAGAAAATAGGAAATCACAAAGATCTTATTTGATGAGATTCATAAGGGCCATATTTTGAGATGTGACATGGTAAGGAGGGCGATAAAAAATATTCTTATTATTAGAGTCCCACTTTAAAGTCACATCCATCATTTCCTAGAGATGGTCTAAATAATAATCAATTTTCTATTTTAGAAGGAAATATAGACAAGGATTTTATATCATAGAAGGAGTTCCAATGGAAGAAATTAAAAAAATTATATTTTGGAATAATTAATAGATAAAATATAGTTTTTATGATTCATAAAAATTGAATGCCTAATTTATATAATTAGTGATTCATGAGGATTTTTGTTTATGAGTGTTTATTTCATGGAGAGGTTTGTTCACAGTACAATCCATTTGGAGATTGAAAAATAATAGCTTCATGTACACTAAAGAAAAATCATTGTATACTCATAAAATATTATGTATCCTCATACTAACCTATATATATGTGTTTACATATTTAAGAAAGTGTAGAAATTATCTAGGTTACCTTACTTTTCATGTAATTATATCCTCTTCATTTCAATCAGATCCAACTCCGATAGGGGAATTTCCAAATACCAGAAACATATGATCTTTATATAGAGGAATACTTAAAGAAATAGAAATGTAGAAAATGAAAAGTTAACATAATGAAACTATCTATGTTGTATAACATTAATTTTTTGAGGTGGCCATTATTTTAATTATATTAGGAAAATTCCCTTACATTTACATGTAATTCACACAACCCTACTAATCACTTTGTAGAGATGAGGTGCTCATTATTTGTAGATTCATAATAATGAAATGACCAATAATTCAAGTATGTGGTTGTGAAAAAGGAAAATCCCCATATATGTATGTCCATCCATAGGGAAACCATTAAATACTAGTCAAATGAATCTTATGTTTCATTAGTGAAATAGTAGCGAGGATAATTTATGGCTACATAACATTCTAACAAATAAGAAATAATTTTTCAAAGATAAAGTGGACATTATATGAAACTGAATTTATACATTTCAATAATTATTCCTCCAATATTGAGAAAAATGGTTACATTAATGTCTTAAAAATAACCATGAAACTTCCTTCAAAAAGAGTGGAAGATCTTTTATAGTATAAAGTTTGAGAGAAAAATCACATCATTTATGAAGTGTTTTCATTATGAGAGTCTTTAATGTGCTCTATAAGGTTCATTATATGTCTAATCGTGGGAGAGGGGGCAGGGTACCATGTATAAATTTCATAGTATTTACTTCCACCTAATGAAATATCATATATCTTCCCATATAAAATCCTTGTAACGGAGTCTTATGAAATTCATTCATAGAGGTATTCCTGCAATACTTCTATGAGATTTGCTTCCTTCAAATAATAGGTCTTTGGAAAAACCCATAAACATCTATATAACTTTAATAATATTCATTATTTTAACATTAAAAATTAAAATTTTATCTATTTCTTGTGGTCCCTCATTATGAAACATTTTTCACATGGTTAATTACTTCATAGAGGATCACTATCTTGGGTACCTAGGCCTTCTTTTACACACCACCTTCTCCTAGGTCATCTACTCAGGTTGAATTAACTTTAACAATCTCATTAGTTTCTCTTATCAAATTTCAAATCTATAAAAGGCCCGTTATACCATTCCTTCCTCTAAATACACTAGATTTACATGATAACGTCACTCATAACACTTGTATATCAGCCTTTAATCATTTATTCTTTTGATAATGAGAAACCAGCATCCTATAATAGTCTTCCACCTGGTTCTTCTCCCAAATGGATTAGATCCTCGAGATACAATTAATTTTGTATCCCTTTGATAACGAGAGTTATTAACTCTTGGAAAATGATGAATTTTTTAATTTCCCAAGAGACTTTTCATAATTACTTTGAGATGATCCCACACCTCCCATAGGAAATTATTGAACCTTCATATATCGACATGATGGGATTGACTTATGTATATATATGATGTGAAATTTCATAGAAACACTTTACCCTAATAATTGTAATCCACTTACATATCATCTTGTTCTAGGATGATCACTCGATCAGCCTCCCTCATATATACTCATTGATCTAGAGGCATATTCTTGCCTCTATTCTGGTATAAGTCCCAAATCTTCTTCACTGGATTAAATCTGTGTCAGTCTAAGCCTCCTTCTGAAAAAGGATACTAACAAAAATAGGAAGGAATACATATACAGGACACCTATTAGGTGTAATACCAAACCATATTCATCATACCTAGTTACCATCAAATAGGATGAACCACACTGGGCCTCTCAGGCATAATCCCCACACAAACCCTTTCTCTTTTCCATTTACACAGTTTTCCCAGCTATATGACATTAAATTGTACAGTATATAGTCTATTCCACATGAAATTAAATATTTTGGAACACACTACAAAATTTTCAAATTTTTCTAAAAGGAACACATCTATTGGTTAAATTACATTTTTTTATATTAGAAAATAATTTTACCAATAATTTTGAAATTTTCACTAAATTGCTGAAAATAATTTCATTCTCTAAATGTCATGATGAGAAATAAATTTATTCTCTTATAAATATCGTCATACTAAAAAGTTATATATATGTTAGTAAAACTATTTAGAGACATTTTCAAATAATATATTTATAAGTTTTTAAGAGAATTTATAACAAATATAATATTATCTACAATAATATTACAAACATTTATTTATATTTTGATATAATCAATACTGATAATGAGTATTTTTTCAGAATTTATATTTAATGTAAAATAGTATATAGTTATTTAATCATATGTGTTGGTAAAAATTTATATTATATTTATTCATAAAATTAAAAAAAATTATATTCATTATAATTATTACATAATTATTATATAATAATTATAAAAACTGATTTCATGGAGATGTGATTGGAGGATAAGGGTAAAATTCAATTATTTTAATTTTTTTATTTCTCAATATTCCAACAAGTTAATGAAATATGTATAAAAAACCCCCACATTAAAAGAACAACACAAAACAACCCTCACTTACACCACCTCCCACACATTGTGAATGAAGTGATTCATGTCCATCAATCACCCACTAAACATTAGATAAGTGTCAAGCATGGAATAAAACCAAGATGTAAAATTGGGTTTTATAAATAATGTATGGTCTATTAGTCAAGGATTCTTGAAAGTATTCAATCCATGGTTGTCTGTAAAAATATGTGGATGGATCCTATAAAAACTGTTATAGATTTATACCATTCAAATCCATATAAAATAGATGAATATAGGGGTGTGTTTTATATTTTTAACTATAATATTAGAATTATAAGATTTAAAAAATATATATATATATTTAAAATATTACCAATTTTCTATCATACGTCATAATTAATTATTTTTATTTCAGATAATAGATAATCAAGTGTTGGATATCGGTCAATTATGTTGAAATAAGATACAATTATTTGAAAATCAAATTGTTTGACTCTCACTCAAAATAAATCAAAAATATGAAAAAATTTATTGTCCCACTAATCATTTTGTATATTAAATATAAAAATAACTATCATTTATACCAATATAATAATAAAAATCTAGTAAGAAGGGTTCCAAATTATTGTAAGTGAAAATTATAACCATTATGATTTTCAATATAATACAGTAGATGGGTAGAACCTCTTAATTGGATTTAATTATTATTCTCATGATGGAATATTTTATAAGGTTAAAACTCTTGATAATAAATTTTAAAGTAAACGTACACAATAAGTAAAGGATAACTCAATGAGAGGATTATTCTACCAACCAGTTATGACTAGGGGAATACCAATAACACACACATGTATATAAAACTCAAGTAAATTTAAATATTTTGTTATTAATAACACATATATATAAATAAACTTAAAAAAAAAGAATAGATACACTTAAATTGAATGTTCATAACAAATTTACATGGGAAGCGATATGCTATAAATGATTAGTCGAGACCAAAGCTCTTATAAATATCAGTCCAAAAATCTAAATCCCATTTGTATTCCAATATCATGTTAGAATATTACAAGAAACAATTCAAGTTGAAATTATTTTATTATTTAAATATAGAATATATATTCTTCCACCATTATTAAAATTATACTAACATATTCTGTGAAGGAAATTATGTAATCATTTCTCAATAGACACATAAATATATCTGTGAGTAAAATTATAATTATTAATAAAATAAATTGAATAGAGATCCATATTTAATTTCTAATGACTCTTTTTTAGCCTCACCATAGTTTTCATGACCACAAAAATTTTATTCTCATAAAATATTGGACAAGATATTTTTTATAATAAATATAGTAAAATAATTTGTAATTATTACATTATTGATTCATAGATTGTATTCTACCAGGGTTTGATGAACTTTTTCTATTATTTTAAATGTATTAAATTATTTATCTCTATATCCATTTTTTTGACCATGCCATTTAAAAGTATTTGGTTCCACACATGTTTTTTAATTGGTTTCTATGAATAAAATGTATTTCCTTCTTCTACTTTTAGTGGTTTTGGATTTTCTAGTGTGGGAGGGTGTGATTTGATCACATAAAATATGGTTATACATGGAGAACATGTAATAAAGGATCTAAAAAATGTTGGTTTTCTTAGAGATGTTGGTATTATCCTTTGTTAAGTAGCATATTTTCCATTTTTTCACATTAAAATATCAATTGGGGGGATAAAATTAAATATAAAAGATGGATTAATTTAGGCCCATGTCATTCCAATATTCTATTATAAATAGTTATCTTTTTTTATTCATCTTATATTTCATTCCTTATACCGAGATATTTCCTTCAATAAATTTTATATGATGGTCTATATTATTATAAGGAAATGTTTGGTAAGTACTTTTTTCGAATTTGTTTGTTATTCCATTAACAATATTTTCCAAAAAGGTTTTTAGGAGAAAAAATTAAACATTTAAATGTTTGACTGAAACACTTACAAAAGAAATTAATAAACTATACAATAACACTTATCATACCATTCTACTCTATATAATATAAAATTACTAGTAATGATACACTAAAAATAAAACTATCATGTCCTAAACAAAAAATTAATCATAAATTATTGAATAATATAATAGAAACCATTACATATGTCAATGATAAACAATATTTTTGAAGTGTAACATCTAAAACAGGAATTATTCCAAAAAATATTAAATTTGGAGAGGTTTTATTCAGGTCGAAATTATATTCATTGATATTTATATTTAAACAGTTAAAAAATTATAAAAGATTAATTTTCATCACTAATGTTGAATATTGAAATACATGTACAAAATATGAACTAACATATGTATCAATATGATTCATAATTTTTCAATATTTTATTTTTTGTGGGATTAAATGTGTATGATATTTATTGGGTTCTTTTGGTGTTTTAATTTTAATAGAATAATTTTTTCACAAAAACCAAATCAATAATTTAAATTTTAAAATGTTGTGTAGTGGTAACCATTGGGCTATCTCATGATGAAGTTTTAGACCATGTTCAAGCTGTCACTTTGGTTAATTTATTTTTATTTAATTATAACTATATGTGGTTATTTCGAATGAGATAATTTTTTTAAAAGAAATCATATTAATACTATATATTAATTTCAATATCTTATATGAAATACAAATAGAAAAATATAGACTATAGATAGAGGTAGTGGACACAGTTCGGCCATCGGACACTCCCATTATCTATGTCTACAATGGAATTTACAAATTACATTTCACATTGTATACTTAAATACATAAAATAGAACACAAAAATTAACTAGAAACCATATTGAGTCCTCAAATTTGGATTTAAATCCATTTATGTAAGGGATTTGATTACACAAAGACCTTCAAGCAACCAAAACAGATTAATAGCATTGCTCTCAAAGGCAAGACCTCACTAATGAACTTTAAACAATTAGTGTATCCACAAAACATTAATAAGTTAAAAAAAATATTTTATATTAAAGTGTATTCATGAATGAAAATGGCCTTATTATTTCATTCAAAATAGGTTTTATAGAAATACAAAAGATAATAAGTAAAATTATAAACTCAAAAGGGACAATTATCCTCTAACATCCATTTTCCATAACTGCTTGGGTTTTATCCCTTCATGTAATGATTAATTCTTGAAAACTCCTCTCATCTAGCCAATATACTCATGTACATAACACTACCTTACTATATCCATCCATTTATGTCGATGTTGAAATAAATATTTTTATGAAAAGGATAAGGAAAATCTTCTAATATGCTTACATCCAATGAATGATTACTCAATTTCTACCTAGTTAGAGGCCTAATATCACTAATGTGCCTTCTTAAAATCTTTTAAAATCCTATTATCTTTTTACAAAAGAAATATGGTGCCCATTATAAACCTGGTGAAAAATTTATTCCCCTATTTCAGAAGAAATCTTTTTCTAGTCGAAGAGTCTCTTAATCTTCCTCCACTTGCATGCACCCAAAAACCATATTATTTAATGAGTTTGAGAATAATATTCAATTTAGAGATAAAAATCATAGTCTTATTTATTAAAAAAATAGAATAATTTTATTTGGGAAGTTTGTTCTAAGTTATGTCTCCCTTATTTAAAATCATTCAATTCTGTATGATATAATATTTTCCAGCATGATTGAAATTCTTGGCTTCAAAATGGGCAATTTCGCACTTTTCCCAGTTTGAATGAATTTATCTCATGAGGTCAGGGAACCTAAAATTAATATTTTTTACAATTTTGTTTTTGGAATCCACTTATTCTATTGCTCAAAATATCATGTAAATCATGTAAATCATGTTTAAATACTGTACATAGTGATTATTCATGTTCTATTATGTATTATTATGATTAGTATTAATATTAATCCATTATATTCAGTATTAAATCTTAAGATTGATTATAGATAGTTTAGCAAGTATGATACACCGTTTCTATGCCTAAATGATCTCATTGTTTATTCTGGAAATCTGAAAATTCCATGACACTATTTCCCAGACTCCGTGACTGTGCTACTGGTTCCATAATTCACAAAGGACTTGACAATATAACTGTGTTGTCGGTTCTAGAATTCACAATGTAATAGACATCATAACCATGCTACAGATTCCATAAATTGCAAAGTACCTGATACTGTAACCATGCAACTGGTTCTAGAATTCACTAAGGGCCCAAAACAATATCCATGATACCAGTTCCAGAAATTGAAAAGGATTAGATACCGTAACCATTCTACTAGTTCCTGAATTCTCCAAGGACAAAATATCATAATCATGCTACCAGTTCTAGAACTCACATAGGATATCACTTCTAACTATGGAACCACTTCTATCTCACCATGAATGTGAAACCATTCCAGCCTCAACACCAACTGTGACACCATTTGTAACGCCTTGACCCCAATTATCTAGAGTTGGTGCATTATTACATAGAAGTGGCATGATTACAAGGAATCATGTCCCAAAATACCAATCAGTTTAGAAGTATTGAAAAATAGATTAAATACATGAATGTTACATTACACATTCTAGCATGAAACAAAACAAATAATCCTTTGATAAATCCAATGTTCCATTATCTTTACCCTGAATCTCAAACATAAAACAATACTTAGGATCCTGGGAAAATAAAACATATGAAAGGGGTGAGATCAGATGCTTAGTAAGGGTAAATAATTCAGCCGAAGATAATATAAATAATAGGCATGGTGAATAATTGAAAACACATGCCTTTACAAATAATAAACCTAAAAACACTGTGGTTGAAATATGAGCTGAGTAAATATTTCCATAATAAAATATAGTCATGGGTATTATACTAGTCGAATAACCAGACAAACCATTAATATTATTTTCATAATGAGGGATTGTATAATGACAAACATTATGAAATATTTTTTCAATTCCTCGACCAAGACATCTAAAAATGATTATGGCCTCGGACAAAACCATACATCAAATTGGGAAAGGCCTCAGACCATTTGATGTCTAGAAATGATTAAGGCCTTAGCCAAAACCGTATATCAAATTGGTAAATCCATGGTCCAATTTCATGACTAATTTTCTCATGAGACCTACTGTTGCATCGAGGAGCTATAGCGGGCTCCACCCGTCACTTATATGTCCAATACCTTCCTCGTATTAAATGGTTGAAACATAACATAAACATTCGTATTAGAACTAGCATATGAAAGGTTAATACATTAACCATAAACCATGAATGGTATAAAAATAACATATCAATAGTCAAAAATATCACAAAACTTTCAATACAATATAGAAGATTTGTATCGTAATAAATCAACTTCATACAAGTTTGAAATCCATTAAAGGATGTTGACATAGATGAAAATAATTTGTAAAACTCTTTGAGAGAAATATAACCTTTTCATGATACATCTAAAATTTACACAATTTAGAAAATAAGACATTTGATGACATTTTTGAATCAAATATTCCCATACCACTTTGAATCCTTTGAAAAGAATTAACATTTTAAAAACATTCATGTCCATATAGATAAATCCTTAAAAACCATTATGAAAACATGGAAAATAATGAAAATGATTTAGAAGAATAAATATTTAAAACACTTAAAATGATGTTTTAGTAAAGAATTCCCTGAAAATAAACCCTTTGAAAATTCTTTCACGAAACATGGACATGGATAATAAATATGTCCCAGTAGATGCTTACGTAAAAACAACCTCAGATTATAATGAGATTTTGAAATTAACCCCTACCTTGCACTTTCCTTTGGTCGAAGGTACGTTTAAAATCCTATATAATTACGATAGTATGATAATAAATTATACCAGAACCATATTCATATTAATTATATCATACATGATTCATTTATGACTTTATACTACCCATTTAATATTGATTTCCTCATTAAATTAACATTTTAGGCAATAATCACTTTCTTTATCGTACATGTTTTAACTTGTTATTCTTGATCTTATCATTTAGATAATGATTTAATCACTTCCATAAAATAAAAAATGATTTATATATCGTATATATTTAGAATATAAATATTTATCATTGATAGATATATGAAATGGAAGGCACCATTTATAGAGACGGTATGTCGTTCGTACACATAAATGTTGTTTCCGTTTTCATATCCTATTGAACGGAAGTAAGTGAATAAGATATATGTAAGTACATATATATATATATATATGTATAATAGAATTATTATTTCATATATTACATACTTATTAATAATATATGTATTTCTATAATCATCGTTGAATGGTGATCGGGGAAATGAATCTCATCATGTCGTGGAGACGGTAATCCGTACGTGCGCACGAGAGACAATATCATTATATTGATGGGGAAATAGGATGTAATTGGATGTTATATCATATATATAAAATAATTAAAATTTTATATTTATAATTTATATCAGTTATACTAATTATTATACCCATCCAAATAATGAAATGTTGGAATAACAAACTACACAATGACGCGAAGACGGTAATCTGTACGTATGCACGTATGGTGACTTTGTCATTTATAGGATGGATAAAATAATAAATATGGCTGTAGCATTTTTATAATAACATCAAAGTACGTATAAGATATTGGAGTTATTATTTTAGAATGGAAACAACAAAGAAAGAGGAAATGGAAGAAGAAAAAAACATGAAAGAGTTGATGAAATATTTATCTCTTCATTGGGGTTTTCCTTTTGATTTGATCAAAAGGGCTCCTCAAATTGCCTTTCTTACTAAAGGAAGGACTCTAGAATGAATTTAGAATAGTTGGGAGGATATTTGGGCACGTTCTGGCTAAGACAAATGGCTTTGAAGGTGTGAATTTGAGAGAAGGTAAAGTGCCCTTTTAAAAGAGGGGTGAGGGGCACCCAATGAAAAGATTCAAATATTATTTTATAATAAAATCTATTTCGTTTTATAATGGCTCCAAAAAAAGTAAACTAATTTATATGGTGGGTATGGGTCGAAAACCATTCGAGCAATAGGTTTTAGACAATTTTTGGTCACTATATTAACCTTATCTTTTAGATTTAACTCTTAGTAAAATAGTTTGATATTTACTATGTCTCTTTGTATTTTTATATTATATGGTTAATAAACGTAGTATAAATTACTAAGAGAACCTAAAATGGTTCATTAATGACATATATAATTTTATTTAATCCCTTTGTTTGAATGATAGATTTTTTGTAATATTATATCAATGAATAATATAGTATTTGTTTTAAAAATTAATTTATGTCAATTTTGACACTATTTGGTATTTTGTATTTGTGAAAGTCATTAAAACCTTATCACATCGAAAAAAAATATCTAATAAACTCTAACATGTCATATTAACTTATAAAATTAGTTAAATTCATCAACATTCTCAAATTGCATTTATTTGTATATTTATGATATCAATTTTTTTAATCTTTCATTAATAAGGTAATTATTGCATCATCATTGTATCATAAATAAATTAAATGATTTAATGTCCAAAAATTAAAAATAAAATACCATTAGATAGGAAATATTTTTATCTTTCTAATTAATATTTATAGTAGAATTTATCTTATGTATAAACCTATATTATAAATGTTTTATTTATTAAACATCGAATTTAACACTTTTAACTCTTCTTTGAATTAAATAATAATAAATGTCCTAATATAATACAAGTGGACCTAAAGGATAATATTTTATTCCTAAGGTTATGTTTTTTCGAATTAAACTTATACAATAGAAATAGGACATGTGTTAGGGTAATAATAATATCATTTTTTTCCATTAATTATCATATTTACCTATAATTGTGGTAAATAAAAGTCAAAAGTTACTATTCAAAAAACATTATTCATATCTTATGGAACCACATTTTAATTACTAGTATCAACCATGTTTCTTGAATTTTTGAAATTCATCTCACAAAACAATTAAAATTATGTTTTATACAAATTTGGATATACTCCTAGGATGTGGGTAAAAGACTGTAAAAAGTTCGATAAAATTTTATATTTCTAAAATCATTATAAAATAACTCCACTAAATTACATGTAAATTATATAGGTATTATGTACCTATATTGACCAAAAATAAATTTAAAAAAAATAAATAATTCTTTAAATAAAAATTTAGTTTTAAACAATAACTTAGTGTTTTTCACTATTCATCAATAATTGAAAGTTTTCAGAAAATTACCAAAAATTTACCCTAAGCTAATTTTGATATTCCGAATTCAGAAATGAAGTCTATTTTACCAAATTCAAAACATAGAAGTTTAATTTCTTAATTTAAAATTAATTCCCATTGTCAATAACAAAAAATGGGTTTTTAAAAAACAAAAACTATCAAAATATTAACATATGTTTATGTCAAATATAAATTTGAATTTACTTATAATGACCAAAATTTTATTAAATGATAAAAATATAATCTAATTATACTTCTAAACCATTAAAATTTATAACCGAACACTATAAATTATTATGATTAAAAACTGTTGGTTTCATTTAAAATTTAGTAATTTTCACTATTCACCCAAATATGAAAGTTATCAGAAAAACACAAAAAATTTATCGAAACTAAATTTTTTATGTCCCGATTCTAAATAAGATGTTTATTTTGTCAAATTTAATATATAAAAGTTTCAAATATTGGATTTAAAAAGAGTTCTCCATTAAAAGGCTATAAAATTGCATTTTTTGATAAATACTTCTTTTATATGAAAAAAATGAATTTGTTTTTATATTATGTCTAAAAACAATAATATGGATTTTAAAATTATATATATAATAAAAGATTCAAAATTTATCTAATACTATTTATAACTTCTTTTTGAATGGATAGTTTGGTAATGTTGTGGTGCGCTCAAACTCGGTATTGCGTGTAGCGCAAGCTATTAAATTACTTTATTGAGATAACGTACTATGATATCTTGGGGTGTTACATTCTCCCATCCTTCAAAAAATTGCATCTTTGAAATTTGAAATTATTCTTAAAAAATAAACGGTTAAAAATAGAGAAATAATTTTGTGGAAAACCCACATCAGAAATTGTGTTAATAAAATTCAGTCTTAATAAGATGGACATGGAAATGAAAATGTTACCACCAAATTATGATCTTGAGTAGGGGAACATTGTTGGATATTAGAGACACATAATTGGAATTAAAACATAAATATTTATAGGGAGTAATTGAGGTCATCAATCACAATATATCATTTAAATATATTGACATAACAAATCCATTGTCAAAACCATTTTCAATACCAAAATATGTAAAAAGAGTATATGGTATTTATTTTCTTTTAAATTTTTTTTTTGGCATGTTAAGGAAGCCAATGATCAAATAAAAAAAGTGGAGTCGGAAAGGTCTTTGTCACCACTTACTTTTATGGAAACATTATTTTTTTTCGTTTAGTAAAACGCTTCGTAGAAAATGATTCTCCTTGAAATGAAATGTCAAAGGGTTTTATACACCTTATAAAATAATGTTGTTTATAATTCAAAGGATGTCTCAATGAAAGAAGATTGAAACGATATCCCTTAAAAAAAGTTTAATAATTAACTTTTTTATAGAATAATATAGAAATATATATATATATATATATATATATTTATACTTGACAAGTAGAGTTACATCCTTTAACTAATTACTAACACAAACTCATCTTTCACTCCAAATTATTTAAAAAATTATTATATTTATCATAATAGTATATGGTACAAAAAATAATGAATTTATAATTCACCTATCAGAAATTTTAAAAAAGGAACTACATTATACAATCCAGGACATCACGTGGGCTAGTGGTAGGTGATGTGCCTTTGTCACCCTTTAGTTGCGGGTTCATGTCTCGCTGCCTTGCCAGACGCGACTGGTTGTTGGCCGACCTCTGGGTTATCATTTTTATGACAATCCAAAAATAACCTTAACAATTTCATCCCATTTCAAACTCAATCCATTCCAACCTTTATACATATCCAAAATGTTTCTATACAAACTCACAATCCAAAATTGATAAGGAAGTTAAACATAATAAAGATCCTTTTTGCAACGTAGTAATAGGTGAACAACTTCATCATGTATTGTTTTAAAACATGGTAACACACTAAATTACCATAAAATGTTATTTATTACATTCATTCTCCCTTATTCTTTATATAATTGATGATATATTCTTTATATCCAAAATTTTCTAAAATTCCAACAGTGATGAAATAAACAAACTATTAATTAGTTCCAAGGAATTCAAGAATATCCAATATAATTTATCCAAATCAACTATCTATTATTCCAAAATCACTACCACATTATCAAGAACATATTAAGGATTACCTTTCCATCAACTATGTATTTTCCAAAAAGTGTAGCTTACTATTAAGTCACTTTTCTTTGAACCACATAATCTCAAATCCTCAATAAAATATTACTGCAGTACAATCCTTATTTATCTCCATAATTCATATAACCAATATATTATTGATACAACACTCAAATTATATAATTCTATAATAACAACATAAGAATACTACTCATTCCTATTCATTTGAGGTAGTATCCTAACTTGATTATTATCTAATAGCATCTTTTTTGGTATACTATGATCCCTGGGACATTGATTCACGTAGTGTCCCAAAAAATTTTAAGTGAATCATTTTACATTTGAAACCTTTTATTACACTTGTAATCACATACTTGGTTTCCTTTTCTCCATACTTATAAAAAAACTATAATTCCCCTCAAGAATTTACCAAGGTGATTATTTCCACATTTATCACATATGGGAAAATCCTTTTTCCCCTATTCTCTTTATCCATCTTTCCCTTTACCATCCTTTTCTTCTCTTGCTTCCCTTCAAAGACATAGGACTCAAATAATTCTTTACATATCTTATTAACACATGATATTATTTCATCATATGTTGAGAATACAAGGGAGACTATTTCCCATCTAAATGTTGACTAAATACCATGAAACATATGATCCTTCTAACTATTTGAATCATATGTATTGCTGGAGTTTGCATTCCTTCTACTGGGTTCCATTTCTAAACAATGGCATACACAATGTCAGTTTATGAATTGCAATGAATAATTTTAAACTTGTAAAATACCTAACGTAAATTGAACAGTTTATGGATATAATTTATAATAATTAAAAAACTTCTTTGAGAAAGTATTTACTCTTAAATCCTTCCTAATGGCTTATAATGAAAATGTGAATTATCCTAAGCATATACCCAAAGAGTTTCGTAACCAATAGTGCAGCAAGGCCTGTTGTCGTGCACCAGTTCTCATTCGAGTCTAGCTCAAATTTGTGCTTTCGGGTTTTACCCATAGGTACATATGTTCTAGAGCCACCTCTACCTGCTCGTATCCAGATAGGTATATATGTTTTGTAAAACTCACAAAATATCTAAATTACCAAAATTCTAGGAAGTTATTCTATACTAATCCTCAAGTTCTATATTAGGGTAATGTTATCTAATCAGTGTTTATCTAAATCTATTTCTAAGGTTATTTCAAAACATTCTCTGATATCACCTATAACGCCCCAACCTTGTTACCCAGAGTCGGTTCATTATTACATAGCATTGGCATGATTACAAGGAATCATGTCCCGAAAGGCCGATCAGTTTTGGAGTATTGGAAACTAGATTATATACATGAACGTTACATTACACTTTCTAGCATACAAAAAAATAATCATTTGAGAATTCCATTGTTACCTTATCTTAACCCTGTATCTCAATCATAAAACTCTTCTTAGGAACCTGGGAAAATAAATCATAAGAAAGGGGTGATCTTAGATGCTCAGTAAGGGTAAATAATTTTGAGAAAGATAATATAAACAATAGGAATGGTGAATAATTGAAAACACATGCCTTTAAAAATAATAAACATGAACACTTTATGGTAGAAATATGAACTGAGTAAACAATGCCATAATAAAATATAGTCATGGTTATTATACTAGTCCAATAACCACATGAACCATCAATATTATTTTCATAATTAGGGAATGTATACTTCCAGACATTCTAAAACATTTTTTCAAGGCCTCGGCCAAGATGTGTAAAAATGATTAAGGCCTCAGATTAAACTATATATCAAATTGGGAAAGGACTCATCAAATTTCACGTATAATTGTCTAATGAGACATAACTATGCATCGAGGCGCTATAGCGGGCTCCACCCATCACTTACTATGTCCAATACATTTCTCATATGAAAAGGTTGAAACATAGCATAAACATTAGTATTAGAACTAGAAAATGAAATTTCAACACATTAACCATAAACCATGAATGGTATAAAAATAACACATCCACAATCAAAAATATCACAAAACATTCAATACAATATTGAAGATTTGTATCATAATAAATCAACAAAAAAAAGTTTAAAATCAATCAAAGGATGTTGACATAGATGAAAATGATTTTTAAAACTCTTTGAGAGAAATAATCTTTTTTCATGAAAACATTTAAAAGACACACAATTTAGAAAGGAAAAAATTTAAAGAAATTTATTAGTCAATGTTTCCCTTACCACTTCTAAACTTGTGAAAGGAATTAAAACTTTAAAAACATTCATGTCTATATAGATAAATCCTTAAAAACCATTTTGAAAACATGGACATTAATGAGAATGATTTATAAGAATAAATATTTAAAAATTTTAAAATGATGTTTTAGTAAAAATTTCCCTTAAATGAATTCCTTTAAAAATTATTTCATGAAACATGGACATGGATAATAAATATGTCCCAGTAGATACTTACTTAAAAACAACCTCAGATAATAAAAAGATTGTAAAATTAACCCTTACCATGCATTGTCCTTTTTTCGAGTGTATGTTTATCCTTTTGTATAATTACCATAGTTTGTCATTAAATTATAAAATAACTATATTCATATTTATTATATCATACATTATTCATTTATGACCTTATACTACCCATTTAATAATTATTTCCTTGTTAAATTAATATTTTAGGTAATAAGCACTTTCATTATCGTACCTGTTTTAACTTGTTATTCTTGATCATATCATTTATATAATTATTTAAATACATCCAGAATATAAACCTAAATTTATATATCATATATATTTTGAATATAAATATTTATAATAAATAGATATATGAAGTGGGAGGCACTATTTATGGAGACGGTATGATGTTCGTACACATAAATGTTGTTTCTGTTTTCATATTGTATTGAATGTAAGTGAATAAGATATATGTAAGTACATTTATATCTATATATATTTATATCTATTAGCATTATTATTTCATATATTACATATTAAAGATTTATATATATTTTTAATCATCGTTGAAAGGTGATGGTGGAAATGAATCTCATCGCATCGTGGATACGGTAATCCGCACGTACGCACGAGCAACAATATCATTATATTGATGGAGAAACCATATGTAATTGGATTTTATATCATATTTACAGAATAATTAACATTTTTTATTTATTATTGATATCATTTATACTCATTATTATACCCATCCAAATAATGAAATGTTTGAATTACCAACTACACTGCGACGTGGAGACGGTAATCCGTACGTACGTACATACGTATGGTGACTTTGTCATTTATAGGATGGATAGAATAAGGAATAAGGTTTTAACATTTGTATAATAATATCACAGTATATAGATGATACTGGAGTTATTATTTTAGAATGGAAACAACAAATAAATATGAAGTGGAAGAAGAAAAGAACTTGATAGAGGTGATTAAATATTTACCTCTTCTTTGGGTTCTTCCTATTAACGTGATCAAAAGGGCTCCATAAGTTGGATTTATGGCTGAATTAAGGCATCTATTATGAAGGGAGGACAGTTTGGAGGATATCTGGGTAGGTTTTGGCTATGCCAAATGGCTTTGAAGGTGTGGATTTGAGATAAGGGGAAGTGCCCTTTTATAAGAGGGGTGACGAGATTCTTAGGAAAAGATTGAAATATTATTTTAAAATAAAATCAGTTTTGGTTTATAATTACTCCACAATAAATTATTTAATGTATAAGGTGTGAATGGGTTTAAAAAGTCTCAACCAATTGGTTTTATACAGATTTGGGTCACTACATTAACCTTATCTTTTTTATTTAACTCTTTGTTAAATAGTTTTACATTTACCACGTCTCTTTGTAGTTTTATATTATATGGTTAATAAACATACCATAAACTACCAAGAGAACCTAAAGTGGTTCATTAGTGACATATGTAATATTATTTATTCCCTTTGTCCAAACTGTAGAGTTTTTGGAATATTATATCAACCAATAATATAGTATTTGTCTTAATCATTAAATTATGTCAATTTTGACACTATTTTGTATTTTGTTTCTCTTAAAGTCATAACAACCTTATCACTTCGAAAAACATTTATATAATAAAATATAACCTATCATATTATCATTTAAAATTATTAGGATTCATTAAAAGACTCAAATTAAATTTATTTGGATATTTATGAAATCAATTATTTTAATCTTTCATTAATAAGGTAATTACTGCATCATCGTTGTGTCATAAATAAATTAAATTATTTAATGTATAAAACTTATAGATAAAATAACATTATTTTGGAAATTTTTTTATATTTCTAATGAATATTAATAGTACAATTTATATTATGTATATCCCTATATTATAAACGATTTAGTTATTAAACTTTGAATTTAACACATTTAACTCTTCTTTAAATTAAATAATAATAAATGTCCTAATATAATACAAGTGAACCTAAATGATAATATTTTATTCCAAAGGTTTTTTGGTCGAATTATACTTATAAAATATAATTAGGACAAGTGTTAGGATAATAATAATATCATTTTTACCCTTAATTACCCTATTTACCTTTAACTGTGGTAAATAAAAGTCAAAAGTTACTATTCAATAAAAATTATTTTTATCTTATTGAACCACATTTTACTTACTAATATCAACCGTGTCTCTCTAATTTTTTAAATTCAACTCACAGAAGCAGTAAAATTAAGTTTTATATAAATTTGGAAATACTCCTAAGAGGTGTGTAAAAGACGGTAAAAAGTTTGATAAAATTTTATATATCTAAACTCATTATAAAATAACTCCAACGTATTAAATTGAAATTATATAAGTATTATGTACCTATTTTGACAAAAAATAAATTTAAATAAAATAAAAAATTATTTCAATAAAAAGTCGATTTTAAACAATAACTCAATGTTTTTCACTATTCGACAATAATTGAATGTCTTCAAAAAAATACCAAAAATTCAACCTAATATAATTTTGATATTAAAAATTCAAAAATTAAGTTTGTTTTACCAAATTCAAAACATAGAAGTTTCATTTCGTAATTGAAAATTAATTTCCATTGTCAAAACCAAAAAAAAAGGTTTATAAAAAAGTAAAAACTATCCAAAGATTGACTTGTGTTTATGTCAAAATTAAATGTGAATTTACTAATAATAACCAACGTTGTATTAAATGATAAAAATATAATCTAATTATACTTCTAAATGATTCAAATGTATAATTTAACACTCTAAATTATTTTGATTAAAATAGTTGTTTTAAGTTAAAATTTTGTAATTTTCACTATTCACACAAATATTAAAGTTATCAAAAAAAAAACAAAAAAAATTTATCAAAACTAAATTATTATGTCCCAATTCTAATGAAAAAGTTTATTTTTTCAAATTTAATATATAAAAGTGTCAAATATTATATTTAAAAATAGTTCTCCACTAAAAGTCTATAAAATTTCATTTTTTGATAAAAACTTCTTTTATCTGAAAAAATGAATTTGTTTTTATATTATGTCTAAAAAACACATAATACGGATTTTAAAAATATATAGAGTATATAAGATTCAAAATGTAGTTAATACTATTTATAACCTCTTTTTGAATGGCTAGTTTGATAATGTTGTGGTGCGCTCGAACTCGGTGTTGCGTGTAGCGCAAGGTATTAAATTACTTTATTGAGATAACATACTATGAGATCATGGGGTGTGAAATTATCCACTCCTTCAATAAATAATTTCCTCGCAATTTAAATTTGTTCATTGAAAATAAAATGTTAAAAATAGAGAAATACCATTGTGGAAAACCCACATCAGAAATTAGGTTAATAAAATTTAGTCTTAATAAGTGGGAAAGGGAAATGAAAAAGTTACGACCAAATGATGATCTCAATTAGAAGAATATTGGTGGAAATTAGAGAAAAATAATTGTAGGGAAAATGTAAATATTTATAGGGAATGATTTAGGTCATCAATCACAATATATCATTTAAATATATTGACATAACAAATCCATTATCAAAACCATTTTCAATACAAAAATACCTAAAAAGATAATATCATATTTATTTTATTTTGGAAAAAACATTTTAGCCTATTAAGGATGCCAATGATCAAATAAAACTCGTGGTGGCGGAAAGGTTGTTGTCACCGCTTATGTTTAAAAAACATTCTTTTTTTATGTTATTTAGTAAAACACTTCTTATAAAAAGAATCCCATTGAAATGAAAAGTCTAAGGGTTTTATACACCATATAAAAGAATGTCATTTAGAAATCAAATGATTCCTCAATGTTAGAATATTGAGATGAAGTCCCTTAACTAAAGTTCAATAATGAATTTTGTCATATAATAATAGGGATATATATATATATACCCGACAAGTTGAGTAACATCCTTTAACTAATTCCTACCACAAACTCATCTTTCACTCCAAAAGATTTCAAAAAAATATTCTATTTATCCTAATCGTATAGGGTGCAAAAAAATGAATTTATAATTCACCTATTAGACCTTTTAAAAAAGAAACTACATTATACGATCCGGGAAATTGCCTGGTCCATCATAGGTGATGCAACTTTGTCACCCTTCAGTTGCGGGTTCAAGTCTCGTGGCCTTTCCAGACACGACTGGTTGTTGCCCGACCTCTGGGTTTTCCTTTTTATGACAATCCAAAAATAACCTTAAAAATTGTATCCAATTTCAAATTCAATCCATTCCAACCTTTATACTTATCCAAAATACTTCTATCCAAACTCACAGTCCAAAATTTATAAGGAAGTTAAATTCAATAAAGATCCTTTTTCCACATAATAACAGGTGAACACCTTCATCATTTATTCTTTTAAAACATGGTAACACCCTGAATTACCATTAAACCTCATTTATTACATTCATTCTACCTTATTCTTTATAGAATATAGAATATATTCCTTATATTCCAAAATTTTTAATATTCCAACAATGATGAAATAAACAAACTATTAATCAATTCCAATGAAGTCATGAATATCCAATATAATTTATCCAAATCAACCTTCTCTTATTCAAAAATCACTACCTCATTATCAGGAACATATTAAGGATTACCTTTACACTAATCGTGTATTTTCCAAAAAGTGTAGCTTACTATTAATTCACATTTCTTAGAACCACATAATCTCAAATACACCATAAAATTGTACTGCAGTACAATCCTTATTTATCTCCATAATTCATATAACCAATATATTATTTATACAACACTCAAATGAAATAATTCTATAATAATAACATAAGAACACTAGTCATTCCTCTTTATCTGAGGTAGTATCATAACTTATTTATTATCTAATAGCATCATTTGCAGTATACTCTGATGATTGGGACATTTATTCACATAGTGTCCCAATTCATTGTAGGTGAATCATTTTACATTTGAAACCTTTTTCATACCCTTGCAATCACATACTTGGTTTCCTTCTTCTACACACTTATAACAATCTAAAATTCCCTTCAAGAATTTACCAAGGTGATTCTTTCCACGGTTATCACATATGGGAAAAATCCTTTTTTCACCTTTTCTCTTTATCCATCTTTCTCTCTACCATCCATTTCTTCTCTTGATTCCATTCAAATCCATAGAACTCAGAGAATATTTTATATATCTTATTAACACAAGAAATTATTTCCTCATATGTTTAGAATACATGGGAGACTATTTTATTTATTAATGTTGACTTCATACCATGAAAGATATTATCCTTCTTAACCTTTGGATCAATATTATTACTGGAGTTCGCATTCCCTCTACTGGGTGCCATTTCAAAACAATGGCATACACTAGTTCAGTTTATGAATCACAATGAATAAATCCAAAATTGTAAAATACCAAACATAAATAGAGAAGTTTATAGATATAATCCATAATAATTAAAATGTTTTATTTTAGGAATTATTTACTCATAAATCCTTCATAATGGATTGTAATGAAAATTTGAGTTATCCTAAGCATATCTCTTAGGAGTGTCGTAACCAAGAGTGCAGCAAGACCCGTTTTCTTACAATATTTCCCATTCGAGTCTAGCTCAAAGTTGTGCTTTTGGATTTTACCCCTAGTTACATCTGGGCCAGAGCCTTTTCTACCGTCTTGTATCTAGATAGAGATGTATTTCTTGGAAAACTCACAAAATCTCTAAATAACCAAAATTCTAGGAAGATCTTATATACTAATCCTTAATGTCTATCTTGGGGTAATGTTATATAATCAGAGTATCTAAATCTATTTACAAGGTTTTTTATAAACTTCCTCTGATACCAACTGTATTGTCCTGACCCCAGTTACTTAGAGTAGGTGAATTATTACATAGCATTGGCATGATTACAAGTAATCAAGTCCCAAAAGACAGACCAGTTTAGCAGTCTTGGAAAATATATTACATACATGAACGTTAAATTACACTTTCTAACATACAACAAAAAAAATAATCTTTTGAGAATTCCATTATTCGCTTAGCCTATCCCTGCATCTCAAGCATAAAAAACTTCTTGGGTTCCTGATAAAATAAAACATAAGAAAGTGGTGATCTTATATGCTCAGTAAGGGTAAATAATTTAGCGAAAGATAACATAAACAATAGGCATGGTGAATAATTGAAAACACATGCTTTTACAAATAATAAAAATTAACACTTTATGGAAGAAATATTAGTTGATTAAATAATTCCATAATAAAATATAGTCATGGGTATTATACTAGTCTAATAACCACATGAACAATCAATATTATTTTCATAATGAGGAAATTTATAATGCCATACATTCTGTAACATTTTGTCAAGGCCTTGACCAAGATGTCTAAAAATGATTAAGGCCATGGCTAAAACAATATATCAAATTTGGAAAGGACTCGGCCAATTTAACATCTAATTTTCTCATGAGACATACCGATGCATCGAGGAGCTATACCAAACTCCACCTATCACTCACTATGTCCAATACATTGCTCATATGAAAAGGTTGAAACAAAACATAAACATTCGTATTAGAAGTAGTATAATAAATGTCAATACTTTAACCATAAACCATGAATGGTATAAAAATAAAACACCCATAGTCAAACATATCACAAAAACTTCAATACAATATGGAATATTTTTATCATAATAAATCAACATCAAACAAGTTTAAAATCTATCAAAGGATGTTGACATATATGAAATTGATTTGTAAAACTCTTTGATAGAAATATTCCTTTTTCATGAAAACATTTAAAAGTCAAAAAATTTAGAAAGGAATAAATTTAAAGAAATTTTTTAATCGATGTTTCCCAAACCACTTTGAATCTTTTTAAAGTAATTAACACTTTAAAAGCAATCATTTCGATATAAGTAAACCCTTAAAACCCATTTTGAAAACATGGACATTAATAAAAATTATTTAGAAGAATAAATATTTAAAAAATTGAAAATGATGTTTAAGTAATTAATGTACCTTAAATGAATCCATTTTAAAATTATTTCACGAAACATGGACATGGATTATAAATATTTCCCAGTAGATACTTAGGTAAAAACAACCTTGGACAATAAAGAGATTGTGAAGTTAACCCTTACCTTGAACTTCCCTTTGGTCGAGGGTACATTTAACCTCATGTATAATGAACATAGTATGTTATTAAATTATAAAAGAACTATATTCATATTTATAATATCATACATGATTCATTTATGACTTTATACTTCCCATTTAATAATGATTTCAATTTTTAATTATCATTTTAGGTAATAATCACTTTCTTTATCGTACATGTTTTAACTTGTTATTCTTGATCATATCATTTATATAATTATTTAAATAATTCCATAATATAAACCTTGATTTATATATCATATATATTTAGAATATAAATATTTATAACAAATAGATATATGAAATGGAAGGCACCGTTTATGGAGAGGGTATGTCGTTCGTACGCATAAACGATGTTTCTGTTTTCATATTGTATTGAACAGAAGTAAATGAATAAGATATATGTAAGTACACACACACACACACACACACATATATATATATATCCAGTATCATTAATATTTCATATATTACATACTTATTAAAGATATATATATTTTTATAATCATCTTTGAATGTTGATCGTGGAAATGAATCTCATTGCGTCGTGGAGACAGTAATCCGTACGTAAGCACGAGCAAAAATATCATTATATTGATGGAGAAATCATATGTATTTGGATGTTATATAATATATAAAGAATAATTAACATTTTATATTTATTAATTACATCATTTATACTCATTATTATACCCATCCAAATAATGAAATGTCTGAAAACAAACTACACCACGACATGGAGACGGTAATCCGTACACACGCTTGTATGGTGACTTTCTTATTTATAGGATGGATATAATAATGAATATAGTTGTACCATTTTTATAATAACATCATAATATATATAATATACTGGTTTCATTATTTTTGAATGGAAGCAACAAAGAAAGAGGATGTGGAAGAAGAAAAGAACTTGAAATAGGTGATGAAATATTTACCACTTCTTTGGGTTCTTCCTTTTAAATTGATCAAAAGCACTCCGTAAGATGGATTTTTGGATAAATGTAGGCCGCTAGGATGAAGGTAGGATAGTTGGGTAGGTTATGGACGAAACAAATGGATTTGAAGGTGTGAATTTGAGAGAAGGGGAAGTGACCTTTTATAAGAGGGGTGAGGGGATCCGTAGGATAAGATTGAAATATTATTTTATAATAAAAACAATTTCACTTAATAATTTCTCCCCAATGCATTATTTAAAGTAAAAGGTGGTTATGGGTCTAAAAATTATCAACCAATAGGTTTTATATAGGTTTAGGTCACTATATTAACCTTATAATTTTGATTTAACTCTTTGTTAAATAGTTTTACAGTTACCGTGTCACTTTCTATATTTATATTATATGGTTAATAATATTACAATAAACTACCATGAGAACCTCAAGTGGTTCATTAATGACATATATATTATTATTTAATCCCTTTTTCTGAACCATAATGTTTTTGGAATATTATATCAACCAATAATATAGTATCTGTTTTAAAAATTAATTTATGTCAATTTTGACACTATTTGGTATTTTGTATTTGTGAAAGTCATAACAACCTTATCACTTAGAAAAAAATTATATAATCAACCATAATATGTCATATTAGCCTAGAAAATTATTGGAATTCATCAAAAGACTCAAATTACATTTATTTAGATGTTTATAAAATTAATTATTTTGATCTTTCATTAATAAGGTAATTACTGCATCATCATTGTGTCATAAATAAATTAAATAATTTAATGTATAAAAATTTTAAATAAAATAAACTTATGTATGAAATATTTTTATCTTTATAATGAATATTCATAGTTGAATTTATCTTATCTATGACCCTATATTATAAATTGTTTAGTTATTAAACTTTGAATTTAACACTTTTAACTCTTCTTTGAATTAAATAATAATAAATTTCCTAATCTAAATAAAGTGGACCTAAAAGATCATATTTTATTCTCTAAGGTTTATTTTCATCTAATTACACTTATCCAATAAAATTAGGACATGTTTTTTGGATAATAATAATGTCATTTTTACCCATAATAACACTATTTTCCTTTAACTATGGTAAATAAAAATAAAAAATTATTATTTACCAAAAAATATTTTTATGTTATTGAACGACATTTTACTTAATGATATCAACCATGTCTCATGGAGTTATTAAATTCAACTCATAGAAGCAGTAAAATTATGTTTTATACAAATTTGGAAATACTCCTAGTAGGTGGGTAAAAGAGGGTAAAACGTTCGATAAAATATTATATATCTAAAATCATTATAAAATGACTCCAATGAATTAAATTGAACATATATAGGTATTATGTATCTATTTTGACCTAAAATAAATTTAAATAGAATAAATAATTATTTAAATAAAAAGTCGGTTTTAAACAATAACTCAGTGTTTTTCACTATTCATGAATAATTGAAAGTTTTCAGAAAAATACCAAAAATTCACCCTAAGATAATTTTGATATTAAAAATTAAAAAATGAAGTCTATTTTTCCGAATTCAAAAAATATGAGTTTCATTTATTAATTTAAAATTAATTCCCATTTTAAAAACAAAAAAAACCAGGTTTTTTAAAAAGCAAAAACTATCAAAAAGATTGACATGTGTTTAAGTAAAATTTAAATGCGAGATTACTTATAATGACAAAAATTGTATTAAATGATAAAAATATAATCGAATTATACTTAAAAACCATTCAAATGTATAATTGAACATTATAAATTATTTTGATTAAAAAATTAGTTTTCAGTTAAAATTTCATAATATTCACTATTCACCCAAATATGAAAGTAATCATAAAAACAACTAAAATTTATTGAAACTAAATTTTTAAGTCCCAATTATAAAGAAGAAGTTTATTTTTTTTTAAATTGAATATATAAAAGTGTCAAATATTGGATTTAAAAAGAGTTCTCCATTAAAAGGTTGTAAAATTACATTTTTTGATAAATACTTCTTTTACCTGAAAAAAATGAATTTGTTCTTATATTATGTCTAAGAAACACATAATATGGATGTTAAAATTATATAGAGTATATAAGATTCAAAATACAGTTAATACTATTTATAACCGCTTTCTGAACGACTAGTTTGGTAAGGTCGTGGTGCGCTCGAACTCGGTGTTGTGTGTAGCGCAAGCTATGAAATTACATTAATGAGATAACGTACTATGAGATCTTGGGGAGTTACACCATTCCTTACATAACATTGTTTTCATCTACCTATTAAATTTAAATGATTATTCTAACAGTCATATATGAGTCATTTAATGACACTATCATAACTAATGATCTTTTATAGACATGACACCTGATTGTACATGATATATGGTGAATAGATCGTGATTCTTGTCATTCATAACACAACGACCCAAGATAAAATACAAGTTTCCACACGAGCTTGAAGAAGTGACTGAATGATACGTTCAAGTAAACATACATTCATGCTATAACAAGCAGAAGAATGAAAACTATCTATACTTCTTGTTGTGTACCATCCTTTGAACATACTTGTAACACCAACACAAAAAATAACAAGCATAATGAAGAGTTGCACAACAACTCATTTGTAACCTAAACACAAAACTCATTAAAATCAATTTATGAGCCTTTTTTGAGTAGATTACCCTTAAATCAAATATGATACATCTTAGAAGTCCATTTCTAGATAAAACAACACTCCGAGCATTTCTAGAACAATTTAATTTTAATATTCTCTATAGTGTACTGTTTTATTAATATTTAGAGCTTTTTTTCTGTCTATATTAAAAATACACAGTTTATTCTATTCGAAACTAAATTATACAAGATATCCTCTCACTAATACTCTGTTACACCATCTTCACCTGCATTAAACTGTGGAAGAGGCCTTTGTACGAACTGGTAGTTTTAATTTCCCACTTATAACTATGGTAGAGGTCAAGTGACCTAGATAGATCTGCATGCTATCATAAACCCCAATCCTTGGTGTGGATCAAATACTATTAATATATATTTATTGGTGGAAATGATCACAAATTGGAGGGGATTATGTCTCATCCTTAAACTGAACAACATGTTATAATCTAATGTGTTTTCAAATTTAGTTTACTCAATTTTAACTCATATTTCAAAAATCTAAATTTTCACTTTATATTTAGTCTTGGATAGTATTTATAACTGTTATGATTTAGAAAATTGGTTTCAAAGTTATTTTAGTATCTTAGGGTTATATAACTATGAAATAATAAATTTCTTGATGACTGAATTGAACAGTCAAACTAATATAAAATTACTTCTTTGATTAACTGGGCTATTTTTATTCAAATTGGGGTTTCACCAAATATTGGTTGTAGCATAAATTTTTATAGTAACTCAATTCACCGCACCCCCTATTGAGTGTCCAACTCCATCAAAAATTTGTTATCAATGGTTGTTTATAAACATCAATTTTCAAAGGTTTCAAAGTTTTTTCAAATCATTTCATGTACGATTTAGTTATATTTTAAAGATATCTAAATTATGATTAGTTCTAAATTTCATGATCATTAATATCTAGACTTATATTATATGTTATGGATAATATAAAATAAATTTCTTATACCCACATACCTCCCCACATTAATGGGACAAATTATGATCAGTGGAAAATTAAAATGTAAATGAACTTAGAAAGTATGGTCTATGATATTTTCACAGTAATAGAAGTTAAATATAAAAAACCAAAAATATAAAGATGTACGTGGATTGAAGCTACAAAATATGCTTACAATAACAATTTTAATGCTATGAATTCTTTTTTTGTGATTTAGGGGATGAATAATTTAATAGAATATCTTATTGTGAATCTGCCTTTGAAATTTGGGATACCTAAATTTTCATAGATGAAAGAACTACTAATTTTAAATAAATGAGAATCAATAAATACACAATTAGGTATTAAAACTTCTTGATGATGCTTGATGAAACCATTTATAATATTTATCTCAGGTTTAATGAAATAATCAATACAAAGGGCACTCATGGAAGGCCAGTGGAATCAAATGAACAAATCATTAAACTACTCATGTGTGTACCAGAGAGATTAAGAGGCACCTTAGTAAATAATTAGAGAATCTTATGACATCAGTATGTTTCTAATCATGGAGATGATAGGTAAATTGATGATGTATGAGGAAGAGTAAATGGTATAAAAATAATAAAAGTAAAAACCAAATAGAAACTTAGTGGCTTTCAAAACCACTACTTCTAAGAATAAAGAAAAGGAATGGATACAAACTCATTATGAAAGTACAAGTAATGATGATTCATTATCAGATAGTGATGATGAAATGGCTCCATTATCCCTACAATTTTAGAAGTTTTATATGAGGAATAAATTATTCGGGTATCCCAACAACAAAGGAAAATATGAAAATAAATGAAATTTGAAGAAGGAATGGAAAAGGAATGATAAATCAAATGAAATAGTCTTTTATGAATATAAGAGAAAGGGACATGTGAAGGATTACTATCCCATGAAAAATTATAAAAATAATTATGAGGAAAAATGTAGAATGTAAAAAATGGAAATTAAAGTAATATGGAGTACTTATGAGGATATCTCTTGTGAATTAGAATCATCACATGATGATAAATGTAACAAAGAAAACATGTGTTTCAGGAAAAACACATCGGAGGCAACTCATGAGTCCCTTGTAAAAAAATTCTTATCATTCTAGAGAAAAATGTTATTCTAAAAATATGATTAATGAGGAAATATTAGAATACAATCAAATTCATGAAGGTACATAAAATGAATTAAATTGTAAATATAAATCTCATAGGAAATAACATGTTCTTATTCTACTATTAAATATGATCTTACTATAGAAAAGTAAAATAATTCCCAATTAATAAAAGAGAACAATGAAATTAATTTATCTAATGATCAATTCATAATGGTCATAGAAAAATTTACAAATGGAAAGAATAATCTAATATAAAAAATTGTTAAACATGTAGCTCCTAGGTACACTACTGGTATAAGATACCAACATGGACATATGAACATAGCTAAAACCCATTTTATAACAAAATATGGAAATTTGTGTTCATACCCTGAACTGAAAAATCATCTAGTTCTAGATCTAGGAATTCATTCACTGTTTCTATTTTTTTCGGACCAAAAAATGGGTTTTATTCAAATACATTACAAACCATATATAGGAAATAAATGAAGCTATTATGGGTTCCCAAAGATAATATTACTAATGTTACTAGATGAAAAAAAATCTATGTACCAAAATCATATCTTTCTTAATTATTTTTTATGAAATATTTTTGAAGAGATCATACCGAATTCTATAGTACTTGGATAGTGGGTGTTCAAGGAACATGATAGGAGATTACTCATGCTTTAAGAATTTAATAAATATTTTTGGAGGACATGACACTTTTGCTGACAATCCTTAAAGAAAAATAATTGGCCTTGGACGGATTGGTAACTCTAACTCAACATTAATTTATAATGTAATTTTTGTTGATGGATTAAAATATACTATTCTTAGTATTTCAGAATTATTTTATGGTAGTCCTCATGATAAATTTGAAAATGATTCTTGAAATATTTTTAATTCGAAAAATTAATTAGTATTTTTGGCATTCAGAAATGAAAATGTTTATGTTGTTAATTTAGATTCTTTAGTTTCTTTAAATGTTTTACGTTTGAGTACCTTTAACAAAGAGTATTGTCATTAGCATAGAAGATTAAGACACTGTAATATATACTCCCTTTGAAAGCATAGGATGAAAGGACTTGTTAGAGATCTACCAAAACATGAGTTTCCAAATGGAAAAGTTTATAATCATTGTCAAAAGCATAATCAACAGAAAATCTATTTCCTGCTAAAGAAAGAAGATTCAACTTCTCAACCCCTTGAGTTGGTTCACATGGAGATCTTTGGTCCATCATTAGTTTCATGTAAAAATGGGAACCACTTTTTATATGTTCTTGTATAAGATTATTCTAGGTATAGTTTGACCATATTCTTAGATCATGAAATTGAAGCCTATTCTCAATTTTTCAGGTATGATAGAATAATAGGACTCCTAAGTGGTCTAAAAATTAAAACCCTATGACGTGAACATGGTTGTGAGTTTTAAAACCATGATTTCGAATCTTTTTTCTCAGAAAATGGCTATAGTAATACCTTCTCAACACCTTGGACACCTCAAAAAATGGTTTTATAGAAAGAATAAATAGAACCTTACAATAAATTGCAAGAAAAATGCTCAATTAATACAACATATATATCTGCTTTTGGGTTGACACTATCAATACATATTGTTAAATTATTAATAGAATCATAATTTGAAAAATTATTAAGAAGAACCCCTATGAGATGTGTAAAAATAGAAAAACCAAAGTTATTTACTTCAATGTTTTTGGTGAAAATATTATATTCCAATACTAATCACAATCTTGAGAAATTTGCTTCCAAAACTGAGAAAAAATTTCCCTAGGTTACTCAATCTCTAGTAAATCCTATAGAGTCTTTTAAAAAAAGAAATGCATGTGTGGAGAAATATGTACATGTGAAATTTTCGGAAACAAATATACATAAAACAAGTAACTCACTAGAAAAAGTTAATAATGATGTGTAAAATATAGACATAAATGAATATTCTTCGGACATTTATCTTAAAAAATATATTAGATCTTCCATTTCTATAAATTTTCCACAATTCAGTCGTAATGATCCTAAACCTATTAAAGAACCTGAGATAACTATCCCTTCTCTTTATAGATCTGTTAGAACCCATAAGAACCGTACATTAGATACTATAGTTAGAGGATTAGATAATGGATCTAGGAATATAGAATCTGCAGGAAATCAGGTTTCACATCATGCTTTCTTATCAAATATTGATCCTAAGAAAATCAATGAGAAAATCAATGATTAATTATGGGTGATGTATATGCAAGAATAATTAAGTTAGTTTAAAATAAATAAATTCATGAAGCTTGTATATATACTGAAGAAACATGGAGAAAAGGCACTAAATCGGTTTTTAGGAATAATTTCGATGAAGCCGGTAATACTGTAAGAAATAAATATGGATTGGTTGTATAAGGTTATAATCTTGAATAAGGGATTGAGTATGATAAAAAGTTTTCACCAGTTTCTCGACATGAAGCCATTATATTCTTCATTTCATAGGCAAGACATATAAATTCCAACTATATCTAATATATTTTAAGAGGTCATTCCTAAATGGGAATATAGTTGAGGATTTGTTTTGGTAAAAAACCCCCTGGTTTTAAAAACCCTCATTTTCCAAATCATGTTTATAAATTAAACAATTCTCTATATGGTTTAAAATAAGCTCAGAGACCTTGATATGATAGAATAAGTAATATTATTATTTATAAAGGAATTAAAAATGGTATATATGACCATAATATCTATTAAAAAATATTCAATATAGTTGTTTTAGTTATCCAAATCTAGGATGATGATTTTATTTTTGGATATTTTAAAAAATCATTTTGTGTTGATTTTTAAAGGATGATGAAAAGTTAATTTGAAATAAGTTTTAAGGCTGAACTCAAATTCTTTCTTGGATTTCAAATATATCAAAATAAGGAATCAATTATTTTTAATCAAAGTAAATATACTAAAGATATTATTAATAATTTTGGTTTGATAGTACTAAAAGAAGTGATACTCCTATGAGTACCACATGTGAATTAGATCTTGATAAAAATAGTTTTTCCCTCGGAATCCAGGGATGAACACCTTGATGGGAGGTTCAAACATTCCGACCGGTTTCTAACGGGTTTGTTCGTAGAACTGGAAACATCCAATAATCCCACATCCATTCGTACCTACTTTCCAAAGGTAGGTGCTTATTAGTTTGTGGACTGATGAGGCTTAGGAATTTGCATTGGTCGAGAGGATGGGAGGTTAGACTCATCACACCTTTCTGAGGGGAATTATTGTCTACTCTAGGACTCTCTTTATAGATTTAAGTTATGTTCATGAATCCTTATTACATTACCGAGTATAAAATAATATTTCCTTCAGATCTGACAATCAATGATTAAATATTTAGGAAATTAAGAGAATCTTTTGTATGTATTTGAGGTTCTTCATCGATAGAGAATCATCTGTATTTATTAGAGATTTTTGTTCAATGGTACCCTTCGACACATTTATATGGAAGTCTCTTGGTCATTATGATGACCATTCTAGTTTTAAATCCACTCATTGGGGCACTTAAAGTTTATTGTCATTCATAAGGACTTAGATTATTTTAGAGTTGGGATCGAACCCATAGACGGGCTACCTACGTATCCTTTGTTTAGAAAAGGGATCAGAACCCACGTAGTTCGAGTAAGGGAGTATGATGTTTATGATTGATGGCTCAAAGAAGGATGTCACAATTACTTTTATACTATAAGCTCACGTGAGTCATGCTCGGTGTGAGAAATAAGAGGTATTGGTAAAAATTAGACAATTGTTCCATGAAAGATGAAATCATAAGAAATAATTTGGGGCTTATGTACGTAATAATGCCAGATAAATGAAGGATAGGATTTACTTTAGGAAAGAAATCCAGGAACAGTGTCCATAAAGGTATATGTGCTTCATGGAGATTTTGAATACTCTAACTTTGGGCTTACTCCTAAAAAGGAGGCCCAAATTAGGAGAAGACTTATGATTGGGTTTTACTCCTAAAAAGCAATCCCAGATCAAAGGTAAATTAGTATTGGTTAAGAGAAATTAAGACTGGGGATTATTCCTGAAAAGGAGGCCTAGGTTAGAAGATTTGATAAATTAAGGGACTTGGGGTTTACTCTTGAAGAGGATGCCCATATTTGAGACTGGGGATTACTCCTGAAACGGAGGCCCAGGTCAAGGATTATGACTGGGGATTATTCTTGAAAAGGAGGCCCAGGTTAAGGGAATTAAGGTTTGGGGCTTACTCTTGAGGAGGATGCCCAAATTAGAGGACTGGGGCTTTCTCCTAAGGAGGATGCCCAGATTTTGGAACTTTAAGAATTGGGGCTTACTCCTAAAGAGGATGCCCAAGGTAAGAATAATTATTGGGGCTTACTCCTAAGGAGGATGCCCATATTTGAGACTAGGGCTTACTCATGAAAAGGAAGCCCAGGTTAGGGGATCTGGGGCTTACTCCTAATGAGGATGCCCAAATTAGAGGACTTATGACTGGGGATTATTCCTGAAAAGGATACCCAGGTTAAGGATTCTCTCATCTTAAAGGATGAGGTTGAATGAATGAAATCTCAATCTTTAGGTACATAAAGATGTGTAAATCACTAGGTTTTGAGAGATATTCCACAGAATTCCATTCAGATAAGAAAGTCAAATCAAGAAATCATGCCATAAATGGATTTTAAGAGTGTCTTGAAGATTGAATCTTGAATATGAAAGGTGGAATGGCTTAAGAGGGGTGAAATGGGCAAGAAGGGCACCCAAAAAGGTAGGGGCGCGCAAGTCCTGGCAGGCGCGCAGGTACTACGAGGGCGCACAAGTTTTGGTCGCGCAGGTATGCCTGCGCGACACATGGTGTACTTGCGCGACGGTTAACCAGCAGGGTAATACTTGAGCGACTCTTGATTAAAGCCTTTAGAATACTCTTAAGGTTATTACAGAAGAGGGGCGACCAAGTTCTATTGATGGAGTAAGGCGGCATGCAAGTGTGGCCTTTTTGCTTAAGGGATGGCCACTCAGGCGCGCAAGTGTTGATGAGTTTCAACACTTAGGCCTTCCTCCCCCTCTTTAGATCTTCTGTTCTAGGTAAGAAATTACCTTAAAAATGTTTCGGATGCTTTGAGAAGAGACTTGGGCGCCGGGATCTCAAATATGAGTTTCTGGAAAAAATTCACTTTGAATGGGGGGCCCACAGGTTCTATTTATAGGCTGGAGAAGACCCTGGGCGGTTTCCACATAGGGCGCGCAAGTCACTTGGGCAACCATGAGGCGGCGCGCAAGTATACTTGCATGACCACTAGGCGGCGCACAAGTGTACTTGCACGTCCACTAGCCGGCACTCAAGTGTACTTGCGTGACTATGAGGGAACTTACACGACCTATGGGCAATGTTCTCCTTGTTCATCCCTTTGTCAATTTTTTATGTTTCTTCAAAGGATGAATCACTTTGGACTATGGTATTTACCTTTTTCAGACGTTAGATTCTGTGACGGAAAGAAGTGTCAACAAAAGTCCCCCCCTCAGAGTTGGATCCGGAGAGAAAAAAGGATTTGACTCTGAGGTGAAAAATAAAAAACAAGAAATCTGGCAGTTTAAATTCATGCATGTCAGACATACAAAGGCTAATGTTTAAGGTCGAAATAGCTTTGACCGAAATGGATTATAATTGACTCAATTCCTTGACAATTCATCTGAAAACATAGTACCATACTCTAGTGTGAGGAGAAATATGTAAGCTATGACTTAAGAATATTTTAATCCGAGGAATGATATGAAAAAGAGCTAAAAGGCATTAGAAGAAGTAGTTTCCAAGAATGAAGTTACCATTATTTAACAAACCCATTAGGGGGTTAAATTATGCAGGGCCACCTAAGGGCATTGGCTGCATAGTTAAATAAAATAGTATCTTTTGGCTAACAAGTCTGTTATGTAGACTGTTTATGCAAGGCCGCCTATGGGCACATGCTGTATAGTCAGTGAAAAGAACTCTAAAAAATTTACATTCCTAGTGCTAAAAGCCATTGAAAGTTTATGGATATTCAAATCTTCCAAAGTATAGAGTTTGTTGTATGGAAAGAGGTACTTGAATATGGAGAAGATATTTCTAAACAAGATTATCGAAGAACTGGATGAATATCACTCCTACGAAGGTCTGATCCAAACATAGGGAAGGATAATATAAACCATAGAGTTGAATACTTTCAGATCATGAAAACGGATATGGGACAAATATGTTACAAATGGCTATTTTTGTGGATCCCTACGTACTATCGTTTAAGAAAAATAAGGACAAAAGAGGCATTCTTCCCAAGAATGAAGTTACTAGTATCCGACAAACCCGTTAGGGGGTTGAATTATGCAGGGCCACCTAAGGGCATTGGATGGATAGTCAAATAATAGTATCTTTTGGATAACAAGTCTGTTATGTAGATTATTTATGCAAGGTCTCCTATGGGCATGCGCTGTATAGTCAGGCAAAAGAACTCTCAAGAGTTTGACATTTTTGTTACTTGATGTCATGAAAAGGGTTATGAGGATCTGAAAATATTTAAGGTTGGGATTATGACACATGAAGATGGATATTGTTCAATGTATACATAGATACACAGATCAATGCTAACCATAATCATGTTGTGTCTGGGTCCTGAATTGAAATGTTGGACTTCACTACGTATCCCATAAGGATGAGAATCAAGCCATACGTAGTTCATAAACTATAGTATAATGTCATGTGGGACAAAAGGATTAGAGATCTTATTTTAGGGTCATAGAGCTTGGACCATTGTAAGAAATACACTGTGTGTGTTTTCATGGGGACTTTTCAACCAAGGGACTGAAAGTGGAATTTGGGTTTAGGTCCAAAGACTTGGGGATAGATTCGAGGGACACTAAAACGTTCCTACATATCCCATAAGGATGGGAATCAATCCCACATAGTTTTAGAAATACCCTTTGTACAAATTTGGTTCGTACATGTGAAGGGTGAAAAGGGACTTTAGTGCAATGATAGTTTAACCCAAGATAAAATGTTTGGGCATTGCCATGTATTCACGTAGTCTTTGAAATGAAACATGATTGAAAAATCAATGAAAATAATGGTTCCCTCTCAGGTGATGGTATCAAAGAAATTTGTAGTTTGTTGTCATACTGGACAAAAGTGTTGTATAGTTTAACGTCGTATAACAAGGACAAAAGTGAACCAATGTAAAGATATTGATTCTAAGTGCGGTTTCATGAATTAACATCAAATGAGATGGAGACGAACCGACGTGAAGTGATTGGTTTTGGGCTTGAACCTCGGGAGGTTGCCTACATACACAGCCTAGAAGGCAAGGATCAAAGTTTGTGTAGTTCAATTAAATAATGAATTAATGATCAAGTTGTTCTTGGGGACAACAACCTAAAAATGATGTTGGGACTTACACGTGGTTAGAGGCCCAAAGAGAGTGTTATGGTTGAGGTTTGCTCTAAGCTCACGTGAGTCATACTTGGTGTGAGAAACAAGAGGCAAAAACAACCTTAACGATGCATAGTTTAATGTCATGTAGGACATATAAGGGGACTATACAGTTTAAAGTCTTACAGTTAGGACTATTGGTGATGCATAGTATAGTGACATGTAGCAGGGACAAAATACAGTTTAATGTTATGTAGGACGTATCACAGACTTTCTGTACAGTTTAGCGTCATATACCAAGGATTATGGGGACAACAGTGTTTAACATCATGTTGGACGAAAAGGGGACTATGCATTTTAATGTCATGCAGGGAGGACAAAAGAGTACTTCATTTAACTTCATGTTGGACACATTAGGTACTTTTTCACTGTTTAACGTCATATTGGATGAAAAAGTGACGATACAGTTTAGCGTCATGTTGGACGAATGTGCGAATGGTTTAAGGTTATATGCATGGACTGTGGATGGTGCAGATTAATGTCATGCTGGACGGTGGTGTAGTTTAAGGTCATACAGGACCTTTGATGATTATGTAGTTTAACGTCTTTCCGGACGTAAGGGAATTTTATACAGTTTAGCGTCATGTAGTTAGGACATCACAGTTTAACATCATGATGGACGTAAGGGACTTGCAAATAGTTTAGGGTCATATGCATGGACGTTGATGATGCAGTTTAAGGTCATACATGACCTAGTTTCAGTTTAAGGTCATACTGGACCATTTAGGGAACTTTTTCACAGTTTAACGTCATGTGGGATGAAAGTACAAATAGTTTAAGGTCATATGTATGGACCGTTGCTGTATAGTTTAACGTCATATAGCAAGGATGAAAAAAAAGTAATTTGCAGTTTATACAAAATACTTATTCAAAAATCATGCATTGGTTGGAGTAGTGATGAGTTCTCTATCCATTGAGATTAATGAATAAGCTCCATTGGAGTAGATCCTATGTATTGAATAAGGTCCTTCCCATTTTGGCTCAAGCTTGGGAGGTTTCTTTCCTGGTATCATTGGAGTTCTGAGAACTAATACCAATTCTCCCTGAGTGAATGAATGAAGACGACATTTTTTGTTAAAATCTCGTGCTATTCGATTCTGATAGACTTCCAAGTGGTGCAAAGTGCACAATATTTTCTCATCTAACTGTTCCAATTCATTCAATAACTTTTGAGATTGTTAATCTGTAGATGATTGATCACAAATGGCAACTCTGAGCGTGGGTAGCTGAACTTCAATGGGAAATACGACTTCTGTTCCATATACCAATGAATATGGAGTTGACCGAGTTGCAGTGCGGGTGGTAGTCCGATAATCCCATAAAGCATGAAAGAGTTTATCAGGCCATGACCTCTTATCTTTATCCACCATCTTTTGAAGTATATTTAAAAGAGTCTTGTTAAAGGCTTATATTTGGCTGTTGGACGCTACATGATACTGAGATGAATGGTTGGATTTTATGTTGTATTCTTGATACAACTTCTTCACCTTGGATGAACAGAAATTGGTGCCATTATCCGTCAATATGGTATGAGGGACACCAAATCTGGTAATGATGTTAGACTTTATGAAGCTAACAATGCATTTAGAACTGAATTCCTTGAGAGGTATTGCCTCTGCCCATTTGGAAAAGAAGTCAGTAATAGTAAGAATGTACTTAAAGAGCTTGGTCGTAGTCGAAGGGTAAGGTCCCACGACATCCATTCCTCATGTGGCAAATGTCCATGAGTATTTAGCTGTATGAAGCAACTATGGAGGTTGATGAATGAAGTTGGCATGTACTTGGTATGAATGAAACTTCTTTGTGAAATCGACACAATCACGTATCATTGAAGGCCAAAAGTATCCAAGCCTTCAAATCTGATCAGACAGTCTATGTCCAGACTAGTGGGCACTATAGACTCCTGCATGCACTTCTTTCATGACAGCCATTGTCTCCTCACCATCAATGCATCTGAAGAGAAATCCATCAAAACCACGTTTGTAGAGAATTTTCTCTAAGTGATCTGGGATATCATAAAGAGTAAAATTTACCACACGTCGTCGGATTTGTTCTTTCTCAGCTATATCAGGGGGAAGTGTTCCATTTTGAAGGTATTCCCTGATAGGTGACATCCATCCTGTAGTATGACCATACGGTTCAGGAATGGGACAAATTTAATTAATTTCCTCTGTTCTGATTTGAACATAAGGCGAAATTCCACAACGGTGGGCAATACTAATGGTTGTCTCGTCCCTATTTGGATCTGCCAGAGCTGTGGCTATATTAGCCAATGCATCAGCTTGAGCATTTTGTGATCTTGGTACATAAGAAAATTCCGATTCCAAAGGGAATTCCACCATTAACTCTCTGACATAATCATACAAAGGGATTAGTTCTTATTTTCTGATGGCATAATCTCCATTGACTTGTTTGATTACCAGGTCTGAATCACCTTTCACCATTAAGTGATTCACTTGTGCTTGAAGTGATAATTCCAAAACTACGATGAGAGCTTGGTATTCTACTTCATTATTGGTACCACCTACCCACAATAAGAAGGAATAAGGTAACACGGTTTTTTTCTGGATAAATGAGCACAATTCCTAAGCCTTGTTTGTTGAATTTAGGATTTTCCATTTTCCTCCCTCTTGGACTTCTTAAAGCACCATAAAAATACATTTCCCATGCCTGAGGACTTTCCTGAATAGAGAAGTCTTCCTCATCAGGGAGTTCAATATCTGAAGATGTGTCTTCTACTGAAGGGTGTTCATCTAGGAAATCAGACAGAGCTTAGCCCTTTATCACCTTTTGAGACACATACTAAATGTCGAATTGCTACAAAATAACTTCCCACCTTGCCAGACGTCTTGTAAGCATTGGACGACTTAAGATAAATTTGACCGGGTTATTACGGGATACCAATTGGACCTCGTGATTTTACAGGTAGTGTGTCAACTTCTGAACTGCAAAGATTAATTCCAGGCAGCACTTCTCAATACTTGAATATCGGGTTTCTTCTTCAAGCATGGTTTTACTGAGATAGTAGAGACTCTTTTCATTCCCAGCATCATTATTTTGAGCAAGAAATGCACCCAATGATCGCTCTAGAGCTGTCACATAGAGGATAAGTGGTCTTCTTTCAATAGGTGGCATGAGTACCGGTGGACTCAAGAGGTATTTCTTGAGAATATCGAATGCTTCTTGACATTCTTCAGTCCACTGGTATGTGTCTCCCTTCTTCATCAATTTGGTGAAGGGTAAACTTTTTCCTACTAAATTGGCGATGAAACGCCGAATATAGGCTATGTTTCGTTGAAGTCCTCTTAATTGTTTCAAATTTTGAGGAGGTGACATACCAACGATTGACTTGGTCTTCTCAGGATCGACTTCAATACCATGATGGCGTACAACAAAGCTGAGAAATTTTCCCGACGTTACCCCAAAAGCACATTTTAAGGGGTTTATCTTCAAATAAGGTTGTCGATGCTTGCCGAATATGACTTCCAAATCAGCCAAGTGATTAGAAAGTTGTTTGTATTTAACTAACAAATCATCTACATATCATTAAACAAACTTCCCTAAGAAGGGTTTGAAGATACGATGCATGGCACGCTGATAAGTTGCACTTGCATTCATTAAGCCGAAGGGCATTACCTGGTAGCAAAACACACCCTGAGGAGCTCTGAAGGCTGTAGACTCCTCGTCTTCTGGGGCCATTCGGATCTGATTATATCCAGAATATCCATCCATGGAGGATAGTGCTTCATATACAGCTCTTGTATCAATTAGAAGTTCTGTAATCGGAACTGGGAAATCATCCTTAGGACAATGCCGATTAAGATCTCTGAAATCGATGCAAACTCTAATTTTTCCATTCTTTTTCTTTACAGGGACAATATTCGACAACCATTTGGGATATTGAACTTCTCTGATGAAGTTATCTTTGATAATCTTATCCACTTCAGCTTAATTTTTGGAAGCATAAGTTGGGTGTGTTCTTCTCGTGGCTTGCTTAAATCCTCGATGTTCTTCTGGTAAACCCAAATGATGAGTAGCAACATCAGGATCAAGCCCGGGAATTTCTGTATAGTTCCAGGAAAATATTTCTCTATTTTTCTTTAGAAAAGAAATATAGATCTCTTGCTCTTCAAGAGTCATGGTCGCACTGATTAAAGTGGGGCGTGAATCTCCTTTTGTACCCAGATTTATTTCTCTGAGTTCATCCACAGTGGTAGAGATACCCTCTTCAAATGCTAGAGGAGTATCTCTGAGATCTTCCTATTATTCTTAATCATGTGTTATTTAATCTGTTTCTACTTTCATAGTAGATGATAAAGTAGAATTCTCATGATCCGAAGAGATGTCAATATTTTCATATCTTGAAGAAGAAGCTTCCATTTCCGACCCGATTGATGATGAAGGGTCTTCTTTGGGTAATAAAGAGGAGATGATGGATTGAGAATCGACATCATTTTCCACCTCCGATGTTGCTATAACTTCTTCTGGCATATTTGCCGAAGCATAGACCTGTTGGATTTTAGCAGATGAAATGAAGACGTCACCATTTGTGCTTTCATCATTGCTTGGTAGATTACCAATTTCTCCCATGTTGTCTAGCTCGATTGCCGTAATTGACATTATGGATCTTTCCATAAGAGTATTTTGATTTGGGTCTATCTTGTCAATTTGACTGATAGGCAACATATAATCTGTACTCACATGTGTAAATGGATTTACTGGAATTTTTTCCAAACCATATGGAGCATTAACTTTGGTAATCTCCTTTGTTATGGATTTCTCCCTTTGCATCATGTGATATAATTCTGCCTCAATGTATTGAGACTCAAAAGTCTTGAATGGGGCCTTACCACCATAAAATGTCCCAACTTGACCATCAAAACAATATTTGAGACATTGATGGTATGATGGAGGGATAGCCGCATGTTGATGTAGCCAGGGTCTTCCAAGCAAGATGTTGAAAGCTGAGTCTTGATCAACAATCATGAAATCTAAATTGGATAAAAGATATCCAAACTGATTTCTGAGTGTAACTTAACCCAGTGGTTCTTGTTCATTTTTATCATATCCCTTTAGCATCATGGTGGAAGGAGATAAATCAGATTCCGTGAGGCCCAATCGACGAAGTGTACGAATGGGCATGAGGTTGACTCCTGAACCATTGTCAATGAAAGCTCTTCGAACATCCACGCTATTGACCTTTCCAGACAAGTAAAATGGTCTAATATGTCCATGAACAACATCATATTCATCTTCATCAGTAAAGGATATTATTTCATGGCATTCTATAGGATTATTCTCTATGTGATAGACTTCAGCTGCAATAATTTCAGTTTCAAACTCCTGAGGACTTGACAAAGCCTCGATGAGTGCTTCTCGAAGATCTTTTGACAGATTCAGAGAATCCAGAATTGATAACTTGGCTGGTACTTGGGCCAAGTGTTTCAATATATCATACTTTTGATCTCGAGGTATGCGTTTCCCAATAGGAATATGTGGTTTAGAAGGTACCTTAGAAGCGGATGCTTAGGAAGTTGATGTATCTTGTATTGGGATAGGAGTTTGTAATATTCTTGGTTCTGGAAGATTTAACAGATTAGATCAATTTACTTTCTGAGAGGAAGAAGATGTAAACTTCAACCGGTCTTCCAAAATAACTGTACCAGGACTGAATTTTCTATTGGTAGAAGAACTTGCTTGTTCTTTCGGAGCTCGCTGAAGGGATCTACCATGAGTTTCTGTTGTGTACACAGTTCTAGCCAGGGTAGAATTGGAATAGTGGCTTCTGAAAGATCCACGTCTTCCCCTGTATCTTGAGCCCCTGAAACTTCCTCTGATTCCTCAATTTGATACAGGGAATTCAGGATCATTGAAATCGAAACTTAGACAGGCATATAGATCTGTTAATTTAATCATATTAACAGAACCAAAGATTAACTCTTCGTCTGATGAAGACTCTGCCGGATTAGCCTGTTTAGGCTGTGCCATTTGGTGGGGCGGTGCTCGTGGCTTTGAAGTAGATGGCATGAAGTCCGCCAAAGTCAAAGAAAACTTAGGCTTTGACACATATTCATCTTCTTCTGATTCATTTTTCTTTCTTTGAATCATGCCGTTTCTTTGAGGACTTTCCCTCTGACGAAGAGGGTTTTGCCACAACATTAATGGCATAAGACACAATTGGTTTCCTTAACCGTGCTCGCAAAATATCATGAGTTCGATTGATTGTCTTTCTGACCATCCAATCATCATATTTCTGTGCATTTTTGCTTTTGACTTCTTTCCATTCACCTTTCTCCTATGGAACTATAGCAGTGACACATGCTACCTGGGCTGAGGGGCCTTTAAATTAGACTTATCCCGAGTCGACCATCTTTTGCAGGAGGTCTTTGAAGACAAAACACTCCTCGATGGGATGCCCCAACATTTGATGAAAAGGGCAATAATTAGGATGGTCTTCATCTCCTTTCCTGTTTAGCCTCTTGGGTATTGTCAATTGAACCAAATTGTTTTCCAGAGCTGAAATGAAATAACCAGGAACTTGTTCATTACGAAAAGTGTATGTTTTTATCTTCAGATCCTCAAATTGTTTTCGTCTTTGATATTTTTGATCATCTAAACGAAAAGGCCTTTTTTGGCACTCGGAAGGTGGAGCCCTTTGAGAAGATGAAGTTTTTGAGGTAGAAATAGGTACATGTTCTTGTTTAATCATAACTGTAGCAGTTTCTACTTTACCCATTCTCCTTCCTGGAGCTGATGGAATTACACGAGATTTAGCCTTAGCCTGTATAAGGGAATCTTCAATCTTCTGAGGGATTGAAGTAAGGTCTTGAAACCCTCCTGTGTATTTCACAGGGATTAACGACATGCATAATTTGTCACGTAGAGTTTCCACATAGATTGGAAACAATTCTTCTTGAGGGAGTGCTAAACTCAAGGAATATGTTAATCCCTTCCATCGAGCCATGAAATCAGAGACCCTTTCATTCTCCATTTTCTTACAGTTTGTAAGTTCGAAAACTGTTGTCTTTGGCGAAGTTGAGTTGAACTGAAGGAGGATTTTTTGGCGAAGATCCTCCCATCCTGTAATTGACAGGGACTGCAAGCTTGTATACCAAACAAAAGATGATCCTTGCAAGGTTTGCATGAAGCATCTGAGTTTCACTGCCTCTTGCTGCTCCGGAGTTCCCATCATAGGATCACAACATAACACATAATGCGTCAAATGTTTTTCAGGATCACCTGATCCATTAAAAATAGGGAATACATGGTTTCCAAAACTGGATAGAGGAGAAATTGAATCTACCCATTCAGGGTAAACATTATTTTCTGTTTGAACTTGCGCACGCTTCCCTTCCATAGTTTCTAACCAAGCTGTTAATGACTAAATAGTAGTTATAAACTTTTGAGAAACATCTGGTTGAACTTGGACTTGGGTAGGTGCAATGACTGGAGCTTGGACAGATGTGGCGATTGGTGTTACAACTGATGGTATCACTGCCAACTGTTGTTGCACTTGACCCGTAGGATTAGACCTGTGAGGGTGTACTCATAGAGGAGTATATTCTTGATCCATCTTAGTAGCTGCAACAAATTGATTTGGCTGACTGACTCCAGCATGCTTAAGAAGAAGACTACTTTGAAGTAGTTCTGCATTCAACCTTTATAAATCCTTCATTTCTTCCTCCTGTTGTGCAAAACTCTGCTCTAGTGAGAGAGATTGACCTTCTCCAAGGAAAGGATATGTAACCTGGTTCTTTCCCTTCCCTTTGTTGGATCCTTTTCAGAGAGGGTGAAGTGGGTTACTTGAAGGATTACTTAAGTTCTGAGTAATCCATTGACTTCGTGTATGCACACCTTCTTCATTTGTGTCGGTGCGTACATATTCTTGAGCAGGAACCTCTTCATCTGAGTCCCCTGAGTGAGCCTCATCTGGTGGATCAGCAACAACGACATTGATGAAATTGATTGATGCATAACTCATCGCATCCCTTCTATCAGCATTTCTGTGATATTGTCTTCTTCCATGTCTTTGATGAGACATTTCCTTTTATTTATTCGATCCCTCAAGAACATCTTGACGAACCTTAATTTGGAGGGAATCTCCAGATAATTTGGCTCTTCATTTCTCTTGAGGTTTCTTCCCCAATCGAGAAAAGACCGACTTTCTCTGAGGAGGGGATTGATGATTTGAAAAAGTCCCCAGTTCAGTGGACTGGAGCTGTTCCTTTTGTTCTCGCTCAACTCCCCGAATCCTTTTTGTTGATTCTGAGGGTTGGTTTAAAATAGTCCCCAGTCGGGCGAGCTGGGGTGGTTCTTGACATGCTATGTCTGAGAAATTCTTGAAAGTCCTACTAATCTTGCGAACCTTAGTTCGGAAATTAGTTGGATGCATTAACCTGTATCCTCTTTTATCACCCGGTTCAAAAGACCATTGGATGATTTCTGACACTTCTGTCACTTGGTGACGTGCTTTCTCCAAATGAGAAGGCCTGTTCAATATTCTCTTTTACTTGATGCAAGAGTAATTTGACAACTTGTTCTCGGTATTCTTGATTTTTAGAGGAACTAGTTGAAGCTTGTTCTTGGGGAAGCTTTTGATTACAAACAAAGCCCATTGACTGTGGCCGACCATGGGCAATAACATTGCATGAGACCATTTTCGGCAGGCTTTGCTGACTGGAGAGCATCATGAAATGCAGTGCTCCATGAACACCCCATCCTATGACAAGAATACCAGATGGGGCATTGGAAATTAACTGACACAATATTCTTAGTCTGCCAAATCATGAACGTTGAAGGGCTCTCTGTTTCTTTTCAGCCTTCGGATATCGAGAGACTGATAGAGAGTCCAAATCAATCTGACATTATAACCCTTCTATTATATTAAGATGATTTTCATATTCATCATCAGATAATACTTTCTTTTTCAACAGACAAAGAGTTTTCCATATGTTGAGATGAATATCATGAATTTCATCTTCCGTCAACATTTCTGTAATAATATACTAATAGTCAGCTAGAGGCCAAAACATGACTGGCACTTCACCTTTTGCCAGTTGTTTTCTCATGTTCAGAATTTCCTCTTTATCATTTGATGAATATTCTTCTACCTTATTTGACTAGAGTTGTTGTTTCCTTGTTGCTTCATTGGATTCAATAGGATTGGTAGAGAAATCATTGATCAAACTAGAAGATGCATGACTTAGGGGTGATTAAGAGAATGACCTACACCCTGGTCTATCTTCTGATTGAGAAGGTATTTCACCTACTAGCGATGAAGCTTCAGACATGACTGGTTTCGCAATTTCAAGTTCCTCAAGATAAGAGGGCTTTCTTTGCACTACATTGTCCACTAGAGCATTTTACGGGCAATGTGCATCACTACTGCGAAGAGGAATTTCTCAGCGAAATTCATCATCATGGGGAGGACCACCATAATGGGTTACAGAAAAATATGAGATCTCTTGCTCCTTGGTCTTCTGACCACACTGAGGGTTCCTGTGGCTCTCATCTGAAGATAAAACTTCGAGATCAACCGAATTGTCATGAGGCAAGCTTTCATGAGGAAGTGTCTGTTGAAGACCTTCGGAATTAATTTTCCCACTATTGGGAAATGAGGGAGTAGAATCTTGAATTTCAACAGATAATTGTCTGAGGGCTTCAAGAACTCTAGCATAGAGCAAGGCCTCGTTACAGATTGGCTCTTGATCTCTTGACTGTGCTAGGAGAGTCTTTTTCTTAGACACCTTCTTACTTTCCTTGGAATCCACTTGTTGATGAAAGTGGTTACTCTAAGCAAATGTATATGCCTAATCAGGAAAGATGGCCAGGTTAGGCTGAAAATCTCTACTCAAATCCGGTGTATGTGCCTGACTTGGTTGTCCGTATGATATGGGGGAGTATGCTTCACAACCCTCTTGGACTGGAACAGATGTGTGTGTCTGTTCCGGAGTGAATTGTTGATGTGTAACTCCACTAGTAGGGATTGATTTTTGTGTCATTCCTTGAGATGCCGCTGAAGTTGTTATAATATCCTTGCAGGCATCCGGAATATGAGCAGGGATTTTCTTCTACTCTTTCACCATTGATAGAATATGCTTGGTGACTTCAGCTTCCGGAACGGGGATATACGTCCATTCTGAGCTTGGAGCAGGTGTATGCTCCATCTCTTGTCCTCCTTTTCCTGTCAGTGAATCCTGATAGTACTCAAGTGTGGGGGCAGAGAGTTGAGTCTACCTCCTATTTGTTGTCGGGGCTTTCCGACTTACTTCTCCGAATGCTACCAAGTGAGACTTTTGGTAGTCTTGATTAATACTAGCAGGTGTATGTGCCTGCTAATTAAACTTCACCAAACGTGGTTGACAAGATCCATCATATGTAGTCAGAGGAGCCTGCTGACTAGCTGATGATGTATAAACAGGTGTATGTTCCTGCCTATATTACTCTGCCAGAATTGCCTGGCGAGATTGGCGTGATGATTCCAGACGAGTCTGCTGGACAACAGAATTAAAACGGGCATGTGTATGTGCCTGCTCATTGCTAGCCACCAAGTTAGGTTGGTGGACTTCTCCGAAGATGGTAGAGATGAGAACCTGCTCACTGTTGACCGGATTCTGCCTCTGGTGGTTCGTGTTGCTTGCTCGGGTTCGAGGAACCTGATCTGAATGCTTGGAGTCAGTACCCTAATCATGTTGAGGGCACACTGACACAGAAGTCTGGCAGGGATTGTTGGTGGGAGCCCTCAGGAAGGACTCCTGTCTGTTTGAATTAAGTTCCTGAGGGACCTGCTCATTCACCTCCCCAGAATAAGGGAGAGAATGGTGATTGTGTTCCGGGGATAACGACCCGAAACGGTTGGAGATGGTAGTCAGCACCGCCTGCTTCTTGATCACTGGTCATCAATGTCTGGATGACCGATGTGAGTTATTTACTTGGAGGGCTTGTCGGGTAGCCTCTATAGTTGGGATGATACCATGTTGACGGTACTCCTTAACCAGTGTGTTTGATACCCAACGTTGAAGACGCTGAGTAGGTGATATCATCCTTAGAGCGGACGATGATCTAGCAGGAGTAGCAGTAGTGGCATTTACAGTAGCAGTATTCATAAGTGTGAACTTGAGAGCATCCATTCTAGAAATGCAGAAGATCTTGGAAAAGAGTTTCTGTTTGATATAACAGACGTAATCAAGATGAATTCAGCCACTACATCTTTTAGATGAGCACATATGTCAATGATTGTTTTTGTTGGCCCTCTCATTGAGTTTCAAATAGGGTCCTAACAAATGGGTAAAACATTATTTTAACTTGGTTAAGGATTCACGTCTGGTTCACCATTTTTGTTTCCCTCGGAATCCGGGGATGACCGCCTTGATGGGAGGTTCAAACAATCCGATCGGTTTCTAACGGGTTTGTTCATAGAACCAGAAACATCCAATGATTCCACATCCATTCGAACCTACTTTACAAAGGTATGTGTTTATTAGTTTGTGGACTGATGAGGCATAGGAATTTGCATTGGTTGAGAGGATGGGAGGTCGGACTCATCACACCTTTTTTAGGGGAATTATTGTCTACTCCGGGACTCTCTTTATAGATTTAAGTAATGTTCGTGAATCCTTATTACATTACCAAGTATAAAATGAGCTTTCCTTAGATCTGATAATCAATGATTAAATATGTAGGAAATTTAGAAAATATTTTGTATGTATTCGAGGTTCTTCATCGATAGAGAATCATCTGTATTTATTATAGATTCTTGGTCAATGGTACCCTTCGAAACATTTATATAGAAGTATCTTGGTCATTATTATGACCATGCTGGTTTTAAAGCCACTTAGTGGGGCACTTGAAGTTCATTGTCATTCAGAAGGACATGGATTATTTTAGAGTTGGGATCGAACCCGTAGACGGGCAACCTATGTATCCTTTGTTTAGATAAGGAATCCGAACCCACGTAGTTTGAGTAAGGGAGTATGATTTTTATGATTGATGGCTCAAAAAAGGATGTCACGATTACTTTTACACTATAAGCTCATGTGAGTCATGCTCGGTGTGAGAAACAATAGGTATTGGTAAAAATTAGACAATTGTGCCAGGAAAGATGCAATCATAAGAAATAATGTGGGGCTTATGTATGTATGACTGCCCAGATAAATGACGGTTATGATTTACTTTAGGGAAGAAATCCAGGAACAAGGTCCATAAAGGTATATGTGATTTATGGAGATTTTGAATACTCTTACATGGGGCTTACTCCTGAAAAGGAGGCCCAAATTAGGAGAAGACTTATGATTGGGTTTTACTCCTGAAAAAGGAATCCCAGATCAAAGGTAATTTAGGACTGGTTAAGAGAAATTAAGACTGGGGATTATTCTTGAAATGGAGGCCCAGGTTAGGAGATTTGAAAAATTAAGGGACTTGGGGTTTACTCTTGAAGAGGATGCCCATATTTTAGACTAGGGCTTACTCCTGAAAAGGAGGCCAAGGTCAAAGAATATGACTGGGGCTTATTCCTGAAATGGAGGCCCAGGTTAAGGGAATTAAGGTTTGGGGCTTACTTCTAAGGAGGATGCCCAAATTAGGGGACTGGGGCTTACTCCTAGGGAGGATGCCCAGATTTGGGAACATTAAGAATTGGGGCTTACTCCTATGGAGTATTCCCAAGTTAAGAATTATGACTAGGAATTTCTCCTAAGGAGGATGCCCATATTTGAGACTGGGGCTTACTCATGAAAAGGAAGCCCAGGTTAGGGGATCTGGGGATTACTCCTAAAGAGGATTCCCAAATTAGAAGACTTATGACTGTGGATTATTCCTAAAAAGGAGACCCAGGTTAAGGATTCTCTCATCTTAAAGGATGAGGTTGAATGAATGAAATATCAATATTTAGTGACATAAAGATGTGTAAATAACTAGGTTTTGAGAGATATTCCACATAATTCCTTTCAGATAAGGAAGTTAAATCATGAAATCGTGCCATAAATGGCTTTGAAGAGTGTCTTGAAGACTGAATCTTGAATAGGAAAGGTGGAATGGCTTAAGAGGGGTGAAATGGGCAAGAATGGAACCCAAAAAGGCATGGGAGCGCAAGTCCTGGAAGGCGCGCAGGTACTACATGGGCGTGCATGTTTTGGTCGCGCAGGTATGCATGTGCGACACATGGTGTACTTGCGTGAAGGTTAACCAGCAGTGTAATACTCAAGCGAATCTTGATTAAAGCCTTTAGAATCCTCTTGAGGTTCTTCCAGAAGAGGGGCGCACATGTTCTATTGAAGGAGTAATGCGGCGTGCAAGTGTGGCCTTTTTCCTTAAGGGTTGACCACTCAGGCGCGCAAGTGTTGATGAGTTTGAACACTTAGGCCTTCCTCCCCCTCTTTAGATCTTCCGTTCTTGGTAAGAAATTACCTTAGAAATGTTTCGGAAGCTTTGAGAAGAGACTAGGGTGCCGGGAGCTCAATTCTGAGTTTCTGGAAAAAATCCTCCTTGATTGGGGGGCCCACAGGGTCTATTTTTAGGGTGGAGAAGACCCTGGGTGGTTTCCACTTAGGGCGCGCAAGTCACCAGGGCGACCATGAGGTGACGCACAAGTAGACTTGCACAACCACTAGGCAGTGCACAAGTTTACTTGCACGACCACTAGGCGGTGCGCAAGTGTACCTGCATGACCATGAGGGAACTTTCACGACCTATGGGAAATGTTCTCCTTGTTCATCCCTTTATTGATTTTTTATGTTTCTTAAAAGGATGAATCACTTTGGACTACGGTATTTCCATTTTTAAGACATTAGACTCTATGACGGAAAGGAGCGTCAACAAATAGTAAATCTGTTGATCAAACCACTTAAAGGGGGATGATTGGGAGTTTACTCTACTTAACTACTATTAGGATAGATATTATGTTTATTGTGTGTATAGTTTCTCATTTTCAAGAAAATATTAAAGTGTCTCATCTTATTTTAATTCAAATAATTATCAAATACCTCAAGCACACTACCAAATTAGGACACTTCTATCATAGATGATACTCATTTGAATTAGTTATCTATTCATGTTCTGATTTCGGTAGCTATAAGATATATAAAAAAATCACCTATAAAACATTTACCTTTCTGGGAAAGTCACTATGATCATAGTGTATTAAAAAAAAGGAAAATTTTGTTACATTATTTACTTATAAAGATGAATACATAGCATTTGGTAGTTATTGTGCTCTGATTTTGTGGATAAAACACAATTTACTATATTATGGATATCAATTTATACATTTCCCTATAAATTGTGATAACACAAGTTCTATTAACATCTCTAAGAATCTTTTTTATCATTCATGAACAAAACATATTGATGTAAAGAATCACTTTTTTATAGATCATCATAAAAGGCCGATATTACTTTAGAATTCATTGGCACTAAACATCATCTTGAAGAACTTTTCACTAAGATTTTAAATTCTCAAAGGATGACTTGCATCATACATGTATTAGGAATGATCATCATTGAGTGACCAGTTTAATGTCTCATAATTACTATGTCACAGTTACTGTCTCTGAGTTATTGTCTCTCAGCGTGTAGTCTCATATTTTTGTCTCATGTTTTTTGTCTCATTATTTACGATCTCACCATCTAGAGTCACACAATTATGAAGACGTTGTGACTTCTTGTTGCAGACTCACTATTATGACATAGACTTTTATTTTATGAATGATTTTCCTATGTCATTGTATTAATTATTTTATTTCTTTTATACCTTTTCTTCGTGTTTTGTGACGTTTTAACTCACTAAATGATAAAAACCCATATATTCACTTCTCTCTTCACTCATACTCTCTACTCCCGAATCAATTCTCTTTTGTCTCGAACCCCATGTCTTTTATGAGCCTTTGTTGAATTTTCAGATATGAATAGTCCATCATAATCGTATCCTAGAAAGCATCTGTCCTCAATGGAATATAAAAATGATTCTATTATCATGCTTGAGAAACCGCTAAACCTAGGTCTTGGAGATTATTCAATCTTGCAAGGGAAATAAATATGTTTAAAGTGGATCCTGTCATGTAATTAGCTTTTTAAGAATGTATTGGATGTATAGGTATTGTTAGTGAGGTTTGAAAAAGAGAAGAGTCATATCTATATGAAAATGGCTTCCGAATTTTATTAATATATTCAATTCACTTTCAACTCTAAAGATGATTTTGTGGTTAGAATCCATATGAATGGACAGATATATACCTTTTCTTTGAGGTTGTGGGATGATTTACTAGGAAAACCACATGAAATATTTTTTAGGACTATTAAAGAGGTTCTCCTCCTCCAAGTGAAATATTTAGTTAAGAGGAGTCTTTGGGTGAGTTGACTGGAAAAAAATAGAAAAGAAGGTGTATTGCTGCAGAACTGCATGGAGAGACTAGGTTGTAGTTAAAGTTAATCCAACACCTAATATGTCTAAGGAAAGGGTAATTTGACACTCTCAAATATCAATATGTTTTTTCTATACCTATTTTTAAGAATGGTTATATAATTAATCTATGAAAGTACATTATCCGTCACATATGAGACATGATAAACACAATATCAAAGTAAACTTATCTTTTATACTCAAGGTTTATCTGTAAAACGATACTAACCAAATATTTGGTATGTATTAATGAAAGTATAGTTGAATATTATGATTTTTTATAACTATGAATACATTCATATGAATCATGATCAATTGGAATCCATGGAAGAGATCAACGCTTAAAGATAATGACAAACTGTATGAGGAATTTAATCTAGTTAATAACACTTCATGGCCATAGAATGTCACTGACCTTGGTTTCGAGTCAGATAAGATTATGGAATATTCAGTTAAATAACTAGAAGATGATATTCCTATAAATGAATAATAAAAATCTTCATAAGGATAAGATAGTAATATATGTATTCCTCAAAGGATATGAGAACCCACTCTTGAATCTCTTAGGCAACCTCAGCATGTTCCCTATAGAGAATCTCTATACTCAAAATTTGATGAAGATCTAAGAAAATAAGGTGAAGCTACAGAAAAGAGTAAATATGATCAATAATATGACGCTACAAAGAAATAGATAGAGGTTTAATATGAAGAAATAGAATTCATTTTCCCTACTGAAGTAAGAATTGATCACACTTTTCAATTAGCTAGAGATGTGGCTGAATCTGATAGAGAAGAGGGTGTGGAAACTGGGCAAGAGATTGAGCCTCTTAGTCCTACAACAGATGCATCTATTTAGGGGGAGAAAAACCCCTTCATGGAAAGGATTGAAGTTACAGAAAATATGGATTCATGTTTCTTGGATACCTAGTATGGGTTTCCTAGTGATTTTGATGCTAAAGAGTCTTAAGGAACCTCAGTTTAGAGATTGGATCATTCAACTGTATTTCTACTCAAACTAATCCTTTCTTAAGGAAGTAATATCTACTAAGGATCCAGAACATGTATATATTCTTGATTTTGAACATATTCAAAAAACTCCAAATTATGTAGGTCGGGGTGATTTGATGGAGTTTGGAGAAAATATATTGTCTGATTTTGAGAAGTTTATGAAGTCTCTAACTGCTCCTATAACTAGTCTCAGTGAAAGAGATTCTGAATTTCTTCCCTATAAAATCATTTAAAAAATCCATCCCTGAATGCTTTACAAGATTCTGGAAGTCTAGATTGAAAACTGTAAGTTAAGTGAAGATGTTATATATTTAAAATCTGTGGTTGAGGAAATGAATGAAGGCTTGCAACATGCTGAAGCCACTATTTCTCATCACAGTGAGGATGATGTTGATGATATCCTAAATAAGGTTGTATCTATGATTCAATTGAACTTGATTTCCATTACTAAAATCTTGGTTGACAATAACACCAAAATAGAAAACGAGATACATGTGATTGTCTTTGGAATAAATAATATGAACACTAAGTATAAATGTTTTTTATAGAGTGTTCTAAAACAAATCAATTACCTCACAATAAGTGTTTATGCTTCATTTGTTTCTGCCCAACAATATCAGCCCTTGGACAACAAAAGGGTCAGATCTATAATTACAGAAAAGTTTTATTTTTTTATTGATGTTTTTTATAAGGAAATACTGGATAAAGTTGTTAAGAATAGTTACAATTTTCATGAACTAGTAAGAGTTCAGCCAAAATATTCCAATGATTCTTAATAATAAATCTTTAATAAATTTGATTACTAATTCATGAGGATATATTCCAATAATGAGTTGATCAACAATTTTGAGTATCTTTTGTAAGAATTTAAATCCACCTCATATAACTCAAGCTTTCATAAATCAATTACAAATGCTAATGTAATTCACACCTACTCTGGATAAAATAATGTAAAGTAAAGATGACATTGAAAATGTCCTGGATTATGGTGGTAAAATCATTAAGGATTTAATAAAGTGGTTGAAACAATATCTGAATGTTCAGAGAATAGCCACCATTCCACCTACAGTAGCTCATTTGTGGACTTCTCTACCTCCTTCAACATATCCTTCTTCTTCCAATTCATTTTTCAATGAAGCAATTTCTGTTGCTCAGGCTCTAATCTAGATCAGACCTATTATTTTTTAGGAAATTTTACCTTGGCCCTCCACCATACCAAACCTTGCACCTTCTGTCATTGACGAAGTTCCATTATCTTCCCTTACTATTTCTTCTACCACCTCAACTTCTTCAAACTCTTACTTCTACTCCTAATGCCTTTGAAAAATGAAATGGAAAGCTTGATGACTCTAAAGAGAAGTGATGGATGATCTTTGATAGAGATATGTTGTATTCTTTTAATGATTTTAGTATAATCTGTCATTTTATTCAATGAAATGTATTATGATAACTTATACTCTATTATTTCTTTAATTTATTGTTTTTTTCATACACTCTTTTTGATAATCCCAATGGGGGTGAAGAGCTAGCATTTGTGATAAAGGGAGGAACTCTCCTTTTTAAATATAATATCTAGTACTATCATGGATTTTAAAGAGTTTATTTCTTTCTCTTATGTAATCTCTTTGATGAAATAATAACATTTTTTATTCCTTGGTAATATTTATGGCTTGTAAATTCCATTAATTTTAATCATAAAAAATTGGTTGATTATTGGGCTCCAATTGTTTTAATTCTCAAAAATCATAAAAATCTTGTAAATCATGTTTAAATCTTGTACATCAGGATTTAGCATGTTTTATTATTTTTCATTACAATTATTCTTAATCTTAATCCATTCTTTGGAGTATTACCTCTTAAGACAGATTGTAGATAGTTGGAAAAGTATGAAACACCATTTATCTTCCCAAATGGTCTCACTGTTTTGTTTGGAAATTGAAAAAGTATGTGACACTGTTTACAAGACACCATGACTATGCTACCAGTTATAGAATTCACAGAGGACCAGACACCTTAATCGTGCTACTGGTTCTAGAATTTTCAAAGGACCATACACTGTAAATGTGCTACTGTTTCTAGAAATTTCAGTAGACCAGACATTATAACCATTCTACTAATTCCGGAATCAGCAAAAAAAGAGACATTATAATCGTGATACCAGTTCCAGAAATTACCAAGGACTAAAAAACATAACCATGTTACCGATTCCAGAATTCAAAAAGGTCTATACATGGTAACTGTGCTACCAGTTCCAAAACTCATGAAGGACATCACCGCTGATTGTTTCACTACTTATGAGTCACCGTGACTATAGAATTGGTCATGTCTCACTACCAATTGTGAAACTCTTTCGTAATTAACAATTTTTCAATATTTATTAATTAAATATGAAAGTAGATTATAACAGTCATATTTGAGTCATTTAATGACACTATCATAATTAATGATTTTTTGTAGACATGACACCTAATTGTAGGAGGTTTCATGTGAAGGGATTGTTCTCCTTATCTTCCATAACACAAACACACAAGATAAAATACAAGGTGGTTCATGTTCTAAAATAAGTGACTGAAATATACATTAAAGTGAAAATAATTGCATGTTTTAAGAAGCCGAAGAATAAAGATAATCCAAGCTACTTGTTGTGTCCATCCTAAAGAAATTCTTACATCACCACCCAAAGTAAAAGAAGTTCTACGAAGAGTTACACAATAACTCACTAGAAACCAGAACACAGAACACACGATACTCTTCTTATGAGTGTTCATTCATAAGAGGACCCAAATATCAAATATTTTGCATCCTAGATGTTTAGAGTTAAATTGAACAACACTTTGAACATTTCTAATCCCATGTTATTATATTCTACGATGTTATGCATTGTTTTATTTTTCTTTTGAGTAGTATGTATTTCTATATTAAAAATACACATTGTCTTATGTGCTGAACTAGAGGATACAAGATATACTATCACTACTACTCTCTTAAACTTTTTTCTCCCATGTAGGAATGTGGAATATGACCCTTGGGCAGCCTTGAAGTTTTAATTTCCCGGATAGACCTGTGGTAGAGGTCAAGTGACATGGACATATCTGTATGTTGTTGTAAACTCTGATACAGGGTGTGGATAAAAGACTATTAATATAAATTTCATCATGGAAGGTGATCACCAAGTTTATTGGATTGGGTCCCAACTTGAGACTGAACCCCTTGTTTTAATCTTCTATATCTTCAAATTTAGTATACTCTATTTTAACTCATATTTCATACAACTATGCTTTACATTGATAGTTAGTCTCGGATAGTATTTAAAACTATTTTGATTTAGTAAATTGGTTTCAATTGTTATTTAAGTCTTATAGATTGATATAACGGATAAGTATTCAATCTATTGAGAAAACAATTTAACAGTCATATTATTATAAATTTATAGCATTGATTTACTAGACTTTTTTGTTTTTTAATTGGGGGATTTTGAAATAATGTTTTTAATGGAAATTTTTATATGAACTCAATTCGCTCCCCCCCCCCCCTTCAGGGACCTACTCTAACCAATATTTTTATTTATTGAAAAATGTATACCCAAAATAAAAAATTTATAAAAAAACTATTCAAATTACAAAATTATGGAATTTAAACAATTAAGAAAAAAACACATAAAAATTTAGAAAAAATGAAACTTATCTTAAAAGGATAAATTTGTGGGGATAAATCATTTAAATATATATATATATATATATAAAGTATATAAAATATCATATCTATCATTTCTCACACAATTAACACATGGACTCTAAGACAAGTGAGTAATCAATATAAATTTCTCGTGAAAAATTCAAAACTCATGTTAATAAAATTCACAATGCTAAAAATAAAAACAACTCACTTATCATTCCTCTTAAATATATTAAATAAAACATTACTCATTATTTACATTCATTCCATTACCATTTCATTCATTCCTCCATTATTTATTCAATTTTTTTCTTCACATCCTCTTTATTTGAAAAATTAGCAACCTAATATTTATAGGCATAAAATATGAATAGAATGAAGTAGTTAATAATTTATTTTCAAGATAATTTAAAAAATGTGTATTAATAATTAATATTTCTCTATTTGGATTATCATTTTATAGTATTGTTTGGGAGGGGAAGTATACGTATCAAATGTTAGCATTATCTCGGTTTTCTTTAAATGTTTTAGAAGATAAGTAGATCATGTTTCTCTTCCTATTTGTACAAATTTTGATACAATGTTTATAATTATTCATCTCAAAAATAAGTAATTTTAAATTGAATTTAATTTTTAACACAGTCAGCTCATTAATTGTTTAAATATTTTTTCTTTCCTAAATACAAATAATTGATGACTCAGAAATTTTTTTTCCATTAAATTTTAAAAAGGAGATTACAATTCATTTTCCAACTCATCCATAAAAGGTTTTTCATTATCAATATTGGGTGGGACAATAGTTTCATTTTCTTGATCTTATATTTGATCTTGTAATTATTTCAGTTCTTCTATAGAAGTAGTAGGAATTTAAATTTATCTTCTTACATCTTAAATAAACATATCATTTTCTTGAGTTTCTAAATCATTTTTTTGGAACATGAAATAAATTTATTAGAATTAAAAATTAAAAAATTCTTTATTATGACACTTCTCAAAATGTTTATAACCATGACAATCATAATAGTAGACCTTGTTAAAATCATTTTTTCTCATTTTTAGACTCGTAATTATTGGTTAAAATCCATGAAAATTAAAAAAACAACATAGGTAACATTCTCAAAATTAGTTTTAGTTAATGAAAGGGTTTTTATATCAATATCACAATAAATAATTTCCCTCTAAAAATATATCATAGTGGTGGCCATTGTGTTATCTCACAAGGTGGTAACAGACTAAGTTGAAATTTTAACTTTGGTTAATTTGTTTTTATTAAATTAAATCTGTAACTGTGGAATTAAATGTTGAAAAAATTTTAAATAACATAAAATGGTATTAAGGATATAAAGTAAATTTAGGAGGATATAGTAAATAATTATTAAAAATGAGATACTAGAGATAATAGAAGTAGAAATGTTTTAGCCTCTAGACACTCCTTTTACCCTTTTATAAAAATGACTTTACAATTTATTTTTCTAAATTTATACCGAAATAAATTAAAGTATAGAAATAAATTGACAAAAAAATATATTAATACCTCAAATATGATTGTCAATCCCCTTATGAATGTGATCACATTTCCTAAAGGCCTTCGAGCATCCAAAATACAATAAATTTTTTGTTTTCAAAGGAAAGACCTCCTAAGAGAAATTTAAACAATGAAAGTAACCACTTTACATTCATAAGTAGAAAAAAGCTATATAAAAATTTAGAATAAACTGTTTTGAAGAAATAAATTAACCCACTTTATTCATAATACATGTTTTCATATAATTAAAAATTATACCAATGAAAAGAAAAAATCAAAAGGGATTAATATCCTCGGGCTTCCACCATCCATAACCTCTTAGTGTTTACCCCATAATGACTTGACCAATTAATGAAATAATCATATTCTCCATACAATATCCTCAATCACATCCTACTACCGCATTCTCAACATATTTTGAAATTTAAGTGGATGGATAAATTTATAGGCAAATAGTGATAAACTCTTTTGTTATATTTCTATCCAATGAAAGATTTCTAAATTTATACCTTGTTCGGAACCAAATGCCACTAAAGTTTATTATTGATTTTTTTTCATAAAACATTTAAATGTTCACTCATGAAATTTGGGATCCATTTGGAATGCTGTAAAAAATATATTCCCTAATTATAGAAGTCAACTTTTAAAGTTCAAAGAGTCTCTCAACCTTCCTCTAATTACATTCACTCATTAGATATCTTAATTAATGAATTTGAACTTGGTATTTAATGGAGATATGAAAATATTAGACATATTTTTTCTCTACATGGGATCAACTCGTTTTTTGATATTTTTTTCCTAATTTTGTCTCCATCAATGATAGTATTTCAATTATTCCTGTAAAAAAATTATTTTACTACTGGAGTGCTTTTTTGGTTCTAAAAATAGTAAATTCAACACTTCTCATGGTTTGAAAAAATGAATCCTAATAATGTAGGAACCCTAGAAAATATTTTTTATAATTGTATAAGTTAAGAAACACTTATTCCAAAAAAACTAATGTGATAAAAAACTTTTTAAATTCTAGAATTAGGTAATTTTCATAATTAAGCTAAAAATTCATCTAAATTTAAAAACTGATGAAATTTAAAATAAAAGGATTAAAACATGGTGATTAAATCACTGAAGAATATAACTCTCACTAGAAAACTGGGCAACATAGTGGATAAATAACTAGTATAAATTTATGTAAATTTTAGAATAATCTCCTAAAAGAATACTTTTTAAATTTGTAAATTAGTTTAACATTCCCCTTAACATGAGATTGTATCCATGTGTAATATAAATTTATTAAAGATAATATTATATTATGAGAATCTTTTTAATATTTAACATATCATTTACATCTTTTGATTAAATTAAAATTTGTATTTATATCCATGGAAACATAAAGAAGAAAAATTTGATTCATTAAATCAATTAAAAAATTTAAAAGCATTTTATGTTTCTGAGGTGGGGTGTAACCAAGAAATTCTAATGTAAAAAAGGACTGAAGAGTTTAACATTATGTTAAAAAATATAGAATAAATAGAGATTTCATGGTTTTTACTATAGTTAATAGTCTGTTTGAACACCATTTATTGTATATTTATATTAATCTTACACTTATATGCTTCACTTTTAGTTTGAAAACACCATAGTTCAATTAAATTAGAAATTAATCACACTAATAATTATGTACTCAATTACACACTTATACTAGGAAATAACTTGTTTTTTATTCATTTCATTTATATTATTACAATAAGGGATGAAACATATCATATTTCTATGATAAATAATAACTTAAAACAAAATTTTGTACAAAAATATCAAAGGTGTCATCAATATTGTGGGAAATCAATAATAATGAAGCTATCATATTCCAAAGGATTCATAAGCTTTCCCGAAAAGGAATTTTTTATAATTATTTTTCATTAAATAATGTAACTTCCATAATAAAATGATACTCACTGTGAAATTAATAAAAACCATCATTGAAAAAGAATCATGTTCCACCAACAATATTCTATATTATTATATTATATTAACAGAAAAATCATAATTGGGAAAAGGTATAATTTTTTTGTTAATTATATAAATTTTTGAAAATTATGAACTACATTTATTTTCTACAATTCTAAATTATGTGAATATATTTATAAATTAAATAAATTAATAATTCCCCATTTTTACGCTTCTATATTTGAGAAACCAACGGTAAAATGGTCATCAAAATTCGAATCGTGACCCAAAAATTCATCTATTGATTCAGTTCATATGAATATCCTTTATATGATGTTTCTGAGAATTTTTAAATGAATTTATTGAATAAACAATAGAAATTAAAAAATTAAAAAACAAAAAAATACAAATATCCTTATTCTTTTCCATGTTTTAAATATCTTAAGAAGATAATTAACATATAAATTTGATTTTGAAGAAATTTTGACATAATTTTTGTATCGGTGGAGGCAATACAATTAACCAAATCTCAAAAAATAATGAGATTCACACCACTATATAACCTCTTATATGAAGTGGAATTTATATATATGAATTTCAAAAGATCATGTAAATAAATTTTATACCAATGAAAAAAAGAATAATTTTCTCCCTATAATTTATAATCTTATTCCACTACAATAGGAAATAACCCACCAATTTCAATTTGATAGATTTTATATCACTAGTATGTATTATTGTTTTTTAATTTTTTTAATTAATCATTATTTTAATTCCCATGATATGGGAGTCCTAAAATCTTATCATTTAGGAATAAACCCTATAATAATGGTGGTACATGGTTTTTCTAACCAAGTGAGAGGGATGTTTTGTGGATATATATGTTTTAAATGGATTGTTCATGGTTTATCTAACCATGTGAGTTTGTGTATAAATCACGTGGCTTTGTTTTTAGGGAGTAATATCTCCTACTATATTGGAATGTTGTTTCCCTACCCATGTGGGTTGTCTAGGGCATTAAAATTTTGAGAATGAGACAAAATTATTTTGATGGATATAAGTCTTATTATCCTTATTTCTTCTCCCATGAATATAGAACTTCTTCCCCAGTCCTTGGAGAATTGTTACCTTCAATTTATGTGTATTCCTCTTGATCCCTTGGACTTTTTTTTGAGGTAAGAACTTTTATTTAATATTTATCTTTCCCTTCCCCTATTTTACCTTTTTCTTCATTTTTCATGGAAATCATGAACTCAATAATTATCCATGGTTGAATATAAGTCTTTTAATTGGGGAATGATTTTATTCATTACAGATTATGTGTTTAGGGACCCTACTTAATCAAATATTATTCATTTCATCAAAGGTGAAAATTTTGGAATTGATTTTGAGTTAGTTATCCCTATTTAAATTTATTTTCCAATATATTATTTTAAATTGGTATTTCTATTGCTTTTAGTTTAACAAATTTACCTTAAATTTAATGTTTATCCACATTTCATGTGATTCATGGTTTTTTTTGGAAAATTTATGTTTTAAAGTGGGTATTCATGTAAAGATGGATTAAATTTATTCCATGTGTTTTTTAGAAATATTGAAAGCGATTTTATCATTTCAAACATTATTTTGAAAGGGTTTTCAAATATGTCCTTCATGGATATTATTATTGACTTGAAATGGGTATGTTGGTTTGGTAAATTGGATTTTGAAGTGCCTTTTATGATCAAAAATTTTTGATGTTGGTATTCTTCCAATTGGGTAGTACATGGGAAACCATGTGTGTGTGTGTGTATTTATCTAACATAGGTAAAGATGATCTTGCAAAAGGGGAAAAGTGAGACTTATGTAGAAATACATCCTAAGAATCCAAAGGTTTTTTCAAGGGGCCAAGTGAGCCTTTGTGGCGGAAGAACGAGCGAGCTTCCAAAATGTTGAACAAGGGTATGAGTAAGCACTTGGAATTTTGGACCAAGGGAGGACCAAGAGATTTTCCATCTTGTTATACATTCTTAGTTAGATAAACCCCCTTATTTTATTCTAATGACCACTAAGAACTTATGGTTGGACTCCATGTTTTGTATTTATGATCCAAGTTGATTTATATAATTTCAGACATTAGGATAATGCCTTGTTTAATCCAGATGTATAGGATATTCCCATTTCCATGTATTTGATTCTATATTGGTTATTATTCTTGTACCTTTGTAATACCTCTTTATGTAGTGTTAATATTGATTATGTTGGGTGGATATTTTTTTATTAATTTTATTTTACTAATGTTTTGAGAAATGTATTGATTTTTTGACAATTAGAAGGTGTATAAAAAGGGACAAAGTTTTCTCAGTGAATTTATTTTAAAATGTGAAGTTGGTTTTCAAAATGATTTTTAAGAAAGATTTATTAGTTTCTAAGGATAAAATCATTATATAAATTCATGGTGGTACCCAACTAGTCTTTGTTACTCACACCATATATATTCCTTGGTGATTATAATGAGTTTTTTTTGTAGGATACTCGTAATGGAATGGGCATCATACATTTCCTTGGATAATTTTTATTATCACTGTCTATGGTTTGTGCGTGGGAGGAGAAATACTCTAATTGAGATTTGCTCATGTGGAGCTATTTTGTAATTTTATTTATTTGGGATGTCATATATTTCTTATTTGTTTCTTTATCCCTATTTTGAGTTTTGATATTTTGACTATGGATATCATGATTATTCCTTGTGTATGTGATGTTGTATACAATTATGTGTTCATATTTATGATATAATTATTTACTCATTGATGAATTTACTCTACTATATCATTGTATCTTTTGATGTTATTTGTTTAGTTGGTGTGGTTTTCTAATTCATGGATTGTTCATTCTAGTTTTTCATGTGTGAAACCATTCTTAAATGGATATTTTTTCTTACATGGTGATTTTCCCCAGCATGTGGTGGTTGATAATGCACTTCGATCCTTGTGGAGTACCCATTAGTGTTGTAGGTTGGTTAGTCTTGGGTGGGTTTGTTACACACTATGACAAATTATCACAATAATATAAATATATAGTTTTAATTTAGATTTATCCAACTAAAATACTACTCAGCGATTATAGATATTATTAATAAATTATATGTCCCTGCCTTATAAAAAAATTATGTGAGCAGTTTTATATTACTTGGATGTAGTGATGGTTCCACTGGAAGAAAAATTCATGTGATGTGATTTTCACCATTATTTTATCATTTTAATTATGTGTATCCCTATCTCTCTTTGAAAAAACAATGATCCAATATTAGAATCAAGATCTAATCTCTAGAGATAAAAATTGTGAATATTGGTATTATAATTCAATAGAAAAATATTATCACTAAAAAATCACATCTCATCAGTGATGAATTTCAAGTCAATAAAAGAATAGAGAACTATTGGAGGACACTCTACATTAGGGTGTATGGAACATGGAACTAAAGGTTATGTTGATAAAATAATACCCAGGAATAAATGAATGGATTTAAATTGATCTAGATACTATAAACTATTTTTGATAAATGGATATTTAATGAAATAAAACCTAGTAACTGATGAATGGTGTGATAACAAACAAGTTTATGTGAGCTACCTAGCATTTATTGGTAACCTGATAAACCTGATCTCTATTTTCCAACAATTTTTAGGATTTTTAGGGTACTATTTTCTTTAATGTAATATCCATAAAAGATAGAATAGGGGAGTAACCTTATTTTTATTCGTATGACATATTAATAAAATAAAATAATATATATTATATATAAATGTGCGTGTTTCTAGAAAAATAAATATAATCAACTCTCACACCTCTTTTTTATACATTTTTGTAAATATAATATTGATGTGTTTAGGTTCAAGATAAATTTATATCATTTTTGAATAATTTTATATTTTTTATATTTATATCATGAAATTTTATTATATTTTTAATATTATTACTCAATGTAAAAACTTATTTTTTTATTGAAAAAATACATGTTATCACTAAATAATTGGTAAATATATATTTAATAATTGGTAAAATATTTATTTTTAGTAGATAATTTATTTTTATATATTTTCTTATGGTAAAATATTTTTTGGTAATTATAATTAATAAAAATAGTGTAATTTTTTTAATAAAATTTTTAATTAATATGATAAAACAAAAAATTTAACTATTGTTAAAAGATTTATTGGTATGAAATTGTTAATAACAATTGATATATATAGAGGATAAAAAAATTATTGGTGTCTAAAATTTAAACTATATATTTTAATATATATTGAAATCACTTATTTTTAAAAATTATATTATTATCTCTAACAATATTTATTTTGGAATAAATCATTTTTTATCTTGTACGGTCCTTTTCATAAAAATATAAATTATATGACACCATGATTCTTGTTGCACAACTATTAAAGATACATCATAGGTCCTTGTTTCATGAAATTAAAATATGAATTATTGGTTTTGGATATACATCCTAAAAAGGTACCACATTAGTTCTGGTCACCTAAATTTAAATTGTTTGATGTGTCTTATTGTGTGGAACCAAACTATGTGTGTTTTGATTTCCACTAGAGTAATACATAAGAAACCCTGACTACGGTAATATTTCCAAATTCAAAACATCTAATGCGTAACTTGATGTTGAAAAAAAATTAGTTCCCAATTGTGTGGATTTAAACCATAGTGTAATCAATAGTTAATAAATGAAATATGTATAATCTATGATACAATAAATAATTACATTGATTCAAGGTATTTATAGATCACTCTCATGACCAGGGTAGTCATTATAGCTATTGTGAATGATTTTATACAAACATCTTAAATAAATTAGTGTGTTTTATACTTGAAAATAAGACCCCATAAGTTTTTAATAAACCGACGATCCTCTAGACTAACAAAAAGTTCAAATAGGCATTTCCATATCCCAATCATTGATTTCCTTTTGAAATAAGTTCCACAACCAAACTATCCACAAGCACAAACAAAAGGGGAATAGGGGGTGAGACATTGTATGAGTGATTTTGAATCATCTAACCAAGACATACCCCCATTTATTTATCAAATAATCCTCATCGATTGATATTTTCAAGAATTGACATTTCAATAAGATTACTAAACATTATGGTGTACCTAAAAGCATTATCTTTGATAAGGATACATAATTTATGTTTCATTGCTCGAAAGAAATCTACTAATTTTTGGGTTCACAATGAAAGTTTAATAATTCTTTACACCCAATGGAAAATGGTTAATATTAGTAAAAAATTAGTATGTTGGCATATATGTTTCAAGAATGAATTATTTATATGAGTGCATCATGGGATAATCACCTATCTCTTGTTGAATTTTTATAGAATAATAAATATAAGAATTATATTCAAATGGAACCCTTTGAAACTCTATATGGGTGACCATAATGATCTACCTTATTCTATAATTGGATATGATAATACTATAAGATTGGGCCTAGAATCATCTACGGGATGACTAAGCATGTAAAAATTATCCAAAATTGTCTGGTAACTTCCAAAATTCTCCAAAATACCTATGAAGACCCTTAGAGGGGACCTTTAGAATTCAAGGTGGGAGATCATGTTTTTTCTTTAAGTATTATCAAGGTTGGGTAATCAATGTATGTAATGTAGGGAATGAAAATTCTATGATATTTCCTATATTTCAATATATTTTCTTTAGTCTGAGAGGGGGTTTATAGGCTAGAACTATTACAAAAATTTATCTCCTTGCTTAGAATTTTTCATTTATCCAAGATTTGAAAGTATTTTACTTACCCTTCACATTTAATTTAGTATATATATGTTTATCTTCACAGCAATTTTCCTTATTTATAGAATCATATATTCATTTTTGACAAAAGTTGTAAGGTGTTTTGAGTAATGTTCATTTTTTTGGTTTGGGTAAAGTGGTATCATAGGATGATATAAGATAAAACCTATTAGTGTGGGATAGATATGTAAGTTCATGTGTATATATTACACCCTTAAGAAGCTAGTTGAATCTTCATTTGGATGAGAAGCCTAATAGTGGGGAGGTTATAAAGACCCTAATCAATACATTCGAGTCCTCTATATAAATTGGGGTTTTTATATTCATATCATTATATATTTTGGAGGGTTTTGGAGGATTGAATATGTTTTAGATGGGTTGGTAGTAATTTTAAGAATATGGTATAGGGAATAATGAGCCTTATTATAGTATAACTCTAACAAAAAGGACATTAGAAGATCACATGAATTTTAGTAGAGCAGAAAGAGGAGTATTGCTTTTCCACCAAAACTCTAGTAGGTTTCAACAGAGTTCTAATAACAACTCAGTGGTATTTTATGGTAGAAAAATTTATTTTGAAAATAATAACCTAAAAATATATACTCATTTATCCCCTAACTTGATTTCCCCACATCTCATCCATGTGACATTCCCAAAATCTCTCATTTACCTCTCCTTTATTTCAATCCATTACTTTTTCAATCATTTTATTAAATATCTTTTTGGTATAAGGATACTATTTTGGATAAGGCAAGGTCCATGGGTTCCACTAATCTCCCCATGCCACATGTTTCTTTATATTAGTAGGAATTACTCCATGACTTCCTGTACTAGGGTCCAAGAAACTCAACATATCTCTTATTTTATTCTAGCTATTATATTGTCATGGACATGTAAAATCAATAGTAAAACATGGTACATCTTTTTATATTCACCTATTCTTTATATAATTGACCTAAAACCCTAAATACAATAATTTGGATTCACAAATTAAATCTATATTTATCTTTTAGTGGATTCTTCAATATTCAAGAAACACAAAAATTTTCCTACATAAAATTTTGCTTGGAGAATCCCATCTTCTATTCTTAATCATATGAAATTTTTATGGTAATCATCTAGGGATAAGTGAACTCAATAAAATCTACTTTTTTCAATTAATAATTATTTTTTCCAAATCATTATGTGAATAAAGATTCTGTTTTTGACACATTTTGTTGAATTTAATATTTTCTACTATATAGATTATAATATAAGTTCTTTCTCAGTATTTATATGATTTTCTCATCATGTTTAATATATTATTGTGGGGTATGAAAATTGTTATATATGAATTTTTTTATGTCTATTACTGATAAAAATACATTATAGTTATACATAATTTCATATTTCCTATTATTTAAAATTTGTTTTAAATTTAATATTCTAGTCATGCTGGATTTAATGAATTAAATTATGTATATTGTTTAATGCAAGCTTGAAATAATGGAATATAGGTTGGGTATTTAGGACAAGAACAGGGCCCTAACTAATTTTTTTGTAGGATGGTTTAGGATTGGATCACAATTATTTGAATACTTATATCCATTTCCCAGTTCCGTGGTATCAGTTAAAAAATTTTCCTAACTCATTATAACTGAGTTTCATTCACCATGGAATGAGTTTCTAAGAACCTGACTTCTCATTCAAATATATACTCAACTATTTGGATGTATATGTGTATATGTGTTAGCTAATTAAGGTATTATTATTCTCCTATATAAGTGATCAACATTAATTTTCATCTCAGATCCTGAACTATGGATCAATAAATGTATTAATCCCCCCTTCTAAGGGAGTTTCATTATAATGTTAATGAACATGCCTATATTTACTAATTATTTCATGTGATTTTTTTTCATTATTCCCCAAAAATTGTATCTTTGAAATAATAAACACTATTTTGTGAAAATATATTATGGGTGGAAAAGTGAATTCACGCTCACGTCCTTCACAAACCTCTATTAAGATGTGTGTAGACCCTTTTATTCATGCTTCAATTAAAGGAATTATTCCCCAACATGTGTTATTGTTTCAAAAGGAGCATGTACGTTGGTTATATTTAATTTTATCACTTAGAGGGTATTAAGATTAATTCTATGGGGGCTATAATTTTCAATTCATGGTTTAGAGACACACATAATATAATTATTTTTTATCACATAAACCATGTTTAGAAAAATTACTTGTGTATATATGATATTTTTTGTCTTACATTATTCATTTATCTTTGAGAAATTTTTATACCTATTATGTATATATTAACATTTTCATGTCATGTTCTGTCCCATAAAATTATCATTTTATTATAAATACATCTATTGTTACATTTTGACACACTTTTCTATCCTACCAATGGTTTGGTCATTCCACCATTAGGTGTGAACCTCTATAATCAAAATTTCAATCAAAAATAGGGAAAAACACCTACCATATATGTTATACTTGACAAGTATGTGTTTATAAGGTGTTTAGATGACATAAATTTTGTATATTCTGGATTTTATGGTCATAGACATTATAGGTAGGAAACTAGGTTTGTGATCTATTTATTAAAATATTTTTATTTTATCTATAATGGTTTAAATGCATTACTACATGGCAACTAGTCAATATGTATAGTCAGTTATCTCCCAAAATATCTTGGGTGGGAGAACTGATGGATGGCCAACTGGGTAGGTCATTATATCTTCCTTATATTTAATTATCAAATTTTAAGATAAGAGTTATTGTTCTCAAAAATATGAGATACTAGTAAGTGTAATCTAGTTTTTAGTGGCCCTTATTATTATCATTGTGTATTTTATTGAAAATAATTATTCTATATAAGTATTATGTGTTATTAGTGATATGATTTTGGTGAGGTATGGGATATCTATAGTGTTTTTCGACCATATAGTGGGTAATAGTTTAATTTCATGATTTATCTACCCAAAACAATTCATAAATATATTTCATTATATATTGGCATTAAACTATTAGAATCCCTTTTTTTGGGGATTTCTCTACTTTTCTAAAATACACAAATTTTCAAGTACACATGTGAATCCAATTCCTTCACTAGGAATATTTGTGGGACGCTATTGACGGATTTAGTAGAGAATTATTCGGTTTATTAAGGAATACATAGGATATTTTATTGAGAATAAATAAATTTCATATCACTGTATTATATATAGCTGTTTCACACTATTTTCATTTTAACTTTTTTATTACATTACAATACTACATTATGTGTTTTGGGGTTCTTTAAAATTTATTTTTCGTGTAATTTTTCTCTTATATTCTATAAATCCATGCATATTTCTTTTTTATGTTATCATTAATATATTTCATTTTACCATTTTATTCTTATGTGTTGAGTTTGATACTATAGATTACAAGTTACTTTGAGATAATTCTTATTACACATTGGAATCATGGATCCTGGTCCACAAATGTTGGTGTTCCATGTGAAGGTGGCTCATATTGAACATTGGTTGGTGCTATAGTAGTTTGGGCATTGACATGGGTACAATATAGGCATTAAAATTATGAGAGGAAGTCATTACATCAATCTATATTAAATCAAAGTGGAGTAACATTGTGTATATTTTTACTATAACAATACAGGTTATTATAGAATTATATTACATTAAGATATTATTTTAATCTATGCTTTGTGAAAATGTGTGTGTTTTCTTTATAATTTTTCTTCTGAAAATTGTGAAACAATTCAACCTATCTATAGATATTGTGATTCTTCCCAAACCATGTAAATATCTAAGTTCACATTCTTTCTATTGTTATTATTGTTTCATTTTATCCTGTTTAATTTTTTTCAAAATCATTTTTTACTCACCAAAATTTTCAAAATAACTCATATTAAAACATGGGTTCATCAGTTCAAGCTGAATTATATAAAATTAAATAATGGATATGGAAAAATAATTTCAAATATTAGTCATTTTGAGAGATCTAAATTTTATTAAAATAGAGTATGTTTATATTATTCAAAATTTATGGCAAATAAATTTACATTGGAAAAACAATGAAGATATAAATTATCAATTGTGATTTATAGGATAGCTTGGATCTGATAGTTTTGTGTCATATATTAGAAATGAATATGTCATTAAACAATATATCAAAGATAATTATGTGTATATTTATGATTCTGCTTTAAAAGATATTAAATAATATATCCATATTAAAAAAAGTATACCTAATTTAAATATTATTTAATCTGCATATTATTTAAGAAAATGTTTTTTATTTTTTTCCATAAATGAACTCAATTCCATCATAACTCTACTAAAATTATAGACACTTACACTAGATGATCAGTTATATGCACTAGTTTTTTTATCTTAATATCTTCATAGTTTGGAATATATTGTAACAGTAATTATTTGTTCTTCAGAAATGAAAAATAAAAGTTGAATGATATTTGAGATCCAATCCTTAATGAGGATATTAAAATAATATAATCTTTAATATTACATAGTTATTCTTTGCATATGGAATTAATTGGTAGATACATGTTACAAGATAGTCACAAAGAATGATCCAAATCAATATGAAAGAGATTAGATAAGGAAATGTGGAATGGACACACCAAATATAATTTTTTGGAAGAATGGACACATCAAGAAAGATTTTAGTGGAAAATTTATTTTATTTGAAACCAATTCAGAGAAATAAAAGAAGCTAAAGGATATAATTATTTTTTATTATTGAGTGCGTGCAGTCCCATTGTGTCTCAGATTTTAATCCTAGGGTTATCCTTTAATTCTACACCAAATAAGGGATTCTGAAATAACTATGTTTATACAAATTTAAGAAATATGTATCTTGAGTATAATTAACCCTTAAAAATTATTAAAAGGTATGATGCATGGATCAAAAACAATAGTGAGAGTTATCTCATTATCGAGAATGTGTGATATGTTCTTAGACTAAAAAAGAATCTTTTATTTATTTTCTTCCATGATGATGTTGGATATAACACCATGTTCACTGGTGGTGTATATAAAATTACCAAGGGACCAGTGTTAATAGCCCATGAAATGAATAATGGATCTTTATATAAAATGAAATAAAATTTCATTGATAGGGTTGCAATAAAAAATATTGTGACTCACAACTGTGGCATTATTGGTTAGTCCAGATGAGTGAGAATTAGATGCAGTTCCTAGAAATAGAAGGAATTTTTCTAAGGAAGAAGTTAATGTAATTTGGACTACATGATTGTTTTATCTTCATAAAGAAAAAGAATTTGTCTTTTAGAAAATTTCATCAATAATTAAAGGTTGGAAAGTTGGATTTTGTGTACACTTAGGTTTAATAACCTTTATCTATTTTTCTCTTAGAGGACTACAATATTATATTATATTTATCAATTAATCCAAAAAGATGCTATGATATTAAATTTTAGAGAGTAAATACGATATGTTTAATATATCTCAGATATTGAAGAAACATAAATAGAATGATTTGGGATCAATAATGAAATTCATGAATATTTACAATGTTTGAGAGTTTGATAATATATAGCTTATGGAATTATATTATAAAAAGATAATTCCTTTTTAGAAGACCCTTCTAGGTATTCCACATCAGAATAGTGTGGTTGTGAGAATGTATATAAGATTTAATGAAAATTCTATAAGTATAAGTAGTGAATATGGGTTACTAAATACAATATAGGTATATTATGTGGACATGGAATCATATATCAACAATAACGAATTCATCTATACTAATGGGAGAGTTTCAACACAAGGATCTATGGTTATGAAAGGAGGCAAGATTCTCTAATTTATGACTCTTCAGTTCTTTGAAATATGTGCATGTATATGTTATTTAAAGGGACAATATAGATGATTGGAATAGATTAAATTTCATTATTAGTAATGTTTTAAAAGATTTAAAATATTTATTCTTACATAAAGATAATAAATATATCATTAGAAGTCATAATGTGATATTTAAATAATGTTTTAGGTACAAGAGTAATCATGTAGATGGAATTGGTTGTAGGGATAAGGAATCAATATTCCAAGAAAAAAAAGATTGAATGTGTTCATAATCATTTGATATTGTAACTAATAGGTGCTACTAATCATGTAGTATGGAGGAGATTAAGAAGTTTGAGAGTTCATATAAAGAATTATTCATCATCCTTACAATATTTTTTATTTATTGATAGTGGGGTAACTAAATTACTTTATGATTCATTTTATTTAAAGGAGTTTATCTAGTAGAATATAGTTATAAAGAATGATATTTCATATATACACATTAATAATACATGTTTTTTTAATCTATTATCATAATAAAAGAGGAAATATATTAAAAAATGGGTTTACTAGGTTAAAGAGATGAATGATGTTAATAGGAGATACATGGAAGGGAAAGGGATGAAGGTACATTATTATAATAAAATTATTTATTTCATGGAAATATTTTCGCCTAAATTAAAGATCACCACTATTTAAGTGGTTCTATAATTTTTTCATCAAAGGATGCGCATATTAATTAGATTGATGTAAATATTTATTTCCATCATGGATATTTGAAAAAAGAAATATATTTATAGAAACCAAAATTATTTTTAGATCTAGGAAATAAATTCATACATTGTATACTCTAAAAACAATTATGTGGGTAGAAGTATGCACCTATGTAGTGTAATAATAAGTTTGATACATTCAAAATTAGTACATAAAAATGGTGTGTTAATGAAAAATTCTATTATTTAATTTATTTTTTTAATTGATATATTATATTACATATAAATATGGATTACATGCTCATTTTTAGATCCTTTATAAAAATGATTAAAGATATAAAATAAATCTAAAGATGGAGTTTTAGATGAAATATATTAGAGAAGCTATCATGATTCTAGGAAATAAGATAAATAGAGATTGTATAGTTGGGACATATATATTTTTAAAAGTTTTCTACCTTAGAACAATTTTTAACAATTTTATTATTCATAATGAAATTCTCGTTTCTATTCCCCAAGAAAATCATTTAATTTTTCTTAGTGAGCACCATTAATAGAAAAAAGGTTAAAAAAATTGATGGATCCCTATGAATTAACTATTTTATTCTTTATGTATTTCGAGGTTAATTCCCAAACATATATTTCTCATGTAATTGGAGTTTTAATAAGGTAATGAAAAACCTTTGAAAAAATTTGAGAAACTATATTGTTTATACTGAGATATTTGATTGGAAGAAATGAAAAAAAAATTTTATTGGAAAATAAAAAACATTATCATGGTACATGGATGTTTAACATGGAAGAAATGGTGACATTATAAGGAGTAATACATGTTATTTGTTTACCTGTGGTAAAAATATAGTCAGTTGGATATATCGGTTACAAAAAGTGGTGCCTTTATCCACAACTGAGGTGGTGTGTTTTTTTTTTAAAAAAAGTTAAAGAAGGATGGGATTTAGTGAAAGAGATTTTTGGTTGAGCACGATAAAAATTTAGAGGAAACATATTACATAGTAATCTTCATTATTTTATACGTATTTTGAATAAACAGTGTTTTATTCCCAAGAAAAATAATATTTAGTTGATGTATCGTTGTATCAAATTTTTAGTTCCTGATGTGTTAATAACATTATATATGATTCAATGAACTGTTAATAACATAGTAATGATATATAAATGTAATGTTACCTAGAGGATTAGGAAATATTGTTCCCCTATTGGACCTTGTTGATGAATGGATATTGAGAGGGAAAAAAAGGAATAATTCTATTGTAAGATAGAAGGGAAAGCATCGGGTCTTCCCTGAATCATTTTCATGAGACTGAATATTTAAATAGAAATTTCAAATTAGTGAGTGAAGAAGATAAGGGTCTTGGATTAAATATTTTTTTTAAGAAGAAACTATAAAATGATAATTGTTTAAAAGATCATGATACAATTGGCAAATTCCTGGAATGGTGGAGCGCAATCCATCGAATGATATTCATCCAATGGATGGTAGCATAAACTATACACCATTAGGTACTATAGTGGGTTAGAATTCAACATGGACCTATAATAGTAAGAACTTTATTAGAATAGATAATGTAGTTTCATATACATTATTACCATCTATAGTATGACAATGCGGACTTACAATATATATAATGGTACTATATCAATGTTGGTTACTATACCACTACATTTCTTTAGGAGAACATTTTGATCTAGGGTTTGTGATAATGCCTTTTCCCTTATAATTATACTCTGGGAAATAGAGAAATAGTTTTTCCTCTCTGTATACAAAAGGTGGCTTCATAAATAATGTAAATCTTTTTTTCACATTCTAGTTGTTATTCTACTTCTTAATATTTCTACTTTTTACTTGTATTTTTTATTTATTACTCAATGGTAATCCATATCATTTCGATAACATTATACAAAAAGTTTATACAATCAGTGATCATCACTATCTTTTTAGGTATCGGAGGATGACTTGGAAAGAAACCCATAAAATAACATCATTAATCCATGTCACGATATTGAAAAATTAAAGTGGTACCAAATACATAATAAATTTGGTTGGAGAGAATGAAATAAATAAAAATAAATAAATAATTTAATGAAATGTGATATAAATATATATTACCCTCAAAAAATAATATTATAGAGTGTATTTCTCACACCATACATGACTAAAATAAAAAAGAATCTTTGGCATATTTTTAATATTATGTATGATCTATTGATTGTATAAATTGAATTTATCATATGAAAAAATAAAAAAAATATACTAAAAAATGTTTTTCAGTAGTGGAAGACTTCTTTATCAAGCCTTTTTATCTGAGATCCTAAGATATGAATCTTTGATAAGGATTTACACTAAAAAATCTGAATATTGACATTACAAATTATGGTTTTATAGAAATCATTTACTAGAGAAAATCAAACTCATGTAAATTTCCTAAAGATCCATGGATGTTAAACCGCCACCGAAAACTACAATCAAAGAATATTTGATATTAAGGATTCATGAAATTATCATAGGGGGTTATTTAAATAGAATTTTTTTTATATTTACAATTAATAATATATATATATATATATATATATTTATTGATAGATATATATTGAATTTTTTTCATTCCAAAATGTCATTTTTGGTCAATTTACTTTATTCATAAAACATGGATTTTCCATAAAATTGCATTTTATTTTAGGGAACCATGTTTATTATCATTGAATAAATATAATTTTTATTTACTTTATAAATAATAATTTATCATTATAATAATTTTTAATTTATATTAAAAATAATAGATAATATATGAAATGATTTTTTCCAATAAAAATATTTCAATATATTTTATATTTTTAATTAAAAATAAAATATACATTTTTTAGATTTTTTAAATTAACTCAATTTTTATATTTCTCATACCTATATTAATCAAATATGTTTTTTTATTGAAACTTTTATAAAAAAAATTTCAGGTGAATAGTGAAATATATTATTTTTCCTAAAATTATGAAATTTATGGAATTATTAGTTTATAAGTATGACTTAGAAATTTATGAAACCATTTATTTGAAAAAAAATTGATAATTGATGTTATAAATTTTCAAAAATTAATTATATTTTTAAAAGGAATATATTATATTTTAGAACTCTAGTAATATTTATCACAAAATGCATTTTGTACATTATACATTATTTATATTAAAATAAATTGTTAAAACTTTTATAAATTGAATCAAATTTTTTTTTTCAAAATTAAATTTTTTTTGTTCAATTTATATAACAAGGACCACTTTATTTTTATCCATAATTATTAAGTCACAAGATGTAAAATATCATTTCCACTATATAAGATAACCTGATAAAAGTAATAATTCAAGGAATAAATAGATTGAATCATGTTTAACAAAATATTGAAAAAAATTGGGTGAGTCTTTATTGAGCATATCTCTTCTAAAATCAAATATTTATCAAATTTTGGAGCCACTTTCCTTGGGAGTGAATTCTCATTTTCTAAAATGTATAAGTATTTACAAAAATATCATATCTTTTCATTTTTAAAAGTGGATCTCCACTCCTTCTTTCCCATCAAAACCCTTATTTCATTCCCAAAATGTTATTCAACATTCCAAACATCCTTAAGGTGGTAATTTTCTTCTAAAAAATACAATCCCTCAATGTTGTAACCCACTTCACAGAGGAAATAATCTTCGAAGTGAGGTATAACATAATAACAACTCTTTTTCAATAATATTTATCTTTGTGTACTCGTTATTCAAATCTAATTACACCATTTTAAGATAACAACATATGTATTCCATGTATACTTTTATTTTATTATAAAAAACATTCAAACATTAACCACATTATCTCTTTTCTATTAAAAATAATGAAAAAGTGAAATGGTGTATGGGTGGACTACACCTACCCTGGTATGATTCTTTCCCTTTTTTAATTCAACCATTCATGGATGGATATAATAATTGAATCAAATGATAAATATGATTTTTATGATATTAGTAATTTGTTTCTAATTAAAATTTAATAAAATTTTAATGATATGAATGATAAATGGTCATTATAAAATTAACCATTTAATATAAGTAAACAAAGAGGAAAAATATTATTCATTCTACGTAATTTTTATATATCCAATACTTGTTCTCCAAATTTTTATATTTTTTATATATAAAACTAATAAACACTAGATAACATAAATATTTTATTGTAATAATTATATTTCAACTAAATCACATCAAAATCATCAATTAGTCATTATATTCTTTTTTGGCCCATTTTACATCTTTCTTGAACAAAGATACGAAATAATATCATGGGTGATTAAGAAAACATAATTAATGGTCTAATTTGATATAAAAAAATAAATTTATTTATTTGTAAGGGTTATATAATTATCCAATTTATTAACTATGGAAAGACCCTTCATGGGTTAAAAATTAATTAAATATGTTTGTTTTCAATTTGATCTTCACGGATAAAGACTAAATCACTCATGAAAGGAGATGGAAACATTATAACTAATTATAAATAACCTAATATATTAAATTTAAATATATTGGAATTTATAACATTGGAATAATAACAAATAATGACACAAATCCTAGGAAACTAGTATAAACCATTAAAATTATAAACACCCAATGTGGGAAAATATTTAAAAACAACAACTAATATGTTTGTTTCTATGTGTGATTATGGAATAACTATCAATGAGGAGTATAAATGGTTATAGTTATGAATATGGTTATTGGGTATGTAATTAATAATATTTTTTAAATTGTTCAGGATGTTTGGTGAATGATTAGAACATATTAGGACTAAGGTAAGAGTTTTTATCTCAAATTACTATCATTTATATTTGTTTTGAAGTATATAATTAATTAAACTTATGTGGTGTATTATGGTTTATATATACTATAATCAATATGTTATATCATTAAATACCATTTATTGTTGGTTTCTAAATTAAATATAAATCTACCAACTTCTATGTGTTTTGATTTAAATACTCATCATGTTATAAGGGGGTTTGTCAACTCAATTGAGTTAAAATTATTCTTCTTTAATATATTTCAATTATGTTGGGTAAAATCTATCCTATGATTTAATTATGTTTTATTTTTCCTTTGAATTATACGGATTTACATTTTTACTAGAAAAAAACCTTTTCAAATGTTTCTGATATCATATACTATGTTGTCCATATGGGATTTTTGTTAAGGCAACCCAAGTATTTTATACGTAAATATTACATATTTTTAGATGAATTTAAATTACATATCATTATAATCGATGATTGAACCATAATTTTTAAGCGAATTTGATAACATTTATAAAAAACAACTGGTGAAAAAAATAAATACATCATCCATCACTAATTGAATCACAAATATCACCCTTTTAGACATATCATACTTAGAACCATTCTTCATATGCTAGGGAAAAGGAAATATATTAAATGGTGAGATCAAATGATCAATAAGGTTATAAAAGTAAAATATCAATTATAATTTAATCATAAAATGAGAATAGAAGTAAAATAATATGATATTTTCATTTTTAGATCATAATAATGTTTCATGGAATAAAGCTTGGCAGTTCATAAGACGTGAATATAATAGAATCAAAGAACATGAGACCAAAGATTATAAATGTAGAAAAGGATCATAACATAAAGGGTGAAATATATTTTTAGATAATTTTATTCAAGTAAATCATATATTAGGGTAGCCCACCAAGACATTTATCATAGGTTAGACCTGGGAAAACCACATGTGTGCCAACTTTGGGATTGTGATAACCTCTTATGCACCATTTTTTTGCTTGGTCTCACCACTTGTGTGACATATTTTTGGATTGGGATAACCTAATCTATTCCATTTGGGATTATAAAACATTAATATTAACCCAATTCAATTGATGGATATAATAGACCCACCCTTCACATAATCATAATCCTTTGTGTGTGTGCCAAAAGATCATGAAAACGATTTTCATTTCATCATAACATCATCGGTGGAAATGATTTTTTTTTAGAAATTTTACTTCATCGTAATAATAAACCATATAGATATAATAAGGATGGTATCATATGATCATTTCCCAATTAATCATAAGAAACATTGAAGGATGTTATCACTATTTTAAGTTACATTAAAGGAGAACTAAACCTTTCTTGATGAAGATAAAATTTCCATTTTGAAATAATTATTTTAAAATTTAAAAGATTTAAAAATATTATAGATTAAATTTTATTTTAAATTATACATTAAAACATGTAATGTTATATTCAATTCACTGAGCAGTAATGACAGATGTAAATTTTTGTCATTTGGGTTATATTAAAAAATGATTACTTTCACATTTCAAATAAATATTTAAAAGTGACCCATTCAAAAAATGATTTGTAGGGTAATTTTAAAAAATAGAAATTAAAACATGGTTCTAAATGAATTTATACCATAAACAGGTAATGGTGGAAAAATTCCAAAAAATATTTTAATGAAAATATAATCATGGAAGAAAAATATTCCCAATTGAAGTGAAATCAAGATTTTTTTAATGATATATAATGAGATTGAAATGAAAGGAAAAAATATAATCACTACAAATAAATTGAGAAGAATAATTTTCATGAAATTTTGGAGATATTGAACACATAATTTCATCATTATAAATTTAATCATTGTGAATCCCAGAAAAAAATGAGATTGTAATATAAAACTCATACCTCAAGATTGACTTTCTTTCAAAGCACTATAACCATCATTATAATAAATTATAAATTTTTTATACATCTATAAAAAAAATATTCATACCTATAATATCATATAATATCGATTTATAATATTTCAAAATATTTTTATAAATTATTCTTCATTAAAATTATCAATTCTAGGTGTCAACTATTCCATTTTTCAAGAATGTTTCAATTATAATGTTTTAGTCCTCATAATTTTATCATAATTCCATCATCTATGGAATTTTAATCATGATATAAATTTAAAATATATTTATTATATGAATATTTTTTAAAATTCAAAAAAATTAGATACATAAAATTGAATGAAACCATTGATGGGGATGATAGTATATACATACACATGAATGTTTTTTTTCATTTTCTAATAAAAATAAGGAACAAATATAAATACTATTTTTCATTAAAGAATCATTTTTGAATAATAAATACCAAATATATATAGTGAATACATAAATATAAATATCCATGTGAGGTAGTGTTGGAAAATGATTCATATCAATGTGTTGATGATATAGTCTATGAAATACCCCATGATTTTGTGAAATATTCTTTTTGAAAAAAATTTAATATTTTAAATCTTTTTATTACACACAACATTGAGTTTATCTTTCATTACATGAAACTCTGAGTTTAAATGAAACATGACATTCAATTAAAATATGATTATTTAAAATGATTATTATTCCATAGGAATTAGAATGGAGATTATGAATATGATTAAATAAATTAGGAAGATATATTATTTACATGTTTATATAAAATTAATTATTTTGTGACTGATTAATTCGAAATGAAAAAAAAAACTTTTGAAAATAAAGGCAATCTTTTTTGAAAACCTGTTTTTATGATAACAAATACGTTTCACGTCAATAAATTAAAAAAATAACTTTCAATGAATGATTTTAAAGAAATTTATAAATTAAATATTTATTAAATTTTTTAATATTTATCTTATGTGTTTTTTATAGAATAGGTAAGAACAAATCTAATTTTATCATTGAAACTGTATTTTTCTTCTTCTAAAAAGCAGTTTTCTCACCTTTTGCACACATATATTAAAAATAATTTTTTTTCTATTTTTAGAAATAAATTGAAAAAAATATTTTTATTATTCATAATATGAAAATTATCCTAGGGTGAATTTTTTAATGAAATGATTAATTTTTCAATGAATAGTAAAAATACTTGTTTTTATTTAAAAGTTTCCTTTTAATTTAGAGCATTTATATGTTTAATTTGCGGTTTTAAATGTATATAAAAGATAAATTTCATAAATTAAATATAAATTAATCCATTTAAGTTCATTTTAATCATTTAAATAGTTTACCATTAAATAAAAACGTTTTGAACTTTTGAATATTTTTCTCTTTCAAACTATGCTTTCTTGTCATGTATGTGGGATTAAATTAAATTAAATGTAAAAAATTTTATTAATTGAATTTTGAATAATAGATTAGATATTTATAATCCAAATTATTTATATTATCTAATAATTTTAACATAATTTTTATCCATAATTACTATTAAAAAAATTAATTATTTACCACAGTTAAGGTAAAAATGGGTCTACTAAGGGGTTAAACTAAAAAGATAATGGTTACAGATGACTTAAAATTTTTCCAACACCCATTTAATATAATTATGACAATGTTATATATTATATTATTGGTAATTATTCATTTTTTATTCTTTTTATGTGAGAAATTTTGGTACATCGTTTTATTTTAAAAAATTACTATGGTTCCACTCACCTCGCTCATAAAAGGCCTCCCTTTATCATTCCTCATTAACAATTCCAAAACCATTTCATTTATCCAATACCTGCCTAAATTACTTATTTAATTACCTTATATCATACAAGAGTCCTTATTATGGACGTGTGGCCATCCTATAAATCTTTTTAGACTAAACCAAAATAATTTTTTTTAAGACTGGTAACATCCCTAATAGAGAGTTTTATTTAATTTATTCCTCCACCTTTTTCATTTATTATTATACCATGTCGATATAAACCTAGTAAATTCTATACATTGATATTTAATAATTTTAATTTTATAAACTAAATCCTTATTCTATTCCATCAAATGGGATATTAAATCATCATTTGTGTGTGTGGAAGACTACCACATCCTAAATCAATGTTATTTTTATCTATAATAACCTTTCATGATTGGATTTAACGGTTGCTTTACATTTTATATATTTTATTAATGATATAATTATGCTTTTGGAATCATTATATCTCACGTGACATCTTACATTCAATTCTATGGGAATATGGTAATTTCATTCTTGTGTATGGTGGACTACCTTATCACGAAGTGATGTGATTCATTCAGGCTTTACATAAATGGTAATAAAGATGTTTTTAATGAACATATATGATATATATGAAATAAATTTATTTTATATTCATAAAATATTATTTTTCAATTTTTTTCATCATAGGGATTAAAATTTGTTAAAGTTAAATATCTTAATGGGAATAAAAGAATAATAAGGTTGGATCCAAGAATCATTAACCCCACCAGAGGTGGTTCACTCAGGTACCCTCAAACAGCTTCATTATAGAGGACACATGTGTATTGACCTATTAAATGGACCAACACATGATCCATTGTGGCATACCTATGAGACATACCTGAAACAAAGTCCCTCTTCAGCCATGGTCCCATATTAGCATATTAATGAGACCTTTGCATATTCATTTGAATAGATGATAATTTTCGAAGACCTCCAAATTCTCTGGTCACTCAAATAATTCACCCTATTCGTAAAAAATCTTCGAGATACTTCTCCAATACCTAATGAAGATGTAATTCAAGGTGGTATTGGAACTAAATTTTTACCAGTGTTTAGAACGCATAACACCAGCTTGAGGATCCCCCTCTATCGTAGTTACGAAACACTAACATATGTTCCACTTCCGTAATTAGGTACTTGCACAAAATACTTCTAGGAACAATTATAGTTACTCTTAGTGTCTTGAACAAATAATAACCCAAGTGATATTTTCCATTTAGTCTATCATCTATGGAACCTTCAGTTTTCACTAGTCTACCTTTGTGATCCTCCCACGATCCTCTATAGCTTACCTATATAATTTTTCCTTGTTTCTCCCTAGCCTCTACCCGGGACAAGCCTATAATCAGACCCTATTCAAATCCATCCATGGTAGGGTCTCTCCTCCTTTAGAATTCTTGTCTAAAATAAACCAAGTGGAAACATCAACTGAAGCCTAGGAACTTTCAAAATAATGCTAATAGGCACACCAGCGTGTCTCCCATTTTTATTTTCATTCCTATGGTTATAGGTTTTCCACACTCATCCAACTAGATAGTTAGGTTCCAAGGGGTGAATGTTGTTTTTCATTCCCATTATCTTGAGGAACCCAATCCTAGGACTATTGTCAAGGAACTCCTGGTCTCATAAGCTATTTTTATGAATTTGTCATTCCCTCGTCCTATCAATGAATCAAATACTCCAGTTCTAGGTGGGGAGTGTGAGGATTATTCATTCTTTTCAATCAAAAATGGAATGATATCCTCCTCCATTACTATCGGACCAATTATTCGGAATCCTCTTTAAGAGTATCCCCCCTAGACATTCTTGCATGTGGTTTTACTCTTTATCCTTCTATCTCTCAATGGGTCGTGTCTGTATGGGTATTCTTATATGACTATCCTGGATTTAAAGATCGAAGAGGGAGTGTGCAATAGAACTCCTCCTTCTCCCATACCCTCAGCCTCTTCCACCATTGTAGGATCATCTGTGCATGGTTTTCCATATCTTTTTCTTCCTCTTTTTTCACATTCAGTTATAACCATCTTTTACATGTTTGGGTCTAAGAGATATCCATAATCACATAATCCACACCATCAGATGTGTGTTTCGGTAGAAACCCTTATTTTTAATATTCCTCATAGAGTATCTACATAGGTTTGGGCCCTCATGTTCATGTATGTAACCTTAGGTAAAAGTAGTTTGTGTGGTTTCAAAGAACTACCATTTCATCTTGTAACTCACACCAAGTTTTACTCATATGGGATTATAGGATAATGGTGGTCATGACATCCACGTGATCCAAAAACAATGGGCATACTCCTCAAGATTAAGTCCCAGTCACAACCCCCATTAACTCAAGAATCCTCCTCATGAATAAACCACAAAATATAACAAATGGTCCTCCTGGGTGGTATAATCCCCAACATCTCACCCAATAGGAATACTCCATAGGTTTATGCCCCAAGTAAACCTATCCATATGAAACATTCCAAGTGTATGTTACAACTCATCAACGCACCTCTGATTTCAGTGTAAGACCCAACCATTATGTACCCATTGTTATTCTCCTAAGAAGTAAGCCCCAAACTAAACCAAATTCATACATCATGGAATCCTCCATATGGGTAAGTCCAAACCCAATTTCAGACAATATGGGAATCTTCCATAGGATTAAGCCCCAAACCGAAACAAAAAATCACCATGAATTGAGTCACTTATCATTACCCCAAACTTGTTTATTAGAGAACCCTATTTAAGAGTATGCCCCAACATAATCCTATCAAATGATAAAACTCCCCAATGAGAAAAATCCACGGGCCTCTGTATGCATAGGTATTTAAAACCGAACTATGTGGTATTTGATTCCCTTTCAAATGGGATACGTAGGATGCCTCCCCAAGGTTCAAACCCGACACCCCAAATAATCCATGAAATCTCTAGGAAACATACCTAGTAGCTTCTAATTCAAACTATAAATGCATACCCCTTATAGTCTCCCTAGGGTGCATTAAGATTATACACGCTCCAATCTTTCACTAGGAACATTCTACCAAGATTTCATTTCCACCTGATGCTAAATAGAATTATTTGGTCCTTATCATACAACTATAAAAGGTTTGATGTACCCCATTAAAGTGGCACTGAACTAGGTGGATTCTGAATCATTTTACAAGGATACATAATACTAGAATAATTTTTTTTTATTTTATTGAAATACCACAGTCAGGTAAGTAGGAACCTATAGAAAATCTACAAAAACACATTACAAATTTCAAATTTAAAATGTAAAAAAAAACATCAACATCACAACACGAACCTTAAAAACAAAACCCGATTCTAAATTCAAATAACTTAACAGATGGAAATCATCACCACCTTGCTATGTCTACCATGAAACATCACATATTTCAAATTAAAAAAATGACCATAATCACACCTAGAGCCTACCACCTCACGAAAACCAACCCTAATCCAAAACAGCTTGCTAAAAACCAATATGCCAAAAATCATCATCATCACTAAAATCACGCACAACGCCATTGGATACCACCATTAAAGCAGAAAACCATTATAGAATGCCGAAATTTGAAGACGCCACCTAGACCAAACACCTTTAATTTTGAAACAGGACGTCATCCCTGTCATCTCATTATCATGATCATCACCATATTGGAGTCGACATCATCAGCAGCTACACCATTGAACACCATATGTATCAACAATAGCACGGAATACAATCCACCATCACCACCATCTTCATTTTTCCAAAATCCACCATAATGACGAATCCCGTCATTATAAGGATACTTATGAATCCCATATTATTAATATGATCCCAATAACAAAACAACTCTTGATTCCCATGATAATGATACTTTCCTAATCACCATACAATGTGGCTAAAAACCAACATCATAATAATAATGAATAAAAAATATCTAATCAATACATGAGAGGATAGCATTGATGAAAACCCATAGATACATACAAATATCTCCATTGATAAAGAATCTAAGACACATAAATATTATTCTATTTCCTTTACATGAAAATAATTGATTGTTAATTCAAGGGTGACCCATGCCATACATGGTAATTGAAGAAGGCTTCATGAATATATCCTGAATCAATAAGATATTCTTCTTTAAGAAACAATTCATTATAAAAGGGTGTGATGGTCCTAAGATCCCATCATCATGTCCAATGTGTGTCTTTAGAATCATTGGATGAACTCCCCAATGAGTTCCTAACATTGGAATGATGGTCCCAAATGCATATATGATTGTTGGGTGTTCTCATGCACAAAAACAAACCTGTTGGAAACCATTTGAAAATAGTTAACCCTACATGAATGATTTCACAAAACTCAAACCCCTACAATTGACCATCAGGTGAACACAAATCTCTATCGAAAACAAAACAAATGGTGAACCTGATTTTAATCCTTAACTAATATGATAGTATAACTCACCCATTAGGCTACTTTACATTTGAAAATGAAATATTGAAAAATAATATAATCATTTATACATTTTATCATTAAAATTATATGTTGTTTTTGTGAGGGATTTTTTTCCATATATTCCGGAACATTCTCTCAGATCTCCCTTTGATCCAGTGGAATCTTTTTTATATCAAAAAATATACATCTTAGTTATTGTTCAAGACATGTCTTTTTTCAAGTATAGAAAATTAAAAAAACCCATCATCTTCAACATTGGGTCTCTAGTGCACTGGTCTGATAGCCCCACTGATCACCCAATCAGAAGTTTTCAGTGTTGTAGAAGTAGATTCCATCAACCATCATCTACAACCGATTATAGAGATTAACCCTAGAATGTTACAACTATTCCTTCAAATATCTCAGGGAGGTGAATCAATATGAAACATACGGCCATATCCTGATGATGTAGAGGTCCTACCAATGGGATCCTTCCATCAATAACAACTACAAATTTTTCGTGGTAGCAAGACCTCAACATGGTGAGGGTGTCATTCTCAGTGTACCAACTAAGGTCATCCAGACTCAGTAATGCATGATAGCTCTCTGAGGGCAGTGACCCAATAATAGAAATGAGGGTCACAAATATTCCCCCTCCATAGAAGCCCACAAAACCAATATGGTGGCCAATTGGGAGTGAGAACAGACACCAACCTACCCTAATTCATCCTGTCAACACCCATGACTAGAATCATCCTTAGAATCCCAACATTCAAATATGGTGACACATTTAGAGAAATAACATATACCTACTTTCACCCTCTAATACATCTTATAGACACATGTTTCCTCACTCAATGAATCCCTCCAACCATATTTGATGGAAATATATGAGTAGGAGCACACTCCTTCCTACATTCACTATGGATGCCATCAGTTTTGTCTGGAATCACCCATAGAATTCATTCAGAATTTCCTGAAAACAAATAGAGGAAGACCTAACTCACTTCCACCACACAAGTTCTATCTACATCCATAGATATGAAAGGTAGTATATGAAAGAACACATACACCTAATACACATACGAAATAGTCTTATATCTCTATTCCAATTACTTTGTTTCCAAACATATCATGATTGTGGGGAAAGGGTATATGACAATTTCTACCCACATCCTATAGACCTTCCATGAAATCCTTATAATGATAATGGTAGTTCTAGAGGGACATATACACAATTCCATAACAAAAAATGGGTTAAATCAACATTGTGTTACCCCAAAGAAAAAACACACTTATTCTCCCATACTAGAGGGTGGTGGGGATAACTCCCCTATGATATATGGAAAACTATATCACAAACCCACACCCCTTCCATTCATTGGTAATAAGAATATCCCAATAGCCACTATAATGTAGGAATAAAAACCTATCATTGAAAACCACTTACCCCAAAATGTGGACCCAGTCACTCATAATAAGGTATCCTAGAAGAAGCCTCACCGAAGTCAACTATAAATAAAATAGAATATTTATGATGAATCTATACTCATTGATAGAGTTCTTGAAGCCATAAACACTTATATGGGGAAGGCCAATATCCTATTATCCCATCATCAAATTACTGGGGCATTATAATAATTTTGAAGGCCCTCCATGCATACTCCACCATCAAGGCTTTCTTCACGACCTTAATCTAATTGATCTCAAGAGCCCACCTCATGATTAGAGTCAAGACAAACCTCCACATGGCTTGAAGATAATGGAGAAAAAGGTTCTTCCCCTTCCAATAATACACTATAGTGGCCCTCCCCATGATGGTATTTGCTGCAAAAGTTCACTCTATATAAGTAATTCGTGTTGTTAAAAGAATCCTTCAATTGGAAATATAGTGATGAGAAATACCTCTAACCATGGGGTACATAGTAAAAAAGTCTTTGTATATATGATTCCTTATTATTGAAAAGGGATATCCTTTATCAATTAGAAGATATCCCATGGTGATGGTCATTTTCCAGACCACCCTTGGGCCACCTACCATCCAGTGTAATGGAAAAAGTCCCTACCAGGTTTTTTGATTATGAAAAGAAGGCATGAAAGAATCCACTTTTTTCAGATCAGTTAGATGATCATCCAATAAAATATTAAGGTGATCTTCAAAACATGAGGAAGCTTCTGGCTAAAGATAATATATCAATCATGTTCTGGCGTTTAGCCACCAGTAAGTATAGCATTCCATATGCATTTTCATATTATTATGTGTATGAATTCCAACTTAATATATGAAAAACTATTCATAACATGAGATACAATGTGTTACCCTATTATTAATATCAATGTAACATTAGGGTAATAGAAGGAAATTAACACAAAATTGATCTCGCAACCCTCCTAGTTTCATAATATTCAAAAAGAATGAAAGGTGTTGTTCAATGTTCATTCCTCGAGGAATTAAAAATATTACAACAACTAGTTATATATTCCCCATCTAGTGTTTATATCAGAGGATGGAATGAACATTGAACGTTACATTTCACCACACTCCATGTCCATCAAATCCCCCCAAAATTGGTATCATGAAATGACATAGCTTCAAACCGGCTAGAAGAAATGGATCTTGTCCATGACCAATGATATTATCAAAAATAAATAGGCCTCTACCGAATCCTGTAAACATTGGTCTGGAGGAGTGAATGTTCTTGAGAGTCTATTTCAGATGGAATCTAAAAATATCGAGCGAGACACCCATTTTATATAATTCAAGCATCAAATTAAATTTTTTTTTTAAAATTGCGCAACAGTATTTGATAATGGGTTATCTATGTGCATATTGATGGATGCACCAATCCCACTTTAATACAAAAATAAACAAAATCTAATGGTCAGCTGAGGTAGTAGTAGCCATGATAGTTCATAAAAAACCCCTACCCCAAGGGCTGGGGGACTTTTTTAAGACAACCTTTGTTGTCAGCAAACCCGACATAAAGAGTATTGAATTTGGAGAAGGAACAGCCCCATCTAATTAGGATGTGGGAAATTTCACCTCAAAAACCTCCTACGTAGCATAAATCTATATACTCTCGATCAAGAGAAACACCACAGAATAGATTATCATAGTCTACCACATCTCGTGATATGGTACCCTCACTAGGAACATGCATGAATGAACTACATGGAGAGTCCCTTTAGATTATCATCCGTTAAACATCTCCTGGAGGACAATCGAAAGTTGGTATGTGGTTTTGTGGCGGTCATAGAAAAATAAATTCCCAAAAATACATTGATGAAATTTCTACCATGAATTACACATAAGTTAATGTCATTAATATTACTATTGGAGACTCTACAAAATAGAAGTACAATTCAATGGAGGAGTCATAGGAGGATGTTCTGGTTCATCATGTGGTTCACATTGAAATAATTGAAGGAGGAATGCATACCCAAATTTTGAATCATTCACTAAATATATTAATTCCCTAAATTAATCTAGCATTAAATCCTAAAAAATAATCCAAAAGGGGAAATCGTAGAGGTCATATTACACCTCACCTACCTCCTAGTGAGATTAAGCCCCATTCTCAAGACGAAATATTTTCTTAGCATGAGGAAGAGATGAAATATTTAAGGAGAGTCAATATAGAACTACTCTGTGGAAGCCTTCCTATTGGAAATACTCTACAACAGGATCCAAAACTCACAGTCCCAATCAGATTACCTTAAAAAAGAGGGTTCATCATAGAAAAAAAAGTGGATCTAGAACACATGGTTAACATGGGATACCCACAACTAATATACATGGATCACATAGTAGTAGATCATAAATTCTATTTGTTGGGTACACAACCAGAATAAGGCTAAGAAAATCCTTATAGGGTTGCCCCTATGGGTTACCCTTGAAAAATATAAGAAGTGCCTCCACTTATGGCCTAACCAACTATTTCCCCTACTCAAGCTTTGTTTCAACTAGACATTCCTCGATGGGTCATGAACCCTCTTGAGTCACTCATGACTCTCTTAGAATCCATAGAGTACTATTGATCATTGATACAATAGTAAAATAATCCCAACCTTGAATAATTAGATTTGAATCCTCCCCTTTTGAACTTTGGGAATCAAACATTTACCTTTTTTAATGTCTCAGGTGACCCTTGGAAGCATTTGATGAATTTACATCTTCATTGTGAGACCATGATAGGGACCTATGAATATTAATAAGCAGTGAAACTCATGTGATTTGTGAAATCACTATAGGGGAAACCATTGTATGTTACATGAGTTTATTGGCCTAATCAATTACATGGGGGAAATAACTCTCAGAATATTCTCTTCGAGTTTAGCTTGACATTGTAGTAGAACAGAGTCTTTTATTTGTCGAACTGAAGGGGGGGGGTGATTGAAAAGGTATCATATTTTATTGTAAAAATAGATATTATTGACAGACTCTTTAAACCTATTGATTTTTCAAGAAGACTTGTTTCCATCTATATAGTGAATCTTCACGAAGAATTATTCACCATACAGATTCCAGTGAAATATACAGGATGGTTTCATGACGTTACTGAAATTTCTCAAAAAGTGGAGGAATCTATTATTGATAGTCAATTGATGTCCGGAGTAATTTAATAAGATCAGGGAAGGAGAACAATAAAAGTAAAGGTTTCCACTATTACAATTATGTGGTCTACTGTACCCATTCCTACTCTAAATCATGCACCATATTGTGTGACTTCAACTCCTGAGTGTGAGTAAAAATTTACACCTCATCAACAAGATAAAAAATAACAATGTAAAAAATATATTAAAGCTATGAAAAATGGTATTTTATTTAAAAAGTGACATAGTCCCCACCTACTTCATATTTTCATAGGAAAACAATGTAATAAAGTTACCAAAAACCATGAATCCTAGAAAAAAGGGATAAAAAGATCTCCCAAATTATTTCCACTTCCATAAATTGCTATGGAATAAAATTTAAGAGTTTGTTTTAAATACCTCTTATAAAATATGGTGGACTATGGGAAAATTAATCTATATAATTCATATGCTCATTTAGCATGTGTATTTACCACCAATAATGAGGAAGAGGATGAATAGAAGGAAGTAAATAACATGGGTATGAAAATTTTTGGTGATTGGATGGTTAGGGAAATGATTAAGAAAACTCATGTTATCCTCTAAGCATAGTTGCGCCATTAGACAATGTTTCCAACAACTTTCTCTATAACTCAACCAACTACATCAACAACTCAGTCCTTTGAAAGATAGTCCTCCGAAAAGATACAAGGCTATAAAGGAAAGAATAAATCATAGAAATATGTGATCATCTCAAGGATAAATTTATCCCTAAATATAGAAAAAATGACACTGATGGTCACAAAAGTACGTGAAACACCACTCCGAATGGTACAATAAGGGTCCAACCACCAGAAGCAATCTTCATCAGATGTGGATTTGATCTTTATTTGCATTAACGTCATTCACTTAATGGATCCTTTCTCGAATGGTGGGAATGATAATGCCCCAAAATTCCATACACATGATTTGGGAATTAGGAAAAGAGGCTATCAGAGCCAAGGATACCTGAGAATATACAGTCATGCATTAAGTCACCAATTTCACTATGCACTGATCGAACATTCTATATGGCAAAAACTCAAGGGAGATCCGTCCTGTGAGACGAGAAGTAGCAAGGAAGATCCCCCACACATTATATAGTTTTTTCTAACATTATCATCCAATACGGTTTGTTAAAGGTTACATCACTACCTAGTCAACCCTGGTGTATGGGAAGACCTATCTGACCTAGTCTACCAAGATAGAAAGTAGCATAGTTACCTCTTCCAAGGTATGGCCTGTCTATATCAAGAAAAATTTGTACCAAAGAACCGATGAATTAAAATCTCCATACTAGGAAGTGTAGACCATTAAACCATAAATTCGATGCCTTGAAGTAATTTCCCTTAGATCTATCCATGTAGCCAATTTAAATAACCTGAGTTTATCAAATGACCTCTGGAAAGCATTCAAAGTTGACTTATCGATCCCTCGTGAATTTAAAGTCCAGGTTGCTGCTGCTGAAGTGTATTGTATAAAGAATGATACTACAGAATATGAAAAACTCATCTCTTTCACAGATCATTATGAGAAATCCATCATACTGGGACACATCAACCCTTGTGTATATATGGCAGGATAAAAAACATTGACACTCATTGAACCTTTATTTAAAATTGTTCAGGAGTCAACCTCATCCCAATATGAACACCTCTTCAACTGGTTTTCAATGAATCTCACATATCCCCCAATGCCCTAATGTTATAGGTCTATGAAAAGAGTTTGTAAAAGTCTGTCATTGATATTATACTTAAGAATCAGTTTGGGGATCTCATGTATGACTCATAATTTATGGCTATTAGATTGGTTACAACCTTCAATGTTATTTTGTGAAGACCTATGATTCAACAAAACATTGTTATACCATCTTCATACCCACTAATCCTATGAATATTGTATCAATATTCAAATTGTTACCTTTTATGGTGATTAATCCTAATTCAAATTTGGTGTGTCACAAAACATTTACTCATGATTTTTCCATAATAAACGGAATCAATCCAAGGATAATAACTTCTCTGGGACTAATTCAATAAATGGTCTAAAGATTATTTATACCAATCATTTCAGGTAGCTTAGTGAAATGTATGTTCCCCATATCAACCAAATCAATGTGGTGGGTTAAAATTTTATCACACATCCAACAACTTCTATAATGTAAATTATGATAGTTGATCCTGATATTGTTGGATAATATGTCATCTCTCCATGAAATAATGATATCCCGGATGAAAACATATCAATTTAATACCTTGATCACCAAATAATTATTATTCATTTAATTGGGCTTGAAAACATTATGATTTCAATGGGGATTAATAGGAACAGTCATTCTCAGTCCCTTGTTTTCCATTTTGATCTCCAAGAAGGCGTCATACCTACAAGAAAGCCTAAAATTATTTCTTCATCTTCTGAATTTCTGTAGGTTTACTCCTCTCCTAACTCCATGAAATTATATTCATCACATAATTAAAAGGAAGTGGAAAAAGGGAATATCATTTGGAGGAAGAATAAGAGAAATATCTTAGGGATTCCCCTACAGCATTTGAGAATAGTTTCTTCACCACTGTTAATGATCACTTGGACATAAATCTGGGAACAGAAGAATATTCATGACAAACTATGACTAGTAAAAACATGACTCCTAAAGAACATTGGTGTATACTTACATCCTGAAGAAACATTGATATGTGTTCCCCTAGAATTATTTAGAAATTCTATTCCATGAACCCAAGGGGGCCACCCATCACTTGAATTTTTTGGAAGACCATTAGGGATACAAGAAGGCATGAAGAATGACACACCAGACCCATGCCTCAAAAATTGAACCCAGGTATAAAAACACAACAAGGTTGAATTCATTTGAGAGGTATAGTATCCAAAGTGGAAATATAACATTTTCTTTATAAAGAGGAAGAACTGAAAAATTAGTGTCTACATTAACATCAAATATCTCAACTGGAACTATATGAAAGATGATTTCCTGGTTCCAATCATTGAAATACCGATTGATGTACTGGATGGTTATTATGAACTCTCATTCATGGATGGTTATTCAGTTTAATTTTTTTATGGACCCATAATGTCATGAAGACATAGCCTTCAATTCCCCCAGGAGTATTTTTCTATCTGTTATTTCCCTTTGTCTTGATAAAAATTACTCCCACATATCAACATGTCGTGCATCGTTTCATTAAAATCTTCTTGTGGGATGTTTTATGTATTTTACATTGAAAATATAGTGGTTAAGTCGGAAAAATATTATTACCACCCGTCTGACATAGATACCAAATTTAACATGCTATGAAAACATAGACGATGATGAACCCCTTGAAGTGTGATTTATGGGAAACATTGGAGATGTTTTTCATCTTTTTTGTATGGAATCATGACATATAAGTTCACCTTGATAAATAAAAAATATATATCCTTATAATTTAAACTCTTATAAACCTTAAAGGGTTGAGAGGAATTCAAGGGAACTTGGACTATTTTCAGCAATTCATATACAATCTTGAAGAGAAGAGGTTTCCCTTCACCGGAATGATTATAATGGGAGTCACATATCAAGGGACCAGTGACTATCAAGAAGCATTTGAATCTATCAAGAAACACATAATGATTCCATAAGTATGAATTCCACATTTGATATAAATACACAAATCATATATGCGATAGACCTAGAGCTATCACTTGGAAGATTTATTGTGTAAAAAAAATCTGCTGGTAATGAAAACAACCTTTATTATATCAGTCAAACCATGCTCGACACTGGGACTCGTTATTAAGATATCAATAAGAGTTAACTTGAATTAATCTCAACGGTCCAAAAATTGAATCACTACCTACAACACCATGATGTTAAATTGATATCTCACAATAAACCGCTAAAATATATCCTCTGTCTTCCAATGTGGTTGGGATATCTAGAATCGTGAGAAGATATCATGTAGTAGTTCCATCTATAGTTTAGAGATCATAAAGCAATGAATGTCTAGACCTTGAAATATTTATTTTAAGAAAACACATCTTCATAAATAACATTGTTAAATAATAAGTTGTCTAACAAAAAATATTTTCTATTCAATACGGCCACCCAAATGTGGAAAATGTATTTTTTCGGGACCTCCATGTGCTCGATAGGGAAGATAATGGATGACCTAAAACTCAAAAATGTCAGGTTATGGATCATTCTCATTTCCCAAACAAATGATATTTTACCATACTCTTTCATGTTATCGTAAGGTTTTATTAATAATTGATGAATAGTATCTAGCCCTCATTATAGTCCTAGAACTAGCACTCCACATACTTGGGGACCACCTAGAGGTTAGAGGTGACTAAGAGTTGTAAATGAAATAGATCAATGTAGATCATGACATCAGAAAAGAAGAGTTGATCCACCTGATTTATTATATATGGTGGTTAGTGATATTGTTTCTACTGTATCCAAAATTATCTCACACCACGGGATCGACAAATTTCAAAGATTATACATTGGAAAATTTATATACAAATATTTCTGATACTAATTTGGATGAAACATTCATCAACATTACACACCATAGAATGGTTCCACCTATGGTTCAAACTGGACTGAATAAGATCAATGATGTTAAACCAATCTAATAGTCATATGTTCCTACCATGAGATGGATGATATCTATCATATAATATCTTCAATATAGATTACATCTATAAGATAGATCAGAAAATGATCAAATCTTACAATAAGAAATCAAATTCACACATTATTATGGCCCAAATCATTTAAATGTCCTTTAAAAACAAGGATTTTGTGGAGTCCTTCTATGATATATTGATAAAGAAGATAGCACGTCTATTATGGTAAAATTACCTGTTCCATCATGTGGATCCCATTAGTTAGGGTATAAACTCTCTGATCAAATACAAAGGCCATGATACTTCTTTCCCTTGATGATATAGGATTCCATATAATTTTCCACAAAATTTCATTCATACTAAGTGTGTGCCAACTTCATCAATAAACCCCCACTATTTCTAAATAAAACCAAGTAATCTATGTCATTTTCCATATGGGTAATGTATATTGTAGTTTTATACCCTCCAGCTATGTCAAGGTTTTTCAAATACATCATAACTACTACAAAATTCTTCTCCAAATAGATTGAACCAATTCCCCTAAAATAATTTGGTCCCAAAATCATCATTATATTAATAAAATCCAAAATAATTACCATGTTTGGTGTCCCTCATACAATAATGATGTATAATGACACCAATTTCTATTCTATTGTGGTTGAAATTCTATATTAGGAGTACAATATCAAATCTAGCTATTCCCCCAACTATCATACAATGACTAAGGGAGTGGTAGTGGCCTTCAACAAGAAATTTTCAAGCATTCTCTATATGACGGGGGCTAAAGATAAAAATTGTTGTTCTGACAAGATCTTTGATGACTTCTGGACTTACCTAACCACAACCCATACCACCGCACATAGAACCTTGTACTCTCTTATATATGTAATAGAAGTTGTCCCACTCATTGAGGGTACTTTTCCCTCACTCCATGTTACCATAAAAGAATATCTATCCACATATGAGAAATCCCAAAAATGATTGTACAGACTGGAGAGGATCAAAGAGAAAATATTTCACATCTTACATCACTACAAATCCTATCAAAATCAGATAGCATGAACCATTAACATGAAGTTATTCCTTTTTTCATTCCTCCACGGACTATAGGTATTGGTCCTCAGGAATCCAATGATACTAGGAACGAAGCCTAGAAAGATTAAACTGAAGTCTGATGGACCTTACAACATACATAAGGTCTACTCTAATAGATCTTATTCATTAACCTTAATTGATGGAGATATCATTATAACCCTAACTAATTCAAGGTTCCTAAATGAATATGTTGTGTAATTGCATGATAACATCCAAGATGAAAGATGTTAAAATGTGTAGTTGGATTTTTCACTTGACCTTAAAAGCCCGACCATCACACCCATGCCACATGATGTTAAACTATGTAACATCATCTTCCTTGTTGGTCGACAATAAACTGCACAACATATGGTCCTAGTTGTATGACCTAAAACTGCAAGACACCAATTTTCCTCACCTCACAACATTAAACTATATGGTTATTGTCCCTCTCATTAGATGTCAAGAAACCTCTAAATTCAATGAGTTTAGACAATCCTCTTGATCCCTTAAATTTCGGCTTCCACCTCAGGTTTAAGTTCCAATATCATCCCTCTAATCCCTCAGTGGTTCGATATTCCCTCTAGTATATACATGAGGATGAAGGGATAGGTGGGACCCATGAATAAGCCCCACTCATATCTTGGCCACCCTATAGTGTAATTTAGTACCCCATTATGTGCCTAAGTCTCAACACTCTCAATTAATTATTGCATGACAGTAAACTGTGTGATCCTATCAAGAACTAGGTTTTGTTTGATTCTTATTCTTTGGAGATATATAGTGATTCCCAAAAATATAATTCATGTTCCATTTGCGATTATGGAAATGAAACCCCCTTTTGTATCACCAATGTATGAATCAAATCATCATATAGAACTTTCCCAGGACACATGGCCTTCTTTACAAAACAACAAGGTGAGTAATAAATCCTAAACCTCATGTTTTGGGCCCAACAGTCAATTTGAAAAATCCAAGGACCCTTTTATAATGTCAAATAAAAATTGATTTTAAGGAAAACATTTCATGACCAATGTGTTCTTTGATTATCATTCCAACAAGATATGTAGTGACCCCTAGATCTTGGCTCTTGGGTTCAGCTGCAATAAAAAAATCCCCCAGTCCCTATGTACAGATTAGTAATGTGTAGGGAATCTTTCAAGAACTACATGTGTCTTGATTCTCATTCTAATGAGATATATAGTTATTCCTGGATCTATAGTCCTGGTCACCATCGCAACTAAATACCAAAAATACACTCTCCATAGGCTTGGGTTAAACCTTCATAGGGAATTATATTTTTAGAAGTATATGTGTCTTGATTATCATTCGGATGAGATATATATTGATTCCCAGATCTCTGGCCTCAGGTCCAACCACAATAAAAATAAATCCCCCAATCCTTTTGTATGGATCAGACCTGCAAAGGGAACATTTCAAGAACATTTTTTGGCTTCATTATTTTCTCTAAAAAGATATGTAGTGATCCTCGGGTCCCATTCCTTAGTCCAGGTGTAGTATTCTCTTGCTATTCACATTGACACACTTTTATCCATACCACACAACGTTAAACTGCATGGATAATGTCATGACCTCATTAAATTAAACTATGTGGTACCTCAAGAACTCTGTATAGATTTATTCTCATCATAATGAGATATGTAGTGACACCTGGATCATATCTCCTAGACCAGCCACCATAGAATATAAATTTTCCTTCACTTGTGTTTCATTTGTTATATGGAAGAATCCCTTTTCTCTCCTAGTATCTCACACCGAGTATAGATCATGTAGGCTTATGATTTTTGGAAAGAGTATTGCATGTGTTTGTAAGGAATGTAAATTCCCATTGGGGTTACCATAGACCTAGGGTAAAGAGATCAAAAGGTTCACTATATGTCCTCATCACATGAAAATAAACTGTATTATTTTACCTAAGAACTTTGTATGTCTTGATTCATATTTCAATAAGATATGTAGTGATGTTCAGATCATAAATCATGGGACTCTCCGAAACACAATACAGAAAATAACCCTCCTCTATCTGAAGTAGGATTCAGATCTATATGAGAGGATTCAATATGTTACATCTCTTTATACATGAACCCATATTTAAAAACCCCTAAATTTCTTCCATGCATGAATTAAATCATTGTATGTGTCCTTTATTTTATAACTGTTTGTGGATTTATTGTTAATTCAAAATGATACATTGTGATTCTCGAGTCTAATGACTTAGCCTAATGAAATTATTCTATCACTCTTCATAACGAGTCACCTCTGTCCATTCTACATGATGTTAAATTGCAAAGATAATTTCCTAACCACACGACTTTAAACTTCATGGTACAGAAAAAATTATTTTATGACATGATTATCATTCAAATTAGATATGCAGAGATGACTAAGCCTCATGATGTATTCCCCACCATGGTGTAACAAAGAGTATCCCCACTCCAATGTACAATTAGCGATATATGCATGAGCTCTTAATTTGGGTCCCTTCGTTTGGGGGTCCACCATGGAAATAGAGATGTCCCCCTTATAAATATGACCAAAATAAAAAAAAAAGGAATCTACACATCATGGCCAATATGATTTCAAACATTTCCATTTTTCTAAGATATATACCCTCCACACAGTACACTCCTAATCATAGACTCTTTCGGATCTTCGTGACCTTTATCCATCTCCTAGTAATAGAATTTCTAATACCTAAGTACACCATTTACTAACTATGATGTAACAAGACCCAGAGGATTTTTATAAAGTATAACAAAAAATAGTTTTTTTGGGTAAAGGATTCCACTATTGAATATGGAATAACACACCATAGCTGAATTTTCATAAAATGGCTCAAAAATTATTTTTTCAATATGTGGTAACTTCAAACATAAGATAAACCACTTCTATTTTTATAATATTTGGTGTCAATATTTTGGAATCAACAATTTAAATCATTTCTATAGTCATCACTTTCACACTTTTCCCATACCCCTTCTCCTACTCTGAATACCCTCAAGACCATGGTTTTCAATTTCCTCCCGCATGTCGAATGTTTTTTGGAATGTTCTCAGTATGGTAGGACATATATCACTAAATATTTCAATAATTCTATGGTTCTAGAAACATGATCTAAAACTATAGGAACCATATTCCTTGAATTTGGGTTAGAATTTCATTGGGAAACTTTTCTCATAATTCATGGGTAATTTTGACTTTAATTTCTCCTCCCTTATTCAGGTACCTCCTTCAATAATCCAAAATCTATGCCCATGGAAATCTCAATATTCATAATCATCGTTTTCTAATTAGGAATATAATGTTATAATTTATGAGGAACCATTTCATGACTATGTTGTAACATACCAATGATGAATTTTCATCATGTAGACCCAAAAAAGAGTTTGTCAGTGGAAGGATTCCACTATTTATTATGTAGTGACACAAACAAGTTGTATTTGCATAATTTTACCCAATAAACCGGTTTTTAAATTAGTGGTAACATCATACATAGGAGATATCAACTATATCTCCATAATACCATTCCCCATAACTGTTTTCGGATCTGTGAATCCCTAAATTACATCTTACCAAATTACATTTCTCATATCTAAATATGATAATACATTCCCAGAAAAACTTCCAAAAATGGAAGAATCATTAACCGTTCTATAAAATCTGAAGACCAAAAATTATATCCCCCAATTGTACTTTTTTTATCACAATAAACTAAATAGCATAATTTCATTTCCATAAAATTTTGAAATGCATAGTACAATATCCTCGCTGCAAGACGTTAAATTGCATAGCCTATATCCCAGTGGCATGACTGTAAAATGTCCAATTTTTCAAACAGTATCATGAATGGGCCTTTCCCCCTTACACCAATCATTTAACAAAATGTACCCTCATTCACTCATGCCAAATTCATGTGGGAGAAGTTTAGTACTCAAGTTAAATTATAATACATATGATCTCTTCATTCTCAGAAACATCCCTTTGAAAAACCAGTCAACATGGTCTTGGGAAATTATAATATCCATAAACACTTTTTCGTCATCAATGATAGAATGTCAGAATCCGGAGAACATCTTTTTCTAACTATAATATAGAATTATGTAGTTGAATGTTTATAATATATCTGAAAAAATGGGGTTTTTATCAAAAGTATTTTACTATGGAAAAAAGTTGTGTCTCATCTTGGTAGACAAACATGTTATATGGTGTAGTGGAAAAAAATTGATCAATGAAATGATAAAAGGCACAAAACTTATTAGTCTAAAAATATAAAAAGGGTGGTCAAAGAAAAATCCCAATCTCACCCACTATGTCTCATTCATATAGGAATTAGAACAAAAATAATGTGGTAACACAAAAAACACAAAGTTTCTGGGGTTTCCCATACAACCCTAGAAACAGTCAAATCATTCTCACTAGCCCCACTAACTTAGAAAAAAGTTAGAGAAACTTCCCATTTTTATCTCCATGGTCACAACTAGTGAACACAAATATTATTTTCTTGAATTTGTTTTTCAATATTAGTTTATGATCACATAAGGAGAAAAGCGATGAAGATATAGATGAATGGAAGGAAGATAATATCCATTTATGAGATAATAAAACTGGAGGAGCATCCACAAAAGGAAGTCAATCATTAATACTGTACAAAATACCATCAATATAAATTATTATTTGTCGAATAGCATCCTCATATCATTAGATATCTTATTAATGATCATCCAACTAAACATCTTCAGTCTCTTCATCCTGGAAAATCTCATCTGTCAAATCCATGACAGCTTTTAACTCTTATGTTTGGTATCCTTCTAAGGAATGGGGAAATTGAATGAGACCCCCCTGAGTCGTATTCATCCTTACTGAAGGCACAATATTTGAAGAGTATTCTCATTAGTTTTTGGTTTAAATGTCTCCAGTTTCTTAGCATTTTTTTCTTCCATTGTTGGAAACACAACTCAAAAATAATTAGTATTAACAAAAATCTTCTCCTTTATCTGGTCTTATTGAATACTGCTACACCCCAAGAATTCATAATGTGTTATTTCTTCAAAATAATTCAAAAACTTTCACTACACGCAACACCGAGTTCAATTGCATCATGACTTACCAAAAATCCATTCAAAAGAGGTTATGAATAGTATTAACTAAATTTTAAACTTTATATAATCCCTATAATTTTTCCATATTATGAGTATCTTAAACATAATGCAAGAACAAATTCATTTTCAGTATTGCACTTTTATCAAATTTTAATAGTGAACCCTTTTTAAATACAATATTTTAAACTTTTTGACTAAATGGGGATATCAAAAATTTAAAATGAAACATCCCAAGCTTCCACGGTATGCTTTCATTGAATAATACAGTAGCGTGTGTTGTACGCAACCTTGAGTTTTAACACACACCACAACCAATCAAACTAGCCGTTATGAATAGTAATACCTAATTTTTGAAATTATATATATTTTATATTTCAAAATGGACTTCATTTCTGGATTCAGAATATCGAATTTAGCCTAAGGTGAAATTTTGGTACTTTTCGGATAACTTTCATATTTTGATGAATAGTGAAAATTACTAAATTTTAATTAAAAACAACTTTTTTAATCAAAATAATTAATAGTGATAAATTATGAATTTGAGTGGTTTTAAAGTATATTTAGAATATATTTTTACCATTTAATATAATGTTGGTCATTGGACATAATTTTACAATTGAACCGAACATAAACAAGTGTCAATCTTTTGATAGTTATTATCTCTTAAAAACACGCTTTTTGTTTTGACAGCAGGAATTTATTTTAAATTAATTTCTGCCACTTCTGTGTTTTGAATTTAGAAAAATGGATTCCATATTTGAATCAGGATGTCCAAATTTTATAAATAGGTAACTTTTATTTTTAGACATTTTGAATAATTAGTGTGGTAAATATTTTATTTACCATGGTTAACGGTAAATCTGGTAAATAAGGGTTAAAAAATAATATTATAATAATAATAAATTACCCTAAAACGTGTCCTAGCCTTATTGGTTGATACATGTTCGACCATAGGCATCTTTGGGTCGATTTGGGGACCCCATGGTGCCACTTGTAGGTGATAGGGACATTTTATTTTAATTAAGTTAAAATGAATACAAAAATGACACAAGCATATATCTTTTAGAAAACCAATTATTACATAGGGTTATATATGTTGTATTTTAGATTATAAATCTTAATTAGAACGATAAATATATTTCCTACATAATTATATTTTATTTATAATTTTTATACATTAAATAATTTATTTTATTTATGACACAATGATGATGCAGTAATTACTAAAATAGTGAAAAATTAAATTAATTGATATTATAAATACCGAAATAAATATAATATGAAACTTTTAATGAATTAAACTAATTTTATAGGATAATATGATATATTAGGATTGATTTAATTTACTTTTTTTGAAGTAATAAATCTGTTATGAGTTTCAAAAAAAAATCAACTATTGAATAGTGTCAAAATTGACATAAAAGAGTTCTTAAAACAAATATTATATTATTAATTGATATTAAATTCCTAAAAATCTAATGTTCTGCCAAGAGACTTATATCATAATAGGTTCATCATTAATGGACCACTTGGTGGGTCTCTTGGATGTATATAGTAAGTTTATTAACCATATTATATAAAAATACAAAGAGACACTGTGAAAGTGAAACTAATTAACTTAGAGTTAATACTTAAAGATAAGGTTAATATAAGTACCCAAACCTGTCTAAATTCTATTGGTTGAGTTGTTTTCAACCCATCCCCACCTTAACCTTTGAATAGTCAACTTTGGAGCCATTGTAAACCGATTATGAATTTATTATAAACTAATATCTCTAGCTTTTCCAAAGGTGCCCCTCACCCCTCTTATAAAAGGGCACTCATCCTTCTCATTTATTCACACCTTAAAAGACTTTTGGTTCGGCCAAACTCTACCCAAATACTCTCCCAAATTCCCTCACTACAACCTAGAGGCCTTATTTTGATCAGAAAGCCAACCTAAGGAGCCCTTTTGATCAAATCAAAAGGAAGAACCCGAAGAAGAGGTAATGATTTCACCACCAAGTTCATTTCTTCTTCCACTTCTTCTTCCATTGTTGTTACCATTATAAAATAATAACTCTAGTATCATATATATACTGTGATGTTATTATAAATATGGTACAGCCATATTCAGTATTCTATCCACCCTTTCAATAACATGTCACCATACGTGCGTACGTACGGCTTACCGTCTCCACGTCGTGGTGTAATTGTTATTCAATATAATATTATTTGGATGGGTATAATAATGATGTGTAACTCATGTAAATAATAAATATAACATGTTAATGATTCAGTATATATGATATACCATACATTTATATATTATTTTAATATCAAAAGAATGATATTGTCGCTCGTGCGTACGTACGGACTACCGTCTCCACGAACGCGATGAGATTCATTCTCCATCGTATCCATTCAAGTATAATTATCATTTGATGATTTAAAAAAATGATGTTTAAGGACTTGATATCATTCTGGATATGAATAATATACAACCTATCCTTGACAAACATGTCTTACATAACAAAACATATAAAAGAAAACAAGTAAGTTAACACCCGAAACAATGATAATACTGAGATATTATTATCAAATCAATATTAAAAGATCATATATTATCATATTAATATATATGATTCTTGAATAATTTAATAACATATATTTCACCATTATACAGGAGGTCAAACTACCCCAACCAAGGAAAATTACAAGGTAAGGGGTTTTCATCTCACTCCTTATTCCCGTGAGATTCATGCCATATTGCCACCATCACCTTTTGTGTGGTGTATGTACTGCCCATAATTATATTTGTTGTGTAATACACTCTAATTTATGTGTATTTACATATTCATTCAATGATACCTATTTCATGGGTTGTATGTTTCATATGTTACCAAACTGGTAAGGGTTATTTCACAATCTCTTCATTATCCGAGGTTGTTTATACGTAATAATCTACTGGAATCTCTTTATCATCCACATCCATGTTTCTTCAAAATGTATTTCAAAACATTTTTATTATTTACAAGAATATGGGTTAAAGTCATTTATACCCTTGTTTGACTTTTTATAAGAGGAATCTTTCCGTCGTTTTCAAAACAAGCTCCTTTTTAACCTTTTCGACAGAATTAAGGTAAGAATGTTTTTTTAACTTATACGGCGAGTGCGGTTATTTTCTGCCGTTATAAAATCTTCAAAGATTTCCTTTCAAGATTATAAGAATATTTTCAAGAAATTTTTTATTTTATATGGCTCTTAAATGCTTTCAAAAATAGAAAGAGATATTTCTCCAAAAAGTGTTTTGATTTCATCTATGTCAACATCCTTTGATGGATTTTACGCTTATTTGAAGTTGATTTATTATGATACAAAACTTCTATATTTTATTGAAGGTTTTGTGATATTTTTGACTGTGGATGTGCTATTTTTATACCATTCATATTTTATGGTGAAATTATTGACATTTTGTACGCTAGTTTTAATACGAATGTTTATGTTATGTTTAAACCTTTTCATATGGGAATGCATTGGACTTAATATGTGATAGGTGGAGCCCACTATAGCTCCTCGATGCATCGGTAGGTCTCATGAGACAAACTAGTGTCTTGGCACAAGGCCTTGGAAAAATCATATTTGTAGTCTTGGCACGAGGCCTTGGCTATGTGGTTTTGATAGTCTGGCATTATGCATTCCAACATTATGAAAGTGGTTATTGATATTGCATGTGATTATTCGATTAGTAGAATATCCATGTGAACAAGTAAATGGCATTATTTCATTTTACTTTTGCCATACTATGTTGAAGTTCAAGTTTAAAAGGCTTTTATTTTAGTTATACATAGCCTTAAATGTTTATTCTTATTTATGAAAGTTTCCGGTATATTGTTATCCTTACTGGGCATTTGAGCTCACCCCTTTTCTATGTTTTATTTTTCCCAGGAAGTAAAGAAGTAAATTATGAATGACCTGCAGGGATATTATGTGGGGATATGACTGTGTTTTATGGAGAAAATATGTTGTTGTAGTATTTTTTCATTTTATGATGTAATGTAAGACTTATGAATATATCTAGTGTTTCCAAGGCTACTAAACCAATAGGTCTTTCGAGATTTGATCTTTCTTGTGATCATGCCAATGTTATGTAATAATGCACCGACTTTGGGTAACTAGGGTCTGGGCGTTACAGTTGGTATCAGAGGAAGTTTAGTACAAACCTTGGAAGCTATATTTAGAAAAACTCTGATTAGAGCACGTAGACCTAAGATGAACTTTGAGGATTAGTATAGAAGAACTTCCTAGAATTTTGGTATTGTAGAGATTTTGTGAGTTTTCCGAGCAATACATCCCTGTCTAGATACGAGCAGGTAGAGGCGGCTCTGGCACAGATGTACCTAGGGGTAAAACCCGAAAACACCGCTTTGAGCTAGACTCGAACGGGAAGTGGTGCACGACAACGGGCCTTGCTGCCCTCTTGGTTATGACACTCCCGGGGGATATGTTTCGGATAATTCTCATTTTCTTTACAAACCATTATGAAGGGTTTATGAGTATATACATCCTCAAAGGAGACATTTTTATGATTATGGATTATATCCATAAATAGTTCAATTTATGTTAAGTGTTTTATAAGTATGGGATTATGTATTTTGATTCATAAACTGATCTAGTGTATGCCATTGTTTAGAAATGGCGCCCAATAGAAGGAATGAGAACTCCCGAAATGCACATGATCCAAAGAGAAGGAAGGATCATATCATTCATGGTCTTAAGCTAGAATTTATAAGAGAAATAGTCTCCCATGTATTATCATCATATGAAGAAATAATATCATGTGTTGATAAGATAAGTAAATAGTTTAGTGAGTCCTACGGCTTTCAAGGGAAGCAAGAGAAGAAAAGGATGGAAGAGAGAAAGATAGATAAAGGGAAGAGGGAAAAGAAGAATTTTCCCACATGTGATAACTGTGGAAAGAAACACCCTGGAACTTGCCTGAAAGGAATGGGAATTTGTTATAAGTGTGGAGGAAAAGGGCACAAAGTACGTGACTGCAAGGGTAAGAAAATGGTTTCAAATGTACAATGCTTCATTTGCAAGGAGTTTGGACACTACGCGAACCTATGTCCCAGTCATCAGACTATGCCACAAATGATGCTATTGGATAATAATCAAGTTATGATACTACCCCAGATGAAGAGGAATGATTAGAGTTCTTATGATGATTATGTCAATTGAGTGTTGTATCAACAATGTACTTGTTATAAAAATTATGGAGTATATAAGGATTGTACTGCAGTACTATTTCATTAAGGACTTGAGATTGTGTGGAACAAAGAAAAGTGACTCAATAGCAGGATAAATTTTTTCGAAAATATATGGTTGAGAGAATGATAAATCATAATATAGTTCTGATACTGAGGTAGTGATTTAGGAATAATATGTGATTGTTTTGGATAAATTATATTGGATATTCTTGACTACCTTGGAACTGATTAATGATTTGTATATTCCATAATTGTTGGGGTTTAAAACATTTTTGGATTGATGAAGTATATCCATCATTCTATATGGAATAAGGGAGCATGAATGTAATCAATAAGGAATATGGTAATACATGATGAAGGTATTCATATGCTATTATGGGGTAAAAAGAATCTACATTATGTTTACCTTCCTTATAAATGTTGGACTATGAGTTTGGACAGAAGTATTTTGGATAGTTCCAGTTTGGATTATTTTGGATTGCCATAAAAGGAAAACCCGGAGGTCGGGCGGCAACCCGTCGCGTCCGGCAAGGTTGCGAGACTTGAACCTGCAACCGAAGGGTGACAAGGGTGTATCACCTACCACTGGCCCATGAGATGTCCTGGATTAAATAATATAGTTTTTATTAAAAGATCATGTAGATGAATTATAACTTCGTTTATTTTGGAACCCTATACGAATAGTGTAAATAGAATTTTTTTACGTTCTATTATCTTTTAGAGTGAAAGATGAGTTTGTGGTAGAAATTTATTAATGGATAAAACTCTAATTATAAAGTAAGTATATCTTTTTATGATCTTATCCAATCTCATATATAAATTCCTCAACTTTAAGAAAAGGAACTTAGAACAAAAATGTTGTCCTAGATGGTACCTTAAATCATCACTAATTTATGGCTTTGGGATTGTCGGCCTTTTCATAGCCATGTTCTCTACCACTCTCCATCAGATAATTGATGGTTAGATTTTTCTTCCATATCCATATTTTCCTACATGGAACCCTAGTATGTGTTATTTTCGGTAATCTTCATACTTTCCACTCTTTATTTTAAATAGAGGCCTCATTAATTCATTTTTTGATGTGGGATTTCAACTAAGATATTTTGAAACATCAAAAATGTGTTATCCTAATACCCTATGTTTTGTTGAACTGATGGTATTTCAAATCATCATAGATTGATGAGTTTAAGGACCTCAATTTTATACTTTTTTGTGATTGATGACCTCAATCACTACCTTTAAATATTTACGTTTTTCCTCCAATTATATGTCTCTAATTACCATCAATATTCTCCTAATCGAGATCATAATTTGGTGGTGACCCTTTCATTTCTCTTTTCCTCATATTAAGACTAAATTTTAGTAACCCAATTTCCAATGTGGGTTTTCCCACAAATATATTTTCTATTTTCAACCTTTTATTTTCGAAGAACAATTTCAAATTGTGAGGACGCAATTTATTTGAAGGAGGGGAGAATGTAACACCCCAAGAATTCATAATGTGTTATTTCTTCAACATAATTCAATAACTTGCACTACATGCAACACCGAGTTCAATTGCACCATGACTTACCAAAAAACCATTCAAAATAGGTTATGAATAGCTTTAACTAAATTTTAAACTTTATATAATCCTTATAATTTTTCCATATTATGAGTATCTTATACATAATGCAAGAACAAATTCATTTTCAGTATTGCACTTTTATCAACTTTTAATAGTGAACCCTTTTTAAATACAATATTTTAAACTTTTTTACTAAATGGGGACATCAAAAATTTAAAATGAAACATCCCAAGCTTCCACGGTACGCTTTCTTTGAATAATACAGTAGTGTGTGTTGTACGCAACCTTGAGTTTTAACACACACCACAACCAATCAAACTAGCCGTTATGAATAGTAATACCTAATTTTTGAAATTATATATATTTTATATTTCAAAATGGACTTCATTTCTGGATTCAGAATATCGAATTTAGCCTAAGGTGAAATTTTGGTACTTTTCGGATAACTTTCATATTTTGATGAATAGTGAAAATTACTAAATTTTAATTAAAAACAACTTTTTTAATCAAAATAATTAATAGTGATAAATTATGAATTTGAGTGGTTTTAAAGTATATTTAGAATATATTTTTACCATTTAATATAATGTTGGTCATTGGACATAATTTTAAAATTAAACCGAACATAAACAAGTGTCAATCTTTTGATAGTTATTATCTCTTAAAAACACGTTTTTTATTTTGAAAACGGGAATTAATTTTAAATTAATTTCTGCACTTATGTGTTTTGAATTTAGAAAAATGGAATCCATATTTGGAATCAGGATGTCCAAATTGTGTAAATAGGTAACTTTTTTTTAGACATTTTGAATAATTACTGTGGTAAATATTTTATTTACCATGGTTAAGGGTAAATCTGGTAAATAAGGGTGAGAAAATAATATTATAATAATACTAAATTACCCTAAAACGTGTCCTAGCCTTATTGGTTGATACATGTTCGACCATAGGCATCTTTGGGTCGATTTGGGTACCCCATGGTGCCACTTGTAGGTGATAGGGACACTTTATTTTAATTAAGTTAAAATGAATATAAAAATGACACAAGCATATATCTTTTAGAAAAACAATTATTACATAGGGTTATATATGTTGGATATTAGATTATAAATATTCATTAGAAATATAAAAATATTTACTACATAATTATATTTTATTTATAATTTTTATAAATTAAATAATTTATTTTATTTATGACACAATGATGATGCAGTAATTACTAAAATAGTGAAAAATTAAATTAATTGATATTATAAATACCCAAATAAATATAATATGAAACTTTTAATGAATTAAACTAATTTTCTAGGATAATATGATATATTAGTATTGATTTAATTTACTTTGTTCAAAGTAATCAATCTGTTATGAGTTTCAAAAAAATCAACTATTGAATAGTGTCAAAATTGACATAAAAGAGTTCTTAAAAAAAATATTATATTATTAATTGATATTAAATTCCTAAAAATCTAAGGTTCGGCCAAGAGACTTATATAATTATAGTTTCATAATTAATGAGCCACTTGGGGGGTCTACTGAATGTATATAGTAAGTTTATTAACCATATTATATAAAAATACAAAGAGACATTGTAAAAGTGAAACTAATTAACTTAGAGTTAATACTTAAAGATAAGGTTAATATAAGTACCCAAACCTGTCTAAATTATATTTCTTGAGTTTTTTTCTACCTATCCCCACCTTAACCTTTGAATAGTCAACTTTGGAGCCATTGGAAACTGATTATGAATTTATTATAAACTAATATCTCTAGCTTTTCCAAAGGTGCCCCTCACCCCTCTTATAAAAGGGCACTCCTCCTTCTCATTTAATCACACCTTCAAAGCCTTTTTTTTCGGCCAAACTCTGCCCAAATACTCTCCCAACTTCCCTCACTACAACCTAGAGGCCTTATTTTGATCCTAAATCCAACCTAAGGAGCCCTTTTGATCAAATCAAAAGGAAGAACCCGAAGAAGAGGTAATGATTTCACCACCAAGTTCATTTCTTCTTCCACTTCTTCTTCCTTTGTTGTTACCATTCTAAAATAATAACCCCAGTATCATATATATACTGTGATGTTATTATAAATATGGTACAACCATATTCATTATTCTATCCACCCTTTGAATAACATTTCACCATACGTGCGTACGTACGGCTTACCGTCTCCACGTCGTGGTGTAATTGTTATTCAATATAATATTATTTGGATGGGTATAATAATGGTGTGTAACTCATGTAAATAATAAATATAACATGTTAATGATTCAGTATATATGATATACCATCCATTTATATATTATTTTAATATCAAAAGAATGATATTGTCGCTCGTGCGTACGTACGGACTACCGTCTCCACGAACGCGATGAGATTCATTCTCCATCGTATCCATTCAAGTATAATTATCATTTGATGATTTAAAAAAATGATGTTTACGGACTTGATATCATTCTGGATATGAATAATATACAACCTATCCTTTAAAAACATGTCTTATGTAACAAAACATATAAAAGAAAACAAGTAATTTAACACCCGAAACAATGATAATACTAAGATATTATTATCAAATCAATATTAAAAGACCATATATGATATCATATTAATATATATGATTCTTGAATAATTTAATAACATTTATTTCACCATTATACAGGAGGTTAAACTACCCCAACCAAGGAAAAGTACAAGGTAAGGGGTTTTCATCTCACTCTTTATTCCCGTGAGATTCATTCCATATTGCCACAATCACCTTTTGTGTGGTGTATGTACTGCCCATAATTATATTTGTTGTGTAATACACTTTAATTTATGTGTATTTACATATTAATTGTATGATACCTCTTTCATGGGTTCTATGTTTCATTAGTTACCAAATTGGTAAGGGTTATTTCATAATCTCTTCATTATCCGAGGTTGTTTATATGTAATAATCTACTGGGATCTATTTATCATCCACATCCATGTTTCTTCAAAATGTATTTCAAATTTGTTTTATTATTTACAAGAATATGGGTTAAAGTCATTTATACCCTTGTTTGAATTTTTATAAGAGGAATATTTCCGTCATTTTCAAAACAAGGTTCTTTTTAACCTTTTCGACAGAATTAAGGTAAGAATGTTTTTTAACTGATACGGCGTGTGCGGTTATTTTCTGCCATTATAAAATCTTCAACGCTTTCCTTACAAGATTATAAGAATATTTTCAAGAAAATGTTTTATTTTATATGGCTCTTAAATTCTTTCAAAAATAGAAAGAGATATTTCTCCAAAAAGTGTTTTGATTTCATCTATGTCAACATCCTTTGATGGATTTTAAGCTTATTTGAAGTTGATTTATTATGATACAAAACTTCTATATTGTATTGAAGGTTTTGTGATATGTTTGACTGTGGATGTGCTATTTTTATACCATTCATAGTTTATGGTGAAATTATTGACATTTCGTATGCTAGTTTTAATATGAATGTTTATTTTATGTTTAAACCTTTTCATATGGGAATGCATTGGACTTAATATGTGACGGGTGGAGCCCGCTATAGCTCCTTGATGCATCGGTAGGTCTCATGAGACAAACTAGTGTCTTGGAACAAGGCCTTGGAAAAATCTTATTTGTAGTCTTGGCACGAGGCCTTGGCTTTGTGGTTATGATAGTCTGGCATTATGCATTCCAACATTATGAAAGTGGTTATTGATATTGCATGTGATTATTCGATTAGTAGAATATCTATGTGAACAAGTAAATGACATTATTTCATTTTACTTTTGCCATACTATGTTGATGTTCATGTTTAAAAGGCTTTTGTTTTAGTTATACATTGCCTTAAATGTTTATTCTTATTTATGAAAGTTTTCGGTATATTGTTATCCTTACTGGGCATTTGAGCTCACCCCTTTTCTATGTTTTATTTTTCCCAGGAAGTGAAGAAGTAAATTATGAATGACCTGAAGGGATATAATGTGGGGATATGAGTGTTGTTTATGGAGACAATATATTGTTGTAGTAGTTTTTCATTTTATGATGTAATGTACGACTTATGAATATATCTAGTGTTTCCAAGGCTACTAAACCAATCGGTCTTTCGAGATTTGATCTTTCTTGTGATCATGCCAATGTTATGTAATAAGGCACCGACTCTGGGTTACTACGGTCGGGGCGTTACAAATACCATGTTCTCTCTCGCATTATTGGATGATATCCTTTAAGGAAACATGAATGAAAAAGTAATCAAACAATCAATATCCTAGAATAAAAAACTGGAATTTGTGATGTTGAGGGGATTATATGTCTCCATATCTGAATCATATACACTATTAGAGGGAGAAATGTATTATGGGATCAGATTGTTCAATGAGGCATTGTACCCCACTCCCACAGAGATAGTAGCGACATCACCTTCTGATATTTACTAAATTGGAACAAAGGATCTACCATTATACATGGACATAGAAGTTTATTATGATGTAAAATCGATAAGAATCTATATTATCCTCAAAAGGATAATAGGATGAAGAAATGGGGGGAAATAAAATCATTAGATAAAACTCACCCATTGATGGATCAGGAGCTGGGGATGATTCTTTTCTTGTTTCCCTGACATCAATAGCTTGAACGTGAACCTCTTTAGAAGGAGCATCTCCCGGGTTAGCCCATAACTCTCCAAGGATGTATCTGGAAGACTTCCCATTTTAATATTGACATGACTCAATACCCCATCAATAGTACGGTTGGGATGGACTTCAACATCTTTTTCATGCATCGTCACTATGACATTCTCCACAGATGGAGTTGAAAATTCCAACTAGTCATGATCAGGGAACCAAGCATACAAAATATTGGTTGCACAAAAAAATGACTCAAATCCATTCAATTCCCTATTATGTTTCTAAAATTATTTTAAAGTAATAGGAATATTAATATTCTCTAGTATTTATTCAAAATTCATGCCAAAATTTCACATGGAATGTATTGATGTCTGAATCCCCTTTGTAATATAACCCATATAGATACATGGAATATTTTTCTTGGGACCCAGTTCATAACCCTATTTTGATATCTTTTTACCCTGAATAGCTTCCCCTGTGACTATTGTAGGTTCATCCTCAGTCATCACTGGGTCCTCTGGTTCATGGGATGAACCATAAATATCATAGGGATGAAATTAAAATATTGGTATATGATACCATATGATATAGCTTTGAAATTACTATAATATTATTCCCCCTCAACATTGTAAGGGGAGGTGTTGGCTTCCAATGACATATCCTGAACCCTCGATACTTCTTTAGTCAATGGATATCAATAACTAGTTTTGTTTCACACTTGTTCAAGGATCCCATATTTTCAGAGCCTCATTAATATTCCCTTTCAGAGAGGAAGGGGAGTGAGATTCTATAACCCAAAAAGGGTTTGAAATTTATGTTTGATCAAGTGTGGATTAATGATACCGTGAAGTCCTATAATCACTAACAAGGTTCTTGGTTAAATATTTTATTCTCTAATGTTCCATCTTTTTCAAATGAGGATGGATATCACTAGCCACCTCGAAGATAAGTATCACAAAATAAAATATTCATTCCCCCACCATTTCATCCACCATTTGTTTTCTAGACTGAAGATATATCTCCTTATTTAAGAGATTATTCTTCAATCCCTAGAGGGGTTAAAATTGTGGAATGTTCTGGTGATGGAACCTCAGTTTTTCCCAAGTCCAATTGTAATTCAAAATAACCTTCCCCTTTGAAATAGCGCATTGTTCTTGAAAAAATGAAGGAATAAAAAAATAAGATACTAAAAAAGGGGAACTTACATCCATAGGATTGACATATTTAATCCATTCCTTGGATGATGGGTGGTCAAACACTTCAATAACACCCTATCTGTACATGTCCTCCACATGTCTCAAGGCAGGGATCTGGTCATCTTTTTTGAAATGAGAATCTTCAATTCCTAGATATAAATCCTCTCATCCACAGAATAATCATTAAAGTAAATATAGGGTAGTGATTGAGAATTTCATATCCCTAGATCTTTCATCACAACATGGAAAAGTGCCCATATGATTTTGCAATTAGAGTAAATATCCTCAAAAAAAATTTATTCCTTTGGCTGTATGAATTATGAGGCCATTCTAGCCTACCTTGAAAAGGATTCGATGGACTTGGATTTCATGGGATTCCACACCATCTTCATCATAAATGAAGGGCTAGAAAATGGAACATTAGACTCTTCCTAATGGTGATTACTAGACCATCTATTTTCAACATTGGTTATGGTAGCCCTTTGGATTTTGTATAGAATACTGAACATTGTATGAGTACTTTTGGGAGAACTCAAGACCTATTCATTAGCTCCTTCCAAAAGGGATAAAGCATCCTCTGGGGGAGAAGTAAAATATTTTGTAAGAGAAGAAGCATTACTACAATAAATTCCATGCTTAGGTATTTTCCTAGTACCAATTCGAGTGACTACTTCTACAAAAAAAAACTCTCAGGATATGATGTAATCCCTAACTCTACATACTATAATGTCAATCCAGTAGTCGCATCTTCTAGAGGCAAGTTGATTACCACATTATTAATCTCCATTTATGAAATCATCTATAGACATTGGGATACAATAATATTATTTTGTGATAAAAAATACACAATAAGAGATAAAGTTATATGTTTCAATCACATGTGTTGGTGTTGAAACTTATATAGAATAGAGGCCACATATATGACTTTTCCATTGACAAGGGTCACAAGAACAATTAACCAAAAATATATCATGTATCATCATAGTGCATCGCCAGCATTTTTGTCATCGTAAAACCTCCCAGTAGGTGGTTCTCTAAAATGGAATAAGTTTGACTCCTTCAATAGGCTCAGACTCATCAGGGTCTTGCTAGGATTCAAAGAAAATGAATTATTACCAGATACGGTCGGACCATACAGTCAAAACTATCTCCCATAAATCTTGACCCCACTTAACATAGCATAAGATATAATGTGGGACAGAACCCATCCACATAGTACATGGAATGGTCCTAAAATTGTGAATGGGGCCTTTTCCACATGAATATATAGATGTATTTGGTAATGTTTGACAATTATAGGGATTGGAAACCCCGCATGCTTCTTCTCTTCCCACATGGCTTCCAAAACAAATAATTATAACATCACATCTTTTTTGGAGTCAAAAATCGGAAGAAGGTAAATACATAATGTAACGCCCCGACCCCAGTTACCCAGAGTCGGTGCATTACTTCGTAACATTGGCATGATCACAAGAAAGATCAAATCCCGAAAGACCGATTGGTTTAGTAGCCTTGGAAACACTAGATATATTCATAAGTTTTACATTACATCATATAATGAAAAACTACTATAACAACGTAATGTCTCCACAGTCCACACTATTATCCCCTCATGATATCCCTGCAGATCATTCATAACTTACTTCTTCACATCCTGGGAAAAGTAAAACATAGAAAAGGGGTGAGCTCAAATGCCCAGTAAGGATAACAATATAGCGGAAACTTTCATAAATAAGAATAAACTTTTAAGGCAATGTATAACTAAAACAAAAGCCTTTCAAACATGAACTTTCAACATGGTATGGCATAAATAAAATGAAATAATTCCATTTACTTATTCACATGGATATTCTACTAATCGAATAATCACATGCAAAAATCAATAACCACTTTCATAATGTTGGAATGCATAATGTCAAACGTTAATTTCATTGTCTAGGACTCATCCCAAGACCTAGGGGTTACTTCTAACCGGAACCCAACCCGGAGTGCCTCTAATAACCGGACACCAACCCGGAGTGCCTCTAATAACCGGACACCAACCCGGAGTGCCTCTAATAACCGGACACCAACCCGGAGGGCATAATTTTACCAGTCCCTAACCTGGAGGGCTTACTTTAACCAGTCCCCAACCTGGAGGGCTTACTTTTACCAGTCCCCAACCTGGAGGGCTTACTTATACCGGTCCCCAACCCGGAACATACTTGTTTAGCACATTCATCTGAAGAAAAGTTTGAAATATAACATAAACATTCGGATTAAAACTAGCATACGAAATGTCAATAGTTTCACCATAAACTATGAAGGGTATAAAAATAGCACATCCACAGTCAAACATATCACAAAACCTTCAATACAATATAGAAGTTTTGTATCATAATAAATCAACTTCAATTAAGCGTAAAATCCGTCGAAGGATGTTGACATAGATGAAATCAAAACACTTTTTAAAGAAATATCTCTTTCTATTTTTGAAAACATTTAAGAGCAATATAAAATAAAACATTTTCTTGAAAATATTCTTTAAGCTTGTAAGGAAATCTTTGATGATTTTATATTGGCGGATAATAACCGCACCCGCCGTATAAGTAAAAAAAAACATTCTTATCTTAATTCTGTCGAAAAGGTCAAAAAGGACCTTGTTTTGAAAACGACGGAAATATTCCTTTATAAACCTCTTACAAAAAGTCAAACAAGGGTATAAATGAATTTAACCCATATTATTGTAAATAATAAATATGTTTTGAAATACATTTCGATGAAACATGGATGTGGATGATAAAGAAATCCCAGTAGATTATTACGTATAAACAACCTCGGATAATGAAGAGGTTGTGAAATAACCCTTACCAATTTGGTAACTTATGAAACATACAACCCATGAAAGAGGTATCATATAATGAATATGTAAATACACATAAATTAGAGTGTATTACACAAAGAATATAATTATGGGTAGTACATACACCTCACAAAAGGTGATGGTGGCAATATGGCATGAATCTCACGGAAATAAGGAGTGAGATGAAAACCCCTTACCTTGTACTTTTCCTTTGTTGGGGTAGGTTAACCTCCTGTATAATGGTGAAATAATTGTTATTAATTTATACAAGAATCATATACATTAATATGATATCATATATGATCTTTTAATATTGCTTTATTAATAATATCTTAGTATTATCGTCGTTTCGGGTGATAATCGATTCGTTCTTCTTAAATGTTTGGTTACGTAAGACATGTTTGTAATGGATAGATTATATCTTATTCATAATCAGAATGATATTAACATTATTTTTAACCCTAAAATGAGAATAATACTTGAATGGATATGATGGAGAATGAATCTTATCGCGTTCGTGGAGACGGTAGTCCGTACGTACGCACGAACGCTACTTCCATTTAATTTTTATTTTAAAAGAATCAAATCCAAATGATACATAGGTATATTACTATTCCAGTATAATATAATATTTTATATATGTTACTTAAGTTCATTAACACCATCCTTTATACGTTCCATGTGTGGTATGAACGAGTCATATCATTTTAAGGGGGCGGTAGTTCGCACTTCCTCAAATGAAATTATCGTATGTATATACAACATGAAACGAATAATGGTATGAAATAAAATGGAATTACAGAAGCTTATATATAAAATATATATAATTAATATCATATTTAATTACAGTTCCATCATAATGGCCACCATGAGAGGTGGTAAGATGTATTTGAACAATCATCGTTTCGTGAGGCGTTAGTTTGCCATCCACAGAAACATTATGTTCATCATCCATTAGATGGAGTTGTGTGTATGTGTAGTTCGAATCCTTCTTATAAAAACATCCTAGTATATTGAGGATACTGGTGTTGTTACAAAAGAAATGAAATAAAAAGAGTTTGGGGGTTGGAGAAGCAAAATAAATGAAAATAATTTAAGAGAAATCGTTACCTTTAATCTAGGTAACTCATTTTGGTTGGAACCAAAGGACTTCTTGAAATGATTTCTGCCTAAGGGGAAGCTTCAAGGAGGAGGAGAGGGATGTGGGGAGCTTATTTGGGCAGAGTTTGGACGAGCCAAGTGGCTTGAGAGGTGTGAGGAAAAGAGAAGGAGGAGTGCCCTTTTATAAGAGGGGTGATGGGCACCTTTGGAAAAGCTAGAAATATTAATTTATAATAAATTCATATTCGGTTTCCAAAGGCTCCAAAGTTGACAATTCAAAGGATGAGGTGGGGATAGGTCGCAAACAACTCATACAATAGAATTTAGACAGGTTTGGGTACTTATATTAACCTTATCTTTAAGTATTAACTCTAAGTTAATTAGTTTCACTTTTACAATGTCTCTTTGTATTTTTATATAATATGGTTAATAAACTTACTATATACATCCAAGAGACCCCCAAGTGGTCCATTAATGATTAACCTATCATAATATAAGTCTCTTGGCCGAACCTTATATTTTTAGGAATTTAATATCAATTAATAATATAATATTTGTTTTAAGAACTCTTTTATGTCAATTTTGACACTATTCAATAGTTGATTTTTGTGAAACTCATAACAGATTTATTACTTCGAAAAAAGTCCATTAAATCAATCCTAATATATCATATTAGCCTAGAAAATTAGTTTAATTCATTAAAAGTTTCATATTATATTTATTTGGGTATTTATAATATCAATTATTTTAATTTTTCACTATTATAGTAATTACTGCATCATCATTGTGTCATACATAAAATAAATAATTTAATGTCTAAAAATTGTAAATAAAATATCATTATGTAGGAAATCTCTTTAGCTTTCTAATGAATATTTATAATCGAAAATCCAACATGTATAACCCTATGTAAAAATTGTTTTTCTAAAGGATATATGCTTGTGTCATTTTTGTATTCATTTTAACTTAATTAAAATAAAGTGTCATTATCACTTACAAGTGGATCCATGGGGTCCCAAAATAGACCCAAAGATGCCCATGGTCGACCATGTATCAAACAATAGGGTTAAGACATGTTTTAGGGTAATTTAGTATTATTATAATATTATTTTTTAACCCTTATTTACCGGAATTACCCTTAACCATGGTAAATAAAATATTTACCGCAGTAATTATTCAAAATGTCTAAAAATAAAAGTTACCTATTTACACAATTTCAACATCCTGATTCCAAATATGGAATCCATTTTCCTAAATTCAAAACACAGTAGTGGCAGAAATTAATTTAAAATTAATTCCCGCTGTCAAAACAAAAAGCGTGTTTTTAAGAGATAATAACTATCAAAAGATTGACACTTGTTTATGTTCGGTTTAATTGTAAAATTATGTCCAATGACCAACATTATATTAAATGGTAAAAATATATTCTAAATATACTTTAAAACTACTAAAATTCATAATTTATCACTATTAATTATTTTGATTAAAAAAAGTTGTTTTTAATTAAAATTTAGTAATTTTCACTATTCATCAAAATATGAAAGTTATCCGAAATGTACCAAAATTTTACCTTAGGCTAAATTCGATATCCCGAATCCAAAAATGAAGTCCATTTTGAAATATAAAATATATATAATTTCAAAAAGTAGGTATTACTATTCATAACGGCTAGTTTGATCGGTTGTGGTGTGTGTTAAAACTCGAAGTTGCGTACAACAAACGCTATTGTATTATTCAAAGGAAAGTGTACCGTGGAAGCTTGGGATGTTTTATTTTAAATTTTTGATGTCCCCATTTAGTCAAAAAGTTTAAAATATTGTATTTAAAAAGGGTTCACTATTAAAAGTTGATAAAAGTGCAATACTGAAAATGAATTTGTTCTTGCATTATATCTAAGAAACTCATAATATGGATTCTAAAATTATAAGGATTATATAAAGTTTAAAATTTAGATAATACTATTCATAACCTCTTTTGAATGGCCCTTTTTTTTAGTCATGGTGTGATTGAACTCGGTGTTGCGTGTAGTGCAAGTTATTGAATTATTTTGAAGAAATAACACACTATGAAATCTTGGGGTGTTACATTCTCCCCTCCTTCAATAAATTGCGTCCTCGCAATTTGAAATTGTTCTTCGAAAATAAAAGGTTGAAAATAGAAAATATATTTGTGGGAAAACCCACATCGGAAATTGGGTTACTAAAATTTAGTCTTAATATGAGGAAAAGAGAAATTAAAGGGTCACCACCAAATTATGATCTCGATTAGGAGAACATTGGTGGAAATTAGAGACATATAATTGGAGGAAAAACGTAAATATTTATAGGTAGTGATTGAGGTCATCAATCACAAACATGTATAAAATTGAGGTCCTTAAACTCATCAATCTATGATGATTTGAAATACCATCGGTTCAACAAAACATAGGGTATTGGGATAACACATTTTTGACATTTCAAATATCTTAGTTGAAATCCCACATCGAAAAATGAATTAATGAGGCCTCTATTTAAAATAAAGAGTGGAAAGTATGAAGATTACCGAAAATAACACATACTAGGGTTCCATGTAGGAAAATATGGATATGGAGGAGAAATCTAACCATCAATTATCTGATGGAGAGTGGTAGAGAACATGGCTATGGAAAGGTCAACAATCCCAAAGCCATAAATTAGTGATGATTTAAGGTACCATCTAGGACAACATTTTTGTTCTATGTTCCTTTTATTAATGTTGAGGAATTTATTTATGAGATTGGCTAAGATCATAAGGAGACATACTTACTTTATAATTAGAGTTTTATCCATTAATAAATTTCTACCAAAAACTCATCATTCACTCGTAAAAAAAATTCTATTTATACTACTCATAGAGGGTTCCAAAATAAACGAATTTATAATTCATCTACCAGATCTTTTTAAAAAACTGCTTTATTTAATACAGGACATCTCGTGGGATAGTGGTAGGTGATACACCCTTGTCGCCCTTCGGTTGCGGGTTCAAGTCTTGCGGCCTTGCCAGTCGCGACGGGTTGCCGCCCGACCTCTGGGTTGTCCTCTTATGGTAATCAAAAATTAATCTCAACTAGAATTTATCCAAAATACTTCTATCCAAACTCACTGTCCAATATTTATAAGGAAGGTAAACTTAATGTAGATCCTTTTTACCCCGTAATAGCATATGAATACCTTCATCATGTATTCTTTTAAAACACTGAAACATCCTAAATTATCATAATACTTATTGGTTACATTCATGCTCCCTTATTCCATATAGAATGATGGATATACTTCTTCAATCCAAAAATGTTTTAAACCCCAATAATGATGGAATATACAAATCATTAATCAGTTCCATGGTAGTCAAGAATATCCAATATAATTTGTCCAAAACAATCATGTATTATTCCAAAATCACTACCTCGGTATTAGAACTATATTATGATTTATCTTTCTCTCAACCATATATTTTCCAAAAATTTATCATGCTATTGAGTCACTTTTCTTTGTTCCACACAATCTCAAGTCCTTAATGAAATAGTACTGCAGTACAATCCTTATATACTCCATAATTATTATAACAAGTACATTGTTGATACAACACTCAATTGACATAATCAACATAAGAACTCTAATCATTCCTCTTTATCTGTGGTAGTATCATAACTTGATTATTATCCAATAGCATCATTTGCGTCATAGTCTGATGACTGGGACATAGGTTCGCGTAGTGTCCAAACTCCTTGCAAATGAAGCATTGTACATTTGAAACCATTTTCTTACCCTTGCAGTCACATACTTTGTGCCCTTTTCCTCCACACTTATAACAAACTCCCATTCCTTTCAGGCAAGTTCCAGGGTGTTTCTTTCCACAGTTACCACATATGGGAAAATTCTTCTTTTCCCTCTTACCTTTATCCATATTTCTCGCTTCCATCCTTTTCTCCTCTTGCTTCCTTTCAAAGCCATAAGACTCAGTAAACTCTTTACTTATCTTATCAACACATGATATTATTTCTTCATATGATGATAATACATGCGAGACTATTTCTCTTATAAATTCTGGCTTAAGACCATGAAATATATGATCCTTCTTTCTCTTTGCATCATGTGCATTGCTAGAGTTCTCATTCCTTCTACTGGGCGCCATTTCTAAACAATGGCATACACTAGATCAGTTTATGAATCAAAATACATAATCCCATACTTATAAAACACTTAACATAAATTGAACTATTTATGGATATAATCCATAATCATAAAAATGCCTCCTTTGAGGAAGTATATACTCATAAACCCTTCATGATGATTTGTAAAGAAAATGAGAGTTATCCTAAGCATATCCCCCGGGAGTGTCGTAACCAAGAGTGCAGCAAGGCCCGTTGTCGTGCACCAGTTCCCGTTCGAGTCTAGCTCAAAGCGGTGTTTTTGGGTTTTACCCCTAGGTACATCTGTGCCAGAGCCACCTCTACCTGCTCGTATCCAGACAGGGATGTATTGCTCGGAAAACTCACAAAATCTCTACAATACCAAAATTCTAGGAAGTTCTTCTATACTAATCCTCAAAGTTAATCTTAGGTCTACGTTCTCTAATCAGAGTTTATCTAAATCTAGCTTCCAAGGTTTTTACTAAACTTCCTCTGATACCAACTGTAACGCCCCGACCCCAGTTACCCAGAGTCGGTGCATTACTTCGTAACATTGGCATGATCACAAGAACGATCAAATCCCGAAAGACCGATTGGTTTAGTAGCCTTGGAAACACTAGATATATTCATAAGTTTTACATTACATCATATAATGAAAAACTACTATAACAACGTAATGTCTCCACAGTCCACACTATTATCCCCTCATGATATCCCTGCAGATCATTCATAACTTACTTCTTCACATCCTGGGAAAAGTAAAACATAGAAAAGGGGTGAGCTCAAATGCCCAGTAAGGATAACAATATAGCGGAAACTTTCATAAATAAGAATAAACTTTTAAGGCAATGTATAACTAAAACAAAAGCCTTTCAAACATGAACTTTCAACATGGTATGGCATAAATAAAATGAAATAATTCCATTTACTTATTCACATGGATATTCTACTAATCGAATAATCACATGAAAAAATCAATAACCACTTTCATAATGTTGGAATGCATAATGTCAAACGTTAATTTCATTGTCTAGGACTCATCCCAAGACCTAGGGGTTACTTCTAACCGGAACCCAACCCGGAGTGCCTCTAATAACCGGACACCAACCCGGAGTGCCTCTAATAACCGGACACCAACCCGGAGTGCCTCTAATAACCGGACACCAACCCGGAGGGCATAATTTTACCAGTCCCTAACCTGGAGGGCTTACTTTAACCAGTCCCCAACCTGGAGGGCTTACTTTTACCAGTCCCCAACCTGGAGGGCTTACTTTTACCGGTCCCCAACCCGGAACATACTTGTTTAGCACATTCATCTGAAGAAAAGTTTGAAATATAACATAAACATTCGGATTAAAACTAGCATACGAAATGTCAATAGTTTCACCATAAACTATGAATGGTATAAAAATAGCACATCCACAGTCAAACATATCACAAAACCTTCAATACAATATAGAAGTTTTGTATCATAATAAATCAACTTCAATTAAGCGTAAAATCCGTCGAAGGATGTTGACATAGATGAAATCAAAACACTTTTTAGAGAAATATCTCTTTCTATTTTTGAAAACATTTAAGAGCCATATAAAATAAAACATTTTCGTGAAAATATTCTTGTAAGCTTGTAAGGAAATCTTTGATGATTTTATAACGGCGGATAATAACCGCACCCGCCGTATAAGTAAAAAAAAACATTCTTATCTTAATTCTGTCGAAAAGGTCAAAAAGGACCTTGTTTTGAAAACGACGGAAATATTCCTTTATAAACCTCTTACAAAAAGTCAAACAAGGGTATAAATGAATTTAACCCATATTATTGTAAATAATAAATATGTTTTGAAATACATTTCGATGAAACATGGATGTGGATGATAAAGAAATCCCAGTAGATTATTACGTATAAACAACCTCGGATAATGAAGAGGTTGTGAAATAACCCTTACCAATTTGGTAACTTATGAAACATACAACCCATGAAAGAGGTATCATACAATGAATATGTAAATACACATAAATTAGAGTGTATTACACAAAGAATATAATTATGGGTAGTACATACACCTCACAAAAGGTGATGGTGGCAATATGGCATGAATCTCACGGAAATAAGGAGTGAGATGAAAACCCCTTACCTTGTACTTTTCCTTTGTTGGGGTAGGTTAACCTCCTGTATAATGGTGAAATAATTGTTATTAATTTATACAATAATCATATACATTAATATGATATCATATATGATCTTTTAATATTGCTTTATTAATAATATCTTAGTATTATCGTCGTTTCGTGTGATAATCGATTCGTTCTTCTTAAATGTTTGGTTACGTAAGACATGTTTGTAATGGATAGATTATATCTTATTCATAATCAGAATTATATTAACATTATTTTTAACCCTAAAATGAGAATAATACTTGAATGGATATGATGGAGAATGAATCTTATCGCGTTCGTGGAGACGGTAGTCCGTACGTACGCACGAACGCTACTTCCATTTAATTTTTATTTTAAAAGAATCAAATCCAAATGATACATAGGTATATTACTATTCCAGTATAATATAATATTTTATATATGTTACTTAAGTTCATTAACACCATCCTTTATACGTTCCATGTGTGGTATGAACGAGTCATATCATTTTAAGGGGGCGGTAGTTCGCACTTCCTCAAATGAAATTATCGTATGTATATACAACATGAAACGAATAATGGTATGAAATAAAATGGAATTACAGAAGCTTATATATAAAATATATATAATTAATATCATATTTAATTACAGTTCCATCATAATGGCCACCATGAGAGGTGGTAAGATGTATTTGAACAATCATCGTTTCGTGAGGCGTTAGTTTGCCATCCACAGAAACATTATGTTCATCATCCATTAGATGGAGTTGTGTGTATGTGTAGTTCGAATCCTTCTTATAACAACATCCTAGTATATTGAGGATACTGGTGTTGTTACAAAAGAAATGAAATAAAAAGAGTTTGGGGGTTGGAGAAGCAAAATAAATGAAAATAATTTAAGAGAAATCGTTACCTTTAATCTAGGTAACTCATTTTGGTTGGAACCAAAGGACTTCTTGAAATGCTTTCTGCCTAAGGGTAAGCTTCAAGGAGGAGGAGAGGGATGTGGGGAGCTTATTTGGGCAGAGTTTGGACGAGCCAAGTGGCTTGAGAGGTGTGAGGAAAAGAGAAGGAGGAGTGCCCTTTTATAAGAGGGGTGATGGGAACCTTTGGAAAAGCTAGAAATATTAATTTATAATAAATTCATATTCGGTTTCCAAAGGCTCCAAAGTTGACTATTCAAAGGATGAGGTGGGGATAGGTCGCAAACAACTCATACAATAGAATTTAGACAGGTTTGGGTACTTATATTAACCTTATCTTTAAGTATTAACTCTAAGTTAATTAGTTTCACTTTTACAATGTCTCTTTGTATTTTTATATAATATGGTTAATAAACTTACTATATACATCCAAGAGACCCCCAAGTGGTCCATTAATGATTAACCTATCATAATATAAGTCTCTTGGCCGAACCTTATATTTTTAGGAATTTAATATCAATTAATAATATAATATTTGTTTTAAGAACTCTTTTATGTCAATTTTGACACTATTCAATAGTTGATTTTTGTGAAACTCATAACAGATTGATTACTTCGAAAAAAGTCCATTAAATCAATCCTAATATATCATATTAGCCTATAAAATTAGTTTAATTCATTAAAAGTTTCATATTATATTTATTTGGGTATTTATAATATCAATTATTTTAATTTTTCACTATTATAGTAATTACTGCATCATCATTGTGTCATAAATAAAATAAATTATTTAATGTCTAAAAATTATAAATAAAATATCATTATGTAGGAAATCTCTTTATCTTTCTAATGAATATTTATAATCGAAAATCCAACATGTATAACCCTATGTAAAAATTGTTTTGCTAAAGGATATATGCTTGTGTCATTTTTGTATTCATTTTAACTTAATTAAAATAAAGTGTCATTATCACTTACAAGTGGATCCATGGGGTCCCAAAATAGACCCAAAGATGCCCATGGTCGACCATGTATCAAACAATAGGGTTAAGACATGTTTTAGGGTAATTTAGTATTATTATAATATTATTTTTTAACCCTTATTTACCGGAATTACCCTTAACCATGGTAAATAAAATATTTACCGCAGTAATTATTCAAAATGTCTAAAAATAAAAGTTACCTACTTACACAATTTGAACATCCTGATTCCAAATATGGAATCCATTTTCCTAAATTCAAAACACAGTAGTGGCAGAAATTGATTTAAAATTAATTCCCGCTGTCAAAACAAAAAGCGTGTTTTTAAGAGATAATAACTATCAAAAGATTGACACTTGTTTATGTTCGGTTTAATTGTAAAATTATTTCCAATGACCAACATTATATTAAATGGTAAAAATATATTCTAAATATACTTTAAAACTACTAAAATTCATAATTTATCACTATTAATTATTTTGATTAAAAAAAGTTGTTTTTAATTAAAATTTAGTAATTTTCACTATTCATCAAAATATGAAAGTTATCCGAAATGTACCAAAATTTTACCTTAGGATAAATTCGATATCCCGAATCCAAAAATGAAGTCCATTTTGAAATATAAAATATATATAATTTCAAAAAGTAGGTATTACTATTCATAACGGCTAGTTTGATCGGTTGTGGTGTGTGTTAAAACTCGAAGTTGCGTACAACACACGCTATTGTATTATTCAAAGGAAAGTGTACCGTGGAAGCTTGGGATGTTTTATTTTAAATTTTTGATGTCCCCATTTAGTCAAAAAGTTTAAAATATTGTATTTAAAAAGGGTTCACTATTAAAAGTTGATAAAAGTGCAATACTGAAAATGAATTTGTTCTTGCATTATATCTAAGAAACTCATAATATGGATTCTAAAATTATAAGGATTATATAAAGTTTAAAATTTAGATAATACTATTCATAACCTCTTTTGAATGGCCCTTTTTTTTAGTCATGGTGTGATTGAACTCGGTGTTGCGTGTAGTGCAAGTTATTGAATTATTTTGAAGAAATAACACACTATGAAATCTTGGGGTGTTACACATAACCACATGGCTAAAAATCCAATGAGATATGCTCCATAGGTACACTGTAGTTGGGTTTGTACAACCAATTGTTGTACTCCACCAACTCCAGAGTCAGCCAAATTGTATGAGGAGTGCTCCTCTTTTCCATATTCAGACACCTTGTTGGAAGATTTAAATGGGGGACTTACTCTATTGGCTCTAAAGAAGGTATTCATCCACACATTGGAATGGATATCCACATTTGGGTGAGTTCGTCCATTATAGTATCCTGAACTATTTTATTATCTCATGTGCTAGAGTCGGTTTCCTTTCAATGTCATCCCACGCTACCCTCATAGGGATGAACTAGTCATACATATGTCAATGGATCACTTCTCTAGGGAAATTGTGGACATCCCACAAGATGATACCAACTTACCCATGCCTTAGGTGGAAATATTACTTCTACTAACTCCATTTTATTAACAGCTCTGGGATGAATACTGTGTTCTTTTATACATATGTTTTCTCAGCCCATATGGCCTCATAGATTATTATGTCTTTCATCTCCTTATTAAACTGTGAAAAAGTCTAGTGCACCCATTACACCCACATCTACTCTATCTTAACACCCCCTCCTGAGCAGAAGACCGAGTATTTATTCTAACCCTTTGAATGATCTATCTTAGAATCAAATAATATGGAAATATAATAGTGAGGCTAAAATTCGGGCATGTAAGACTACAACATTGGAGAAAATTTTCTGTTATGCATGATGTAGGTTGTGGAGGATGTCTAATCATTAATATATGAACCAATGATTGAAAATTTTTCATTAGTTTAGTTTCTGTAATCTTGAAACCAATATAGGGGAGTATAATTCATTAAGACTGGTATGGAGACCTCCTTCAAATGTCCAAGACCATAGAGTAGTAGATAATTACTCCCAGGGATGTCGCGGTGATATTTCATTAGATATCCCCCCAGATCATGAAGTGTAGTATCACAAGAGTCATAGTAATCATGTCCAATATGTTTTCACATCTCTTAAATGTTATTCTTATCAATTTCATTACAAAATACTGTTTTTAAAGGTCATCTCTGAAGCGTCAATTTATAATTAATCCAATGACCAGATGTGTTCTGTGTAGAGGGAGACCCATTTAACAGCCTGAAGGACCACGACTAAGTGGCCTATATACATTGATTGAAATCCCATTTTTCTAGCCTAAAGGACCCCATTAGTGAACAATCCTACAACAGTACCCGCACTACTATAGTACCTGCTACAGTACCACCACTTCTACAGTCCTGTTGCTACTACAGTCCCCAAAAAATTCTCCCCTGGACGGATTTGATCCTAGGTCTTTTGGATGCCATGTACGAGCCTGTACAACTTGGGTAAAGGCTCGTTAGTGATATAATATACTCTATATAGATTCCATATTACCTAAAAAATTAATACCTATAATATTTATAAATACAAGTGCATTTAGAAAAATTAAAAAACTAGATGAAATTGGAAAAGACTTGAATTCAGACAGTGTACTCATGTAAGTTATGCACGCAAAACCCTCACCCAAATTCTCTATGAAAATAAATTTGGTAGGTGTATGAATTATCTATAAACATAATTAAATTATATTTTTTAATTATGTTTTCAGAAAATGAGATTCAACAGGGGTCTGTGTGGGACACTAGCGCAACAATACCAGAAATACAGAGGTGTGAAAGCTGGACATTGAAATAGGTTCCCTATTTATACATAAGGAAGAACCTATTTGTGACACTTATATGTGCCTAAAATATATGGGATTCCTATGAAGATGACCTACATGAATGAAATCCATGAACCATTCACCATTTTTCATCACATTTCCTCAAGATTTGACCATCTTCTTTCTATTGGATACAATCTGAAGGGGGGGGATTTATGTTGATACATTGTTTTTTCACATGGATAAAAATGTTTTATTGGGAATTTATTAACGGGATGATAAAAAGTGAAATTAATCTGGAAAAGATTCATAAACCCCACCAGAGATAGTTTGCTCAGGTACCCCCAAGCAACATCGGTGCACATGGTACCTGCACGACCAATTTATGCATTAGCTAGTGTGGCACACTTGAGAGAATGAGATACTTAACTTAGAGTACCATATTTTACTATAAAGTATAAATTTATGTATTCATTTTTATATATAATATTTCTATAAGACCCCCAATGCCCTGATCAACCTAGTAATTCTTTCAATCCCTCTGAAATCTTATAGGTACTTCTCCAAAACCTGAAAAAGAGAGAATTAAATTGGGATAGTTGAACTAATGACCTCCCAATGTTGAGAATTCATAACACATATTTGAGGATCCCCCACTACCATTATTCATAAGATATACCTATGAGAACACCTTTGATGCCCCTTAGGGGCTTTGGTAAAGACTCGCCCAAGTGTTGTTACCTAGGGGGTCAACTGCCCAAGGCACCTTCCGTTCTCTCTAGTCTAACTGTGTGTGCCTCCCTTTGTTTTCCTTAACCTACCTTCACAAATACTCCATTGGATCACCCTATCCTATAACCTAGATGATCCTATAATAAATCCCTCTTCAAATCCATTAATGGTAGGGTCTCTCTTCCTTTGGCTCCCTTATCTGAAAGGGTCCAAGTTGAATCCTCCACCGAAGCCTCTAAACATGAAAAACAATAGGAAAAGGCCCACCAGTGTGTCTACCATTTGGATTTTCATTCCTACGGTCAAAGGTTTTCCTCACTCTTCCTTCTAGATGGTTAGGTTCATCAGGGTGCGTGTGGTTTTGAATTCCCATAGTCACAAGGACCCCAAATCTTGGAGAGGTGTCAGGGAACTCACAGTCTCGCATACTAGGGTTAAGACCATGCCCTACCTTTCCATCTCTACAACCCAAATCCTCTAGTTCTAGGTGTGTATGGTGAGGATTATGCATTCTTTTCTATTTAACAAGTAATGAGATCCACCTACATTTTGTGGGGTCCATTTTAGGGTATCCTTCTCAGGATTAATCCCCTATATTTATTTGGGAAGTTTCACTATTGATCATCCTCACTCATTAAGGGGTTTGTCCATATTGGTAGTCCGATATGACTATCTTGGATACAAATGTTAGAGAGGTGATGGGAACCAGAGCTCCTTCTTCTCCCATTCCATCATCCTCTTGCACCTGTAAAGGATGAGAAGTGTGTGGTTTTCTAGATTATCCTCTTCCTATTGTTTCTCACATTAAAGAATGACTCACCATGACTTTAATTTTCTTAAGGTATGGCCTTGATCATGGAATATACTCCATTAAATTAATTTATAGGAAGATAACATTCTTTCAAATATTAATCTCAAAGTACCTCCAAAGTCTTGGGTCCTCAAGGCAATGTGTCCATGATCTGGGAAATGTATGTCTTGGGTTTCCAAGATTCTTTGTTTACTATAGTTTCTCACAAAAATCATGACTCAAGTGGTCTAAGAGGTTGATCATGGTCATCAATTTTACATGATCCCAAACCTATGGGCATCCTTCTCAAGAGTATACCCCAATCACAACCCCCATTCACTAGGCATCCTCCATATAAATAATACACAAAATCTAACAAATGGCAATAGTACGTGGTATAATCCTTAGAATATAAACCAAATGGTGTCCTACCATAGAGTAAGAACCAATAAAACTTATCCATGAGCGAAATTCAAATTTTAAGTCCCAACTCCTCAATGGGCTTCCTATTTTGGTGTAAGCCCCAACCATAACCTACCCATGGGAATCCTCCTTGAAATTAATCCCCATACCATAATTGATTCATTAATCTAGGAATACTCCTCATAAGTATGTCCCAAACAAATGTGAAATAATTCGATCATACTCTTCAAGGGTAAGCCTCAAACCAAAACCCTAAATCATCATGAGTTGAGTCATTTCTCATGACACCAAAAATGTTTATTAGGGAATATTTCTTAGGAGTAAGAAACAACATAATCCACTCAATGTTATTTAATCCACTTCAAAGAAAATAAATAAGGCTCATTAAAATTTCTACATATAATCGAATTATGTGGGCTTTGATTCCTGTTCAAATGGGATACATAAGAAGGCTCCGTGAGGTTAAAACCCGACACCCCAAATCAACCATTTTCTATTTCATCCACATTCCTTGTAGGGTCTAATTAAACCTATAAATTCATATCCCTTACATGTTACTTCAGATACATTAGAATAAATCCCACACCAAGCATTGACTGGGCACCTTTGGCCTAGATGTCTCTATTGCATGACGCTAAACTACACGGTTTGGTCCTTATCACATGTTCTTAAAAGGTACGATGTTCCCTATCAATGTGGTTACAAAAAATATGGGTTGAGATTTTTTTCATAAGGATATATTGAAATACCATATTGTGGGTCTAATATCAATACCAAAACAACTCATATTTCCTTAGATGAAGATATGTTCCAGAGTACCCCACTGTGTGGCTAAAAACCCATCATCATTGTGATAATAACCAAATAATTTCAGATCAGTGCAAGAGAGGATACCATTGATTGAGAAAATCAGATATATAAATATATCTCCATTAAAATCGAACCTCGGATATATACAAATGATTCTAAGCTTCATACATTCTAATAAATGATTATTAAATAATGGTTGATCTAATTAATATGTTGGAATTAATGAAGGATTCAAAATAATATCTTAAATATATAAGAGAGTTCATGAGTTGAAAAATATGCCCCCCAAAGGATGTGATGAGCCCGACCTCCCATAATTTAGACCAATGTAAGGTATTAATAATTTTTAGTGAAACTCACCAATAAGTTCATGCCTTTGTAAAGTAGTACCCTCATGTATATAAAACCATTATGTGTTTCCAGTTCCATGATCAAACCCATTAGAAATTGTTCAGAAATAGTGAACCTGACATGAATGAGTACACAAAACTCAAACCTCCAAAATTGACCATCTTCCAAACATGAATATCTATCAAAAAAATCATTTATCTTTATCTGTTTCTTTTCATTGGGAAAATGTATTTAATGTTCATGCTTCCATACGACCTAATATCTCTATGAATAGTGAATTTCATTTTCTATCTCTAACTTTTATTGATCACTATAAATACATGTATACTAAATATATATATGATATTAATATAATGGTTAAAATTATTTAGATTATTGAACTTTGATCATAATAAGATGACAAAAAAAATAAAAACTAACATGAAAAACAAATCATTTATTACCCAAAGCATGACTTTTACATGGAATTGTTAATAAATAGTTAATAAAAGGTCAACAGTAAAACATACATGGTATAATATATCTATATGTGATTCTATAATAGATTTATAATTAACAAAAATTTATAATTAAAATGTTTCAAATATGTACAATGGAATTTGAGACAAAAGGTAAGGGAGTTATAGTCTCTCTTTTATTTTTGAGAGATATATGAAAATACACCACAAGTTTCTTTTCTATGGAATATATAATACCCCTTTGACAAGTTATATCAATCATAACATTATTTTCAGGATTTTTAAATTTTATTTTGAATTTATGATTTATTGGGGCTTATAATCCAAAATATTGCTAAAGTGGTAATAGATTTTTGTCTCACTTTTTACTTCTGGGAGACACATGTCATATTCAATATCTATTTCTTTTAGGTGGGGTATATACTACCCATGAATATATTTTATGATTCCCAAAAAACATTTGTTGGTATTTAAATATCTATTTTTGTATCTCCCTCTTTCATGGGGTTTATGGTTCAAACATTAACCAAGTTGTGAGGTATTTTTGTCTCAATTTTCCTTCCTTGAGAAATATCTTATGGTTTGAAGCTATCTTATTTTATAAAGTTTATATATATCCCCATTGATATTTATTTAATGAATTTAATTATTCTAAGAATATTTTAATTTTAATTTATATTTTTTTTATAGTTCTAACAACTCAATGTACCCAAAGTGTTAAGGATTTTATGTTCCAATCTCATTGTTTATCCGAATTGTTTATGAATAAGTTTCTAGTGATAAAATATTAGGATCCAAAAATGAAGAAACTCATGGATTTTATTCTCCTATGGTTATTCCATGAGAATAAATGTTTTGTTTCATCTAACTCTCTTTATATACTAAATATTTTAAAATAATGTTTCTAAGAAAAAATTGAGTAGTTTTTATCTTCGGTCGAAACACTGATTTTCTTCTAAATACATTTTTTAATGTTTTTTCAAAAATTTATTTTTACATTATTAAAAGTATTTATTAAAGATATTTTTACCCACGTTTTAATTTTTTAAAAATTATTTTATAAGGAATCTTCATGTCATTTTCTAAACAATTCCCATTTGACTTTTACTGAAAATGAATTAAAATATTCATTTTAATATGTATAGAATACAAATAATTCTTTAACATCATTACTAAATAATTATTTGAAGCATAATTTATAATATTCCATGTTTATTTTAAAATAAAATTACTTTTCAAAAAATATTATGTTTTAAAAAGTTTTTTTCAATGTAGAAGGATATTTTCCTCGAGAAATGTTTTAAATTATTTTTAAAGATTCATTTATATTTTTTTATGTTTATTTCAAAAGAAAATGATTTCCAGAATATTTTATGTTTTTTAGTTTTAAAAATTGATTTTCAAATAAAAGTTATTTTCCTCAAGAAATGTTTTAAATTGTTTTTAAAGTGACCTTTATAAATTTTTATGGGTTTTATGACATAAAAGTGTTTCTGAAATATTTTATGTATTTATAGTTATAAATAGTTATTTTAAAATAAAATTTATTTTCCTAAAGAAATGTTTTAAATTATATTTCAAAATCATTTTCCAACTGAGATGATATCCATTGATGTTTACTATGACTTAGTCGGGATTTGATATATGGATTCCATTATTATTATATCTCTAAATGGTTATAGTTTATAATGGAATGATTTTTATGAAATTTATTTCTCTTCAACAGGTTATAACATGAATAAATTGTTATGAAACCCTATTATTTTGAAGGGGATATGCAATGATGGAATGATTAAATGATTATAAAAAAATTCACTTTTCCATGGGTGATGATATGATAAATATTTTATAAAATCAATATCATTTCAAGGGTCATGATATGATGAATATTTTATAATCTAGTGGAATACATACATTTTATTTTCATTATGTGATAGTTGGGACCAATATCTCCCTACAAATCATTATTTAAATATTGATATATCTTAAGAGATATATAATTGTAATGGGGTGTGAACATAGTTCATTAATGGACTTTATCCTCTATGATTGTCTTAGGAGTGAACCTCGACTACTATGATGGTTTGGGGAGTAAACTCATTCCAATATGACGTCCTTGGAATTTATCCATTAATACTATTGATATTATTTTCTATGTTTATATTTATTCCAAAAAATTATATATTATGAAAATTTTATGATCTCATGGATCTTGATCAATGATTTATTTTTGATTCATGTATTATAAACTACTAATATTTACGGCATCACTCATGATTCTAATATTTAATTTGTAGGGTATTCTTTTCAAATGTTATGTTCTTATTCTCATACACTTAGGCTCATGTTGTTCTTATATATCTCCCTTGTTTACCCTTACTAAGAATATGATTCCACCCACTCTTATGTTTCCTTCTCCCAGGGAATGAAGAAAGGTTTTATATAGCATATGTCTGATAATATGACTATATGAGAATATATTTATGGTAGATGTTAAATATCTTCCATGAAATAAAAAACGTCAATCTAGTATCAAGAGGCACTAAATCGTTACTATCCTCATGTGTGTGTTTTTGTAAAGTAATGAATATTCATCTAAAAGATGTAATATATATGAATGAAATGTTAGGGTCACTATAGTTCGTATTAGAGGATATGTTTTTTTAAAAATTGGTAACATGGATGAGAAACATTAGATATATTCCTTGCGACATGTATACATATAAGTTAAATGAATGAGTCAAATTAATTTAAATATTCCTTGAAATTTTCTAAAGGATAGAGCAATTGGGTTCCAAGTAATTAAATAAATGAGTAGATACTATAAGTATATGTGGCTATGTAACAAGGATACCAAGGGTTAATAACTCTTAAAAGGTTTTATTGATCTAAACTTGATCATCACATAGTGAACAAAAACAAACCTTGTTTCACAACTAGTATGACAGTCCTGAGAGATATGATTTAGAAATTCATAATCTATTTATGAACCATAATTAAGGATTAAAATAGATAATTAATTTGAATAAACTTGGATAAACCAATGGTTTTAAATATTAATAAGAATATGTCATGATTTAAATATCCTATATGTTATTTTTCATTATTATTTGGTCCCCCACTATGATGGAAGTTTCTCGCACTATTATTTTTTGTTTTAATAAACGGTGAGAACAGGAAGGGACTAAATTGAAATAGAATGTGATAGAAATTATATTAATGAGCAGAAAAACGTGATGATGACTAGATTGAAGGATATTTTAATTATGGAGAATTATTTTTCATGGAACATGATTAACAACTGTTAGCATAACCAACACTTGGACTCACCAAGGAAGATATGTATAGATTTCACTGAGAGTTTGAACTGTAGAGACCATGGAGGAAAGAATATCCAATTTTCTATATGTCAAGAATGTGGTAATAATCACTCAAGGTAATGTCTCAAATATATGAGAATGGTTTTGGTTGTGGAAATAAGGACACAAAGTATGTAATTTCAAGGGAAAAATGAAATGTTTTAGTAATTGAATGGATGTGAATAATAGTATACCTAAGGTATCACAAACTGCTGAATGTTTTAAATGTGGAAAGTATGTATATTAATAAAGTATATGTCTGAAGGGGAATATCTGGAATATAATCATCAATTTGGTATGAGTAATTATTTTTTATGATGAAGAGACTATGAGAGAAATATAAAATCAAAGAGGAATTAATGAATAAGATGACCTGACATTGTTAATGTATTAATGATGTGGTGGAATAATTTGTGTTTTTTAGTATTATAATTCTAGAATTTTTCCATATCATTCATAATATATATGTCTATTTTTTTATTAGTTTTTTGTTAAGTATTTTCAATAATATTTTTCATGGTACAGATAACCAACACAATTTATTTAACTTCAAGGTGATATTTTATGGATAACACATGATTGAAGAATGATAACCCTTAATATGCTCCTAATGTTCAAAAAATATCATTTATTTTGGATAAAGAATGATTTATTTGGATAATGTAAATTGGATAGTATTGATTTCCTTATAACTAATTCATTATTTGTGGGAAAAGTTGTTTATTATATCATTTATGGAGTTTACGACATTTTTTAATATAAAGAATATATCCAATAATCTATGTTTTATATAAATAATGGGGAATCAAGGATATTTTAAATAAATTATTATGGTAATTAAGTTTATTACCATGTTTAAAGAGAATACAAGATGAAGGTATTTAAATGTTTAATAAGTGATAATTAAGTTCAAATTCATATAGTTTTTATATTAATGATAGGTTGATTTTTGGATATTAGGTGACCTTATTTATAAAGATTTATATTTTCTTCTTTTGGATTGGTCATAAGGTAAATCATTTATGAAATGGTTTAAGATAAACATTGGATGTGGTTTTTGATATTAACATATTCCTTCATCATATGAAGATTTAACCATAATTGTTAAGAAATTCTAACAATTTTTTTATAACTAAATGTATATGGAATGAATTATCATTCTATTTTGGATCCTATGATCCATTAGTGCCTAATTAATTAAAAAATAATCTTCATTTGATGGACAAAGATATATTGTGGAAATTTATTAAATAAAACCAAAGGATGTCATTTTTCTTATGATACAATGAAAATTTAATCTCTAGGTATATTACTCCCTTTGATATTATTGATCACATAACGGTGGTATCCTACCAATTCAAACTTTCACAATATAACTATCAGGTTCAATATGTGTTCCATGTATCTCTCTTGAGGGTGTACATACTGTATCCATAACATGTTCTTAACTCATAGGTATGAATCATGATATTCATTACAAAGAATAACCATTAGAAATTTTATATCAAATTGAGTATGTTCTATGATATAATACCACTTACTTGATCTTTTTTTTGAAAATAATACCATTTTAAAGATGCCATGTGGGAATATAAGGATGTAATGCAGCAAATGTATCCTTAGTTTTTAATACCAAAGTGTTGAATTTTAATGGAGAAAAAATTATTTTAATAAGAGTATAAGGTAACACCCTTTTCCAATAAATTGAATAATTTTAAAATTTTACATTACATGCAACACTATTTTTATCTTGTTTCATACACAACACGGAGTTTAAATGATTTATTACATACTATAAAAAATTTATTATTGAAAATAATTTTTAACTAATAAATATTGGAATGTTGGGTATGAATAATATTAACTAAATCATGAAAATATGTTGTTATCACATGTATATAAAATGAATTCTCAGGTTACTAATTAATTAGAAATGAAAATAAATTCGTTCTAAAAATAACAGAAATTTTTTTGACAACATATTTTTATGCACCCAAATATGTTTTACCTAAATAAATTAAACAAATAACTTTTGGTGAATAGTTTTAATTATGTTTATATATTATAAATTCAATAAAATTTTTATCATACATCTTAAGTGTTTATAAGAAAATATATAAGAATAAATCCAATGTTATGCTTAAAAATTGTATATTTTATCTGATTTTTTTTGTCACATTGTTCAAACCTATTATAAAAATAATTTTCACCTAATTTTAAAAAATAATTTAAAAATACAACATTAATTTTTTAATAAAACATATAAAAATTATCCTAATGTGAATTATTGAGATTTTTCTGAAAAAATATTATTATTAAATGAACAATTAAAAATAATATTTTTTTAAAAAACATTATTTTAATTTAATAAATATATAAGGTTACATTTTTTTTAAAACTGGATAAAAAAGGTAATTAATTTAATTATATATCAATGAATACAATTAATTTCATTTTAATTTTTTTCATGTTGAACTTTTATATAAAATTTGATTAAAATGTTGAACACTTTTCTCTTTGAAACCATGCTTTCTCTACGCCTCAATTGGAATAATATTAAATAAATATTTGAAAATTCATGGAATGTAATTTAGAAAAATGTATTCTATATTTTTAATCAGGATAATTTATATAATCAAAAAATTTAAACTTCATTTTTCAACATAATTAAAAGTAAAAATAGTAAAAAAATATATTTATCACGGTTAAGGTAAAAATGTGTCCACCAAAGTTTAAATTAAAAGTATAAGGGTTAAAATGACCCCAAAACTTATAAAAAACCCATTTTTAATCCCTATTCAGATCGTATGTCATATATTATTGATAGTTTTTCGTTTTAGAACCCTGATTCATTAGAAAAATATTGGTAGATCATTTTATTTTAAAAAACAATCAACTGTTCCACTCACCACACTTATAAAATGCCACTCCTTATCCTATCCTATTCAAAGATAAAAACCCATTTAGTTTATTAGATACCTACCCAACATAATTTATTACCTCCCTAATCTAATTATGTAATCCTTATTTTGGTCATAAATCTAACCTAAGAATTTTTTTTGGTGAAAACAAAAATAACTTGTTCGAAGAAGAGGTTACATCACTAACAAAACATTTTATTTTATTTATTTATTCTAACTCCATAAATTATTATTAAATCATTATGAAATAAAAGCCTTAGTATATCCAGTATACTGAGTTGTTATTAATTTTATTTAATAACCTAAATCCTTCTCCTCTTCCATCAAATGGGTTTTGAAATCATCATTCCTTTGTACAGTGGACTATAGCCTTAGGAACCAATTTTATTCATATTCCATCTCCACATCTCACCACTAAATATAATGATTTATTTATTTTTTATATATTATATTCATTATTTTATTATGTTTTTAATTATTACTTAACATGTCTCTTCTTACATTCCATTCATTGGTAATACGATAATGTTGTTCGTGTGTTTGATGGACAAACGCCTCGGGAAGTAATATGATTTCTTCACTCTTTAAATGGAAGGTAATAAGAATGAGTTTAATGAACATATGTGATATATTTTAAATATAAAATATTACTGAATGGTAATATATTATTTTCATTTCATTATTTTTTTTCATCATGAAAATGGAAACTACATCTATGTATATATATGATCAACCATTACTATGAACATAGTATTTCATTATCAATCTAAAAATTTTATGGAAATCTATAAATATTTGTATACTAAATATATATTATAGTTATATGATGCCTATAATTCTATATATGATTTAAACATTACCAATTTATTATTACAAAAAATAATAAATCAAAAAATACTTGAATAACAAAGTGGTTATTGCCCGAAACGTGACTTTAACATGGAATTATTAATAAATGGGTAATAAATGGTCATAAGTAAATCATATATGGTATGATATATGTATTAATTTTTTTAATACATTTATAATAAACATACATTTATTATTGATGAGTTTTGGATATGTATGAAGGAATTTGAGACTTAAGGTAAAGGATTTCTTTTTCCATCATTTATTTCTAGGATAAATATAATAATTCACCACTCATTTTTTTGGGTGTTGTATATACATCCACTAAGACACGATATATCATGATTAAATATATATTAGTTATATTTAGATATTAATTTTATTTTATTATTTATTTTTTCATACTATCCAAAAGATTACCTAAGTGGTATGGGATTTTTGTCTCACATTTTAACTTCTGTTAGTCACAAACAATATTCAAATCTTATTTATTTTATGTGATTTATATACTAACCATGAATGTATTTCATTAATTTTATACAAAAAATTACTTAGATTTACATATCCATTTGTGTATCTCTCTTACATGGGGTTTTTGGTTCAAACGTTCCCAAAGTGGTAAGGGATTTTTGTTTTAGTTTTCCTTCCTTGAGGCATATGTTATTTTATGAACCTATCCTCTTTTATGAGGGTCATAAAGGAAAATTAGCCTCTTTAGAGACATATAATAAATATATCCACTTTGAAATATATTATCACTAATTTATTTATTCTCATAATATTGCAATATTAATTTAATATTATTTCTTCATGGGTCTTACAATTCAGTGTAACCAAAATGGGAATGATTATATATCACAAATTCATCATTTTTTGTTATTGTTTATGATTATGTTTCTGATAATAAAATATTATGATTCATCTCCCTTGAAGCACATGTAGTTTTTCTCCTACATTTAATTCATGACAATAAATGTTTTTCTTTAAATTTTCTATTTATATAATTCTGAGTTCGAAAGAATGTATTTATGAAAAATTGTCTTGTTTTCCCACTTTAGTTGAAAAAACATTATTCTTCCAAAAACAGGTATCCTAACAGTGTTTATAAAAAAATTCACATTTTGTAAATTATTTATTAAATACATTGAACACATTTTTAATTTTTTTTTATATTTTTGAAATTAATATTCATGTCATTATCAATATTATTCTCATTTAAATTTCACCAAAAATGTGAAAGGAATATTTGTTTTAAAATATACATTAAAAAAATATTATCCACTATCATGAACAATATTTTCTATAAACATTTATTTAAAATATTTAATGGTTATTTTCAATGGAAATGATTTCAAAAAAAATTATGTTTTAATAAGAGTTTTTCAATGTGGAAATAATATTTTCAGTAAGAATTGTTTTAAATTATTATGAAATTTTTTATATGTTTTCATGGTAATTTTTAATGAAAATTATTTCCAAATTATTTTATGAACTTTTAATTTTAGAAATTTATTTTCAAATAAATACTATTTTCTTGAAAAAATGTTTTTAAATTATTTTTAAAGATTAATTTATTATTTTTCAATGTTATTTTCTAATATTATACTTTACAATATATTTTATAAATTTTTATTTTTAAAAAATAAATTAAAATGAAAATTTAATTTCCAAAAAAATGTTTTAAATGATCATTCCAAATCATTTTCCATATAATATGATATCTATTGAAGTTAACTATGATCTAATGGGGGTATTATCCTTGGATACCATTCTTATTATTTATCTAAATGGTTTATGTTTATGATGTTAATATGTTTATGAAACCTATTTCTCTTCCCATGGTTATAGCATGAGGAAATTCTTATGAAACCAACTTATTTTCACATGTTGTACTATGATGGAAAAATGAAATGATTATGGAACCTATTTATTTTCCACATGTCAAGATAAAATGATTTTTTTACGAAATCCATCTGTTTTTCATGTGTTAAGATAATTTGAATTTTTTATTTTCTCCTAGAACACATATGTCTAATTTTCATTATATGAAACGTGAGACCTATATCTCCCATAAATACATTAGGTAAATATTTATATCTCTAGAAATTTATAGAAATGGAAATGGAAGTGAACCCAATTTAGTGAGGGATTTTTTCCACTATGACAGTCATGGGAAAGAACATTTACTATAATGATGGTTTTTGGAGTGAAACCATTACACTATGATTGACTTTTCTTTTATCCTTGGAAATTATGGAAATGATTGTATATATATGCCGGTATGCCAAAATTTATATATTATTGCAATTCTATGATCTCATAGTTCATGTTTTTTTATTTATGATTCATGTCTAATGAACCTCCAATCAATATTCCACAACTCAAGATTATTATCTGTTACATGTTCTGTTTGGTTTTAAAATTTTATAATCATGTTCTCTTACCCTTATTCTCACTCTATACTTATACATCTCCCATTTTTACCCTCACTATGAATATAAACCTACTCTTTATTTTGTTTCCTTCCCCTAGGTTATGAAGAATGTTTTTAAGTATTGTTTTTTCTAAGAAGATCTATGTGTGGGAAGATCATTATGGAAGATGTTGTAGATCATTCATGAAATAAAAACAATTTATGACTATTATCTGAAGGTACTAAACCATTTTAACTTTCGTCTTTGTATTTTTGTAATGTAATTAAAATTCATCTAAAAGATTTAATACCCTTTTATGAGATGTTTGGGTCACTACAGTCCACACATACACACGAGATATACTTTTATTTCTCATTTAATGTAAGAGTGGTGGAAAAAGATTTTTCCATAATCTTACAAAAATCTTATCATATTTATGACACTGGATGCAAAATTTCATTATATATTCTAGTGTATTTTCATCAAACAAGGACCTATAATACTTCATAAGGGGTGATAAGAATGTATTTAGTCGAATACTAACCAAGTTAAGTGGATCATAATGTGAGGATAACAGAGGATAGGGGTTTACTTTAATAATTTATGGAGATTTTACATTTGGAATATTTCAAAATATTAAAATATATCAATGTATTTTTATATAAAAAAGGACCAAAAAATGATAATCTTAGAATATGATATGATATAGGGTTTATTATAATTAAACAATAGGAAAATATCACAATAATTATAAATTAATTCTCTTATATACATATTCTATACAATCACTAAACCTCTCAATTCTTGGGATTTTGATATTACTATGTAAATTAAGGTTTAAATTATGGAGATGATTTAAAATAAAGGCATATTTATCTTAGGTCACCTTAAAAACTCTCTATTTGATATTTTTCGTATTTTTTGTAATCAATTTTAATGGTATTTTAACAAAAAATCTATATTCAAAAATACTAATTATATTAAAATAAAAAATATGGAAATAAAATAAAACATAATATTTTTTTACAAAATTGTAAAATAAAATGATCACAAGTTATGTTAATATTAAACAACAAAAGTAATATTGTTGGATTATATAAAATAATAACAACTACTTTCCTGATAAATTCACTAAAGATACAACATTAATATGATTCATGGATATATTGAGTTTATGGTATAATGAGATGCATGTATGAAATAATATTTCATGGATGTCACTAACATTAATCAATTGTAAACATAATATTAACTGTGTTAATATTTTAATGATTGAAACTCATTAAAATAAATCATTTATTAATGTGTTACATGAGATGTAATGTAATAATGGATTTTATATTCTTGTGATTAATACACCATCCATGTAATTTACCGATGCATTATAAACGCATGAGTAAATGTAGTTTCAATAGATGTATTTCACAAACACGCAATATAAACCATTTTCATATGATGGTAGTGGTTCTTGATGATCGTGTGATTCCTGGACATACTTCATAAAACCAAAATATCTATTTCTTCTACTCCCTTTGAATCATGATATTCTAGCACATTATTGGTGATATAGATTCATGCATTTATGAAATGAAATTTATATTAACCTATTAATACATCCGGAGATGGGACATTTATGGATGTCACTTTCAAATATTTGTCAATAAGGGTCAATGTTTTATAATTTTGGAAAGGTAAAATAGTGTCTATTTGAGGTATGTTACACCAATTATAGCATTTATACATTTCAATTTGATACAATGTTTCATATTTTTTCCATATTTAACATATAGACACATGTTTAAATCACTTATGGGTTTTCTAATAATCATTATTAGAATCATTTGAAACCCTTATGTAGCATCAAAGGGAACCAATTTTTAGATTTTTGAAAACTATAATTTAAATGTAGAATATATTAATATAGATGACCATTTATTAATTTTTTATATTTATTTTAAATATGGTTTACCATTGTAAAATGCACTACCTGTGTAAAGGTCACCATTTATTACCCATACACAAGAAAGGAAACCTGAGGCTTACGTTTACCAAAAGACTCCACATAAAGGCAGTTTGGATTATAAACCTTATTTAAATGGTGTTTGTAAAGATATTATGTTAGTTTATAATAGTATTTACCCTTATGTGTAAATATAGTTGTGTTTTTAAAAGGTTTATGTAAAGGTAACCTTCACCTTACCCTTATGCGAAATACTGACACGTAATGTTATTTGAGGTTGTTTCTAGAGACAAATAATGTTATTCACCTTGAATTACATTTACATGGTATAAAAAATTTTAATTTTACCCTTATGTTTTAGAGTTTAATGTAATGTTCACCCAATCTACATTTACAATGTGGGATTCAGTTGAATTGTGTAAGGGTTGTACCCAGTTTTTATGGCACATATTAAAGAAACTAATGTGTTTCCTTGAGAGATTTGGAAACCTAACCTTAGGTAGTATTAATAATACCAGTTATACCCATACATGAAGGCTCTAGAATTGGATTTCCTTTAAATAGAGTGTTTTTGTAAAGGTAGAAGGAGGTTACCTTTATATGAAATTGGGATTCTACAAAAGGGAAAAGAGAATTGTTTTAAAAATTGTTAGAAATTCAAAATATTAAATGATTTAAATGGTTTAAATGGTTTATAAAAAGTTTAAAAATAACTATAATTAATATTTTGGGGATATTTATTAATTAATAAAATTTTAATTATTTAATTAATTTTAAAGGGATTATAATTAATTAATTTACATTTATGAAACATTTATTATTAATTATTCTTTAAATATTAAATATTAATATTTACAATAGCTTTAAAAAAAATTATATTGAATGTGTTATGATATAAGAATAAAATTATTTAATTTTAAAAAATATAAAATAATTTAAAAAATACCAAAAATTATGAAATAATTCCTAAATATGAAACTTTTATATTAACATTACGAATTGTGATTAATTAATTAAACTGAATTACTCAAAATAAAGGGGATTTATTGGGATATTAATTTAAAAACATAAATATTATTTTGATGAATTAAATTACCAATGTAAAAATAATGATTAAATATATGATATTATATTATTGGATTATGAATAGTTTATAATTCATATATTATCATGTTTTTAAAATTAGGATGCCTTATAATGATAAATATGAAAAATATCATGTTTTCTTGAATATAAAGTGTTTATATTGAAAATTATGTAATGAATATAAGGTTTTGTTTCTGACGCTTTCAATGGGGTGCGGGCATCTGTCTTGTTGGAGGATGGTAGTGCTATTTATTGCCCAACATTCCCACTTTATGAAGGCGGGTGACATCTGTTCCTTGTTCAGGTACATTTGATCCTTGATCAAAACGGGATGATGGGATGTCGGTTCTTCCTTCAATGGATTCCTCCTTAGAACTCGTCAACTAGTCCGGGTCTCCCTTATAGACTTAAGACGTTGTTCGTGAAACTCTTCCCAGAGCCATATCTTCATGGCCACCAGTTAACTACACTACTTCTGTCACGACATTCCAAAGGGTCTGATCAGGGCAGTAACCTTCTGTCTGGGGAGTAGTCATGTTGGATATCACTGACATTTCTAGACGTTGGGACACTAGTGAGTCTGAGTTCTTTCCCCTTATTATAGGGCTTCTCGAGGGTACAGAAGCCTGAGGCATCCCATGTCGAATGCGGGGAATTTTATGCCATAGGCATGTACCTGAGGTTTTCTTCAGCTTCCTATATTTAACACATGGTATGTCGCAGGTTTAATGTCTAGCAGAGATTGATCTAACTGATTAGAACACTGACTAGAGTGGATCAGGTGAGTGAAATCTCTGGCAGGAACACTAATGTTGGAGCCAACGTGGGGTTAGCTTCTCGATTGTTGTGAAGGGGAATGGAGAATGAGGTGGCATGATCCCGCTGGGATGTGGTAGCCCGAGAAAGAATCCGGATTAATGATGGAAGGTTTAATGAAGTGGAGGGAGACTGAGACGGAGTCATCTCAAGGACGAAGATGATATGGGGCTTGAGTCTCGAGGAGGCTTCCTACATATTCTTGTGGCAAGGAGTCAAAGTCTTCATAGTTCATCTGATGATGGATTACCGACGATTGGGGATTTAAATGGCTTACCGCTGGATGGCGTCACAATGGCTTACCATTGGGTGGGGTCACAATGGCTTACCACTAGATGGGGATGTCAGCGGCTTACCACCAGATGGGTCTGAACCCCATAGAGGCTTCTGACGTACCATGTCTAGGAGACAAAGATCGAAGTCCACGTAGTACAGGATGGAGTTGGCGAACCGACATGAAGATGGTCAGGACCAATGGGTGTTGGGATTTAACCTCAGGGAGACTTCCTACGTACCTCACCTTGGTAGGGATCAAAGTCATCATAGATCAAGATTGTGTTTGTGTCTTACACTCTAAGGCGGTCCAGAGAGGGTGTCGTAGTCATTACTTACTACTCTAAGCCCACACGAGCCGTGCTCGGTGTGAGAACAATAGGCATCAATGACCTGACTATCACGTCATGGAAGATGCATCCGTGGGAAGTGTAATGGGGGATTACACGTGGTTAGCATCCCAAAGAGGAAACAGGGGATTACGTGTGGTTAGTAGCCCAAAGAGATGGAAATTGGGACATACTCCAAGGTGGAGGCCCGGGTCGTGACAAAGCCCAGCGGGAGAGGGACTTGTCACCCAGGAATAGAGGAGGAGAAAGGGTCATACCTCCTGCATGTAATTCTAGGGGATTACACCAAGGTGGTTTCCCTTTCCCAACAGATAGACGTTTCTCTGATAAAGAGGATCTCATTCCATGTGAGGAATGATCTCACTCACATGGAGACCATTGGGTGTGCATAAAATCCAAGGTGGGGGATCCCCATGTCTGGCATGTGGGGCATGGTCACAGTTTAATGTCATGTGCTTAGGAAATTGGTGATTGGCAGTTTAACTCCCTACTACTCAGAATAGGTGGGTTGGCATCACATGCCTAAGACTTATATAACCGATACCAACCCGACCTTGAGGGAAGGAAGGCATTGGTAATGCCATAAATGTGGGTGTCAGGAGGTGATCCCATTGGGGGTCCACATTAGCATGGCTATGTGAAGAAGTATTAGATTTTATCATGACAATGCAAAGAATCATGAGGCGAAGAAACACAATGGCCAGAATTTTCCAAGGGACTTTGAAGCAACTTAGTGAAAACATGAATGACAACATGGGAAAATGAGTTTTAGAGAAAAGGGGTTCACAGGAAACCTTGTGACGCTCTAGTGCACCATGAAGTGGAGGGGATTCATTAAGGGATGTGCTTCATGATGTGAAGTTTCTTAGGATAGGTTTAGGGCATAGGTGCATGTGGGAGGAGCTTCATGAAGTAGAAAGGCATCCGCGAAGAAATACCTCGTGAAGTAGGGGTGCCTCATGAATAAAGGTGTCGTGAAGCAATGTGCATTGCGAAGCACAGTGACCCTACCATTGCATGTAGGTCATGTGTGTGTGGAGGGTGTTTTGCGATGCATAAACACTTCGCAACCACTCGATTCCCTGTGGGGATCTCCTTCCTTCACGAAGGCCCGGGGGATTTGTGAAAGGCATCCCTCTTAAAATAGGGGTTCAATTAAATCAAAGGGGGAGGCACTTCGCATATCAAAATTACCTTTAGGAGCCCACAGTTCATAGAGAAAGAAGTGCTTCTGGATTTGAGATCTTAGAAAATGAAATGTTAGATGATCCGGCTTTTTAGATTGAGGGGATCCCTGTATTTATATGCAAGAGGCTTCGTGAAGCAGATCTCACTCAGGGCGAAGAGAGAGCTTTCTTTGGGGCAGGTCGCAAACATCAAATGCGGTCGCGAAGCCTCCTGACTATTTTCTCTATGGCTGGCTCGCGAATGTAAAAAACATTCACAGAGCATCCCACCTCCTTTCCTGGCGGAGAGCTTGTGAAATTCATATTCTTTTGCGGATCATCCCTCCTCCTTGCTTCGTGGCGGGCTCGCAAACGTCAAATTCGTTAGCAGAGCGTCGCACCTCCTTGCTTCGCAGTGGGCTCCCAAACATCAAATTCGTTCATTGAGCATCCCGCCTCCTTGATCCGTGGAAGGATCATGAACATAAAATGTTTTCACAGTGTGTCCTGCCTCCTTGCTTCACACTGGGCATGGGCCATGGGTATCCGTGAATGGGCTTCACGAGGTAGCCTCATAGAATTCCCTCTTGTTATTCTTCTTCCCATATTTTGGGGTCAATAATGCCCCCCCTCAGACAAGGACCTGAGGAGAAATAAAGGGTCAAAGTTTAAGGTTCAATCGCCAAAATCCCTTGTTCTTCTGTGGAGTTGTTTCATAAAGAGGGATCTCTTGGCTAATAAGCGACTTGCAGGATGAGCGCGCCTTGAATTTCGGTGCGGCATGGACGCACCACGAAGCTCCGAAGGACGTCTCTTATAAATAGGGGTGTTGACCACTATTTTTTCCTTTCTTTCCTCCATGACTTTTTCTTGTAGCGCTCTCGATTCCCGATGCTCTGCGTACTTCACGATTGCTCTCCATGAATCAAGGATTTTGCTTTACGGCGCATAACATGTCTTCGAATCCATGACATCTCTTAGCGACCTTATTTTGGAAGGTTAGGGTAGAGCTCCACAGACATTCATTGTGAATGAGCTCCACAAAATTGCTCTACAAAATGGATTCATGAACTGAACATAGGAAAGACACAAACATAAAACTGAATGGCTCATCAAGAGGCTACCAGGGGGTCCTCGCGAACGCTGCCTGAAGGAAGGAGATGGCGAACATCTTGGGCCTATGGGAGTTAATTTGGAGCCATTCTGACCATGGTTTGTTGGTGGAGATGATATTGGAGATCCAAAGGAACTATCCACTTTGCAATAGGATGCCTTTATTGGGATTTAGGATGAGGGATTATATCTTCATTCCTAAATCAAGTAGGGATGAGCCAGCTTACATGTTCAGGAGTATGTCATGTCAGCACCAATTGTTCAGGGTGGCTGACGGACATGCCCAAGAAGACTCCACGCTCGTGAATGCTGACTGGCTATATAACCACCTGAACAACGTGGATGGAAAGGAACTACATCCGGAGATATCCCTCCCCCTCTGTACCAGAAAATTTTAAAGGCATCATTTCGAATCACAAGGAAGGGATGGTTTGAAGAGTGGGATATGTGCCACAGCAGAAACATCCCAGATGATTGGTCCTAGGCTTACTTGGAAGGTGCCTCATATGAAGAGTTTGAGGCTGATCTGAGTAGATTGGGACTATATTAGGCAGCTTGGGCCTCCTAGTTTCACATCTATCATCCAAATTAGAAGATGTTGGAGTTGTTGAGTAGGTGGTCATTGTGGACCAATACGTTCCACCTACACAATGGGGAGGTTGGTATGAGCTTTTCGTACATGCACCAGATCTCAGGGGTCCCGATATTGGGGGCGATGTATGATGAATTCCTCACCTTGCATGGGAGGATCCAGAGAAAATTCCATGGATGGAAATGGCATTGACGGAGCTGGAACCGGGAGAGGACAAAGAAGTTGTGAGGGATGTCCATTTCAGGTTGTGGTTCAAGAAGTCTCTGAACATCTCGGAAGACAGGAAGTTTCTGGTGATGCATCAAACTTTCCTGAAGTGGGATCAATGAGGCAAAGAGCACTCGTATTGGTGGCTCTTTGAGGATAGCCAGTGGAAAGCCTGGTGATTTAGCATCAACACCGAGTAGCAGCTGATAGTATGACTGGAAGAATTCATCACGACTCTCATTTGCGGTTGGATCCTACAAGTGAGGGATACAAATATGGGTGTGCGAACCAACACATTTATCATGGAGTCCATGTTGGCGACATGAAGGCGAGTCAACCTCAGTATCCTGATGCTCAGAATCCTATACAAGATGTTGTGGCACATCAACAAGGAGAAGAGGCCACATCGAATATTCAGGAAATTCCACCTCCTGTATGGGTGGATAGAGGTGCATGTTAGGTGGTTTTATGAGTACCTGAACCCCATCTCTCCTCCAACGTTGAACTTCTGCCCTTCAATTCGGAATGATGCGGGAAGCTTTCCGGCCAAGCTAGAAACACCGTTGGTACTAAACTGGGTGTGGAAGGTGGAGGAATTCAACATTCACCCATTTCTATTACAAAAAGGGGCTTTTACTGATGTCGAACAAGGAACAGAAGAGCTCTGGTCCTACCTCTATCCTTTCAGGGTAGAGTTCTGTAGGAAAGGGTGGACCATGAGCCCCTCTACGATCCGTACACCCCATACAGATTTACCCAGAAATTTTGGTGTATACAGCGACTAACCCCGTTGGTCTATCTAGTGGTGTGCCACAAGGAACACCCATGTGTGATGATGCAGATGTGGATCATGTTCACACGGGAATATGGGAAGATGCGGAATGATCTGCCTCCACCTAATACTGTCTTTGGGTTGGTAAATGAGAATTCCCAAAGATAAGAGGTGGAATAACCGAGGGAGATGTTGAAGTAGTCAACCATTCTTGTCGGTGATAGTGATCCTCCCCAGTCTCTAGGTCATGGATGAAAGGCTTCAAGGGCATCTTGCGGTGGTGGGGTTTCGGTGGCGGTGAGGCCCGCACCGATTGTGGGGGAGGCAGTGGGAGCAGATCCAACAACAGTTGCAGACCCTGTGGTCCTAGAAGAATAAGGTTATCCACAGTGGAGTCCACCAAGAGGATTCTGTAGGATATCCATCCAGGATCTGGGGAAGCGGTTGTTCCATATAGGCATGCCATAGTACGTGTCTTCCCGGAGGCCTGGGATATCCGGGAAGTCAAATAGAAATTCCTCGGCCCATCTGAGTTTTGGAAACACTTGAACCATCATTGTATAGAGTTTCCATGGATAGAACCTATCATGGCCGGCTTCGTGGTGTCCCGGGTGGAGGTCGAGCAATACCTGGCACAACTGGAGGACTTTTTTCATTCTTGGGGTGCCCCTCATCCAATAACAGACCACGTAAAGGTGTTGCAGGATCATACGACCCCTTCGCATTTGTCGACCACTAAATTGATAGATCGCTTCCCTTTTCTAGAAGAATCGTACGAGTCCTCTTGGGGGGATGATGCTGGTAGAGGGTGCCTGTTGGATGAGGGAGAAGTCGGTGATCAAAACTCAGATCATGCAGATTTCACAGAGGACCTCAAGGTAAAATCCCATTCCCTTCCTTAGGGTCTACTCCTAGGTCATTCTGGACTTCTAATAATACCTGAACTGTGCAAGAGAGTTTCATACACAACACCCATTCTTACCCCTCATTGGATAAAGATGCAGGGCCTTCGGAATCCACACATGTGGCTGCATCAATTTCTATATCTAGTGGGGCCAGGAAACCTAAGGTGACCCCTCCGGAGCTTTCAGATCATCCGATAATATACGGGGGGCCACTCCTTGGGGTCCCGATTACATTAACCCAAGAAAAAGACTATGAATTCAATCTCTGTAAATTTATTCTACCATAATCATGGATGTCACCCATTTACCATGTCAACTAACTTCCAAGCCCCTTTTTGGTGTGCAAAATTCTTTAAAAGGCATGGGTTGCCTAAGCAAGGTTGGTTGGGGCTTCTGGCGGCGTCTTTCCTGGAGGAAAGTCGGTGATCGTGGAGGTGGGTATCCAGAATAACTGAGTTGCGGTGCTCCCGATCACTAGTGGGACCACTAGCAGGGCTGATCATGAAAACATTTAAGTGGGGACTGATGATGATGACTGATGAGACAACCCATGTCCCTCTATGCCCGATCAAACACCAGATGTGGACCCGACTGATGATTTCCTTGGGGCTTTCCCCACATATGAGCCTGTCAATCGCACCAAAAGGGATGAGATGGACTCTAACGAAGAGGATAGCAAGACAGTTCATTGTCGATCCTGGAATTTGATCAAGTTCTTCCTCAATGACCCCCAAGAACTATGGCTGGATGAGATAGATAGATTTCACTTGTGACTATGAGAACTGTGTGTTGGGTGAGTGGATGCCCAACATCCCCACATGATCATCCGAGATCTTATGGGAGAGATGATTTGGGAGTATGATCATAGCCTTGGTGTGGGCTGGCAGCGAAAGAATGCAGTGAATATCAAGAGGCTCCATAAGGATAAAAATGAGGTCCAGTGGCTGTATATTCGGGCAGATGAGAACTCAACCTCCCTCCACGCACAATCTGAGCAAATATTGTGATTGAAAGCCCAACTGGAAGAGGCTGAAGAGGGCTTGAAGCGATCCTTTGAAGAAATGACCGTCATTCAGACTAGCATGGAGCGGGCCCAAATTTTGGCTAATGAGCTGTGCCCCTTTGCTACCAAGGAGGAGTAGAAACTAAACAGGTGGTAGGAAATCCTGGACACTACAAGCCAGAGGGTGGCAGAGCTACAACATTCATTTGATGGGATTAACCCATCTATTGGATGGATAGACCCTCGGGTGCTGTAGAGATCACGAACCCTCTAACGTACTTTCATGGTTTGATTATTTTGATTCCATAGAATGCATGAGTCCCAATATTATTTTTGGTTTATTAAATTCCTGTGACATTCATGGAGCTTTCAGCGATCATTCCCTAAGCTCACACAGGTTGATCCCAATGTAAAAAACAAGGGATGATCATTATGCTATTTCATCTGAACATAAGAGTGCTGACCAAGTATCAGGCATCTGTGGTTTGAACAGCCAACCCAGATTTCTGAGAAGAGAAGGGGGAGACCTGACTGGAGAATAAAGCTCTTAGAACAGTCAAATTAGCTTTTTCCCAGTGTTCTCTTGTGCAGAATCGGGGTAACGAAAAGGGTGCTAGAATAAATTAGAACAGGGGGGAGTGGAAGATGTGAATGACAATATCCAAGAATCAGAACACTATAGTGATGGCATGACAATTAAGAATGACTATTGACCATGTTCGAAACACCTTATCTTTATTGTGTTATCCTAAAATGGGGATAAAAAATGAGGGATGACTGCTGACCATGTTCAAAACATGGGTCCTGACTTGAAATGTCATCCATTAGTCTTCCAGAACGTTCTCCCAGGATAGTAGGCAATCCGTAGGCCGTGCATGAAAACTATTAGGGGGTTCCTCTATATGTGAAATAAGATGAAGATCCAAAATAAAGCATACTCAATGCATGGTGAGTGGAGTGATGGTTTGTTCGACCGGAGTCCAACACTCTTGAAATTACGCCACCGTGATGGAAACGCATTAGGTGCATACATCGGTCTGATAATGGATCAAATATACTTCCGAACAGGATCTCTCTGGTAAGGACCTAGAATGACCTGTAGTTCTATGTCAGATGGTAAAGATGGTGCACATATTTTAAATTATGTACTACCTGGACCATGGTTAATAGTTTAAAGTTATGTTACATAGATTTTAGGCTACAAGTTTAAGTTCATAGAGAGTAGACCATGATCGGGGTTGAGGGGACAAGAGGTTTAATAACCCCGAGGCCGGGCCCAAGGCAAAATTCCTTGGCATCACTACATATCACATAAAGAGGAGAATCAAGCCAAACGTAGTTCTTGGGGAACAGTGTTGTCAAAGACCAACACTTGTTGGGAGTATCCTCTCGAGAGAGGAAACCGACGCATCCCATGTTTTACATAGGGAATCCTGAACTTGATCAGGGTAGAACCATAGTTTAGTGTCTTGTGTTGAGGACATATGGACATGAGTAGTTTAACGTCATACATTAGGACGTGGAGTAAAATGGAAGATCCCAGGAAGGGATTATGTGGTGCGGTTTCTATAAACCTGGCATGAATGAGGACTTGGAGTCCAGATCACACTACGTATCCCTAGAGGAAACTCTTCGTTTCAAGGGACCAAATGTAAAAATTAGGCTGGGCCCAAATCAAAGTGGCCAGACATTCCTACGTACCCCATGAGGATGGGAATCTAGCTATACGTAGTTCTGAGAGCGTAGTTTAATGTCATGCGGTATGAGGAACGGTACGCGTGGCACGAATGCGCCAATACACATCCTACCAAAACTACTAAGCCCATGTGAGTCATTCTTGTTGTGGGAAACAAGAGGATGTGGTGGGACTTTCCTAGCACAGGAAGGCACAAATTAGGGATGTTGGGACACTAGGTGAATGACGTCCCCCGGATGCTGACCCGCCTATATAAAACACCTAGATATATGGAAGAGTAATTCTGAGTAAGTTTCAATTAATCATGAACATAAGGAAGTGGAAATATGTGAATCATGATGCTCGAGATCTAGACCATAATGATTGTGGCGTGAAGATAGGGGATAACTATTGACCATGTTCGAAAAATAGTATCCATATTGCATTATCCTGAAATGGGTACAAAAAATGAGGGTCGACTATTGACCATGTTTGAAACACATGACCTATCGCAAATGCCTTTTTAGATCTTCAGGGACGTTTTCCCAGGATGGTAGGTAAGATAGTGTGGCATGAGACCAGGAAACAAAGGGGGTCCCTTTAGACATGGAAGAGGATGAGGATCCTAATGATGGGCTCACGAAGCTTGGATATTGAACTAAGAGAATGTCCCTGTGAAAATTCCATACTTCAGGCTCTTTGTTGAAATGCATCTGAATACTACTATATGATGTATCAGATAGAGAGGGTCAAGTCCCTTCCCAAGGACAAGGATCCTTGGGTAACACACTTTCAATTTACGGTCCTAGGGTGAACCATTAGGGGGGATTGATTTAATGGACTGTGCGCAGGGTGGTGAAATAGCTAAATGTGATGTGCAGTTCTCATAGGTAGATCTTAGTTTTGGGTCATATAACTCAGACCAATCAGTGAAAGGATATGGGAAGCACATGATGCGACTATTGAAATACCTGATGTGAAAGAAAACCTAAGAGGTACTTGCTACACCACATGTTCCCAAATGAGTTTGGGCCAAGGGGACGAAAATGAAGTGATGGGATTTGTAGATTCAGGGGGCTGGACCCAAAGACAATGTGTCTGGGCAGTCTTACTAATCTTGAAAGGATGAAAATCAAGCAATACGTTGTTCTAGGAAATGTCATGCAGTTTAACGTTTTGCAGAAAGGATGTCGAGTGATCTTAGTTTATGGTTATAGAATGCGGATCAGAGATTGTTGGGAATGTGGGAGACACATGGTGTGGTAATTATGAAACCTGTTGTGAATGAGTACATGGAGTCCAGATCACTATGTTTTCCTTGGGGGATGTTTTAGGTCAAGGGACCGAAAACGAAAGTTAGGATGGGCCCGAGGCAAAGTGCACGGGCGTTTCTACATATCCCATAATGATGGGAATCAAGCTGCACATAGTTCATGGGGTGGCATGGTAATGTACTAGTTCCAGGTATGATGAGGTCATGCAGGTCTGTCCCTTACACCAAAATAAGTGGTATTTGATTGATCTTGTTTGTCCTTTAGAACGAATGAGTTTTTTTAAGCGATGGACTTAGGATATAAATCTCGGCATTGCCACAAGAATCAAGCCATATACAGGCATTGAAAAATGGTATGTTATATAACTAATACCAGACATGATGCCCCCTCTAGTGAGGATATCATGGTGTAGTGCCATTTTTCGTCATGCGGCCAATATGATAATTTCACAGTTTAGGGTCATGTGATGGGACCAACCATGCATTTTAAAGTTGTACAGTATAGACGCAACATTTTAAAGACATGTGGGAATATGAACCATAGTTTAATGTCATATGGGTTGGAAATATGTCAGAGAGATGAGGTTCTAGAGGTAATAAACACATCATGATAAAGCATACCCGACGTGAATGAGGAGGACATCCGCATCATACCGAAAATGATTTTGAAGAGGAATCCTCATCCCAAAGGGTCCTGAAAAGGTCAAAGGGTATGGGATAAGAGAGGTTGTCCACCAGTTGAAATAGACCTGAGGATGAGATGTCTAGGTGTTCCTACATATTTCATGAGGATGGGAATCAAGCCACACATAGTTCATGAAGGTGCCTTTTAATGTCATGCAGGACAACATATAGTTTATTGTCATGTGGGATAGGAAGTAGGGGGATTACTCCTAGAAAGGGGCGTATGTGGAGTGGCTATTGAAAACTCGATCCCCACACCAACATGAGTCAAACTCAGTGTGGGAAACAAGGGTGGAAGAGGTTTTTTGCAATACCTATAATGCACGCCAAAGGGGAGTCAGTGAAAAGCCTCAAATGATGCCTTTATTGCGGCTTTAGCCCTCCTAACGTACAAATTTGGACTGAGGGAGAGTGCCAAAAGTGTCAAAATTCCATTTGGACATGATGTGGTGGAAAATAATGATAATCATGTGACCAACATTCAAGGATTAAAGGGGTTGGCATGATGGTGGAGGATAACTATTGACCACATTCGAAACACATCATTTATATCGCATTATCATGAAATGGGGAAAAAAATGAGCGTCGACTGCTGACCATATTCGTAATGCAATAAATGAATTGTTTTTTGTCTAAAACCCTCAACGACGTTGGACCATAATGGTAAGAGATCCCTTAGGCGTAGAATCCATTCCATTTGGGGGTCCCTTTGGTCATGAAAGGTAATGGAATTTTAAATGAAGGGGAACACGAAGCTTAAAAATGGGCAAAATCATGTCCACATAGAATTTGACACACCGAGAACAAAACCAGAGTACTCTTGGGAGCATTGGTGAACCACCATAGAGGGTAAAGGGGATCGACTTGAGAGAATCTGATTTGAAAAGATGAGTGTGGAACAAATATACGGGGAACTTTCTGGAGAAAGATTTACATGGCATGGTTTTTAAAAACCCAACGTGAATGAGGACATAATCACATACCACACCTTATATCCCTCTCATGGATGAATGCAGGACAAGGGGCCCAGATAAAAGAGAGATCTCTACAAGATGGGGCTGAGCCAATAGAAAAAATTCTCAGGCATTCTTACGTATCCCATGAGGGTGGGAATCAAGCCACACGCAGTTCTGGGGGATGTCTTGTAGTTTAACATAATGCGGTAAAGATGAATGTAGGGGAAATGTATCTAAACAAGGGATGTGTATGGCATGATGAGTAACCTGATGTGAATGAGGACATAATCATGCACCACACCATACGATCTTAAGTGAGACCATGGGCCAGGGGGCCGGAAATGCTAAGGGGCCTGAGGCTAGGCCATGGATAGAATTTCATGTCCAACTTACATTTTAACGTCTTGTAGTGAGGATGGAGGTAGGGGTAAAGAAACTTATCCATGGATATGTACAGCATGACGAGCAACCCAATGTGAATGGGGACATAATCCCACACCACACCGTACAACCCTAAGTGAGAATTTGGGTGATGGGCCCAAAAAGGACAAGGGGCCTGAGGCTGGACCTCGGACGGAAAGTCTCGACCAGTTTACAGTTTAACATCTTGCTGTGAGGATGAAGGTGATCTTAGTTTAGGTTCAAAAATATCAGACTGTATGTACCTGGTTTAATGTCATATGCGTAGGACAGATATGGTGAATCATCATGCCTATGGATGACCACAAAATGGGGATGATGATAGAGGACCATTGTAGACCAGGTTCGCAACACAGTATCCACCCTTGTGTGACCAGAAGTGGGCCGAAAAATTGAGTGTCGACCGTTGACCATATTCGCAACACGGTACTGGTATCAAATTTTCAATTTCAATCCTCAATGATGTTAGCTCGTAATAGTCAGAGAGCCCTTGGGCCGAGCATCAATGCCATTATGGGGATCTTTTGGTTATAGAAGGTGATGAAAGCCCAAATGATGGGACTCGTGAAGCACATATGGGCCTATACTCACGGGGTGGGCCAAAAATGAAGGGATGGATGCCTCAAGGGGATATGTGTGGCATGGTGAAATAACCCGATGTAATTGAGGATGTGAGTCTAGAGTGTACCACACAATCCTAAATGAGAACTTAGGCCAGGGGGGCCAAAGGGGTCGAACGACCTGAGGATGGGAACCACAGCCAACTATAGCCATACGGCCTCTCATGCAGGCATTTCCTCATCATAGATCCTAAGCGCACATGAGCACTACTCGGTGTGGGAAACAAGGAGTAGGATTAATCTCTTCCCATATTTTAAGGGTCATACATCTGGAATCACTCGAGGGAGACCACTTCTTGAAGATATAGCGGGGAAGAATGAGCCACAAAACTCAATATTTGGGACCTATGGGAGTAGATATAATGACATCAGATAGTTGTTGACCATGTTCAAAACACAGAGCCCCTATCTTGTGACCTGGAATGGGAACAACAAATGTGGATCGCACGCTGACTATATTCACAACATGGGGTTTGTGTCAAATTTTTGTACGAAATCCATGAGGTCATTGGCCCTTAATAGTAGGAGGGCCCTTGGGCCAAGCATCTATTCCATTTAGGTGCCCTTTTGGACATGAATGATGATGGATCCCCAAACAAGGAGCGTGACTGAAACATAAGTGTCCCTGTACATTTCAACATCAGGCATGATGGTGAAAGAGGCAGAAGTCTCAGGGGAGTGTAACACATGGTGGGGATATGATGAACTCGATGTGAATTGAGGAAAAATCATGCACCACACTATATGCCTTGACACAAGGGGAGATTATAGAGTTTGGGGAAAGACTGACAGAAAAAATATTTGGGCGTTCCTACATATCCCATGAGGATGGGAATCAAGTCATACATATTTCTTTAAGGACATGTAGTTGAATGTCTTGTAGTGAGGACGTGGTGGATAAAAGAATGGGGATGGGGAACATGGTCCGACTTTCATAATCCTGACATGACTGGGGCTAAATAATCCTACACTATACTATGAAAGGACCCTCTGAGAGAACATTACCATGGGGTAGTTGAAGAAAAGAGTTTGGGGTCTGGACTCATGACCGAGCTTAAGATAATTCCTATGTATCTCATGAAGATGAAAATCAATCCATACGTAGTTCTAGAAGAGCCATACAGTTTAACACCGTGCAGGATGATGAACAATTTAACATCATGTGGGTTAATGAGCAGTTTAACATCGTGTGGGACGAAGCAGTTTAGGGTCATGTAGAACCTAGTAGTTTAGGGTCATGCAGGACCAGGCAGTTTATGGTCATACAGAACCAGTCGGCTCATGAAAAGTATTGCCTTAGAAATATGGCATTGGTGGGAGGAGTTATATGCTCACCATCCATGGTCACCAGTGAGTATGCACCATTAGGGTAAACCCTGTGAATTATGTAAGGTCTTTCCCATTTGGGATCCAGTTTCAGTGGCTTCTATCTAGGAATCATTGGAATCCTCAAAGATAGGACTAAATCACCTTGCAGGAAAGATTGGAGGTGAACCCTCTTGTTGAAGCCTTAGATATCTTATTCTGATGCCTTTTTATTTTTTTGCAAGGAACAAAGGCTGTTTTCATTAAGTGCTTCCAACTCATCCAGAATAATTCCAACTACTTTATCTAGAGCCTTATGATCATAGAACGCTATGAGTAATGAAGGAAACTAAATCTCTATAGGCAGGATGGACTCAGTTTCATATACCAGGGAATATGGAGTCACCTAGGTGGAATTACGATTCATTGTACGATAAGCCCATAGGGTGTTGGGGAGGTTTTCTGGACATCTCTTCTTTTTCTGACAAAACATTTACTGCAAAATGTTAGAAAGGGTCTTGTTAAATGCCTTGATCTTCCCATTTTTTTACGCATGGTAGCGAGATGGATGGTTAGAATGGATGTTGTACATGGCGTACAATTTCATCAACTCAGCTGCCCCGAAGTTTGTGCCATTATCCGTGAGGATGGCATAAGGGAATCCAAACTAGTAGATGATATTGGAGCTCACAAAGTCAATGATGGAATGGGCCTTAACCTCTTTGAGTGGAACTGCCTCCGCCCACTTGGAGAAGAAATATGTAGCTGTCAGGATATACCAACACTAGTGAGATGTCACCGGTGGTTTTGATCCCATGAAATCGAGTCCCCAGACTGCGGAGGGCCAAGATTACTTGGTAGTGTGGAGATCATCTGGAGGCTGATGCACGAATTTAGCCTGAACGTGACATGCATGATACCTTTTGTCAAACTCAATGCATTCATGGATCATGGAGTTCCAAAAGTACCCCAATCTTCTGATCTGATGGGACAGCTTCAGCCTAGTTTGGAGGGCACCACAGGATCCAACATGAACCTCTTATAGGACCTGATAAGTCTCGAATCCTTGCATGAAAAATAGTAAAATAACATCAAACCCATGCTTGTAGAGCATCTGATCATGATTGGGACCATCCGAGAGGGTAAACTAAAATGCACAGTGTCATATTCACTAACGCTCAGCCCGATCATCTAGGAGGTATCCATTTTTGGAGATACTTGACAAAGGGGGATCTCCAGTCCAGATTCACTTCACCCACTACATATGGGGGTCCTGATGTGGAGGCTCTGGTAGTAAGATGGCTCACTAGAAGTACATGTTCATCATCTGGGGTGATGGGAGCAATTACTCTTTGATGTTACACGTGGATAATATGATCATCCTGCTTGGGTTCTTCAAGTGATGAAGCCAGGATGGAGAGGGCGTTTGCTTGACCATTTTTTTTATCGAGTGACATGAGTAACTTCTGGCCGAGATGGTAATTGTTCCATTAGATAGAGAGTGTGCTGCAAAAATTGTATGAGCTTAGGATTCTTAATGACATAGTACACCATTGATCTTCTTGATGACTAGCTTGGAATCCCATTTTATATGAAAATGGGCACATCAATCTCAAGATCCAGCTTGAGGCCAGTGATGAGAGCCTGATACTCCGTCTCATTGTTCGTGAAGCCTTCTGAAAAGAGGAATGAGTATTGAAGAACGGATTATTTCAGGGTAATAAAGATGATACACAAGCCTACCCTATTGAGCCTGGGATCATTGAGGCTCCTACTGGGGGGGCTTCGGGAAGCACCATCGAAGTGCATCTACTAGCATGACATGGATTGATCTACCGAGAGGATTTCCTCATTGGGGAAATTGAGATCCAAGGACTGGTTAGCAGAAGCCGGATGGGCAGTAAGGAAGTCCGGCAATGCTTTCCCCTCAATAGATTTTTTAGGGACAAACCTGACATCGAACTACTAGAGAATCACTTCCCACTGAGCTAGACATCCTTTCAACATGGGGTGGTTCGGGATCTACATCAGTGGGTCTACTCAGGACACCAGTTGTACCATGTGGTGCTGCAAGTAATGTCGCAATTTCTGTAATGTGAATACCAATGCAGGGCAACACTTTTCGATGGGGGAGTATCTGGTCTCTATATCAAGGAGCATACGACTAATGTAGTATAGGTTGTTCTCTTTCCACTCATTGTTCTTCAGGGTGAGAAGGGCACCGAGAGATAATTCCAGATCAGTCTCATAAAAGAACAATGGTTTTCCGGAGATGGGTGGCATTAAGACTGATGGGAGGAGCAGATACTTCATGATTCCCTCAAATGTGGTCTGGCACTCTTCATCCCATCTGTAAGTAGTTCCTTTCTTCATGAGCCAAGAAAAGGGCTTACACTTGCTGGCCAGATTGCCATTGGATTATCATATGTATGTTAAGTGTCCTTGAAAACCTTGAAGATCCTGAATATTTCTTGGGGAAGGCATCTAGTAGTTGGAATTGATCTTCTATGGGTCAATCTTGATGCCCCTATATCTAACAATGAATCCAAGAAATTTTCCAGAGGGTACCCCAAAGGAAAATTTTAATGGGTTTATCGTCAAGTAGCGAGAACGGAGGAAGACGAACATTTTCTCAAGGTCTTTGAGATGGTCCTGGATTCGATGAGATTTTACAACTAGATCATATACACAACATTCCACCAATGTTCTGAGGATCGACTTGAATATGCAATGCATAGCCCACAGATAGGTGGCCCTTGCATTCTTTAAACCGAAGGGCATAACTTGGTAACAGAAAGTACCCTATGGCATCCCGAAAGCTGTGAACTCCTCGTCCTCAGGGGCCATTCGAATATGGTTGTACCAGGAGTAACCATCCATGAGGGAGTTGGATCGGAATCCAACTATAGCATCAATCAACAATTCCGTCACAGGAAGGGGAAAATAATCATTTGGACAGTGACAGTTAAGATCCCAGAAGTCAATGCAGACTCTAATATACCCATTCTTTTTCCTAAATAGTAAATTGTTGGCTAGACATTTGGGGTACTATACCTCATTAACGAAATTGGTTCTGATGTGATTATCATCTTCCACCTCTACCATGGCGTCGTGAGAAGAGTGCATCTTCCTGGGAGGTTTTTTGAACCCGCGATAATTTGTCGGGAGACTGAGGTGGTGTACGGATACCTGAGGTTCTAGTCCTGTCATCTCATCGTAGCTCCTAGAGAATATATCACGATGATTTTTTTTGGAAGTCTACATACCATTGCTTCTCCTCCAGGGACATAGCGGCACTGATCAATGTGGGTCTCGGGTAAACCTTACTACCAAGGTTCACCAGTACAAGTTCATCAACTGTGGTAGAGACACCCTCTTCAAAGGATGGGGGAGCACCCTCTAAATCCTCTTCTTCACTTATAGAGGAGGGATCCCCAGTGGTAGGATATTTCTATAAGTCGACAGACCCTGAGGAGAGGACGGTACTAGCCTGAGCAGCATTGGTCACTACATCAAGAGATTCATGTGCTTCTGAAACCATATCGATGAAGGAAATCGATCTGATCTCGTCTGGTATTCAGCCCAAGGGGACACACTTGATGATATCAATGAAATAGTGGCACATTGGCCTGATCCAGTTAATTCCATCCTGGAAGAACAAGAATGTATGACGTATTACCTTTTCCATGGTGCGGACATCCCGATACCTTGTGGGAGTAGGGTGCTCAGAAAACACCGAGGATTTATTTGTATAAGAATACAAAGTGATCTATCGAAGTCACTTGGACATGATAATATGCTTCCCCATTATAGCAGAGACAACAAAACATTGACCCATATCAGGGGTTCTAGCCTCCAATCAATGGATTGGGAAGATGTAGATGTTGTCCAGACCATCCCAAGGGTCGGTTTCAACCGCGACATGCTCGACCACATTAGTTTGAATCTACTTTTCCTTGCTCTTATAATAGTTGGAATACAGGTAGTGGGCTTCAAATGAGTTAAAATGAGATGGGTCACCTTAGAGCACGCCCACTCGACCATTGAAGGCGTACTTGAGAAACTGGTGATACGATGAGAGGACCCCCACATGAATGTGGAACCATGGTCTGTCCATCAATGAATTGTACGTTTTCACAACCCCCTCCCACAAAAGATGCCCCTCCCGAGTTGGAAATGGTGAAAGGGAGATAATGACCCCCAAGTCCTGCCTCCAGTAGGCCCCGGAGTGGCGACTAACACCAAGGGTATGGGTTTTCACAAATATGGGAGGCATTACCCTTTTTATTATTTAAGATCGGGAAATAAGATGAGTCAAACACCAAAATAAAAAGGAACATCTAAATGAAAATAATCCCCAACCAATACCACATGCAGGTTTTAACAATTCTGAAACAAAGTACAAGTACAAGAAAGCTCAAAAGTACAATACCAAAAGAAATAAGAGTACAAAAAACTGCAACAACTCCAACTGTCCCGACTAGTAGGGTCCCACACAGCCCTGGTAGTCCTCCTGGAAACCTGAAAGTAAATGTAGGGTGAGCATAAAATTATACTCAGTAGGGAAACCTAAATCTCTCACACACATGTGGGGAGAAATCCTAATTTTCTGTGAGAATAACATAAGAAACCAAAACCTAGCAAGGAATTCATTTCACCACACCTCACCAGCCATGCTCCCCAAAAACACCAACAAACAGGTAGTAGTATATAAGAACAAGAATATTGGGTACCCCGCACCATCCCCCCCCCACTAGCTAGCTGCTCTTCCTAACGGCAAACGTCCTGATGCTACCACACTCTTCCTGCCTGCACACACCTGGGCCTCACAAAGCACATATCCCGCCTGCACACACGTGGGCCTCACAACCACATATCCCGCCCACACACACCTGGGACTCACAAACCACAATCACATCCCCACCCAAACACACCTGGGCCTCATCCCGAAGGTTCTTGGGAACAGTAAACCTGCCCAAAGTGTCTTGGGCTAAAATCACACCAATCAAAACCTACCCGAAGAGTCTTGGGGGTAAGGTCGCCTCAAGCCATCACAGCCTATGGAAGAAGGAGCAGAAAGGAGCTAGTAAATAAGGGGAAAACACCCTATCCCATGAAATGGGAGTGCTCGGCACTAAGTGCTCAACATGGGTGGGGTGCGAAAAAACAAAAAGATACAGATACATATATGTATACCAAACACACAGCCCAACTTATGACTTCTACACAGAGAAACATAGCAGGTGCCTCGGCACTTCTACTACGAAGCATGCATACAAAAAACAATCCCAAACCCATTTAGGTTTTCATGTTTCAATAGTATTAGTTTATTATTTCCTTAAATACTGGGAAATTATTAATCCAGATCAAGCGTTTCGTTGAACAACACCCTGCCAACCACAAATCAAGTTAGATAGAACACAGGCAACACAAAACCAAAATTTTTATCATCAATCAATCCCCATTGATTGTTCTTGAATTTAATTCATTATTGTTCCCCACAGTTCATTTATCAACTTTCCACTTTCTTTTAACAAATCACAACCCATTTCTGTAGCCCTGCTGCCACTACAACCACATCTCCACAACCGTATCACAAAACCGGGCTTGTGCCACATCATTACCCCTTTATTATCATTTATCGCAGCCCTACTACCCATCCTATTTGTAATGACCCAGGATTCACCCCCCCCCCCTTCTCACACACCACATAACCAAGACAACACCCCCATGTTCATTATTCCATTTTGTTCAGCCGGGGTGATCACACAATTGTTCCAGATATTTATTTAATCGGCCAACATTACGTGATTAAACAATTTCCATATTCCACAAAGTTTCCATCCACAAAAACAGTCTAGAAAGATAGGGTAACATTTAATTGCTCAAGAAAAGGTCCCCAACGGCCGTGATTTTCGGTAGGCATAAGCCTATTCAATTCACAACATAACAATAGGATAAACAAAGATAAATATAACAGCTTTACCATCCCCATTCTTAATGACATGTATTATCTTAGTTAAACTAGTTCAGATATGTCTCGTGAAATCAAGAGGACACCCATCCCGCATGATTCACAAATTAGAGAGACAAAGGTAAAATCCCTATATCAACAGGTTCTGATCACAACGCTCCCCCAGATCAACTTTAGAAGACGTCAGTCGGCGTCCGTCGCTTCTGTCAAAACCCAGCAAAAACCACCTCAAGTTGAAGATGGGAAGGAAATTCCAAAGGGAAAACAACATATCCAAGCTCAGAAGTTCCGCCTTATCGTTACAATATCATGGCCGCTTACGAATTGTAAATCAGAGCTCAGATGAAGAAGTTATGGAAGAAAAGAGCTTATGAGTCTCTCGGGAGGGCTCTCATCGAAGGAAAGGGGAGGAGAGGAATGATCTAAAAAGGAGGAGAGGACCCCTCCTTTTATAGGCGAGAAAAACTATAGTACACGGTGTGTAATTCCTAGTACACGACGTGTACTAGAACATTTCACACGGTCGCCACGCGGATTTCATCACAGCATTCAACGTGGCACACTGCCATTGACTGGTCAACACACGGTTTTAGGGTAACGTGTACGCTGGGAGAAACTAAACGGAATTTAGGATAGGCTACACAATGTGTACTTATTTATTTCACGTGGCAAGGACACAACCTCAACACGGCACATGGCCATTGACTGGTCAACACACGGTTTGAGGGTAACACGTACGCGGGGAGAAACTACATGGCGTGTAGGATGGGCTACATGGTGTGTACTTTTTTATTTCACACGGCAAGGACACGACCTTAACATGGAACACGACCGTTGACCGGTCAACACACGGTTTGAGGGTAACACATATGTGGGGAGAAACTACACGACGTGTAGGATGGGATACATGGCGTATACTTATTTATTTCACGCAGCAAGGACACAGCTTCAACACGGGGTATACTCAGCAAGGTGGTACACGACGTGTACTCACACTACACGACATGTAGTTAAAAAATTATGAAAAGTGTGGGAAAAGTCCATTCTACCCTCTAGAACACTTCATGACCTTTTTGCAACAATGGAATTCACCGGAGAGGTCCGGGCCATTACATCAGATACCTCTTAAAACATTCTCATCCCCGATAATTCCAAAAACCAACCAATAGGAACCCAAGAAGATTCCTCTTAGGGCTCTCGTTATAACGAGAACCCAACCAAAAATCCTAATCATATGTGTTAGAAATCCTTCTCCTATGTCGAGATATTATCCGCTTTAGGTGGCACTGACTCACCTACATGGGATTAATAGCATCTTCATTAATGCGTCTCGATTAAGAATTGGGTCTTCCCACTTCCATATATTAGGATTTTTTTTCAACTTACACTACCCCCAACACTCTAAAACCAACACACTGCCTGAACACATGGCTTGGGGAAATTCCTTCTCCAATGTTGAGATATTATCCGCTTTAGGCGGCACTAACTCGCCCGCATGTGTTCAATCACATCCACATTAATGCGTCTTGATTAAGGATAGGGTTTTTTCCGTTCCCCACACACCCAGACATGTTAGACACTTTCAAAGAACAAGGAAACAAAATGTCTCACAACCGACAAGCCAAGAATTCCATATATCAAAAGTACAAGGTATAACATCAAAACAAAGCTTAGAAGAACAAAGAAAAACACTAGCCAAAACATCTCTGGGCATTGATCATGCATCTGAGCCACCCACTCCCAAGTGCTCTCCTCAATTCTGCCATGCCTCAACAACACACGAACCAAGGCGATGGTTCGTCCACAGAGCACCTTTTCTTTACGATCCTTGATTCTGATCGGTCATTCCTCGAAGGTCGCGTCATCTCCCATATATAACTCTCCCCAATCGATAACGTGAGAGTCATCGTGTAAGTATCGACGAAGCTGGGATATGTGGAAGACACCATGAACCTTCTCCAATTGAGGTGGCAGGGCCAGGTGATATGCCACCTCGCCGACTTGCCTCAGCACCTCGAAAGGTCTGATGAATCTAGAAGAGAGCTTAGTTCCCTTCCCAATCCTCCGCTGCCCCCGTCGAGAGGAAATATTCAAGAACACAGGATCTACCAACTTTAACTCCAAGGGCCTCCTCCTAAGATCAGCATAAGACTTATGTTGGTCCTGAGCCACTTTCATCCGCTCACGCACAAGATGAACTTTCTCTGTGGTGCTCTGTACTACCTCTGGCCCAAGATCACCTGTCTCACCAACCTATGCCCAGCAAATTGGTGAACGAAATGGTCTCCCATACAAATCCTCAAATGGTGCCATTCCAATAGTAGAGTGGAAGCTGTTGTTGTAGGCAAACTCTACTAAAGGCAAGTGTCGCACCCATGATATTCCGAAATCCAGAACGCATTCTCGCAGCATGTCCTCCAATTTATGGATAGTTCGCTCTATCTGCCCATCGGTCTGAGGGTGGAAAGCAGTGCTAAGGCGTAGCTGGGTGCCAAAAGCATGTTGTAACCCCCTTCAAACTCGTGAGGTAATCTGAGTATCCCGATCTGAGACGATAGTCTTTGGAACTCCATGAAAAAGCACCACCTCGTCTACGTACCTCTGTGCTAAGCTACTCACTGGGACCGACTCTTTAATTGCTATGAAGTGAGCGGATTTCATCAGTCGATCCACCACTACCCAGATAGCATCATAACCACCATGAGCTCTGGGTAGTCCTGTGACGAAGTCTATTGAGATGTCATCCCACTTCCACTCGGGGACATCTAAAGGACTCAACAAACCACTATGAACATGGTGTTCAGCCTTTACTTACTGACACACTAGGAACTTAGCCACAAACTCCGCCACTGCTCGTTTCACCCCGGGCCACCAAAACTGTTTCCTCAGGCCTCAGTACATTTTTGAAACTCTTGGATATGCTACCAAGGATGAGCTATGGAACTCACAGAGAATTCCCTCACGCATCGCCTCTGGAACAAAAAACCTTCCCTGGAAAAGCATCCGATGTCGGCTACCCTCTGACCATCCTTATGGATCATTTCCATGAACGATACGATCCCACACTACTTCCCCCTTGGAGTCTCCCCACTGAGACTCTTACACCTACTGCAACAAGGAGGACTACACCGTCATCTGAAACAAACAACCTCTAACACCCTCTACCCTAGCATCCATGTGCAAGGCTCCCAATTCTCCCATCACTTTCCAAGCATCGGCGGATTCCCGAACCACTTCCTTATGCGAATTCCTGCTCAGGGAATCAGGCACAACGTTGCCCTTACCTTCAGTGTAATAGATCTCGATGTCATAGTCTTGGAGAAACTCAACACATCTCCATTGTTGCAAGTTCAGGTCACACTAGGAGAAGATATAACGTAATCTCTTGTGATATGAGAAGAACAAAAAGTGATCCCCAAGGAGGTAATGTCTCCACAAATTCAGTAAGAACACTACTGCTACAAGCTCTAGGTCATGGGTGTCATAGTTACACTCATGATGGCGCAACTTCCTAGACCCATAACAGATCACACCCTTCTTCTGCATCAGCACGCACCCCAAACCACAGCTAGAAGCATCACAACACACCTCATACGACAACCCTTCCTCTGGAAACCTGAGTACTGGAGCACTGGACAACTTATCCTTCAGGTAGTCGAAAGCTTTATGGAACTGCTCGCTCCACAGGAAGACCTAGTTCTTCCTTGTCAAAGCTGTCAATGGAGCATCAACTCGAGAGAAGTTCGAAACGAACCTCTGATAATAACCTGCCAACCCCAAGAAACTACGAACTTCATCTACACCCTTGGGTGCCTCCCAAGAAACAACTGCCTCCACCTTCGACGGGTCCACTGACACTCTATTCTGAGACACCACGTGCCCAATAAAGTGTACTTATTGCATCAAGAACTTACAATTCTATAATTTCCCATAAAGATGGTGGTGTCAGAGGACTTCCAAGACTACACTGAAATGATTAAAGTGCTCCTCCGCTGATCTTGAGTAGATTAGGATGTCATCGATAAACACAATGACGAACCGGTCCAGAAACTCTTGGAAGACAATGTTCATAATTCCCATGAACACAGCTGGTTCATTCGTAACTCCAAATGGCATCACTACAAACTCGAAGTGCCCCTACCTGCACTGGAAATCTGTCTTTGAGATGTAACTGTCCTTTACCATCAGCTGATGATATCCAGATCATAGATCAATCTTAGAAAACCAACCTGCTCCCCTCAGCTGTTTGAAGAGATCATCTATCCTTGGAAGGGGGTAACAGTTCTTGACATTTACCTGATTCAACCTTCAGTAGTCTATGAATAGCCTGAGACCACCATCTGCCTTCTTCAAGAATAAAACTAGGGCACCCCATTGTGACACGCTGGGTCAAACAAAACCCTTCTCCATCAGATCGTCAATCTGAATCCGTAACTCCAGCAACTCCGAAGGTTCCATCCGATAAGGGTCCATCGAAATCGGATGGACACCAGGCTGTAAGTCTATCCCGAACTCAACGTCACGTCGGGGGGTATAGTCACAACATCTATGGAAAAAACATCAAGGAAATCCCCAAAAAAGAAGGTACCCACTAGATCGATGCATAGAATGACATCGTATGGATGAATTTGTAGCAAAAGAAGGTCCCCACTAGATCGATGCAGTCCCAACGTCACCTCACATCCCCGACAAACACATGATACACTGGTCTGATCTCTAACTGGTGTACTCAGCACCAGGGGTGCGGAAAGTCTCTCTATGTCTAGACCCAAAGCATGGGCTAGACTGGGTGCAACAAAAGAGTGTGAAGCTCCTGAATCGAACAAAGCATAAATGAGAGTGATGAACAAACAAATCGTACCTCTCACCACCTCTGGTCCTGCTGGAGCTACCAACTCTACTGCGTGCAATAGTCCACACCCAGCTCCTCTGCCTCTCTGATGTCGACCACCTCCCCGACCATGCACTAGTCAAGGTCCCTGAGGCGGGCGCTGAACATGCCCACCTCCACCGTACTGAGCTCGGGTCAGGCACCGACTATGAATGTTCCCGAAAACTCCACAAGAGAAACACTTCGGACCTGGGATCATGAGAAAGGGACGAGGACCCGAAGATCTGAATTGGAACTACTAGGGCATGCTCCCTAATGGACTAAATCTGTAAGGTCCTGTCGCAGGAGACCTGCTGCTGACTGCCTTACACTTCGACGAACCCGGATGGATCCCCTCTCGTGGTGCACCTCCCTGCGAGGGCATCCTCTCTACAACCTCTGCCTTCTCCTGTACTGCCAAGTACGTCAGAAGGGTGATGGGGGTGACATCATACTGGAGCGAAGGATGAAGTGCCTCCTCCAGACATCTCTCCGGAGACTCCTCAACCAAAAAGAGATACAGAGCAAAGCATAGTAGATCCTTTAACTTGATCCCCAATTCTCGTACCGACATACTCCCTTACTGAAGGGAGAGTAACTCTTGCCGCTTCTCTGCCTTGATCATGGAAGAATGGAATTCCTCTCGGAACTCCTTCTCAAAGTCAGCCCATGGAAACTCTGCCTCTGACCTCTCCCCGAGGTAGAGTGTCCACCACTGACACGCCGTACCTCTCAACTGACTGACTGCTAGGGGAACCCAGTACTCCCTCGGAGCACGTATCAATGTAAAAGTGATCTCGAGCTCCTCAAGCCACCCCTCCATCTCCATATCCGAAGTACTACCCTCATACATCTTAAGGGTTTATCGCTGGAATGAACAGAGAGTCTTCTTCCACTGATCATTTTACTCATCTCAGTCAATCCTCAACTGATCGAACGCCTGAATCTGTTGGGCCTCGACTGTTTGAGTCACCCAGGGATGACGTCTAGGTGCCATAGATGTATGGTAAACAAAGATCACCTATGCCCAAGTAGCAAGGAAATTTCTCAAGGTTTAATTTTATCACTTTATTAAAATTTCTTTCCCATAACACCAAAATCAAGTAAAACACAGACATGATGATGCATGTACCTTCCCTACAATCAATGTAGTCTCACTTGGTCGTTCGGTAGACTCAATGTTCTTGCATCGGATCACGGGGGGCCCTAAAATCCCGTGTCCTAGCCAGTCTTCCCTGGCCTATGTCACGCACCAAGATCATCCAACACTATTGCCCTACCATCCCATGCAATCCTCACTGTGCCTAACTCCAGACTCCATCCTACCTCTCAACCATCGCCTCTGATACCATTCTGTCATGACCCCCTCCCACCAAATATTCCCCTCCTGAGATGGAAGTGGTGAAAGGGGGATAATGACCCCCGAGTCCTGCCTCCAATAGGCCTCGGAGTGGCGACTAGCACAATGGGTATGAGTTTTAACAAATATGGGAGGCATTACCCTTTTTATTATTTAAGATTGGGAAATAGGATGAGTGAAACACCAAAATAAAAAGGAACATGTAAATGAAAATAACACCAAACCAATCCCACATGCATGTTTTAACAATTCTGAAACAAAGTACAAGTACAAGAAAGCTCGAAAGTGCAATACCTAAAGAAACAAGAGTACATAAAACTACAACAACTACAACTGTCCCAACTAGTTGGGTCCCTCACAGCCCTAGTAGTCCTCCTGGAAACCTAAAAGTAAACGTAGGGTGAACATACAAGTATACTCAGTATGGAAACCTAAAGCTCTCGTGCATAGGTGGGGAGACATCCTAATGTCCCGTGAGAACAATAGAAGAAACCAAATCCTAGCATGTAATTCTATCCACCCAACCCCACCAGCCACGCTCACCAAAAACACAAACAAACATGTAGTTGTATATAAGAACAAGATTGTTGGGTACCCTGCACCATTCCCCCCACTATCTAGATGCTCTTTCTAATAGAGAACGTCCTGACACTACCACACTCTTCCTGCCCGCACACACCTGGGCCTCACAAACCACTTATCCCCCCGCACACACTTGGGCCTCACTACCACATATCCCACCCGCACACACTTGGGCCTCACAAACCACAATCACATCCCCGCCTGAACACACCCGAGTCTCATCCCAAAGGTTCTTGGGAATAGTAAACCTGCGTGAAGAGTCTTGGGCTAAAATCACACCAATCGAAACCTACCTGAAGAGTCTATGGTGTATGGTTTCCTCAAGACATCAAAGCCTATGGAAGAAGGAGCAGAAAGGAGATAGTAAGTAAGGGGAGAACACCCTATCCCATGAAATGGGAGTATTTGGCACTAAGTGCTCAACATGGGTTGGGTGCGACACAACACAAAGATACCGATACATATATGTATACCAAAAACATATCCCAACATATGGCTTCTAAACAGAGAAACTGATAACGTGCCTCGGCTCTGCTACTACGAAGCATGTATACAACAAACAATCCCAACCCCATTTAGGTTTTCATGTTTCAACAGTATTAGTTTATTTGTTCCTTAACTACTGGGAAATTATCAAACCAGATCAAGCGTTTCGTAGAACAAAACCCTACCAACCACAAATCAAGTTAGATAGAACACAAGAAAAACAAAAACAACATTTTTATTATCAATCAATCCCCATTGATTGTACCATCATTTAATTCATTATCGTTCCCCACAGTTGATTTATCATCTTTCCACTTTCTTTTAATAAATCAAAAACCATTTCTGCAGCCCTGCTGCCACTACAACCACATCTTTACAACCGTACCACAAAACCAGGCTCATGCCACATCATTTCCCCTTTAATATCATTTACCGCAGCCCTGCTTCCCATCCTATTCGTAATGACCTAGGATCCACCCCCCTTCTCACACACCATGTAACCAAACCATCACCCACATGTCCATTATTCCATTTTGTTCAGTCGGGGTGATCACACAAGGCTTCCAGATATTTATTTAATCGTCCAACTTTACGTGATTAAACAATTTCCATATTCCACAATGTTTCCATCCCCAAAAATGGTCTAGATAGATAGGGAAACATTTAATTGTGAATGAAAAGGCCCCCAATGACCATGATTTTCAGTAGGCATAATCCTATTCAATTCACAACATAACCATAGGATAAAAAAAGATAAACATAACAGCTTTCCCATCCCCATTCTTTAATCCAGTTATTATCTTCATTAAATTGGTTCAACTATGTCTCGTGAAAGAAAGAGGACACCCATCCCGCATGATTCAAAAATTAGAGAGATGAAGGTAAAATCCCTACCTCAACAGGTTCTGATCACAACGTTCCCCTAGATCAACATTAGAAGACGTCCGTCGGTGTCCGTCGCTTCTGTCAAAACCCGACAAAAACCTTCCTCGGGTGGAAGCTGGGAAGGGAAGGCCAAAGGGAAAACAAAATATCCAAGCTCAGATGTTCCACCTCGTCATTATGTTCTTGTGGCCACAGACAGATCGTAAATCTGAGCTCAGACAAAGATGTTAGGGATGAAAAGTGCTTAGGAGTCTCTCGGGAGGGCTCTGCTCGAAGAAAAGGGGAGGAGAGGAACCCTCCTTTTATAGGCGATAAAAACTAAAGTACACAGCATGTACTTCCTAGTACACATCGTGTACTAGGACATTTCACATGATCTCCATGTGGCTTCCAACATGACATTCAACATGGCACAGGGCCGTTGACTGCTCAACACACGGTTTGAGGGTAACGCTTACGTGGGGAGAAACTACATGGAGTGTAGGATGGGATACAAGGTGTGTAATTATTTATTTCACGTGGGAAGGACACAACCTCAACATGGAACACAACCGTTGACTGGTCAACGCACGGTTTGAGGGTAACACGTACGCAGGGAGAAACTACACGGCGTGTAGGATGGGCTACATGGTGTGTACTTATTTATTTCACGTGGAAAGGACAAGACCTGAACATGGCACACGGCCGTTGACTGGTCAACACACTGTTTGAGGGTAACGCGTATGCGGGGAGAAACTACACGACGTGTAGGATGGGCTACACGGTGTGTACTTATTTATTTCAGGCAGTAAGGACATGACTTCAACATAGGGTATACTCGGAAAGGTGGTACATGGTGTGTACTCACACTACACAACGTGTAATTACGAAATTCTAAAAAGTGTGGGAAAAGTGCATTCTACCCTCCAGAACATTTCATGACCTTATTTTGAACAAAGGAATGGGCTAGAGAGGTCTCGTCCATTACATACGTGGAGTATTGGGAGAAAACCATAGACTCGGTGTTGGAAACATGGCCACCGAACTGGGTCTTCAAATGGATCTTACCGACCAGGGTCTACAATGTCCTGTCGTATTCTTAGATTTTTAGGTCAGAGGGTGTCAATCCATATTTGGATAACTCCAGCTTTAGTAGTGTCCATGTCTAGATAAGGTTAATCACAACACCAGTGTCAACAAGACAACGGTGAACTTATACACCATTAAATTGGATAGTGATGTATAGTGGGAGAATGTTTCCTTTTATGCGAGAGCCTTCATCTTCTATAGAGAATGAGATAATGGACTGGCATTCAACATTCTCAGTCGCTTCAGCATGAAAGTCTTTTACGGCTGCAACATACTTCTCAAACTGGGGGGGGGGGCTTCTTAAAGCCTCAACGAGGGACCCACATAGATCTGATGATAGGAGGACAACCTTAATGATGGAAATCCATGTTGGAATGCTGGAAGGATTCTTATGAACATTGTACTTCTGCGCAATGCATGATCTTCTGCTTGTAGGAGGTCACTCTATGACAGGAGGAATGGTTCCCTCTGTCAGCAGGACCAACGGCTGACTGGTGCGGGGAATGTCCCACTGCTCACTATTCGAATCATGAGGTGTACCTGTGGTACTGGGGATAGCTAACTAGGACTAGTCCAGGGTGGAGTGTGGCTTATCACGGTGAGTCCTTGGGGGCTCTGGTTGGTCCAGTAGCACAAACGACAGTGGAGGTGGGCCTGATAACACTGGATTAGGAGGCGGCGCATGCTGAGCTCTATGATGGGCCTATTGTATGGTCTTAGTGGAGTGCACGGCCTGGGTAGAAGTGACAACTGATGTGCCTCAATGACCCATATGGTCACGGCTTCGCCGACGTTGGTGTTGGCTAGGCAGGTTGGGGAGATCCTCCTAGCTCTCCCCATCATTGGGAGTCATGTAGAAGTTTAAGATCTCCACTGTGTAAACCAAAGTGTACCCTTGACTATCACTGAAATATTCATCCACTACTGGGTAGATTCTGGGATGAATCCCCATCTCCTGGGGCATGATGTCACCAAGAGTATGGGATGACGATGGAATTGGTGGGGTGCGTTGCTTTCCCTTGCACCGTCGATGCTTTCTCTTCTTGGAAGCGGATGGCTAAGACAAAGAAGAAAAAGTAGTTGTTGTGGCATATACAGAATTTTACTGATTCAAGAATTCATAGATGATACCATGGGCATATGCGACTATTTAGTTGTCATACTTATGGTACCCACAGTTAGTGTTGAAATAGTGGGTGCCCTAGACCCAACTATGTAGTACTTTTGATTACCGTATCATGTGTATAGTTAGAAATGCATGATGATAATTTACCATTATAGTGCAGACTATTCTGCATCCACTATAATAATGGTAATTTCCATAGGTTTATTGTCATGTCAAGGGGCTATAGCAGATCCCAGGCTATAATGAGAACCTCGAGATACAATGACATTATTCTTAAATATATGTTCTATAGTCTAGATACATCTTACTGACTAGACACAGTAGATGTCTGACTATCAGGTGTTGGGGGCTCATAAGCATTGAGACTTCTTCTCATGAAGTTGGCACTTGGGGATCTCTAGTAGTGCGATCATGAGGACAGACCCGTCAATAGGAACACCACATGTTTTGGGTGTCATTGGTTTTTCCTATCTATGGACATGTGTACTGGTCTCCTAACATGAGACCATTACCAATGTATATCATTTAATTTTGTACTTTGATGCAAGGCAAAAACCATGGCAGTAATGTCGTGGTGAGGTAGTTTGTGTCGGGTGCGTCATTAGTGGTATGACGTTGGTCGAATGGTCAAGAAAGGATTTGTCGCTTCTAAGTTTAGGAAGTTTTATATCTCAGGCCTGGTTGATCAGGATGGTACCGCTTTCATTAGTATTTGGACAATGCAGTATAAAAGAGAATCCATCCAGATAGATCAACAAATAATAAACCAAGATAAGGACGATGACACAAGAGTGCATCCTGCTTTATGAGATATCTAATGACAAAGATACTATAGTACACAGTCAGTGTTCGTAGGATGGTAGTTGTTTCTATGACTATCCTTATCTCTTTAGGGGCCATGATGAGTTACTAGACTCCGCGCTTGGTCTGTGGATTTTATTCACTGCTATCAAGATAAGGGCCTAGATAGTGACACACAACAGCATATTCAAGAATCCGCACCTATTCAGTTGAATAGGTATATGGACATAGTGGGCCCAACCACGGGGTTTGAGCGTTGTCCAAGTTGACGATAACCAAAAAGAATTAAATAAATTCATTAATATTCAAGTAACGAATATTTGGGATTGAATTTATTTAATATATTTACGAGATCAGCAAATACAAGAAAATATTAATCAAACAAATATTATTTTAATATTCAAGGATCTTTTAATATTAAGCAGGACAACGAGTCGAGTTAAATGGCTCGGGTTTTATCTCATAATATTATATATATATATTGCAAGTATGTGATAAAATAAATAAATAATATTGATGCAGTTATAAGTTGTCATAGTTATTTCTTTAGTGGACATGGAATTAACCGGTGTCGGGGTACCCAACCGGGTAATTTCCACAATCCACTATAAATAGAGGAGAGGGGATCAAGTGCAAGTACTATTCATGCCATTATTGGCCAGATCTCCTATCTCCTCCCGATCTATAGAGAGAGAATCTCTCGATTAGAGCTCGGATCGAGTTTCTCCTCACACATCGCAAGATCGACGATGCGGTGATCATCAGGCCATCGAAGATATCATTGAATTGCCGCGCTAGCACCAGGAGTTTGATGATCGGTGTTCCCGCGGGTTTTTGAGGAGCGTGTGGATGATCTAGAGGGATCCTACTATAGATCTTTCAGGAAACGATCGCCGTCGACAAGTAGCGGTTGACAATGGCTTCGAATATGCAACAAGTATGTTTTCATTTTTCAAATTTTCTGCTCTTAATAATTTACGAGAGATCCTCGGACCTCTCCGGGGCTTGGATTGTCGGCGACGACAAGTTCTATCATTTTGCTGATGAAAAATTTAAAATCTCTGGCCCACCGGCTTTCGTTGTGGGCCCTGGAAACCTCACAGTGGTATCTGAGCACTCACATGAATTTTCTGAGCCAAATAAAATTAATTTGCATAAAGTTAAGTTGATGGTACAGAATCGGTCACTACTGTTCAAACCGCGCGCCGATCAGATTTCAAACGGCCATGATATGGCCCTTTGAAATTTCAGAACGGATCACATTTTCGGTATGAAAACGAGTATTAAAAATTCAAATATTATTATAGTAATAATAATATAATTATAATAACATGATTATAATAATAATAAAATTGTTATATTAATATAATAATTTATTATTACTATATATATAATGGTTAATTATAGCCTTTATAATTGTTAATATATAAAAAAAAGAGGTGGTAAGAGATGACTTGACCCAACGGGTCAAGTATTTATTTTAAATTTTTTTAGGGGACTCTTGTTTCCTTCTCCACGTGGAATGAAACAACAAAAAAAGGGGGGAAAAGGGTAGGTTTGTGAACAACAGTGAAAAAAAAGAAAAAAAAGGAAATGGGGGGGGGGGGTCTGCTCCGCATGGAAACAAAAAACCAACAAAAAAAGGTAGCAAGGGGTCCGAGCGGAACCCTTCCTCTCCCGCGCGGCGCATGCTGCACCGCACTGACCTCTTCCCGCTCGGGATGCTGAAGGCCAGAGCCGACTCCTCCACCCAGCGTCACGCCCCCCACCCCTGCCCAGCTTTGGCCGACCCGGTCACCACCTATCTTGTGCCCTGTACCCCTCTCCTCATCATGTTGCAACACGGGCCCCCGCCAGCCTCTCTCTTTGCTGCACCTCCTCGGCCGGCACGCGACGCCGCGACCCATGCCGGCCCTCCCTGCAGGGCTACATGGGGCTCCTCGCAGACGGTGCACCTCCGCACTCAAGCGCGTCCCACTGCACCACCAGGGAGCTGACCGGCTGCAGCCCCCAATGAAGGCGTTGCCTGCTCCCGCAGCGCACCGCCCAGCTGTCCAGCCCAGACACGAACAGCCTCTGTGAAACCCCAGCCCGACCCTTCTCTCCTCCATGTGCCACCCTGCTCCTGCCCTCACACCACCTGCAGGTCGTCGCTCGCCCAGGCCGCTCTTCGGTTCCGTCCGAACACCCTCCTGCACCCTCCTCAAGCAGCCTGCGCGAATACGGGGCCGAGCTGCCGCCCTCCCCTCCGCGCCAGCTCCAGGCCGAACCAGAGGGGCTTCCAGTCCCGGTCGTTAGCTGCTTCCAAGCCTCCGCAAGCAGACCGCGATCTTCTCCCGACCACGTGATGTAAGTCGGACCACCCTGTGCAGCCGATTCCCTTGCGTGCAACCCCCACTTTCTACTGAGTGAGGCGCCGCCTCCAGCAGTAGTAGACCACGCAGCGGCTCCTCCCCGGGAGCACCCTGGCCAAGCTTACCCAACAACTTCTCGGTCCTCCTAGCGGGAAGGTACCCCCAGACATGGGTTTAATTAAATAAATTAATATAAAAAATTAATTTAATTAATTTAATTAATTAATATATTAATTGTGGTTAAATTAATTTTTAATACCCGATGATTAAAATTAATTTAATTTTTGAAATTAATTAATTAATCAATTAATTTAATTTTAATTATTAAAATTAAATTAATTGGATGACTGATAATTAATTAAATTATTTGAATTTATTAATTCATTTAAATTAACTAAATTAAATAACCCTCGTACTTATATATGCATTTTAAATTTTATTGTGTGGTAGTTTAAATTACCCATTGTCTGGTCTTGAGCATCGAACTTTGTATTTCTTCATTTAATTACTTATTCAATTTAATTATTTTAAACTCCATTCGATGTGTGTAATTAATTAAAAATGGTATGTGCGTCGTCTATTTTTTCGGTTAAAATGTATAAGGGCATGCACGCCCAATTTATGTGATGTACATTTATACCCGAGTTCCCCTCACCTGCTCGCGAGTACCGTTGTACTTCAGATAAAGACGTCGAGCGATGTAGACCCCGCCAAGATGAGGCAGTGTGCGACAGTGCAAGACGATGTGTGGATTCCACCAAGGTGACGCAGTACTCCAAGATGCGACGTGGACCCCGCCAAGACAAGGTAATGTTCCGGAAGTGAAGAAAACATACAACACAAGGGGCAAGATGCATTTTGAGTCAAGATTCGACTCAAGTATGATGCCCTTAGTTCGTTTAAATGCTCAAGACCAGTCTGGTAGTAGTTTTACCTTTATTTATTTATTTATTATTTTATGAATTTTAGAACAGCGAAAAAAATACATAAAATAATAGATAATAAAATGCATAAAGAAGCGACGTATGTTTTTCTATTAAAGTTCAGTTGTGAGCGCGACAACATAGATGAACAAGATAAATAGAAATGGATTACATTCTTCGAGAGAAAAAAATAAAACCCTAAAAGAAAATATTAAGTCGCCAATAGCCTTCCATCATTCATGCTTGAACAAAACCGGGTGTTCTAGGTGCCAGATCATGAGTCAGCTGAGGGTGCCTCTTACTACCGGGGAGTTCTTATTTTTGTGGTGGGTCGACTTAACTAAAATTGCAGAATAGTTATAGCCTTATCTAGTTTGTTTTAATTTTATATGCAAGCGTTGAGTAAATCATTAAATTATTTTCAAAGCTGGGACTTCACTCAAGAGATCAAGGAACCGCGAGCTAAAGTGGTTGGCTAGTCAAAAATCCTACCTTGGACCCTCCGAGTAGTGGAGTAGCCCTAGCTTGTAGACTATGAGGGAGGTTCAAGGATCCTTGCCACTATAATACTCGAGAGTATTCCAATTCTAGTACAGAGGGTTCCTATAATTCGAAAAATTAGTGGGAGAAATTTAATGATTAAATAATCAGTAATGTCAGATTAGGTAATCACATAAAAGTACAATATGCTAGAGAATATTTGTAGATAATGGCATGCAATACCATAATAAAACTGTGATAAATATTAGACAAAGTTAATGTCTAAACTAAGCACGAATTTCCAAGGGTAGTATAGGTGCTTGCGCACATTACTACAATAATGGAAATTCAAACTGCTTCTGTCCCAACTTGTTAAGATGCCCCAGGAAGCGAGGGTGTAAAACTACTTACAGGAGACTCATGAATCAAGAATATTATGGTTCTGTCATAATTCTATCCTCAACGTCTGATGTTAGATGTGGTCTCTACATCAAGATTAGTATTATGATCACATGTAGTCTCATCTCCATGATCCTTTCAAGGAGAAAGTGAAGCAAGATTTGAATGTGATGGTCACACTTAGTATGTGTAAAGTGAAAGACAGTTCACAATATTTCATGACATCCCATTTATTATACCATTTACACCCAATTACTCTAGTTTCGTTTAAGCATACAAATGAACGGTATAGGGTAAGCGCTTCATTACCTTTAAGGTAACATTCTCCAAGTTATAAGAATATTGGAGATAATGCCATCTTTTATTCGTATGGAAAATACATTGAATGACAAGGAGAAATGGCCTATGGAAAGTTATGCCAAAGGAACCTTCATCATGTCCTTCAAAGAAAATTGGTTGGTTAGTTAATAGAAGGTTATTTTAATCACCTACTGAAATGAATTCATGGAATTTTAAAAACTGAAATAGAAGAAGCAAGTTCCCGCTTCTCGTTCAATTTATATTCATCAAATATATTAATGTTTCTAACATACTTCTTGGGTATTAAAATAAAATATTATTTTCACATATATGTATTGAAATACAATAACCAAGTAGTGAAAAATTACAAGAAGTAAAGTGTCTTCTTCAAGCAGGTGAAAAAGGGTGATTCCTATGTCAGCAGGGAGAAACACATAACTTCTAATTGCCAATTAATAGATTCAAATTGAACAATTTGTGGAGTATAACCAAAAACATTTATCTCATGTGCCCTTTTGGAGATGATGAGACATTATTCCATGTTTTGGATTAAATGTTTGTTGTGGAAACATACTCAACAAATAGTTCACTGCTATTTGAATCAACGACAACACATGATGAATATAAAATGTAAGACCAACCCAGTTGTGGAAATGTGATTCTTTGTCAAGTAAAAATAAAAATGGACATCAACTATATACCCATTATGGTATTTAGGCTCGTCATAGCTAAACACCAATGGTATAATTGACATCTTTAGTTTAGACAAAGAAACCTTTAGAAATAAGAGTATGCCACAAAGCTTTGGAGGCCGGTTCAACACGAGAGTGTGAGCTGTTCCAAATAAAGCTAGAGGTAAAGATACTTCATAAGATTCCTTTAAGTCATTAAGGAATGTACCAATGAAGTATAAGTTTGGTCAGAAGATATGAGTTTCTTCGGATCGGCAGGCCGAAGAATTTGTTGACAAAACAATCATCGATCATGATAATGTAGCGTAGAGTAATTCCTAAACGCATGCTACCTTATCTACATCACTGTATTGATGTTCATAAGGAGGATCGATGACGAGTCTTATATATTAACATTGGTCAAAAAACATGTAGCATGGTGAAATTCCTAAATGCATATGTTATACATCAATGTTATGATGTAAGTTGTATCAATGTTAAAACCTACAAAAACATCCATTATATTTCATAATGTGCTTTGAAAATAATGGCTTAAACCCATAACCAATATTCCAACTAAAATGACAAATGGATATCATATGAGTCATAATATGATGGAAAATCCATTATTTCATAAGACACGTTTAGATGAAAAGTGTTTGTTAGGATTTAAACAAACATGCATCATGTTAAACATGTTGTGCATCTAAGGTAATTGTCCTAACAGTTTCTTAAGATATAACCTAAATCCCTAATATAGAAAAGATGCAGTCAAGTATTAGACTACATTTCTAAACAAGGGTGCACATCTCTATTAGAGATAGTGGGAGCTGAATTGTCAAGGACTTAGTCAATGCATGAGATACACAATTGGTTGGCATATGGAACAAGTTCCACAAGTACATGAGGAATAGGAATGTTCCAAAGACACATACTGCATTGGAAGAATAAAACCATGGTGATGGTTTTACAGTCACTGCGGTCGGTGATATATTATTCATTAAGAATAATAAATCCTACAAGTAAGCAGTATATGGCAATAAGCTATGATTGACAAGATCAACTAAAATTCAATAATAGATTACATTTATCAAATTGAAAAGGGGTTTATAAATTGAATACTACGGTGGGTATTCAAATAAAATGATACATGGATGGTACAAGTATGGTACCAATAAGGCTCGATTGGTTATACCAAGTCGATATGCCTAAATCTATTAGAATTATACCTTTCATAGCTAAACTTCTAAGATCCTTTTATTGGTCATTGGATGTCAAGATCATTTTTTGTGGAAGGTGTCTATACAACACAACTAGAAAGAGAGGATGACATCAAATGATTCCAATATGGGCTGCAAGTTACTGAAATCCAGTTCTGGATTAAAGTAAACAACAAGATCTTAGAGCATTCATTATAAAATAATCTTTGCCTTGTGTCTACCAAAGGTTATTGGGAGCGCCAATGTTTTCCAAATTAAATATGTTCGGTAACATATGGAAAACAAATTTTGATCTTATAGTTAGATAAGGTCAGGTTAAAATAAATTCTCCAATGATTGACTTCAAGTAGAAACCTAAGTTCTATGGAACAAGATCCACTCAGGTAGATCCAAAGGTTGCTTGGTCCAAGTCAATCATACATATAGTGACATTGTATTGATAAATACAGGTTGGAACAATTCATCTTCTGAATTGTTGCCTATGTCACATGGCTTAATCTCTCCAGGTTAACATGTTCGGAGAATGTGTAGAGATTAAAGTTGTGAATTGATTCCATATTCTTTAGCGATGTATCAATCACATATTCCATATTATGTACAATAATTGATACTTCCCAGATATTATTTATTATCGGAAGATATCAATTATTTCTAGGAGCACTGCAAGTGATGCAGTCAGAACTTTCGTCTTGTACTTCAGTAAGTACAAATGATATGTACCTAGAATAAAGAGAAGAAGGTATACTAGTTTTTGTGGGACACAAACTAGTAATCCTTAGATCAATTTGATGTAGTATCGCAGTTAGGCAAATGAGATGAGCGGGTCAAGCTCATAAAAGCTTATGGTAGCCATACCTACAAATACCGAGTACATTACATCTTCTAAGGCGGCTAAGAAGTGGTTATAAATTGCAACGGTCTATTCCAATTCGTGGATTCACACCTAGTGAGAAAATTATTATCGTAATTAGAATTATGATATTCTTCCTAACCAAGTTATCAAGTTATGACAATGGAAAAAATGATCAACTTGGGGATACCTTTTCATGAGAAGTTTTACTCAAGTCGATGAGGTCTCATATAGAAGATATTCCACGTGGCGAAAATGTGGAAGCCCCAGCCATTAAAGCCGTTACTCAGCAAAAGCATGATATTTTTCATGTGAGTAGCTAACATGTTTAGTTAGCAAGTTGGATCTAGTGCAAGTGGGAGTGTTGAAATTGTGGGTTCCCTAGACCCAACTATGTAGTACTATTGATTACCGTATCATGAGTACAGTTAGATATGCATGATGATATCTTACCATTATAGTGCAGACTTTTCTGTGTCCACTATAATAATGGTAATGTCCATAGGTTGATTGTCACATCAAGAGGTTATAGAAAATCCCAGGATATAATAAGAACCTCGAGATACAATGACATTGATCTTAAATATATGTTCAATAGTCTAGATACATCTTACTGACTGGACACAGTAGATGTCTGACTATCATGTGCTGGGGGCTCATAAGCATTGAGACTTCTTCTCATGAAGTTCGCACATGGTGATCTCTAGTAGTTAGATCATGAGGACAGACCCGTCAATAGGAACACCACATGTTTTGGGTGTCATTGGTTGTTCATATCTATGGACATGTGTATTGGTATCCTGACCTGAGACCATTACCAATGTATATCATTTAATTTTATACTTTGATGCAAGGTGAAAACCATGGAAATAATGTTGTGGCGAGGTAGTTTGTGTCGGGTGCGTCATTAGTGGTATGACGTTGGTTGAATGGTCAAGAAATGATTTTTAGCTTCCAAGTTTAGGAAGTTGTATATCCTAGGTCTGGTTGATCAGGATGGTACCGCCTTCATAAGTCTTTGGAAAAATCAGTATAAAGGTGAATCCATCCAGATAGATCAAAAAATAATAATACAAGATAAGGACGATGACAGAAGGGTGTGTCCTACTTCATGTGATATCTAATGACAAAGAGACTATAGTACACAGTCAGTGTTCGTAGGATGGTAGTCATTGCTATGACTATCCTTATCTCTTTAGGTGACTTGATGAGTTTCTAGAATCCACTCTTGGTTTATGGATTTTATTCAATCCTATCGAGATAAGGGCCTAGAGGGTCACACACAATAGCATATTCAAGAATCTTCACCTATTCAGTTGAATAGGTATATGGACATAGTGGGCCCTGCCATGGGGTTCGAGCGTTGTCCAAGTTGACGATCACCAAAAGAATTAAATAAATTCATTAATAATAAAGTTATGAGTATTTGGGATTGAATTTATTTAATTTATTTATGAGTTCAGTAAATACGACAAAATATTAATCGAACGAATATTATTTTAATATTCATGGTTCGTTTAATATTAAGCAGGACACAGAGTCGGGTTAAATGGATCAGGTTTTATCACGTAATATGTTATATATATATATTAGAAGTATGTGATAAAATAAATAAATAATATTGACGTAGTTTTAAGTTGTCATAGTTATTTATTTATTGGACGTGGAATTAATGGGGGCCGAGGAACCCAACCGGGTAATTTCCACAATCCTCTATAAATAGAGGAGTGGGGCTCAAGAGAAAGTACTATTCATTCCATTTTTGGCTAGAGCACCTCTCTCCCGCTGCTTTCTAGATAGAGAATCTCTCGATTTGAGCTCAGATCTAGTTTCTCCTTACGCATCGCAAGATCAAGTTTCTCCTCTATTCCAAGGCACTTCCAAAATAGTCGGGAACATGATTTTCATTGAATGAGTAAGTCCAATTTCTTCTGTCTGGAAAGGGGGGACTTGGAGCTTGACCCTAAAGAGAGGCTAGAGGATCCTATCAAAGAGGCGGGGCCTGATTGTCCCACCTAGGCAGTGGCGGTCCATTGTGCGGGGGCACCTACCGATTTTGAGGCGGCTGCAGCTAGGCTGGAGGCAGGGCCTGTTGTGGTGGGCCACTGTGAGGTTGCAGAGGTCGCCTCACTGGTAATAATTCTAGATGTATGGGGGCCTATATCTGTGCCACCTTGGTAGGCTCGGTTCTGACATCCCTCCTCATGGGAATTACAGGTGGCAATAGAGGTGCATGGCTGGCCAGTTGCAGGGATTCCTCTTGGCACTGGGACTTATCAGAGAAGTCTCAGAATCCTCCAGGGTATTTTTGGGTGATTGGAGGGGGAACCAGTTCCGTATTAACATTTCTCACACACATCATCATTAATATATCTTGATTCAGTGGAATGTCAAGGGAGTATGTGAGTCTTTTCCACCAGGTGATATAGTCTGCGACATGCTCATCAGGCCCCTGTTTTCACTGGAAGAGTTCTGTGATACTTGTATTCCACGTGGTGGAGGTGAACTGGTACATGAACTAACTGTGAAGAACCTCCCATCCCGCTATTGACTCGATGGGGAGTTGGCTATACCAGACGAAAGAAGGCCCTTATAATGTCTGTACAAAACACCGGAGCTTATCGGCCTCCTGCTGCACTGGAGTCCCTAACATGGGCCCGCACCATGAAATAGAGGAGGACAGATGCTGTGGTGGGTCACTTGTCCCATTGAAGGGGGAGAAGGTGGGATTCCCAAAACCTAGAGGTGCCATCATATCATCCCCACATGCTAGATATTGCTTTCCATCAGGTGGGAGTGCCACCTGCTGCGTTTCCAAGGCCTCAAGGTGAGAAATGAGTGCCGCCATAAGATCATCTGGGTTGGGGTCCCGGTCTTGATGGGTATTCCTATCCACGACTATGTGGGAGGGTTATTCAACATGAAAAGGTGGATTATCGGCTCATGGAGTGGTTGGTGGAGTGGCATGCGGGGTAGATGGGGGAACCCAAGCTCGGTCCCTTGGACTATCGTGTAGTTCCGGAGGGTTTGGAGAGACATACCATGCCCTCTGGCCGTAAGTTCCTGCTTCAAACCTGTCTGTGAGAGAATGATGGTCAGGGTCACCTAAAGGCAGCATGTTGAGGGGAAGGTGTTCCTGCCCCTACTGTATTGGTCATGGATCCCCATAATCGGGACGTTGTTCCGCAGCGCGTTCAGCCAGGAGTTTGTCAACCAACTTTTTTTTTGGAAAGTTTTTGGTGAAATGCGGCCTTCTCAGGGTCCTCCTCCGTCTTCTATACTGATGCAGATAGGTCATAGTGTTTGGTAGCTCTGAGGTGCTCTTTACCCTTACCGAGATTCTAACTGAGAACCATTGCCTCGGTGGATGCAAGGAGCCCCAGTAGAATCCACATCTAATGACTAACTCTTCCGAACAGATCTAGTAGTGGTGGTATGCCCTCAGGGGGTAAGTCCCTATCAAGGAGCTCAAGTTCATTCTCCCCTTCTGACAGGTCGGCCATGTTGACTGGGACTCTTCGTGGGGCATTTCCTCGATATCACCTATCGAGTCAGGCTACCATCAGATAGGACTGAAGAGTAGGGAATAATATTACCCCCATCCACAAACATGCACGTGGGGGTAAGCCTACATGATAGTCAAGTTGAGTGCATTTAATCTCTAAAATGCATTGCTAAAGGAGGGCTCTACAACATCCTGGTGAATCAGGGAACTAGGACACATGGAGTGTACCCTATTCGACCAGACGACATTGCTCGCCGATGTCCTAGAAATGCATTTGTATCCTAGGATAATCCACTCACTGATGAAGAAGGCGGAAGTGCATTGTCCAGAGGGTTTGACAGAAACATTCAAATTCATCTGGGGTGAGAGATTCTGGTGCGCAGAAATTTGGTGCTACCATGGGACAAAACATATCAGTGAAGTGGTCCACTGTAAGGATATTCCATAAGATCTTTAGCTCAAATTTAGGGTCTGGACCTTCATTACAGCACTCGTCAACCATTGGTGTCTAGGGAACTGGTAGCGGTACCAAAGCAGACCACTGGGATGGTAGGCTGGCTGGTGGAGCGTACGACGAGTGAGCTGACAAACCCCCTCATCTCAAGTTATCCTTTAAAGAGTATAGCGACTTAGCCACTACATCGCGGTAGGATGGGCTGACGGCTACAGTTCTTGGTGCAGGGTCTAGGGCTACTGGCGATAGGCCGCACTTATTCTTTCCCACCATTGGTCCCCAGAATAGCTCTATGTGATTTCTAGTCAAGGTAATGAGTACTTTTGGTGATGACGGTGGTGATTGGAGGACCATAACCTATGGGGTAGCCAAATTTTAATACTCCTGGATATACCTATAGAAGGAGGCAGGAATTTGAGAGACCTTGCATTCTGGGAGTACTAGGCTGATGCACCTCGTTCCAACCCTATCCCTTAACTCCAATGAGTAATTGGAGGGTTCCCGCACTGAGTCGTACTCTGCTTCGGAATCTGTGAAGTAGACTAGCTTGATCTCTGTTTGGACCTTCCACAAATTATTTTTATGGGGGAGACGAACCACCTTCCTTACCCTGGATGGATCTTCGGAAAATGGTAAATTTCTAACACGAGGAGGTCCTTCGGCCACAATGGTGCTGGGGCGGAGAGGGTTTCTGTCTGAGTAAGCAAGAGTGCGAGGAGCACCGGGACATATATCAAAGGGAACATGGGGAGGACCTCCATGTGTAGCGATAGAGTGGGTGAGACCTTTGCTGGAACCGGTAAGAGCATGGGGGACCTTCTTTCTTGTTTCCCATGGTGACATCAGTATGAGGAGGGTCCTCATACTGGTCGAGAAGAACACGGGTAGGACCTTCGTGCTGGGCGCTGGTGAAGTGAAGTCGGTCCTCACTCCTCTGATTGCTGGGGCGAGGAGGATATTAGCCAGCTGCTACGAGGACACGAGGAGGGTACCCACATTGAAGAGTGATTGGATGTGCAACGTCCCCATACCAACGGTCATTGGCAGGAGTAATGACTCCATATCTGGTGTAGTGGGCATGGGAGAGACTTTCATACTAAGCGTTACCACCCGGGGAGGAACCTCATTTGGATTGAGGGTGGCACAGGGCGGACCTCTATGCCGATCCTGAATGTGGGGAAGGCCCAGGTTCTGCATGGTTGAGGTACAGGGAGGATCTTCGTACTCGGTGTCGTTGCCACGGGTTACTCTATGGCGGCCACTACCTCTGCCGACAACGAAGAGAGTCAACACAGTCTGCCCATGGGGTGGTTGGGGCCTTAATCTAGGTCGGGAAAATAAATTCTCCTACTCAGAATATATAGAGAGATGGTGATATATGTTGGCATTGGATCAAGCCATAGTATCTGCTAACGTTGATTCCCCTTAGCAGGCGTCTTCTTCAGCTTGTGCCCAACGCTAGAATCGGGTCGGACGGACCGGAGCCGGTGGTGCAGGTACATGGATTACCTGCTCTTTGGCCAATAAGACTGGGTGGTGGCACTAACTTGGCCTAGTGGGATCCCTTGATGGGAGCCCCTGGAATGGGATCCTAGCTCGACTAACCCGGATATCCCTTACCTCATTGGCATAGGGCAGGGAGTCATTGAAGAATTCTGGGGAGAGGCTCCTGAAATGGTTATATGTTGGAATGGGTAGTAGTGGATCCCTATGCGGCCCTCAGGGGTGGCATTGACGACGAGGAGCAGATTCTTCTAAATGCAGGAGGGCCATATCCCGAGTCGGGATAACAGCCTCCTCCTCATACCGATGTATGAATCCATTGATCACCCTTCGTTGGATGAACTATGAGGGGGAGGTGGGGTAGAGGAGCCCATCGGTCGTGGCGGTTGAGACTATCTCAGATGAGGCAGAACCACGCGGGACTGCCGTGCTGGTACTACCCCTGCCCCTACATCAGTGGGCAGTTAGTGATCGAGATCCAGGTCCAGCAGCTTGGTTTTTTAAAGCAGGGATATTAACTCATCAGTGCTGAAAAAAGGTAATCAAAGGCCAGTTCCCAAGTTCCATTCCATCTTCCATGACTAGTAAGAGGGATCCACAATGACAACGTCACATATCAGGATGCCCAATGTTTTGACTACCCCAAATTATGGTGAGTTTCACGCCAGGCTTACTATTATCTTGGCAAGACCCCGCGCCAAATATCTAGATCTGGTGACACGCTAATCTGTTGATGTGTTGAACACTACTAATATTCATATTGAGGAGAATATAATCACGTCAGGTTAACCATTTATATTTTGGACACTTTATTTGGGGTGCGTGCATCCATCTTGTGGGAGGACGAGAGCTCTGTTTGTTGCCCCGCATTCAATCTTTCCAAAGGCGGGCGACATCCGTTCCCTATTCTAGGATGTTTGCTTCTTGAATGAAATAGGATGATGGGATATCAGTTCTTCCTTCTGTGGATTAATCCCCAGAACTCGTAACCTAGTCCGGGTCTCACTTATAGACTTAATACGTTGTTCATGAAACTATTCCCAGTGTCATATCTTCATGGACACCTGTTAATTACACTGCTTCTATCGGGACATTCCAAAGGGTCTGGTCAGGGCAGAAACCATCGATCAGGGGAGTAGTCACATTAGACACCACTAGCGTGTCTGGATGCTGGGACAATGGTGCGTCTGGGTTCGTTTCCCTTATTATAGGGCTTATCGAGGGCACGATAGCCCAAGGAATCCCACATCCAATTCGGGAAATTTTATTTCATAGTCATGTATTGGAGGTTTTCCTCAACTTTCTATGTTTAACAGAGGGTATGACACAGGTTTAACATCTATGAGAGGCAGATCAGACAGATTATAAAAATTATTAGAGTGGATCAGGTGGGTGAAACCTCTAGAGGGAACATTGATGTTTGGGCTAATGTGTGGTTAGCTTCTAGATTTTTGTGAAGGGGAATGGGGAATGTGGTGGAATAATCCCACCCGAATGTGGTGGCCTGGGTAAGAATCAAGATGGATGATTGAACGTTTAATAATGTTTATGGAGAAAAAGATAGAGTCATCTCAAGGATGATGAGGATGTTGTGCTTGAGTCTCGAGTAGGTTTCCCATGTATTGATATTACAGGGAATTAAAGTCTTCATATTTCATCTGATGACGGCTAACTGCAAATTGGGGATTTCAAAGACTTACTGCTTGATGGGGTCACAATGGCTTACCACTAGGTGGGGTCTCAATGGCTTACCACAAGATGGGGATGCCAATGACTTACTGCCGAATGGGGTTGAACCTCATAGAGGCTTCCTACATACCCAGTCTAGGAGATAAGAATCAAAGCCCGTGTAGTTCCGGATGGAGTTGGTGAACTGACATGAAGATGGTCGGGACCAATGGATGATGGGTTTGAACCTCAGGGAGGGTTCTTATGTACCTCGCCTTGGCAGGGATCAAATATATCATAGTTCATGATGGTGTTTGGGTCTTACACTCTATGGAATCCTAGAGAGGGTGTCATAGTCAATGAATACTACTGTAAGCGCACGTGAGTCATTCTCGATGTGAGAAACAAGAGGAAACAATGACCTGACGATGACGTCATAGAAGGTATGTCCGTGAGAAGTGGAATGGGGGATTACACGTGGTTAGCAACCCCAAGAAGAAACAGGGGATTATTCATGGTTAGTAGACTGAAGAGATGGATATTGGGACTTACTCCAGGTTGGAGGCTCAGGTGGTGACAAAGCCCAGAGGGAGAAGGACTCGGCACCCAAAAAGAGAGGAATAGTAGGGGTGTTATCTCCTACAATGCAAGCTAAGGTATTACACCAAGGTGGTTTCCCTTTCCCCATGAAAAAATGACACTCCGATAAAGGGGATCTCATTCCATGTGAGAATGATCTCACTCCCACAGAGATGAGTGGGCGTGCAGACTATCCAAGGTGGGGGAACCCCGCATCTAACGTAGGGTGCGTGGTCACAGATTAACGTCATGTGCTGAGGATGGTGGTGCTTGGTAGTTTAACGTACTGAATCTCGGATGAGGTGGTTTTTCTCCATACACATAATATTTACATAACAGATACATTCCTGCTCTTGAGAGAAGGAAGTAATATGTAATGCCCTAAATGGGGGGGTGTCTAGAGGTGATCCTATTGGGGGTCCACATTAGCGTGGCTATGCAAATAAGAAATAGCCATTATCATTCCTATGTGAACAAGCACGATGCAAAGAAACACAACATGCATTATCTTCCATGGGACTTTGAAGTTACTTCGTGAAAACTAAAAGGGATGCATGGGAAAAGGAGTTGCAGAGCAATGGGGTTCATAGGAAGCCTTGTGAAGCTCTAGTGCTCCATGAAGTGGGGGGGGGGCTTCATGAATGTTTGTTCTTTGAGAATTTAAGTTAACTAGGCTAGTAATAGTGAATAGGAGCATATGGGATGATCATATCAAAGAGGAAAGGCATACATGAAGAAATGCCTCATGAAGCAGGGGTGCCTCATGAAGCAAGGTGTCATGAAGTAATGTGCTTCTTGAAGCACAATGACCCTACCTTAGCATGTGGGTCACATGTGTGTGTGGAGGGTGTTTATCAAAGAATAAACTCTTTGTGACGACCCGTGTCCCCATGGGGATATCCCTCCTTAGTGAAGACATGTGGGCTTTGCAAAAGGCATCCCTCTTGGAAGAGGGGTTCAATTAAAGGAAAGGAGGAGGCACTTCACAAATCAAAAGTACCTTGAGGTGATCATGGTTCACAGAGAAAGAAGTGATTCATGATTTGAGATCTTAGAAGGTTAATGGTTAGACGATCCCTATTTTGGGATCAAGGGGGACTTGTATTTATAGGAAAGAGGATCCATGAAGTAGAGCTCGCTCAGAGTGAAGAGAGACCTTGCTCAGCAGTGGGTCTCGAACGTCAAATGTAGTCACAGAGCCTCCTGCATCCTTGCTCTGAGAAGGGCCCGTGAAAGTCAAATTCATTCATAGAGAATACGACCTCCTTGCTTTGCAGTGTTCTCATGAACGTCAAACTCATTCGCAGAGTGTACTGCCTCCTTACTCTACGGCGGGCTCGTGAATGTCAAATTCATTCGCAGAGCATCCCGCCTCCTTGCTCTACGACAGGCTCATGAATGTCAAATGTGATCATAGAGCATCTTGCCTCCTTGCTCCGCGCCGGGTGTGGAGCCATGGGGCTCCATAAAAGGGCTTCGTGAGGTAGCCTCAGAGACTTCCCTCTTGTTCTTCTTCTTCCCATGTTTTGGTTTTAATAGGTTTTATGTTCGTATTTATGGAATTTCCATAATATAAATCTTAAATATAAAATGTGTATAATTATTTTTTCTTTATGAATTTTTTATAATTATTTATCTCATATTTAAATATAAAAATTCATCATTTATTTAAAGTGAATTCCCTATTTTATTAGTAATTATAACAAATTTATATGATGAATTTTGTTTACATTAGTTTAAAATGTTATGTTCTTTTAGATAGATATTTTCATTATATGTTATATATGATGAAGAATTTATAATTTCATCTACCTTAACCTTGACATTTATTATTGTTATAAACATGAATTTATTTGTTGAAAGAAATAATGATTTATTGTTTTAGATTTAATATTAATTGGATTATATCTTTATTAAAGTATCTCTGGGTAGTGGGACTTGAGGTCCACCTACATACCTACCAGGAGTCTTATTACATTTCTAGACTGATGAATGGGACTATATATTTTTTTATATGGTCTTACACATGTAGAGATTTTCAATATCATATATCTCTATGCTTTTAAATGAAGTGTTCATGTTCCTTATTCATATGATACACTTTGATATGTATTAATGTAATTCATATCAATTTCTTGGGTGAGTAAAACAAAATTGTGGGTTGTGTAAAGAGTTACATATCAATATGGTTTGAAAATATTAATTTGGAGGGGTGAATATGATTCGAAACAATAAAACTAGAATCGTTATTACATAAAGTGAGTAACATGAGATAAGATGGTGAAATTAAAATACCCTATATATACTAATTTGACATTCAATTCAAAGTGAAACTTTTAAATACCTAGATCATCAAACTCAGTGGGCCATTCCGTAGTTTTTTTCAAATTTAAAAGAATTTGTACGACAATAAATGATAAGTTGCATTGGAATATTATTGTGTTGGTCATGAAATAGATGGGTTCCCTTTGACTTTCTATTTTTAGATTATTATTGGTATTTATTTTTGGGTTAAACATTTCAGGATACCCTGATAGGATTAGGTTTCTTGATAAATAGAGTTTATTTTATCAATATGATGGTTTAGGAGAAGTGTTTTCCACTCGATAATCAAATATTTATATATTATATTATTGTATTTATTCCCAACTAAATAACTATGTGGGTATAAGAATGTTATACTAGACTCATTTCTTAGTGAAACATGGATCTTTGTCTATAAATATATATGATACATAGAATAATTCATCATTTTAGTGGGATCCCATTAAAAAAAATCTTATTAAATGGTTAATTATACATGATACTTATCTGATAAAATATTTTGTTTGTTGATAATATAATCATAATAATCAAGATAAAAATTATGATCCATACTTCAAAAGGATAAGGTTAATGTATGTTTTTTAAGACTGGTAACTTAATAAATGTTATTATCAAATACTGTTGTTTTAGTATAATTTATTAAGAAAAAAATATATGTGTTAGAAAAACAACTTCATAAGTATCCAAGAGATAAAATTATTCATTATGTGAATCTTGATTCTTATGGAAGTATAAAGTAATTCATTTAATGATTCAAAGTAATTAGATGAATATGAGCAAAGGGATACTAGTCTTCAATCTTGTAATCAATATTATTGGGTACATAAATGATATTATGTGATTTTAGTCTCATACACTTAATATGATAGTGTATATTAAATGTCATTTAATATTATTGAATCAATTAAATGACATGGTAAGACTAATATTTTTATTAAAAAATTATTGTTTATATAATTAAATTGATTTATTTTCATATATATATATATATGATAAAACTATACCTTTTATAATGTTTTGTAAATATAAAAAAGATTAGAATATAGAAATAACTGAAGCTTGATTTTTTCATTTATGTAATGGAGAAAAGTAATTGTTTCATCGATAACATGTATACATCAACCTTGGATAAACATGTCATAAGTTTTTTATTTTTATATCATTTAGATCATGATAATGGAATGTAAAAAATAATTATTTTTACTAAATGAGATGGTTTTTTTAATAAACATGGTTTAGGATTTGTTTAATTCTATAACATGCTTTAAGGGGAGACTAAAAAATGGTATTTTATTGTTTGGTAATTTATCCTATTATAAATAATTGAAATGTGTGAATAATATGTTAGAATTCAAAGAACATTTACTTGATATTCTCAAAGAGTTGGGAATATATAAAAACTAGGGATATGAGTCTAGGTTCTAAAGTAATTTATAGAAAATACAAGTTGGTAAAGTTCAAACATGATGAAGAATTTTTTTTGAAATGTTCGAAAGATGTTATCCTAGATGGAAATAAAGGTCATTGAAACCTGGTGATGTTAGTATGTCGTATTAACAATTCAATAGGAATGGATTATTTGAGATATACTTAATGAATATTATGAGACACTGTGGAATTTAGATGTCATGTATGGAAGTTATATAAATTAATTATTTTATTCTAAAGTGTATGTGATACCATATGTATATTTCACACGTTTTTTAATATAAAAGTGTTTAAAATAAATGGAATAATTGTTTAAAATTATATATTATATTCAGATGATGAACTAAATTGATACTATAAAAAGGATTTCAATGTAAAATATTTTACCATACTCAAATAAATATATGTAAATTATTGGTATATTCATCACATTTATCTTATATAGAAAGAGAAGATATTTGATAAAAAATAATTTCTATAATCAATAGGAGATTATTAATTCTGTAAACATGGCATATGAAACACTTAGTTATATAACATGTTTAGAGAAGAAGATATTGATAAAAGTGTTTACACATCTATTTGTTAAAATATGAGGGAATATGTTTCCAACACCCTACTATAGTTTATTTTAACAAAGGTTTATTATTAATGGAAAATTAATATAAACACATGTAATATCACATATAGTAAGCATAATGTATTTTATAAATATTTCTACAAAAAAATGTAATAAATATTATTTCCTAAAACATAAGGGTTGGTATATCTCAGTATGATATTCTAAAAATATCATAATGCCTTAGAGGATAGTAGGATTATGTTTAGACTTAATAAAATTTGAATTTAAAAGATATATTATTACACCAATTTGAAGTCACAATGAACCCCACTCCATATCCTAAATAGTTTAGGATGTGTGATTGTAATGATAAATGTGAAGAGTTTCATTTAGTTTTCATAAAAAGTGTATATCACTACTCTATAAAAGGATATACCAGTCTATGATTAGAGTGGTTTTTCATTCAACATCCTAAAATATATTAGGATATGTAATTATAAAGAAAAAATTTAAATTGTTACCTTTAGTTATCATCAAAAGAAAAATATTTTATTTCTTAAAGGATTTTTCCAATAAAAATAAATAAAGTGAATATAAATGATATATTAAAAGAGTTTAGGGTATGATAATAAAGATAAATGGAAGTACTTACATTATTTTCCATAAAATTTGGTTATCACTTTATCCTTGTAGATTTTTGTGTATGGTACTAAATAGAAATTCAAAACTTAAAATTAGTTTCCATATTAATGTAATTTTTACCTTATCCTAAAATAGATTATGGTGGATTGTAAATAATATTTTAAATATTTACATTACATCATGGGAAAATATTAATAGATTTTTGTTCCAAGGATTATTATGGTGAACATAGAAATAGTTCTTGGTAGACAACAAGGGTTGACATCATAACATTTTATCTTTTTAAGTTAATAAGTTTTAATATGTTCATGAAGTTGAAGAGTTAGGAATACGATACATAAACATCTACATTTTCCTATGTTTATTACATTATAGATATTTCATAATAAATATTTAGTGGGATTATTTTATTAGATGCTCAAATATAGATGTGAAATGAATTATATATGATTTAATTAGATGAAAAATGCCATAGCATGTTTCCTTTTTATGTGTTTTAACATATCATATATGATATGATAAACTAGTGCTTATATTCGTTTCATTAAATATTCTTAATGAATTTAAGAATATTAAAATGTATTATATTAAAGGTAATCTTAATGATACAATTATTTCATATTGGATTCATAAATGTATATATTGACATACATTTAATGAATTAAAATGATACCTGACCTCCCAAAGTATGTATTTTTTTTATGCATAACTGATGTTCGTCATTGATTATTATATTTTTTGATGAAATTTTAAGGTTAGAATAAGTATGATTATTATATAAAGATATAAAATGTGCAGATGAGACACAAATCAGAGAATATTATTCTTTGTGTGTGTTTGATGAACTACTATATATCCCAAAAGGGGGGGTCTTACAGATGACTTTGGTATACTAGGGATTCATGGATCATATTTGAGTGCCCATTACATAAGGATGGAATGAATCCTAAAATGAGAACCTTAATATTTTGATACCCTATTAATGAAAGTATACATATTGACATATATAATATGGGGGTGTTGGGTATGTTTATAATCAAGTCATCAATTAGAGATTAAACAATATGAGATGTGTTCTCTTGAATGACGATTGTGACATTTGGTCCCTTGATTAAGATTGATTTTGGGAGTGTGACACCACACCTAGATATTTTATATTTGTCCATATAAGTGATATGTGATGTGCTTACACATATGGATGAATTGAATTTGATGTATGCATTGATTAGATCGGTTTTCTATATGGGATTGGTATACCCCTGGTCAAATTGTCACTCAATGATTTGTAAAATGGAAAATATAAGGATTCATGTTTTCATATTATACATACTAGTTGAAATATGTATTGATAATTGGATCTATGTATCTATATTTTTCTCAATTCTAAATAGGCTTGTGGAGTCACACATTTCAGTTGAATGAATTGGGATTGATTTTGACTCATATGGCTACTCTAAACATGTGATAGAGTTAATTAAAAATGATATTTTTTCACAAGGTATTTTATATGATGTGATATGAGGTGAATTTACTGATATCATTCTAATATTATTTTAATGTATAACAAAAATAATTGTTGTTATGGTTTCAAAAGATCTTATATATGATATAATATAGGGTGAAATTACATAAAGTCTAATAGTATTAATTCAAGTCTGAAATTAGAGGAGATATTTCCTAATATATTCCATGTATATGACACATGGATATATCATGTTCAAGGTATATCATGATTTATCTGTGAAATAATAATTTTGGAACGTTTCTAAGTTTAATCAAATAAGAAACTAGATATTGAGGGAGTTAATATTTGAATGACTCAAACTCATTTAAACCTAAAAGTTTGTAATATGATACATGATATATAATAGTGTAATGGAGATCACATTAATATGATGAACACACAAGTAATGGAGTTTACTCATGTGTTATAAACACACAAGTAAATGATATAACAGTCAAAGAGTGTCTATGATGTGTCATACAAACCATTTTCATATGATGGTAGTGGGTGTGGAAAATTCCTTGATTGTTGTCCAAAATTCCTGAAACCAAATGATCTCTTTATCCTGACTTCATTGCATCATGATACACTATAACATCATGGAGTATAGAGAGTCTTACTTGTACTATATACAATCCATATTATCCTGTGGATACCTCCAAAGGTGGGATATCACCCTAATGCCACATTATGGTCTTTATCAACCACATTAGATTTTTTAAAAGTATTTAATATAAATTAGTGTCTCTTCAGTGTAAGTTACGTAATTTATAGAATTTATTCATTTTTTTGTTTTAGTTTCATATTTATTGAATAGGTGATCTTAATACATGGGTTTAAATCACTTCTCCATATTCTGATAATTTTAACTAGTATCCTTTATAATCATTTGTTACAAACATAGAAAAAACAAAAAACCACATGCTATCATAAATTATAGTATAAGGTAATTCTTATTGTTTTTTGAATAATAATTAACATAATATTAGGGATAGAATTTAAGTAAATAAAATATAAGAAAAGCATAAAATATATCCCTTGTTTTATATGAATGTAAATTCATATTTGCAATTTAATTAAAAGAAAATATTTATGTGATAATGTAATTTATAAAATTAAAATAGAAAACAAGTTTCCTAATAAAATACTAATGATTTATATCATGTAATTTATTTATTTGTATTTTATATTTTTTATTTTCATCTTTAATTGGGTTTTTATTCAAGAATGTTGAAATTTTTGGATGTTTTTAGGCCTTTTCACTATTGGCTCACTTTAAGAAAAAAACATGTGGGTCAAACCAAGAAACTGTGCACCTAATTTTGGAGTCACTAAGGAGAGTGTATGGTTAGGTCGTAGTTAGTGTAAAACATATTTATTATCCCCCAAAACCTTTTATGATTCAGATAGTGGGGTTATGCATGGTTAACTCATGTTTTTCAAATCATGTGACCAAACCTTGAAACTGTTCTTGTATCCCAGAAGGGGCCCAAAGGCTGACACATAGTTTTTCGAACCATGTTTCCAAAATTTTCAATGAGAATTAATTTTACATAATTTTTATTAAAATACCCAAAATAATTTTTATTTTTCTCATTATTCTTATTTTGGATTGGGCTCTCAACCAAGAAGATTCCTCTTGGATATATTCTGGATTCATTACCTCTGGAAAATTGATTTAAATAGATATTTGACTATTGGATCTAAGTTTTCATATGTATACACATATTTTCATCATTCGTAATTATTATTCTGTATAGAAACTTCTTACATGTAATTGAAACATAGATCAAGCCATTTTATGCTAGATCTATGGTTTTTCATTTGGATAAATTTATTTCTTATATATCGTTTACAAAACATGTATTTGTTTTTTCAAATCTTCATTGGTTATCGTGATAGCTCCAGGAATCACTGTAGTATGTGATATCTCTCTATAACTCTCTCTATGTTCATGAAATTTATAATTTGATATGCTTATGTGATAATTTTTTACTCATTAATTCTCCCTTTATCATTATATCTATTCCTCTATTTTTTGGATTTTGTGTTGGGTATTATTGTAATCATTAATTGAGATAGGTGGTTTCATACGGTAATTCTTATTTTTGAAACTACTATTTAGTACTTAACATTAAATGGATTTCATATTGATTTCAAAATATTTTATTGAGTCTTGATAAATTATTTTTCAATGGCATGGGGTGTGTGATAATTTCCACCTTAAACTGTGTTTTAAAATAAATTGTTGACTCTATAAAATTATCTTAAATTGAAAATAATTATTTGAAGCACAATTTTCAGGGGGAATTTTGAGTAGAAAATGATTTAAATGTTTTAATTTTTAATATTAATTGAGTTCATTTGAAAGAAATAATTTTTTGATATAAACTATTTTATGTTTGTTTTTAAATTAAATTTCATGATTTCAAACCTGAACATAGAGATAAATAAAATGATTAATTTATATTATTTAAGATTGACTGAAATTAATGATAGCCCCCATTATTATTTATTGCCTTGAATCACATGTTATTCTTGGTATTTAAGATGAATAATACTCACACTAGGTAAATCATAATATATAAATTGAATAAGAAAGGAAATAATACTTAACTATGTTGATGGAATAGAGTTTATTCATTATGAATTTCCCATATACCCTAGATCCTTGGAATTGAAGGAGTTTTTGCACACCTAGATACATATTTTATTAAGATTGGGGAAAACCTTATGACTAATTCTACCTAATCTTGGGTGTTATTAGCATGATTATATAATTTAAAATTATTATACAAATATATTGTTTTATTTAAATTATTATCCATTAATACATTTTTTGAAATGATTATTCAAGCATGTTATGAAAATTATTCCTATATATACATGTCTGCAGGAAATTTATTTTTGTACCAATTTTATGCAAGCCATTGATATTATTTATAAAGTATGTTTTGATTTGGATAGTGAAATGATTTACATGTAATGTTTTATTTAAAATTTATTATGTTTTGTTTATGTGATTTTGAATACTTATGGAATACATGGTGAGATCCTATTGGGATTTGTTCCTCATATCCTAACATTTCAATCGAGAATTTGTGGAATTTTTTATTCCAAGACTAGTGAATGGAAAGGTGCTTCTTGGAGGAAGTGGATGTTCATTATTAGTGGGATCTTGGTAGTTGTTGGTGACCTATGAAGAATGTGATCCACTTGTTTCATAGATATTTTGGGTTGTAATATTTGATGGTTGATGTGATGAATGTGGTTATGAAATAATTTTCTTGACTTTTATCTATTTTCATATGGTACTTTTCTCTAGAGGAGTGTTTAGAAAACTTATTTTGTATTTCTTTATATCTACTTCTTTGTCATAGTGAGTTTTTATTTTGTATAAATTATTCTATCTTATATGTTTTAATGGCCCAGATCTAGCCTCCATCCCATGGTAATCTAAAAATCTCTTTGGGGTGTGTCATAACTAATTTGGGAACCGTTTAAGTGGTTTATATGGGTTAGTTCATGATAAATTTTACCAAAATCAGTCATATCCTTCCATGGACATAAGTTTGTAGTTTGAGATGTATTGTTAAACAATAGAAAAGATTTTTAGGATATAAAGGGTAGGTTTAGAGCCAATTAGAAGCCATCATTCATTGTAACAATCCATAATTTTCAGGGGTATTTTTTGAAAAAGTATCTTTGGGGTGTTTTTTGATCTAATAATAGACTTTTTTACAAAGATTTTATATATGATTTTTTTTTTGGTTTAATTTTATTTGATAGATTTTATGATTTATTGCCTCTTAACTGAAATTTTCATTATTATATATTTATGTTTCATAGTACCATTATACCATGGAGATGATAAAAAATACCTCAAAATGGAGATGCTGATGAAACATTATAAGTAAACCCTCTAGTTTTTAATCACATTATATAAGTTTTTTTTGTGTGTTATCATCTCTGAGCCAAGTAGTTTCAATATTATTATTTAGGTTCTACATGTTTCAACTCAGTGGGATGATAGAAAAGATTATTCCTAGAAACATCTACATTAGAAACCACCATAAATACATGGTAAAAATTATCCTTAAGTGGTAGTGGATTGGTTAAATTTTTTTGATAAAATCAATGAGGTCTAAGATATCCACATTCTATTAAGGTGAAATGTGTCATTTTAAATCTTAATGGTCCCAGTAGAAGGTCATTAGATTATATAGTTATAGTGGTAAAGAATGTATATTTTGAGTCGAAAGGCATAAAAATATTCTTTTAGAGATATTCTATCTAGAATTGATGTTTTTTCTATGTTGACGGTGTTCCTTAATCTCTAGTTAGGTGAATGGGTAGTGAATTATTATGCCAACCACTTTTCCAAACTTTTTCATTTATCACCTAAGGTAGTATCGAATGAGAAGATAAAATCCTTGAGTTTTAATATTTATCTTTTAGTATATATCCAACATTAGGTTTTCTGGTTGAATGTAGCCCCATAAACTAAGTTTTTATAGAGATTTGATGGAATAACATTAATTTGATAGTAATTTTGGGTTTTTGGGAGCACCACCAATTCCCAATGGTAACTTGAGTGGTCCCTTAAATGGGATGAAGATGTGGGATGATTCATGTTCTGGAAACCATCGTGGTGGATCTCATAAATAAACTTATTCTAAATATTTTTTAATACAAGGTAAATCCAACTAACCTGTTTCCATTTTGTAAAAGTTTTTCACTCAAAGTGTTATTTAATAGTGGAATTAAATATCTATAGATCCTATATATTCTTAGGTGACATGAATGATATTTTTTCATGTTATTACAACTCCATGAAGTGGAACAAGATCAACAATATTAGTAAAATCTATGGATTTTTCATATGATTAATGAATGAAAGAGGTTTAAACCATGGGGATCAAGAATAAAGATTATTCACGCAATGGATGTGTCTCCATTGGAAGCTTATCTATGTACTACACTGGTTAGAGTTACCATTATAATAGATATATTTATATTTATTACTATATTTGATACTAGTTCCATGCATTACGTCATATTATCTTATATTTTCAAACCATTGAATCCTTACATGAATATCATGACTTAGGTAATGGAAATTGTTACTCCTCTTATGATGAAGATAGAGATGGATCTTGGATTCCACTTATATTCATTAGCTTTATCAGAATATGATCTTGTTTGGGACTCATTAGTTCTTAACATGAATCCTCATAGAAATTAATATCAAGATGTATTATGTGGGTTTTCATAATGATCAGATTTATTATTATCTTTGGTAGGTATCTTTTACTACCCAAATGGGGTGTGTTTTTTTCAGGGAGAATAGCACTCAAAGTTAAGTCAATATAGACCACCTCTTCAAGAGTTTATTTGTATGTTATCCATGATTGATTTTTAACTAGATCTAGAATCATTGGGCACTGATATTTCTCTATTACTTATTGAGTTTCCAAATATATTTCCATTAAAATCTTATTATTTTATACTATTGAGGGAGGTGAAGTTTTCTATCAACTTGTTAACAGGTTCCCAACCTATATTTATTCCCTCATATTAAATGATACCAGATAATCTAATGTAGTTAAAGACCCAGTTGGATGGCTTGATGTAGGAAGTATTTATTCAACCCAAAATATATCCTTTAGGTTTACCAATTATTTTTTACAAGAAATATGAAAGAATAGTTAACCTAATTAAATCATATTCATGAATAAGTATTAAGTTCCCTATATTGATAATTTGATTAAGCATTTTAATGGTGAAAAGTAGTTCTCAAAGTTTGATCTTTAGTATGATTATCAGCAGTTTAGAATCAATGTGTATGACATCCTTAATATTTGTTTTAGGAGATGGTATGACCACTATAAGTACCTTGTATTTTGATTTCATAAGACCAATTACCCTGCAATGTTTATGGGATTTATGAAAAGTATTTTCTACCAGTACCTTGATTCTTTAATTATGGTATTTAGTGGTGGAATGTTGGTTTACTATAAAATTGAGGATGACAATGTGTGCCTCCTGAGATCAGTTATGGACATCATGAGAATTCACTAACATTATTTTATTATATATAAATTCTATGTGTTTATTCATCAGGAAAATTTCAAGGAGAAAATTGATTCTAAAAATGGTATTTTAGTTGATCTTAAGAAGGTGAAAGATATTATGGAATGTGAGGAACTATGTAAATTCATTTATATTTTATGATTCATAGACTTGGTAGGGTATTATCACCAAATTGAGAATTATTTATCAATGTTTTATTCATTATTGACTCTTATCTCTTAGAACAGAAAAATATTTTCTTTTAGATTCAATGTTTTATGGTTTATTTTATGATTTTGATGTTTCATTTGACTTCAACTCTAGTGTTAACTCTTCCAAAAGTTGTGTTGGGATTTGTAGTTTTTTTATTCATAATTATTTATATAGGGTTGTGTTCTTATATAGTGTAATTTCATAGTTTATTATTGTTAATTTCATCATTAACACAATTATATTTGATATTCCACACATGATCTTCATCCCACAGCTATGATGCACACTCTTTAGAATTTAGAGAATTATGTTTTTTAAGAAAAGATTAAAATCTACTATGATTATTAAATATTGAGATATATCTTATCAAAAATAGATGTGAACATTTGGAAGAAGTAATGGAAGGGATACCTATAGTATTTTTGATTTGACATTAGCTATAACCCTAGTAGGGGTAATTTAATTACAAATTTTTTAAGAAGCAAACTTCCATCCCAGAGTTTGAATGAATATTCTGAAGAATGGTATTTGTTGGATCGCTTTTCTTGTATGTATTTGGGAGCATAGAATAATGAGACAGAGTATGGGTTTTGAGTGTTTTGTTTACACACTCACTTATCATGATTATTTTATAGGAAATATAGCTTGATGAATAATTTTTATGAATTATGTGTTTTTTATATGTTGGGGTGACCATTGGTAAATGGTATATATCTTTTTATGTTATATTTTCCTTAAAAAACTAGATATTATTTTGTTCCCTATGAGGATGGCTGTGATGGGGGATTTCAACCATTCCATGTAGGATGTGAAATCTGAAAAAAAAGATATTTTACAAAAAATAAGGTTATGATTTTGGTGTCCATGTATGAAATGGAACATTACAAATTTAATTTCTCTTTGTTATACATTCCAATAGATTAAGGTAGAGTGTGAGATTCCTTTAGGTTCTCTTATGTAACTTTTTATACTAAAATAGAACTATGATGAGATGTTGATGGAAATTTGGGTTGGGTTACAATACAAATATATATTAAATAATTCTATTTCAGTTTTGGTTATCCAATTTCCACAATTGGATCATTTTATTCTCATTCATAACACCCCCAATATTGAGGACATAAGAAATATATATGCTAGAGAAAATCATATTTCATGTAGTTCTGTATACAATTATTCTTGAAAGGGATATGTAGTTTACTTCTCATTTTTTGTAAATCATTTTATAGGTGATGTGATCCAAAGTAAAGTTGAACATGGAAAAACATTCTCAAATAGATGCTCAGATAAAATGGGTTATACTATTTTTTTGAGGACATTCTTAGAAATTTGGTCCTTGAATTTTTAGTAATTTGGGATTACAATTTGGGGTTGGTTGAGTTTTCCTATAATTATAGTTTCCAGTAATCTATTAATATGTATCAATTTAAAATGGGTTATACTGATAATTTTTCAGAATCCATTTTATTTTATCAGAGATTCACGAGTTTTTTATGAGTTTTTTAACTCACTAGGGTCATCAACATCTTGGTAAATAGATGAATTTTTAACATAGGCTCTCGGGACCGTCTGCGGTTAGTTAGTGGATTGGAATTTTGGTATACCATTTGGAATTTCCACTATATATGACACCAATCTATAACAAGATTCTTGTGTCACATATCACGAAGTATATTTTAGACCATTCCCATATTTTAATATGGGAGTAACTCGATGTGGAAATAGATATGATTGTGATTGAGTAGCCAGTTTGGATTATCAATTATTAGATAAAGGTTCTTCATGGAAATTTCAAACCCTTAGTTTGGGTTATATGGTAGCATTGTTATTATTCTCATGAGATACGAGAGTATGGGCCTTTATATAAGAGTAGTGGTCTCCTATCTTTTTTATGGATTCTTCTTTATAAGATTAATGTTGGAAGAAAAATTGTATAGTAGAGAGAATTATAACATATCAATGCCCACTTTTAGGTACTTATATTTCATTTGTTTAGATCTTTTTTTGGAAATTTTATTTGGCTGACTTCAATGTCTTTTGAAGAATTTGGTATGTTTTTGTAAATTTTCATGGCTATTACATAGTTAGATAAAATCATGTAGGTCCTTCCTAGAAACTGTGTGCACTAAGTTTGTGTTCCAAAGGAGGTTGCAGGCTTAGTCACATGGTAAGTGTAAACTATGTTGTATACCCCTAACACATTTATCTTAGGATAGTTGGGTTATGCATGGTTGGGAGAATATTTTAGAAACAGTCTTACCAAACATTGTATCTCTTCTTGTATCCCATAAAGGTGTGCATGGTTGGCACACGGTTGGTCAAACAATGTGGCCATACCAAAAAATGTATATTAATTTTATCCAATTTTATATTTTAAGATTTGAAACTCTAATAATTTATCCATTAAATGATTGATTTCATGGATATTGGATAGTTGGATCTAGATTTGTAAAGGTATCCACCTGTTTCTTATTATTCTTAATGGTTCTTACAAATCCACCATTCTTCTATAAAACAGAGTAATAGATCAGGCATATTGATACTACATATATGGTTTTTGGTGTTATATAATTGGATTTATTATAAATCCATTATGGAATTGGAATTTATTTCCTGGATAATCTTTTTTCATTGTGATATCACTAGGAATTGTTGCGGTGTGTATGTTCTATCTCTCCCATTGTTCTTGAAATATTGAATTTGAGATTATAATGAGATAGTTATTACTATAGTATTTTAACATGATCATTCAATCACTTCCTCTATTTTTTATTCTATTTTGGGTGTTTTAATTATCATGAATTGAGGTAAGTTGTTTCATAGATAAATTCCTATCTTTTGAAATTTTTCATTATTTCTCAAATTGAACTAGATTTTAAATTGATTTATAAATTGTATTTTTAATCTTATAATAAATGAATTTTAAATGGAATGGTATTTGTGATGAAATCATCATGGAAATGAGTGTTTGAATAATGTCGTGATTCCAAAAAAATAATCTCAAATTGAAAAAAAAATTATGCATAAATTTTATGATGAATTTTGAGAAGAATATGAATGAATTTTTTTTTTGATTTGAAATGAAATCAATTGATTTGAAAATAACTAGTTTTTATCAAAACTATTTGATGTTGGTTTTTTAAATAAAATGGAATGTTTTCAATGTTAATCTTTGTGATTAATGAAATGATTTATTAAAATGAAAGAAGATTAATTGAAATGAATGATGGTGCCATGTATGGTTGATTAACTAGAATAACATGAGATCCACGATAGTTAAGGGAAAGGATATACATTCCAGGTATACTATTATATTAAAATAGATTGATGATAACAACAATAATAGACTATCTAGAGGAAGGTAAATTTATTCTTTTTAATTATCTTTTATCCCATTGGCTTGGGTTTTAAGGAGCGTTTTTACACCAAGAGTCATATTTCACTGAGATTATGTGGAACCCTATGACTGATACTAACTAACCTCAAATGTAACTACCATGGTGATATGATTAAAAATAATTATACAAGATACTATTTGATAAAAATTAATTTTAATTTGGGATTTTTTAGAAATAATAACTCATTACTGTTTTGAAAAGAAATCTTATATAGTCCTGATAAAAGGGAATTCAGTTTTGTGACTATTTTATATTCTTCATTGAAATGTTTTATAAATATTGTATTTATTTAAACTATGATGATATTTCCAAGACATGTTTCATTGAATATCGATCATGTTTAGTTTACATGATATGGAATGATTAGAGAATACATGGTGATATTCTACTATGATAATCTTCTCACATCCTACATTTTCCTTCACCCATTTTTGGACTATCTTGAGCCTGGTCTAGGGAAAGGAAAGGAACTATTGGTGGGTAGTGGAAATTCATTTTTAGTGGGACCGTGGGAGTTAGCAATAACCGTTGGAGAATTTGATCCACATAATACAAGGATATTTAGGGTTGTTTTATTTTATGTTTATTTTGAAGAATTTAGATTTCATTCCATTTTTTTATTCTTTTATTTTTCTACTTGTGATGGTTTTATCTCGATAATTGTTATGAATACCAATTTTTTTATTCACCACTCTATCTTAATGGGTCATAATTATTGTAAAACCTTTCTATCATACTTTATTTGATGCGCTAGAGAAATTCTCTAGCCTCTAGTGATTCTGAATAGTTGTAGGGCTATGTACAAACTAATTTGGGTACCATTTAGGTAGGTTATTCAGGTTGGTTCATGAAATTTTTTATTTTTGTTTCACAATATAAAACTATCATTATTGATTTTTCTCAAAAGAAAAAAATTTATAATATTATTTTTTATCACTCTATTATACTCATTAATTTACTATAAATAAATATTTAATATTTAAAAAAAATATATAATCAATTGAGTAATTTAAAAAAAATAGTAATCAATTAAAATAAATGCATGTAGCGACAAGGAAAAACATTATAGTATAATCATTTTTCTTCTAATAAAAACCATAGATGATTATTATTATTATAATTTAAGTTAAATTATTCTGTTGGAATTTATTTAGATACTTAAAATTTAATGGGCTTATAAAATAAGAATATGATAAATACAAGAAGGATGTTTAAAAATAGATAATGTTTTTCACGGAACCAAAAAATTTCACAAAATAAAATATCATTAAACATATTTTTTTATATAAAATAAAAATATTGATTATTTAATAAAATATATTTCTACAAGATATAAATTCATGTAAAATACTATATTTTATTTATTTTTCTCCACAAAAAAGTAAATAATATTTCAAAATTTAATTTAAAAAGGTATTTTTATGTTCAAAAAAATATTAACTATTTTTATCATATTTTTTAGCATAAACATAATTATTGAAAATAATTTTTCATCAGTATTGAAGGAATATCTATATTAAATTTAATTGACAAATATGTAAATGTTTTTAAGTAAATATATCTATATAGACCATAATTTTTCAAATTATTATTTATGAACACAAACCAGTCATAACCTCCTTGTGTTGATGATAATACATGATAGCTAAAGAAAAAAAAAATTATAAACTATAGAATGTTTTCTTAGAGGAACCTTTAAGAATATTTTTTATATTAATATTTTTAATCATAATATATTATATTTAGTTTTAAAAATTTTAATAGAATAATATTTAACAATGTTATAAAAAATAATAAAAAAATTATAAAAAATCATCTAAAAAATGTTTAGTCATAAAATTGAATCATTAAACCATAAATAAAACATTCATTGTAAGAAATATGAAATTTATTTAAAAATTTTTATAATCACATAAAAAATGTTATATTATAAATCAAAAACCAAGAACTCTATAATAAACTATTCAATATAACAAAAAATATTATTTTTTACAAACTAAAAATAACAATTAGAAAATATAAACAAAAAGTTTCCATAAATATTTATTAGAAATACAATCAAAAAAAAAATAAATAATATAAAAAGAAAAAAAAGAAAGTCAACACCGAACTGTTTATTACAATTTATCTTATGATATTTACTGAATTTCTCACAAATCCCACATAAAATTGTACATAAAAAATTTAGCACTTGAAGGCATATTTATCATAATTTTATGCAATCATGTATGTTAAATAGTGGATGAAATGACATAATATATTATTACACCTCTCTGAATTTAGAAATATAAAGAATTGTATATTTGATGTTATTTAAGTATATTGTTAGAAATTAACTATATATTAATAATAAATAAAACTGCCCAATTATTTATGAGCATATCTAACGAATATGAAAATATAAGAACATAAAAAACAAATAATTTTTTATAGATGAATTAAAGAATAATGATATTTGAGGCCTCAAAACATTAGGACTAAAATGGAACTTAAATAATAATTAAAATATTTGTTTTAAGAAGATAATATACTAAAAAATTCACTTAATCACTAATTCATAATAGTTTATAATAATTTTTTCACTCAATTGAAGTGTTACATTTACTAAAAAATCATTTAATTAACAATATATGAATTAAATTAACCAAACTACTAATTGGAAGGAGTTGGAAGTTAAATTTATCAGAATTAAATGGATATATAATATTATATTTATTTTTTTAAAATCATTCAACCAAAAAATAACCATTTTCCTAATTTTTAAACGAGTTTTCTATATTAAAAGGTTTTAATATCTTCTCACCCTATAATATTTTAATATAATGTGTAATATTAATAATCATAAAAATAATACTCTTTATAGAATTAATTTTCAATACCACGTAGTTTTCATTTTATATTTCTCTTAAAATGTATGAAACAAACAACAAGGTTATACTCATGAAAATATAGGACATAAATTTCCATCAAACCTAATTTGTAATATGAAATTAAAGTAACTATTTTATTTCCAATTATTATTGATTTTATGTTCTTATTAGAAATAAAATTATCATCATTTTTAATTCTCTACAATGAAAAATTATATGATAAATAAAATTGTAATAATAATACAAAAATAAAGCAATCACATTTTAGGAAATATAATAAATAGGATAAATAGATCAATAAGAATAATATAATGAATGGAAAAAATGTACCTTTATGATCATTTTTATATACAATAAATCATAATTACATTTAATTATCTTTTAAAAATATAACCTAGAACCATTAGAAGATAAATATTAAAATAATGAATACAAGGTTAATGGGATACAAAAAAAGTTTTGAATTGAATATTAAACCAATAAAAATATAATAACAAATGGATGGTCAAATTATCGTGAATAGAATGATCAATATAACACATAGAATCATTAATTGAATAATATCCATCCCCATAAAAATTAGTTTATCATTTTCAAAATAACTATATTATATAAAATATGAATATTTATTTCAATAGTTTATATAAAATAAATAAAAAAATTAATCGGATGATCCATGGATTGAATTAACAAAATTATTAAATATATTAAGAAATAATGTCACTTGATAAATTTAATTTTTTAAATCACATGAAATCCAACCCACATTAATAGAATTTTTTGACATTTACTCTAAAAAATATAGTCTCTATAATCAAAATTTCACAAAACTTCTGTGAAAATATAATATTCAATTGTTTTAGACATTAATTTCTTAATATATTTGAACATAAATCCAATAACAAAAATATATTTACCTTAAATTGATCAAATTTCACTAGCATATCCTTAATATAGTTAATAAAATTCAAAAATTTCATTGGAACCCTGATTAGAGAGAAAATATAACTTTTGATGCAAACAAAAATTTTGTGTTATCTCAATATCATCAATTAATTACTCAATAATTTTATTATTAACACTAATATTATCATTTAAATTTTATAAATTCTATACTAATTAGATACCTTTAAAAATTGTCCTGTAAATTTTTTGATCATTTTTGAAGAACTAATTATATTCTTTCCCTAATTTAAGTTAGTAGTGAAATTGAAAACCACACCCAAAAAAGATCATAATATGGTAGGAAATACATTCAATCTAGGATATCCCCTATTTAAAATACTAAAACATTGGAATAAATATCACAATAGTGATAAAATATTTACAATTACACAAAATTTATTACGCAATATTAAACTCATGAAAACCAAATATATATAAAAGTCAACACACTCTATATTTACCTTTAGTAAACTCGGTAATTAAATATGAATATATCAGACAAAAAATTGAAAAATAATATTTAGATGAACATATAATTATTCATGAAATAAATTTATTTCCACAACACAGAAAACCCCCCAAGTTACTCAAAATTGAGATATTCACTTCTTCTTGAAGGTTTTCCCCTCCTCAGCACCACAATTCATTACATGACACAACATGAATACAACTAAAAATAATGAGTTTAATAACAGTAATAGAGTTTATAATGGGTGTTAAAAATGCAATAATAGAGAATAAATTGTTGATGACATCCCCCTCCCCCACATAACCCTATTTATACTAGGTATTAAACCACCAATATTCAATTAACACTATAATGAGTATTTAATTTAATCATAATATTCCTCTATTAATATATCCATTTTAATATAATATAAATCGAACATATTTATGGTTATTTTACCAATGAAATTTACATTCATTTTTCTATTATATTCCATTAAATAATATATTTTATATTTATCACATAATTAATCGTAAATAATTACATGTATTATATATCTGAAATTTTGATTATTAATTGATAAAAAATATTCATTCCTAACATATACATGTATATATTTTCATGTTTTCATTTTACAACACATAATAAAACACCCAATTATATAATTACAATATATCATCCTTTTAGACCACATTCAGTTTATATAATACATTTAGTTAACAATTATTTAACCATTAATTATCTATAAATACATATTTATCATTCCATATTATTAAAAAAATTCATCCAATACTAAATATTTTATTTAATATTTCATAATAATATTTATAGTCACCTAAATATTATTTTACATTATTTTGGGAACCGGGAGGCCTTTAATTTTTTTCATGTGGGACCTATGTGATGACTACGTGCATAAGTAAGGACCAATCAAGGGATTAATTGTTACCAAAGAAGATTATATGTATATTTATTATTTCCTTTCATGAGATTATTATCATTTGGTCTTGGAGGGGCCAATTCGGAATAGATAATCCTTAGTAGACGATCACTTGTGGAATCCTGTAGAGGATTACCATTGTACTGATTAGCCCAAAATAGATTCTAGTATATAGAATCTAATGTCCCTAGAGGATCACCTATATAAGAAATATTAGTCTTTAAAACCTATAGAAGACACGTAGTGATGAAAACCTATGAATGATCATTTATCATCTGCAATTCTAGAAGAGACGCTCACCCGCTATAGTTTATGAAGGATTAACAGATTCTGACTAAGAATATGGAGAATATTTTGGTGATGGTCTAGCTTAAGAAAAGATTATGTTTTTTTAGATATGAAATGATAATATTGGAATGTAATAGTTGATTTAGATAATATTAAAAAATGATATAAAGGCATAGTAAAATGTTTTTGCATCAGATATAGTCTTTAAGAACCAACCAACTTCTAAAACATAAAATTTTAAATGAGTTTAATGAATGGTACAAAAGTACCAGACACCAGGTAATGATGTATCTGAAATTAGTAATTCAAACACCCTAACCACACACCAAATAAAACACACCCAGTCAATCATAAAAGACATCAAAATTAGAATAAACATTAAATGGAACCAAATCATTGAATTGTGGAATACAATATTTTATGTTGTTTGGATAAAGTCCAAATTTATGGGAAACAACATCTACACAAGAATATTAATCAAGAGATTACAACATAAAAAATAACTTGAAACTACAAGCTAGTTAAAGACTATAATTAATCAAAGCCACTCTCTATTTATTCTGTAAAAGTCACATTTCCAACAATTTATTAAAGCTAACAAATTTTAATTCCAGTTCCACCACCATCTGGTCTATGTGAAGAGAATACCCCCTATAAAAACATCAAGTTCATCCCTTCACATGGTGAAAGAAATCAACTCACTCAACCATCCCTTTTAGTTAATAGTGCATGATTCCAAATACCTTATAAGTTTTAACTTTATATAACATACTAAAGACCCGTAAATAATTCATTTTCATGTATTCAAACATCAATATCACCTTCTATAATACATCCTATTTCTTAAAAACGTGATCCCACATCTAGATTAACTATTAACAATACTTTTTCTTGTTCCAAACTCTATGTTTTGTTAGAACTACCACCGTATTGTTGGTATAGTGTGAATTTCAAAAGTAACTACTGTCAAAAAACATTAGTATATAAATGAAAAATGATTTCCAATACTAAGGATAACAATATATTTCTGGAGAATCATTTTTTGGTTTCACAACCAAGTCCTTTGGGACATAATTGTTTCACTATTATTAAGCTCCCACATTTCAGTTTGTCGGAGCATCTGAGACCTTATGACCCCCAAGTTATCCAAACCATATTGAAGTGAAAAAATACTTTATACATTTTTGAGTTATTTCTTTAGTTAGTATATACTTAAATTTATGATTCTGTTTTACCATTCATATGTCAGAACCCAATCATCTTCAAGATTATGGATGAAGTTGTATTTTAGTTAAATGTGCTTCTTCTAAGAGTGAACTATTGGATACTTAGTTAAGTGAACCATTCTTTTGTTATCATAGTATAATATGATGATCTATTTCATAATTTTTATCTCCTCCAAAAATCCATTAATCCACACCACATCCTTCTACAGTTACAAAATCTTGATGCACTTAGCTTCCATGGATAATAATGCAACTAAAATTTATAAATTTGACAACCAAATAATGGAAGTTCTTCCAAATGTAATAAAAAAACCATTACTGCTCTTCAATATTTTTTTTCTCCTTCAATCTCAGAAATCTAACACCATTACATAGGGTCATCTATTCCAAAAAATGATTTAAATGAATTGATCCTTTTAGATAATATAAGATCTAATTTATAGCCTCTCAATGTTACTGTCTTGGATCTTCCATAAATCTACTAACCACACCTACCTCTTGAGGGATATGAGGCCATTTACAAACTATTTAATACATAGAAATTATCGAAACCAATATATATAAATGTTTCACCTATGATTAACCTCTTAATTAATTTTTGTTGTTTTTTCCATTAAAAGATTATATTTTCCAACAAAAGGATTAATCAGAGTCTTTTTTCACACTCATTTTTTATATTTCTAGAGCATACTATATGTGATATAGTTAAAAAATGAACAAACTTCTTGAAATCATGTAACTTCTCATCCTCATCCATAAAATTATTTTGTAGAACCAATATCCTTTATATAGAATCTTCAGGAAAATTTAAACGTTAACTCTTCTAGACTCACCTGCTTATATCCTACTAAGAGAAATTCATTAACTTATAGGAAAATAATGATGAAACTTCCCCCGTCATACACCTTTTGGTAAAATAAATAACCCATGTTTCATTAAATGAACATACATTCCATTATGAAATTTTAAAACAAATGATTCCATTACTGAGGCATCATTTTATTCCTATATAGTCGTTTAATGATCTTTCAAACCCAACCATGATTCCGTTTCAGAATGACACCTATCAATATCTCAATTTATATTTATTCCTATAAATATCTATGATGGAATTAGCGATGGGTATGAATGCTGTGGAAATTATTCTATTTTTGATTGCTTGAGCCCCTTCATAACCAATCATACATTTTACCAAACTCTATCATAAGTTTCTTCTTTACAAAATAAACACATTTCTCCTAACATTACCTCTTTCCTTAAGAAGGTTCTATTATCTCCCATATGTTATAAACACATAGAGAATATAACACATACTTTATTACTAACTCCTAATTAAATGAATCAGCCATAATTATAACCTCACTAAGAAATTAATGTTCCCATCATCATTGAGAAATAGATGTTCAATTTCATAATAAAAAAACATCAATGCACTTCTAACCCTAGTATAATACCTAAATCTTGTGGTTCATCTCTTTCTAAACATTGTTCTCCTGAAACTATTCCATATGCTTTTATTTCCCTTCAACGTTCAAGTTCATCTGGATTTGGTACTTCCAAAACATGATTAGAAATTTCTATTCTAGAACTAGGTTATACCTATCTAAATATATAATGTATGATCTAAGAATATAAAAACAACACATTCCTTTTTCTCAACTCACCCACTTCATGTTCTACTCATTCATTTTTTCGAAGAGTATCTTCCTTCTAGTTCTAATATTTTCATAAGATCCATACACTAAATAGGACATTTCAGACTATAATAACCTTTTTATGACTATTATCCTAGATACTAAAACCAATGTTTTCATCATTATAGAAAATAATGTAACCGTTTTAGGACTTTAGATTCCACCTGATCTATATCCTTGGAATTGAAATGGGTAAACATGATTTATATGTAAACAATTAGGTAATTAAATTCCAATTACAGAGTTATATTTCTCTAGGTGTTTTAGTGAAAAATGTTTGGATGGAATCTGATTCAGATGATAACCAAAAAGTTAACTCATTCATCCAAAAATTCCATTAGAAAACCAAAACATAACCTCATTCTTCTGTCCCTCTCATTCAGTTTCTGATTTATTAATTATACAACACCATTCTGCTTAGTAAATCTAGGCCTGGTCTTCTCTATAAATATATTTTTTTCATCCAATTGAACATTGAAAATATCTTCTATTATACTCACAAATATTCTCAAACTGAATACATTTTTTCTTCATTATAGTATCAAGTTTCACAAAATCACTCTATCGGAAAAAAGACCAGAATACATAAAATTTCTTTTTATGGAAAAACACCAACACCAACCATATATAATTGTAAATGAAGTTAATTTAGTACAATTCACCCCAGTGATATCAAATCGGTGTTGGTATTAATAAATCTCTATGAAACAAATCGAATATTAGATTCATTGGTTTCTTTTATTCCAAATCAAATGACAGCTATTTTTCCTTCCTTTGATTCAAACCTTCACATACTTCATACTTCATGCATTCAAGACTCATCAATCTATTAACAAAAATGGATTGTATGAATTCATCAATAATCTAAACAAAATGATCATAAATTTTTTTTATTGAATCATACATCCAAAACTACTCACTGAAGGGTAGATGGGGTGAGAGAGAGCTCTTTGAACAAGAAGGCTCATTATCACCTTATATCTAGAGTAGATCAATAAAATGGATTAATTTTATTCATCATTGGATTTTATATAGCTGATGGGTATTATGTATAATTTTAACCCTAATCTGAATCGAGGGCCAATTGATTCTCCTATTTCAAAATAAATATCATTTATAGATGCGCTTCATGGCTCCAAAAAATTTGAAATGTTGGATTTTTCATTTCCAATTTCCACCAGCAAGTCGAATGATGGTGTGTTCTTAGTGGTGGTGGATCCAGTATCTCTTAAATAAATATTGGATTAATATAAAAAAATTCTAGTTTTTGTATCATGTATGTCCATGGATAGAAACTGTAGTGTTGTAGTTATCTTAAGGCTATGCTCAGCCACTGATGGAGTTCCTTTAATTGGGAACTTTTTTCAAGTATAAGATGTTACTTCCACATTATTTTTTGTAAGAATATGGATCTATATAATTCATGGATGTTTGGGAATGTTTTTCTAAAACTAGTATTCCTCAGGTTGTCAGAGTGGGATATTTACTTTAATCCCCTTATATAAAGGCAAACATCATCTCAAATTTGGGTTAGACTCCACGAGATCAATTGGGTCTTCTAGAATCTTAAAATAATTATTGATATTACTACATGTGTAGACACTCCACTTAATATGGATCAATATAATACAAATGGAGATCTGTATTTCTTTTTATTTATCCTAGTTGAGGCTAATATGGAGGCCAAATTACCAAATATCCTAGACATTGTGGTGAATGAAAAAAATCAAGAGACTAAAGTTGAAAATAAATATCTTCCACCATTTTGTGATGTTTGTAAAATTTTAATACATTTAATACATAACTATAGGGACACAAAAAAATTGGTCAAGAGCTCTACTGGTGAAAATCCCAATGCCTAGAAATTTGTAGGAATATCTATGAATCAAATATCTTATAATTTTTAGAAAGAGAAACACATAGGTATGGATATTGATAATAATGGATTAAATCATATTTCTCAAAAGATAAGCTCAATCATTTAATATCGGATGATTTCCTATAATTTCAATTCGATGGAAGAGTCACCAGTTGGTCCTATTGTGAGGAAAATCTACCGTCTTTTAAGAATACTGTGGGTGATTATGAGAAGGCGGATAGAGAGAAGGTACAAGATTCAAACGTGCATCCCTCTGAACCAATAATTGAACTAATATATATTGTAGAGGGTGGTCCCAGGGACACTTTTGAATAGTCCAACATGGATGTTCATTGTGATTTGGTTTATTCCAATAATGAAATCCTTCTTACATCTGAGAATAATTCAGATATTTCATTGAAGTTAGTTGAATATAATGGAAAAGTAGTCATCATATAGATCTCTCAAAACCAATCCAAATATCAAATCATGTGGAGGATGATATTAATAACACTATGTTATAGTATTTTTTGGATGTTCATTGTGATGGATTTGAAACCTACACAGATATCAATTCACCAATGTGGGATGTTTATGTGGATTCGGTTGGGCCTACTCCCCAAGTAATGACTCTAAAACCGAGTTAAAGAAGTTCTGGTGTAAAAAGGTTGAAGAATAAGTGGAATATGAGGCCTTAATGGATTCATACCCTATCCCACATAATTCTACAAGGGGAATTGCTTCCCATATGGTAAGGAGTTTGGAGGACTAAGTTCATATTTCTATTTCTACCCCAGAAAATAATGATAGAGGTGATTTAGATAATGAAATACTGGAATAAAAAAGAAGCCTAACTAGGATTTATGAAACTTTACAGTGACATTTATGAAAATAGCAATCCAAATGAGAAAAATAAAGGAAACATCAAATCTAAAATAGGTTCAAGATTAATGTTCTATTTGAGATCTATCATGGAGTATCTAACCCTAATACAATCAACTCCCTTTATATGATTATAGATAACCATTAACCCAGTATTTTGTGTATTTTTCAGTCGAAGGTATTATACTCTTATGGATATGTGGGTTGGATTAATCTTTTTTACTATTTTTTTCGAACTAATATAGGTAATGCTTCATTAGAAACAATGTGGGTTCTTTGCCATGCTTTACATGGAAGTGTTTATATTTTCAGTAATGATGAAAAGATACTAACATGAGAGGTTTATCTTTAGGATGAGAACCTATATTGATCATTAATTTATACTAAAAATATGTATCAAGAAAGGAGGATATTATGGTAGGAAATTGTAAAAATTGAGGGATGTGTTGGGTATTCAAGTATTCTTATTGGTTACTTCAATACCATTGTTTATACTCGTGAGAAAATTAGTGCAATTCACACTCTTATTTTTCTTGAGAAATTTAGGGTCATTATAGGGGATAATGAACTCATTGAAATTATGTAGGTGTGTACCTTTTAAACTTAGTATAGGTGGAATTTCAATAGAACTAATGAAAGAAAGATAGAATGGGCATTTACCAATGACATTTCTCTGGACAAATGGGACTATATTTCTATCATTTTACATCATAATATTAAGTCCAACCATCAACAAATTCTTTCTTATCTCAAATCAAGGTAAAAAGGGATTCCTCTCACCTTCAGGTTTAAAAATTCACAGACCTCCCATATGGATTGTGATAAAATCATAAGAAAATTTTGGACCTCAATGTATTTTCATGAGGATGTTATAGATTGTGATCTAAAATTTAATCTCTTAACATGAAAATTAAAGGGGTGGAGAATTTAAATGTTAAATAATTTGGATAGGGAATTTATTTCTCTTGGTGATGAACTTATACATTTTAGGAAGAATCCACTAAGTCAGACTTCAGAATTGATCTCTCTCAGGAGGATGGAATTCCTTCAAAGTTGAATTGTCTTCTTTAGATGAAATAAATTAATAAAAAAGAAACCATTAAAATAAGATCTCTCAAAGAGGGTGATAGAAAATCAAAATTATTCAACTCCATACAAAGGGCCTAAAAAAATTATAGACCCATTTCTTTACTAATATTAGGGGGGTCATCTCGTTCATGAAAAATTGAGGCTATCAGAATACATTGTTTTACAATACTCAAAAATCATTAATGAACCTAAAATTGTGGGGGAGATAAATAAATTTATCATTTCTAGGATTATTAATCATGAAGTTAACCCCATGATTACTACTTTACCTCTTGAATTCAAGATCAATGATTTTTTAGTATCAAAATTGGTAGAAGCCCTATACCATATGGCTTTACTAATTTCATATTCCAAATGTATTGGGATATTTTCATGTGGATGTCTTTATTTTGGTCTTCTCTTTGTTTATTATAGGAACTATTCCCTTGGGGTTCAATGAAAACTTTATCTCCCTAATAGCAGAGATTTAAAATTCTTGTGAGATATATCTTTTTTTGGCTAATTTCCCTTGTTAACCCCATTTTCAATATTATTAATAATATTCATAATAATCAGATAGATTATATCACTAATAGAAACATCTCTTGTAATAAATTTAGTTTTTCAAGGGAATACTCATTTAAAAGTGTATTTCCACATCCTTAGAGTATTTCAAAATTCTAGGAAAGTCAACTAAAGGTGGTAATATTTCTCTTAGTCTTTATATAAGGAAATCCATCAACACCGTGTACTGGAACTTCATTTATAAATTTTTGGAATTTTTTTTTGATTAACTATAATCCCATTAACCAGGTGAAATCCATTTTTGTCCCTCCTTGTATTTTAGTGTTTTTAATGTTTCACCTAAGGTTATTTCTATTACACCATAGGGTTCATACAAGGTGACCATCTTTCTTATATTATTTTCTCTAATGTTTAATATTACCTTAGAAGGTTAGTTAAATATATTTTGGAATAAGAAAATCTCAAACCCATTCGAGATTCCATTTTCTCATTGCACTACCTCATCTTTTATATATTGATGATGTTATTAATTTTTGTATGGTATTAAAAGAAGAATCCTAGATCCTAACAATGTTGACAATAATTTTGAAATAATATTAGGTAAATCTAATAGCTAGGATAAATCCTTCATTTATTTTTGTAAAGGATTCTCTCTGCCTAGAGAATCCATTGTTTTTTATTATTTAGAGATTCGAGATGGGAATTTTCCTTTTAATTATCTTGGAGTTCTTCCATTGTAGGGAAGAACAAAGACTATTTATTTTAATTATTTCATGTTAAAGTTAACATCTAACTCTCTTCCGAGAAAGGGAAGGCTCTTTAAAGGGAGGGATGAGTTTTTCTTATTGTGTTCACAATTTTTACTAAGTTGGTGTACTAATTCATGGTTTATAAATGGACAAGGGTGCTGATTAAAATTATCAATTCTTACCTTAAAATTATTTTTTGGACTTGTTTCATTATTTAATGAAATATATTGATGATTCCTTGGAAAAAAGTTCTACGAACTACTTTACAAAGGAGGTATTGGAATTAAAAACAAAAACATTTTTAATGAGTCATTACAAGAATGACTCACCAAGAACTTTATTAACTACAATTCTGAATCCCTTGATTTTTACAAATCTATAATCTTCGATCGGTTTAGTCAAGGAAATTATTCCTACAAAGGTTCATCCATTTGGCATGAAATTATTGTTTCCAAGCTAAATATAATGACCCAATCTCATAGGATATCTAAAAAAATTATTCTCTCAAATTTTGTTTTGACAACTGGACTAGATCCCCTCTTATTAAGAGATTTAACCCATGGGACTCTTCCTGTAACACTCCGAGCTTCTATGATACGCTTCTCATTCAATAATGCAATAGCTTGCATTGTATGCAAATTCGAGTTCTAAAACACTGCGACTAATCAAAGTAGCCGTTATGAATAGTAATAACCACTTTTTGAAATTATAGAAATTTTATATTTCAAAATGGACTTCATTTTTGTATTCCTAATATTGAAATTAGCCTATGTTGAATTTTTTGTAATTTTCTGAGAACTTCAAAATTTTTATGAATAGTGAAAAATACTTAAAACAAATTTTTTAATCAAAATAATTTATAGTGATAAGTTATACTATTGAGTGGTTTTAAAGTATAATTAGAATATATTTTTACCATTTTATCCAATGGTGGTCATTAGAATTAATTTAACATTGAAATTAGACATAAACAATTGCCAATCTTTTGATATAAATTGTTTCTTAAAAACACGCTATTTGTTGTGACAGCGGGAATTAATTATAAAATTAATTAATGCAACTTATATGTTTGTAATTTTGTAAAATAGACATCATTTTTGAATTCAGAATATCAATTATAGCTTAGGCTGAAATTTTGGCCTTGTTCTAAAAAACTTCAATTTTTGATGAATAGTGAAACCACTAAGTGGAAGTTAAATAACTGATTTTTCGTTTAAATGAAATATTACCTCTTCTGTGATTTGATTTTCAAAAATCCGACATACATGGTTGTAATTAAGAAGTAAAATGTGGTTCAATGAGATTAAAATAATTTTTTGGTGAATAGTAACTTTTAAGTTCTTAATCGCGATTAGAGGTAATTAGTGTAGTTTAAGGTAAAAATAATGTTTTAATAATATGAGATGAGCTTGACACATGTCCTACCCTCATTGGATGTGCCATGGCCGACCAAGACAACCCATGGGTCAACTTGGGGACCCCATGGAGCCACTTTAGTTAGAAAATGACATAAATACCTTTTATTTAATGTTAAAGTAAAAAAATGACACAAACATAAAATGTTTTACTAAAACAATTTTTACATGGGGTTATACAACTCATATTTTTGACTATAAATATTAATTGGAAAGCTAAAAATATTTCCTACATAATAGTATTTTTTTTATAATTTTTAGACATTAAATAAAGTAAATTATTTATGACATCATGATGATGCAGCGATGACCTCATTATTTAACGATTTAAATAAAATGAGAAGATAATGTAAAATCCAAGGCTTACACTTGTCCAAATCCTATTGGATGGGTATATTTCGAACCCTTATCACCTTATCCTCGAACTATATAAGTGTGGTACATTTAGAATCCGAAAAGCATTGTGTAATAATGTAACATTTCAATCTTTCCAAAAGAGCCCCTCCTCTCCACTTATAAAAGGTCCCCACCTCTCCCACCTTATTCACACCTTTAAGCCATTTGTATCGGCCAACCTCTGCCCAAATACTCTCCCAACTTCCCCCTCTTACTCTTAGAAGAATCACTTTGGGAAGAACTCTTCCCAAGGAAGCCTTTGGCTCAAATCAAAAAGAGTTACCCCATTTTGAGGTAATGTCTTCTCTAATGTTGTTTTGTTTTATTTTTCTTCTCCAACCCCCTAAACTCTTTTTATTCATTTCTTTTGTAACAACACCAGTATCCTCAATATACTAGGATGTTGTTATAATAATTATTCGAGCTACACTTACACACACCTACATCTAATGGTTAAAGAACATACGATTTCTGTGGATGGTGAATTTCTGCCTCACGAAACGATGATTGTTCAACACTCATATAACACCTTCAAAGGTGGCCATTAAGATGTCACTATATTTATATATGATATAAAATATGTTTATTTTTTACTTATACTTCTGTATTTCTCATTTATGGCATAATTTATGATTTCCATTATGGGTAAAACGCGATAATTTCATTTTAGGAAGTGCGGACTACCGCCCCCTCAAAGTGATTTGAATCGTTAATGCCATATGTGGGATGTATAAAGGATGGATTAAATGGTATTATACACTATATTATACTGTAATTATATTATAAATTTATATAATTATGATTTCATTCCATTAAATACCAAATAGAAATGAAAGTAGCATTCATGCGTACGTACGGCTTACCGTCTCCATGAACGGTGCATTTCATTTCTTACCTCTAAATGTTACGTAAAATTATAAATGAATGTATATACTGGATATATATGATATATATGACATCTAAATCATGAATATAATTATGGAGATAATGGATATTCTACCACATAAACAACTTGTAATTATAAGAAATTTATTGTTGACTCAAGTACCAAAGATCGACAAAACGACAGTTATTAACTTAAATAATTACATAATGTTCATATCATTGTAATAAGTGATATAATAAGGATAATGAAATTAAAAATGGTTCTTAATAAGGTATATATTAACTCTAGTTTATTTTTCAGGAGGTTAAAGAACGGTTGAGTCAAGTCAGAGACGAGGTAAGGGAATTTCATAACCCAACTTCCATTATTTGGTTTAATCTCCTACTTTCAAATTATGTCATGATATTATTATGTAGTATATTGTATTTATACTTTCTTTATGTGTAAATATAGTGACTACACATAATAGATATATTTTATTTTAAAAATGATCTTTTTAAGGACTTCATCTCAATCTCCTTTCATTGAGGCATATTTGGTTTTATACACAAATTTCTTTTATACGGTGTATAAACCCCTTTGACTTTTACGTTTATTAAAAATGAATCTTTTTTATACGAAGCGTTTTGCTAAACGACAAAATGGAATGTTTTTCTTTCCGTACTTATGCGGCGACAATGACTTCTCCGCCGCCGTGACCATTATTTGAGTTTCGGCTTCCTCTACAAGCCATCATTTTCTTTAATGAAAAATAAATACAAAGTTTTAACTTTCTTTTATTTTGGTATTGAAAATGGTTTTGAAAGCGTTTTTATCATATCAAAGTGTTGTATTGATATCTTGTGATTGAAATGTGGAAATGTTATGTTTCCTTTATGCATGTTTTATGTGATACGATTATGTTATGGTTTATGATATGTTTAAACCTATTCATATGAGGAATGCATTGGACTTAATAAGTGACGGGTGGAGCCCGCTATAGCTCCTCGATGTATCGGCAGGTCTCATTAGACAAACTAGTGTCTTGGCACAAGGCCTTGACAAAATCTTATTTGTGGTCTTGGCATGAGGCCTTGGCTATGTGGTTATGATAGTCTTGCATTATGCATTCCATCATTATGAAAGTGGTTATTGATATTGCATGTGATCATTCGACCAGTAGAATATCCATGTGAAAAAGTAAATGGCATTATCTCATTTTACTTTTGCCATATTATGTTGAAGTTCATGTTTAAAAGGATTTTGTTTTAGTTATACATTGCCTTAAATGTTAATGATTATTTATCAAAGCTTCCGCTATATTGTTATCCTTACTGAGCATCTGAGCTCACCCCTTTCAATGTTTTAATATTTTTCCAGGATGTGAAGAAGTATTTTATGAATGACCTGCAGGGGTAGTCAGAAAGGGATATGATTGTGGACTATGAAGACCATGTTATTGTAGTTTGTTTACTTTTTGATGTAATGAAAGACTTATGAATGTATCTAGTGTTTCCAAGGCTACTAAACTAATCGGTCTTTTGAGACTTGATCTTTTGTGATCATGCCAATGTTACGAAGTAATGCACCGACTCTGGGTAGCTGGGGTCGGGGCGTTACAGTTGGTATCAGAGGAAGTTTAGTACAAACCTTGGAAGCTAGATTTAGATAAACTCTGATTAGAGCACATAGACCTAAGATGAACTTTGAGGATTAGTATAGAAGAACTTCCTAGAATTTTGGTATTGTAGAGATTTTGTGAGTTTTCCGAGCAATACATCCCTGTCTGGATATGAGCAGGTAGAGGCGGATCTGGCATAGATGTACCTAGGGGTAAAACCCGAAAACACCGTTTTGAGCTAGACTCGAACGGGAACTGGTGCACGGCAATGGGACTTGCTGCACTCTTGGTTACGACACTCCCGGGGGATATGCTTAGGATAACTCTCATTTTCTTTACAAATCATTATAAAGGGTTTATGAGTATATACTTCCTCAAAGAAAACATTTTTATGATTATGGATTATATCCATAAATAGTTCAATTTATGTTAAGTGTTTTATAAGAATGGGATTATGTATTTTGATTCATAAACTGATCTAGTTTATGCCATTGTTTAGAAATGGCGCCTAGTGGAAGAAATGGAAACCGTATCAATGCACGCACTCCATGTAGGGATTGCCCTCCTGCTCAAGATAATTATAGTGGGGCTGGTGATGCAACTGGTGCCGATCAGCTAATCACCATACTGGGACAACTTACTCAGGTTATGAATAATAACCTTACCCGTATGGAGCACCCTGATCCGCAACGTGGAGGATCAATGCTAGACCGTTTCATGAGGCAACAACCACCAAACTTTAATGGGAGTACAAATCCTATAGTAGCTGAGCAATGGATAAATTCCTTAGAGAAAATATTCCATGCCTTGGGGAGTAGTGAAAGGGAGAAGGTTGTCATGGCAGTTTACCGCCTCGCTGGAGATGCCGATCAGTGGTGGTCGCTGATTCAAAACACAAAGGAAGATGATGACGTATCGAATATGGAATGGAGGGAGTTCAAAGAGCTTTTCTTAGAAAAATACATTCCTCGTGACCATCGAGCAGATATGGAAAGGCAATTTCTGAGTCTAAGGCAGAAGGAGGATGAGAATGTCGCAAAGTATGAGGCCAACTTTACAAGGTTAGCGAGGTATGCTACCGATTATATACGTAACCCAAGAGGTAAGATTGATCATTTATTTGATGGGTTAAAACCATTTCTCCGTCGAGCTTTAGTATCACAATCGTTCTCAACATACGAAGATATTGTCTCATGTGCTATCAAGACAGAAAAGGAATTCTCTAAGTCTTATGACAACAAAGTAAAGCAAGAGAAGAAGAGAACGGTGGAACAAGAGACATATAAAGGGAAAAAGGGAAAGAAGGATTTTCCATTATGTGATAATTGTGGGAAGAATCACCCCGGTACTTGCCTAAAAGGAATGGGAGTTTGTTATAAATGTGGGGAAAAGGTCACCAGGCACGTGATTGCAAGGGAAAGAAAGAGGCTATCAATGTTGAATGCTACAATTTTAGAGAAATGGGTCATTATGCAAATGAATGTCCTAAGCGTCAGGGAAACTTACCTCAGAAAAGGCCAAGGGATCAAGGACAATCTTATGCTGTTACTACAGTTGAAGCAGAATAACTAATGTAATGGTGCTTTTGGACTCATGGATTATATTCTGGTTATTAGAATAATGTGATATATATATAAGTATTGTACTGCAGTACATGTTGATTTCAGTAAGGTTTTAATATGATGAAGGTAATTATATTTTTAGTATGTGACAATAAGAGAAACTTTACTTTGTTTGGGGAATCTGATAAATTGATTTTGGAATTAAGAGACCTTTTAGAGAAAGTCTGGACAGAGGTATTTTGGATAACAATAAAGGTTGGAGTGGATTAAGTTGATCTTTGGATAGTAATGATTAAGGTTAAAAAATTTATGAAGATTATTTTTGGAATATTATGATACTATAGTTTTAGGAAAAGGACAACCTGCAGGGTGGGGCATAACCCGTCGCGTCGGACAAAGCACTAGGAATCGAACCCACAATCATAGTGCGACAGGCCTTTATTTCCTACCACTAGCCTACAGGAAGTCTCTGGTTATTAAAAAATAATTTTACTAATCTAAATGGTATGTGTTAACATTTGGAACCTTATACAATTAGGATAAATAGAATATTTTTGAGTTCCGTTACCATTTGGAGTAAAAGTTGTGTTTGTGGTAAAAATTTATTAATGAATGAAAGTATACATAACAAGTATGTATATTCCCTTACATTCTTAGTAAATCTCCTAAATAAATTCCTCAACATTATAAAAGGTAACTTAAAACAAAAATGTTGTCGGTTAACTTTTACAACTGGGGATTCAATGACCGTTTAACCAATCACAAGTTTGTGATTTTCTTGTGGTTAAACTTTCTCCTAATCCTGTTTTCTATAACTCTCCATCATACCTTGATGGTTTGTTTCTCCTCCATATCCATATTTTCATAGAATCCTAGAGTGGGCTATATCGGGTGACCTTTGTACCTATCTTGCTTACTTTTAATGTTATATATTTATTAACCTTATTTCTGATGTGGGTTTTCCTCAAAGGTATTTTCTCTTTTCAACCTTTTATTTTCCAAGAAAAATTTCAAATTGCGAGGACGCAATTTATTGAAGGAGGGGAGAATGTAACACCCCGAGCTTCTATGATACGCTTCTCATTCAATAATGCAATAGCTTGCATTGTACGCAAATTCGAGTTCTAAAACACTACGACTAATCAAAGTAGCCGTTATGAATAGTAATAACCACCTTTTGAAATTATAGAAATTTTATATTTCAAAATGGATTTCATTTTTGTATTCCTAATATTGAAATTAGCCTATGTTGAATTTTTTGTAATTTTCCGAGAACTTCAAAATTTTTATGAATAGTGAAAAATACTTAAAACAACTTTTTTAATCAAAATAATTTATAGTGATAAGTTATACTATTGAGTGGTTTTAAAGTATAATTAGAATATATTTTTACCATTTTATCCAATGGTGGTCATTAGAATTAATTTAACATTGAAATTGGACATAAACAATTGCCAATCTTTTGATATAAATTGTTTCTTAAAAACACGCTATTTGTTGTGACAGCGGGAATTAATTATAAAATTAATTAATGCAACTTATATGTTTGGAATTTTCTAAAATAGACATCATTTTTGAATTCGGAATATCAATTATAGCTTAGGGTGAAATTTTGGCCTTGTTCTAAAAAACTTCAATTTTTGATGAATAGTGAAACCACTAAGTGGAAGTTAAATAACTGATTTTTCGTTTAAATGAAATATTACCACTTCTGTGATTTGATTTTCAAAAATCCGACATACATGGTTGTAATTAAGAAGTAAAATGTGGTTCAATGAGATTAAAATAATTTTTTTTTTGGTGAATAGTAACTTTTAAGTTCTTAATCGCGATTAGAGGTAATTAGTGTAGTTTAAGGTAAAAATAATGTCTTAATAATATGAGGTGATCTTGAAACATGTCCTACCCTCATTGGATGTGCCATGGCAGACCAAGACAACCCATGGGTCAACTTGGGGACCCCATGGAGCCACTTTAGTTAGAAAATGACATAAATACCTTTTATTTAATGTTAAAGTAAAAAAATGACACAAACATAAAATGTTTTACTAAAACAATTTTAACATGGGGTTATACAAGTCATATTTTTGACTATAAATATTCATTGGAAAGATAAAAAGATTTCCTACATCATAGTATTTTTTTTATAATTTTTAGACATTAAACAAATTAAATTATTTATGACATCATGATGATGCAGCGATGACCTCATTATTTTACGATTTAAATAAAATGAGAAGATAATGTAAACTCCAAGGCTTACACTTGTCCAAAGCCTATTGGATGGGTAGAGTTCGAACACTTATCACCTTAACCTCTAATTATATAAGTGTGGGACCTTTAGAATCTGAAAATCATTGTGTAATAATGTAACATTTCAATCTTTCCAAAAGAGCCCCTCCTCTCCACTTATAAAAGGCCCCCACATCTCCCACCTTATACACACCTTCAAGCCATTTGGCTCGGCCAACCTCTTCCCAAATACTCTCCCAAATTCCCCCTCTTACTCCTAGAAGCATCACTTTGGGAAGAACTCTTCCCAAGGAAGCCTTTGGCTCAAATCAAAAAGAGTTACCCGATTTTGAGGTAATGTCTTCTCTAATGTTGTTTTGTATTATTTTTCTTCTCCAACCCCCTAAACTCTTTTTATTCATTACTTTTGTAACAACACCAGTATCCTCAATATACTAGGATGTTGTTATAAGAATTATTCGAGCTACACTTACACACACCTTCATCTAATGGTTAAAGAACATACGGTTTCTGTGGATGGCGAATTTTTTCCTCACGAAACGATGATTGTTCAACACTCATATAACACCTTCAAATGTGGCCATTAAGATGTCACTATATTTATATATGATATAAAATATGTTTATGTTTTACTTATACTTCTGTATTTCTCATTTATGGCATACTTTATGATTTCCATTATGGGTAAAACGCGATAATTTCATTTTAGGGAGTGCGGACTACCGCCCCCTCAAAGTGATTTGAATCGTTAATGCCATATGTGGGATGTATAAAGGATGGATTAAATGGTATTATACACTATATTAGACTGTAATTATATTATAAATTTATATCATTATGATTTCATTCCATTAAATATGAAATAGAAATGAAAGTAGCGTTCATGCGTACGTACGGCTTACCGTCTCCATGAACCGTGCATTTCATTTCTTACCTCTAAATGTTACGTAAAATTATAAATGAATGTATATACTGGATATATATGATATATATGACATCTAAATCATGAATATAATTTTGGAGATAATGGATATCCTACCACATAAACAACTTGTAATTATAAGAAATTTATTGTTGACTCAAGTACCAAAGATCGACAAAACGACCGTTATTAACTTAAATAATTACATAATGTTCATATCATTGTAATAAGTGATATAATAAGGATAATGAAATTAAAAAGGGTTCTTAATAAGGTATATATTAACTCTAGTTTATTATTTAGGAGGTTAATGAACGGTTGAGTCAAGTCAGACACGAGGTAAGGGAATTTCATAACCCAACTTCCATTCTTTGGGTTAATCTCCTACTTTCAAATTATGTCATGATATTATTATGTAGTATATTGTATTTATACTTTCGTTATGTGTAAATATAGTGACTACACATAATAGGTATATTTTATTTTAAAAATTATCTTTTTAAGGACTTCGTCTCAATCTCCTTTCATTGAGGCATATTTGGTTTTATACACAAATTTCTTTTATACGGTGTATAAACCCCTTTGACTTTTACCTCTATTAAAAAGGAATCTTTTTTATACGAAGCATTTTGCTAAATGACAAAAGGGAATGTTTTTCTTTCCGTACTTATGCGGCGACAATGACTTCTCCGCCGCCGTGACCATTATTTGAGTTTTGGCTTCCTCTACAAGCCATCATTTTTTTTAATGAAAAATAAATACAAAGTTTTAACTTTCTTTTATTTTGGTATTGAAAATGGTTTTGAAAGCATTTTTATCATATCAAAGTGTTGTATTGATATCTTGTGATTGAAATGTGGAAATTTTATGTTTCCTTTATGCATGTTTTATGTGATACAATTATTTTATGGTTTATGATATGTTTAAACCTATTCATATGAGGAATGAATTGGACTTAATAAGTGATGGGTGGAGCCCGCTATAGCTCCTCGATGCATCGGCAGGTCTCATGAGACAAACTAGTGTCTTGGCACAAGGCCTTGAAAAAATCTTATTTGTGGTCTTGGCATGAGGCCTTGGCTACGTGGTTATGATAGTCTGGCATTATGCATTCCATCATTATGAAAGTGGTTATTGATATTACATGTGATCATTCGACCAGTAGAATATCCATGTGAATAAGTAAATGGCATTATCTCATTTTACTTTTGCCATATTATGTTGAAGTTCATGTTTAAAAGGCTTTTGTTTTAGTTATACATTGCCTTAAATGTTAATGATTATTTATCAAATCTTCCGCTATATTATTATCCTTTCTGAGCATCTGATCTCACCCCTTTCAATGTTTTAATATTTTTCCAGGATGTGAAGAAGTATTTTATGAATGACCTGCAGGGGTAGTCAGAAAGGGATATGATTGTGGACTATGAAGACCATGTTATTGTAGTTTGTTTACTTTTTGATGTAATGAAAGACTTATGAATGTATCTAGTGTTTCCAAGGCTACTAAACTAATCGGTCTTTCGAGACTTGATCTTTTGTGATCATGCCAATGTTACGAAGTAATGCACCGACTCTGGGTAGCTGGGGTCGGGGAGTTACACTTCCCTAGGATTTTATGGTACTATTAATGATTTATTTTAAATTTAACAACAATTTTATGATCAGTTTAGTCAAAATATAAATAAGTAAATTTGTGTTTCAGTTTCTGAGATTTTGATCTGGGAATTGTCCTAGAATGGTATCCCCAAGAGTAAAGTGTTCTAAAATCTAAAATCCTAAAAAATAAACCATGATTTTTATTGGATCAAACACGTCAATAAATAATGGATAAATACCTCATATCAGAAAGTAATTTTGAGGATTTATCCTAAAATATTTCCTAAGTGTAATTTTTTATAATTCTTTGGAATCTTGTTGTGCTACAGGTGTACTCTATGAAACCAACACAGGGAAGATGTCGATCACTTATTCATAAATGTTTCTAGGGCTTAAGCATACAGAAGGTGATTTATGATCTATTTTAGTGATTTATGTCAATATTTGAGTCCATGTATGTTCTTTATCAGCTCTTTATTGAAGTATCTATCTCTCCCCATCTCAAATTAATTTTCTAGGTTATGGTTGTTGAGGTTCTTCACTCTGTCTATTTTAGATAGAATTATTTATTGTATAATGGTACATAATTTAGCAGTCAATCCCCAATCACGTATATTAATGTCTCATTAAAATATGATAATTTAGTTCAATTTTTTTTATAGTAGTGTTCAGGATTTTGGTATTATAAGAATATTGGGTGTTGCTGGAAATTATAAACCAATAGTTGGTAATTTGGAGGTTGTTTTCTAGCCTCTAGTTTATAATTGAAAAAAGTCAATACTAATGTTTCATCAAAAGGAACCTTAGGCCCTTTAGTTTTATTGGTATTGTTTCATTATCATTGTGGAATTGTTATTTGGTGTTTCTATGACTCATGTGGCTTGGACTCTTATCTCTATATTGAAATATAAGGAATAATTTATTAATAATTTTATCATTCTAAAGGCTGGAACAATAAATGGTTTTATTGTGATTCTATTTCCATCATCTAAGTAATTATAAATTGTTTGTTATATCTATCATTGAGAATAATTTCTATATTGATGGAATTCATGGACATTTTTGTGGTTAACAATTATATTATCACTAACATCTTTTATGATGTGAAATATATGGAAGATATTTTATCCATCAAAGGGATTGATATTCAGCTCACATGGTTCAATTATCTACCATTAGACTTCGTTCCAATTCATGAAAGGGATTTTAAATAATTTCCCCTATTTACACTTTTTTAATGTGTTATTTTTTTATTTATTTTAATACTTGGACTTTCTAGTTAAGGTAACTTTTTAAAAAATTCAAAAAATTCATTATTTCTAGAGCAATTTCTCTAACATGAATGATTCCTTCTGAAACCCTAGTCATGTAAATAAATTCCTCTTTTCACACAAAAATCTATCACCATGGAAGCTCATATTATTTTCAAAAAAACATTCCCAAAAATAGTATATAATCCCACATCATAATGTAAACAAATGGAAATTATGTTCTTCTATAAACCAAGATTGTATGGGATGCCTTAGAAATGTAAAAAAGAAAATGATCTATTTTTAGATACTAATATCTCATTTTCCACTACATCATGTGACTCACCATAAAAAAATTGAACCTTTCAAAGGATTATAGGCACATACTTTCACAAGCATACCCATTTTGAATTTGAAGGAAATGACTCTTTAAAATGAAGAATCCATTAGTCCAAAAAACATTTGACAAATAGAACCAAAGTTCAATTCTCCCATTTAGTACTAGAGTTTTCATATTACAATTAATAATACTATGAATAATTAATGTACCTCTATAAAAAATTCTTCTTTAAAAATCCCTTATTTCCACAGTGCTAATGAGAATAGTAACCAGGACAAGAAGAAAATACATGACTCTAATATCATCTATTTTCTTCTCTTGTACTCTAACCTATTTGAGTGGATTTTCCTATTCCATATATACTAAATAAACTTATGGTGGTACTTGAAACCTATTTCTTATGGATATCCATATTGAAGATTAAATTACATGTTTCATCGAAGACCAAGTCATCTTTTTTCCATTATAATTATTCAATGTAGTGACCACCACATCCCATGATTCGTGAAGTGATAATAGATGAATCAAGTACTCTAATCCACCAATGAATACCACACCAACATACTATAGATTACTCCATATCACATAAAACTAATTTTTAAGATCAGATAATAACCATACTTTTATATCCTTACACAAAAAAATTCATTATAATATGATAACATTTTTCATCATGGAAAACATCACATAAATGTTCCCATTACATTCCATAAATCTTATAGTATTATTATACATTAGGGTGATATAGGTCACATTATGAACTAATATCGTCCTGAAACACTCATCATCTTCCAATAAATTCTTTACCACTATGCTTTTTTATTTCTTCTGGATACCTTATGTTCAATAGAATATTGATATCCTTTTGAAATAGTTAGTATCCATCTAAATATTATAGAAATAAATATATAAACAACCAAATTTATAATGTCTCAATATCACATATAACAATATCATATTCTAAGATATAAATCTTTGACTAACAAAAAAGGGTAGAGGATATGTAAACCACACTTTCTAAAAGTCACTATCTATTAAGTCCTTCAGAACACAAAATCAAATTCTAATTCCACTTTTTTCAATAGGGGAACTGGAACACCCGTTTTCTTGAACATAAAGTGTGGAAAAGGATACCGAAACATTCGAATGAAATTAACACCACAAAAAAATATGTCCAGAATCAAGAATTCATGTACCCTGACCACACACTATTCAAAACACTATTTTATACTCACATAGGACCTATAAAATGGAAAAAGTATTAAATAAAATTAAATACGTCAATATGGGAACAAATTAATTTTATATGTTCTAAAAAAGATCATAATTTGTCAAAAACCAAAACATCACTAGAAAAGTAAAAAAGATATTTAAATTGAGTGACTAATTCCAAATCACTTACTAATATAATCTTAGGTTTAATCAAAACTAATCTCTCTCCTTCTATTCAGTACAAATTTACCTATATCAAATTTATTGAAACCAAATTTTGGTAATTTTAGTTTCACAATTATATGATCTTTAGGGGGTATTTCCCCTTAGAACATAAAATCATGAGAATCTATTCACGCATTTAAAGGAATCCACTACCTTAACTAACCCTTATGGTAAATATTTTATGCATCCAAATGCATATTTGTTTTCTATTATTTAAGATTCTAAATACCCTTATATATATATATATTCATCTCCTCTAGTATTGAGTCCTATTTTCTAAATCACATCACCCATAATTATAAATTTCTTCTCCTTCTGATATTAACATCACCATAACTACTTTTTGGATTCAGTATCCCAGTTCCAAGAAAACTACTACTCGATATCTGGACTTGTATGGATTTATGGAAGTGACAGTTTTCTAAAAACATCAGTACATAGCTAGAAAATAGATTCTTGCACCAAACATAATTTTCTCTCTCTACCCCTTAATAGTATATTCACCCCCTCAAAATAATTAATAAGGTTGGTGTCAATTGAATCATATTTATTCTTCAACAATAGATTTTTCACTATAATAGTACTTTTGGATTGTGACCATTGAAAAATATTTGGAAAACATATACCAATAATAAAAAAATTATTTTATTTTTTACTCCAAAAATTTCTATTTGATTCATATATAACATAAGAGAATGAATTAGGATTTATGAGATGTTTTGAAATTTTTAAGAATAGTTTTTCCATCTCACAGACCCACGTTTTATAATTCTGTTAACACCACTATGAATAATAAATCCTAAGATTTAATATTAGTAAGAAACCTATTCCTGAAAAAAAATATGTTATATGAGTTTATTAATGTCTTTCAAACCACACTATAATAGGAAATTTTTCCAGATACCACCTAACCAATGAACAGATATGTCTATTAGATCACACTTCATTAAATATATTTTCTTGAACAAATTATTTTAGAAATATGGACCATCCAATCAAATGATCCCATTAAATTTTGAACAAAACTAATATAAACTAACCAATCTATTAAAAAATAAATTTAACACCTGGCACCTTATTTCATCCTCAAATATAAGACCACTCTTCTGTATCCTAGCTAGTGAACTCAAATGACCTCAAGAATGACTCCCTATATTATAGTGGATTTCAAATAGTGGTGAGTAAATAAATAATAAATCTGGAATACTATACCCTTGAATCAGTTGTAAAACCCATAAGGGTAATAACCAATAATCATAGAGAATAATCATCTAAGTATTCATAATCAATAAAAAAAATTGATATAACACATGAAATGTGAATTTCATATAGTCATAAATAAACTAATATCCCATTGGCCTGATCAAGTATTAAAAAACATAGAATAAAATATATAAGAGTATCCCCAAGTATATCTAAGCCTCACCTCAATCCTTGTCTCTAAAATCCCATTCGAGCAACCCCAACCTAATCTATTGGACATATTTTCCCAACCAATCAACAAAACATAATGTCTACATAATACAAAATGATCTCATGAAGGGTGTGAGAAATACATTTTATTTGTGAATCACCAATTTCTATTAATATATGTCAGCATATGAAACTATATGTATTAAGAAATTAATAATTGAATATTAACATGCATGTTGGATTATTATGTGATAACAATCCACCCTGATGCTTGGACATGAATACATTTTCTAATATTGGAAATCAACATCATTCCAAATATATAAAACCATAATTATAGACTTTTTTTAGGGTTCCATACCATTACTTGACCTATATGTTAATTCTTTTTCTAGGTTCTATGTCAAGTATTGAAAAAACCCACTTTTAGGGAAGGTTGAACATCAAACTGTGAGGATTCCCTTACCACTCAACAGAAGTTATACATCAACTCATAGACATGCCTTCTCAATAAAATAAATACATTCAGAACATTCCCATGAAATGTGAGGAGAATATACAAATCTCATCCACTACCATATGACTCAATGTAAGGAATAATATCCACAATTCAACCTCTAATAATCCAACATAGGGTAACCCAAACCACACCACCACATGGCCCGAGGTTTGTCCCAAATCAACCAATGTTGGAAACCAAAGCCTGTATATCACAATTTATAACATCTGAATTGTTTCATTCATAATAAAATAAATATAAACATTATGGTCCAACTAGGAACCAAACATCAGTTCGCCAGTAATTTTAAAATCCTTCGAAAATATAGTAGTAGATCTCAAACAAGATCTAACCAATGAAATAATATTAATAATAAATGGTACGAAAAAATTTTCTCAAAAAGATTTTATATATTAATTAATATAGTTTTACAAAAATAAATTTAATACCAAATAAGGAAACAATACTGAAACGTAAGAGAGAAACGGGGGTGTCTGATACACTAGTTGACCCAACAGGACAAACATTCTTGGGGAAAAACCCTTAAATCACAATGTGACTCTGAAGTCAAAACCATAAGCCCAACATCACCCAAATCCAATTTAATATTTGTCACACCCATATTTTAAAATCCATGATTTGTTTCAAATCATTTTCTTCTTCTTATCTTTCTCTTGGTTTTTGGGTGTTCTAGGTTTAATTGTTTGGTGTCACCTGTGTTCTTGATCTATGACCTTAGTCATCGGGGTCTTTTGAGGTATATGGCCTCTTATGTTTTCAAAGTGATGGTATTATTTTGTGGTTTTTTGTAGTTGTATTAGTGACACTCCTAGTTGCATCACATTTGGGGTAAGTAGTTGATGTGGCTTGTACCCATGAGATGGATGAGTTTTAATGTGAAAAACGTGGTCTTCTTTTGAGTATCATTTCCACCTGTACATGACCTATATTCCCCCCTTGGTTTCCCCCTTGGAGAACCCGGAATTTGGAGGCAAAACATCCCTTTTTGGGTGGCTAAAAAAGGTCACACAGTTTGGCCACATGGTTTACTACCATACAACCAAACTGTTCAAGGTGTACCAGTCATTAAAAATATTTTTCTAATTCCTATTCTTCCCTTTTGGAATAAACCCAAATCCACTGATTTCTTCCCCAATTGGTGACCTAACTCCATGGAAATCCTCAAAGATCCCTCAAGCTCCCATGGAACCCATATATAATGGGGGTTTTTGGTGGGGAACTTCAATATTTATTCAAGTGTTTCTCTCTCCATTTCCTTCAATCTCATTAGGGTTTACTCACTCATTAATGATGTTATAAATTTTCTTAAAGTTAGGGTTCATTCCTATGGTTTGCTTTGCTGTCTTTCTAGTCAAATCTTGTGGTTTAGAGATTGATTTCACTCCCTTGTGGTGAAACAATTGTACAGTTGATGTTTTACACAACGAATAGGTGTTTTGACACAAAAGGTAGGTGGTTCCATGTGTAATTATCCTATGATGAGTTATATTTGTTTCATTTAGATTTTTATCATGTTCCTTATACATTTTTTTTGCAGGAACCATTTTTTGTAGTTTTTATTAATCGTTTAATTTCAAAGATGCATATTTGTTTGAAAATGTGTGTTTTTCATGTGTATCGTTTGTTGTATTATTTGAGGAAATTTTATAGCACTTGAGAGTGGTTTAATAAATGTTTATAGGGCTACAAATTCTGTTTTGGATTGGTATTGGTGTGAGTTTGTCCTCGAAAGAGGGTTTTTAAATGGGTTTTGTGTGGAAAACATGGTTATAGCCCTTAGGTTTGTTTTATGAAAATTGAAAATGATTTAGTGAGTCAAACAAGGTGGGAAAATGATGTACAAGCACAATTTTGGTTTTTTTATTCACTTAATATGTTTTTATAAAGGTCAATTGGTTATTTAATATGTCAAACATATTTATAATGTTTTATAAATTGCTGAAGTGTTTCATTAAATTTCATGAAAGGTGTGAAACACTTTTGTGGGCTAATTCATGTGAGTATGATGATGAAATGATTTTGAAAATGAAAAGGGTATTATGTGACATGTATGTGTGGGATGTTTTTTTGTGTTTTTGTGGTTTGGAAAAGTCATATTCCTATAAAAATGGTTTTTTTAAATTTTTCACATGTTTGAGCACAAAAGGGAAACCCCAGTATGTAGGTGGGTGGATGAGTACAAGTAAGCCATTGATCACCTAAGGTTTGGCCTCAGTTACACGAAGCAAGTTTGACAATGACTAAACTAACTAATCTATGATGATTATGATGGTGATGAGGAACCAATAGGTTGTGGGTATTTCACCCAACTAGTGGACCGTGTGTACGAGAATAAATATTTGTTTTATTACTTTTACTGAGATATGAGGTACATGGGACCCACAATAATCTAGTGCCTAGGTGTTATTTTCCATTTCTTGTGATGATTAGAGACTCTATTCTTACCATTGGCATATGGTAGGATTTTATGGATAATTAAGTATCTTTGGCATTCATTTAAAAGTTGTTGATTCTTTAAAGTAACCCACTTGAAAACTTTTTTTATTTAAAGTTACATCTCTTTAAGGTTCTTAATAGATTCTCATGTTTTTAAGAACTTTCAAGATTTTAATCTTTGAATTTTTATCACGTGGAATCACTTAGTGGTGGTATACTACTATAATTTTTCTCACACCCTATATACACTTTTGGGAGTAAGTAGACATGGTTGTTTTTACCGCATGATTGGGTAAAAATTTTGTGCTAATGGTTTGGGTTTTTATAGTCCATCATGTTGAAATGTTTTGGAGATGGATTAAAGGTGGTGGTTATTACCTTGAGGAGGTTCTTGGGATGTACATTTTGGGTTTCTTGATTTTTTATAGTCTTTTTTTATTTTTTTAAATTGTGTAATTAAATTCTGAAATTTTTTAAAAGATGGTTTTGTTTCAAAAATACATATTTGTTTTATTAGATTTGTTTTATAATATTTTTTTTTGTTTTATGTTTATAAACACAAGTAAATCATTCAAAAAAATTATTATATGATACTCGTGCACATGTGACAGCCCATGGGGATTGGGAACACCCTTCAAGCCATGTCATGGACCCTGTCGGGTGTCGGTATTGATAGAGACTAGATTTGGTTCATAACAAAATGGTATCAGAGGAGGTTCAGATTCACTATTTGGGTCATGTTATTTAGGGATGAGTCAGTATAGTCTGGACCAAGGATTCTTGGGAATTAAAATTCTATTTATGGGTAGTGTGCATGGAAAACACACCTCATGACATGATTTATGGTTCCAGGGTAAGTTATAATTTATCTGAGTCCTTTGGTTTCCTTGGTTGGATGATGATTATTGGAAATGAAAAGAGAGTCAGGTTAATGGTCTCAGTGAGCTCGCAGGGCCTGAAAAGCCTTGTGGAGCTAAGGATATTTCCCAAGAACACTCTCCATGATGATGAATTGATTGGAATATGGCTGCCGACCATATATCCAAGTCTCCCACCTAAACTAATTTCCTCTCACATTGTCTTGTGTCCATTAGTTTTGAAATATTGGATGTTTGGTTTTATAGAAAAAATGACATGGTTTTAAGAAGAATAATTTTTTTTGTGGAATGATTTTCTAATAAAGAGGGAATAGTTTTATTTTTGAAATAGTGGAATAAATTTTTTAAGATTTTTTAAAATAGAAAATGGTGTGTTTACACCACTTTTAGAATCGGGAAATTATATAAAATGTGATTTCAAAAAAGTGTTTCCAATAGAGTTCTATATACTATTTAATGGTTTTTAATTGGATGGAATGTTTTGAGGTCATGTGTGGAGTTTGGAAGTGGATTTTTATTTAATAACTAGAGGTAATTTGAAAATTTTAATGAAATTTTGGGATCTGGTTTCAAAATGAGAAGAGTTGAGTTCCCAATTTTATAGGGATTTATGAAATGGTGTTTTTCATGAAATTAGAAGTGTTTTTAAATGGGATGATTTTTTTTGAAATTAATGTACATGAATTAAAAGTGAGTTTTCAATTGAATTATTGTGCCTTTATAACAATAATTTAATCTGTAAATTGGGTATTATTTCATGGTTAGAGGTCTTGAAAAAAATAAGCAATGGTTGATTGTTTTGGTTTTGAAAGTGGAAAGGATTTTTGTTTTAACCATTGGTATTTACATGAGAGACAACATGCATGGTGTTATGTGGCGTGATGTATGTTTAATGGAATAACTAGATGATTGTCCAGATGGATATGAGGAGGGTTCCCGATGTGGAATGGAAACATGCATGTGTGAGGCCCATGGGGTACTATTTTTGAATTTGAAAACTACTTAACTGTTTATTTTCAAAGAGATGATTTTCATGAAAAACAAGATGTCTTGATGACTATTTTGGGATAGTGTGTCTTATGTGTTTTTTTGTAATGTTGTTTTTGTGGGATGTTTTGAGTCCAAGAACCCCTCTTGTTTGAATGGTTTTTTGGGTTTGTGTGTGGTTGGTAAGTTGGGATAAAGGGTTGGATAGTGGTCTCTTATGAGAAAGGTTTGAGAATCCATTACATTGGTTCCCTCATCTATTCAGTGTTGGTTTCTGGCACGTTTCAACCAATGGACCAGCTAGGTTGGGTCATTGGGTTTTCTCATTGGATGAGGTACACCCCCACTAAGAGTTAATGCACGACTGAAGTGAAGTACAATTTATTTGTCCATTGGAAGATACTTCAGTGAATCAATATACGGAATCTTTTCCTTGTGATTGTTATATTGAGTCTACACCCTTTGCATTCTTAGTTTTATGGATCCTCTTGTAGAAGGAGTGTTCTTGTGGAAGGAAGAAAGAGACTTCAGTTTCATATAATACCTGATTTTTTGAAGTTGAAAGTAGTATAGGTTTTTCAGTGTTGATGGCATCAAAGTAAGACTTTGGGTCCTTCTTAGTCTCATCAAATTAGGGGTTCTTGTTAAACCACCATCATAAGAAATATGGTCATGAGAGGTCATTATGGCCACTTTCTGAAATGTTGTGACGTTTGTGGATGTTTTATAAGGCCTCTCTCCAGTTATTGTTTCAATCAGTCGCAATGGTCATGTTCGGTTATTCCTTGTGATTCCACGTTCTCATTTGACTGTAAAGGTGAGGTTGAATAATCTTTATTGAGTCATTGTACTTCAATAAGTGTGTCTCCTTTTAGAAAATATCAATAACATTGGTTTATAGAAGAGTATTTCCATATTTCTTTTTCTCTTTTCATTTCTCATACGATGAAACAAGTGGTGATGCGTGTGCATCTTCTAAGCATGCGTTTCAGTGAAATGAAGAGTTAGGGTAAAGTGAGTTTTGGTGTGTGTGGTGTCTTGGTAAACCCATCTGGGATTGCAACATAGTTGTTTTCATCACTGGAAGAAGAAGATCCATTTAGGGGTTTCTGAAGCCTAACTATGAGGCCTATGATGCTTCAATCATTTGACCTCCTGACATAGGTCTCAGAGAGAATATGGTGCATATTTAGGGGAAATACTAGGGTCATTTAAACCCTTGTGAAAAGTATTCTCCTCAGTGTCAAAGATGAGTGTAGTTTAAACCTCTGGTGTCGTCATATTTCTTTTGTTGTTCATGTTCTATAGAAAGAGGTGTGAGGAACTTGTGTAAATGTTATCAACCAATGTCATTCATTTCCCATTTGGATTCCATTTAGTTTTTAGAGAAAGGTATGAAATTTTTGTAGACATGTTCAGTGAATGGTTGTTAGTAACCATGCACTAGGAAATAATGCAGATAAAAGGATCCCCACTATTAGCAAACGATTTTCCAAGCTACGCGGAATAATTGTGCAACCATCCCAAATCTTTAAATTTTGGGGCCTTTCTATGCTAGCCCATGCTGGTTAGTTAAGATGGTTAGTTCTTATAGTTGGGAAACCCACTATGAGTCTCACGTAAGATCTTTTCGAAACATCTAATGGGAGTCTACCCCTTGTACAGGGTAGCCTGTTTGGGCCCCCTATTAGTGTACGGATTCTGTCTTAATAAAATAGTTGTCTCTTATATTGGAGATCCCATTTGGATCTCCTCGTACTAGTAAGTTAGTTTTTTCCTTTGTCTTATCATCGTGATAAGTAGTCTTGTATAGAGATATCAACCTAAAAACATCTTCCTTAGGTAAAGATTAGTTTTGGAGAGCCCCTAATGGTTTATTTAATGTAAGGTAAGTGTAACTTTGTTAGATGTTGTTATTATTTTGGGTAAATCGCTTCAGTCTTGTTCAGATAGTGTTTGTGGATTTTTATTTGGGGATAATGTCTAAATGTGCTTCATTGTTTCCAGAATGTGTTGTATGTATTATTTTGTGAGAGTTTTCCTTCTTTAATTGATCACTAAACATGTTTTGGCATTTCGGGGGTGGATGAAAGATTGAAAATTAGTACATATTGGTTTTATCAGTTGGAATTAGTTATTTATTTTGTCCGTATTGTGGCTTTTTTGGGGAGGAATGCTTTATGGTGTGGATAATTTTTACACCTGGATTTCTATTCCATTCTTTGTATCAAATACTCTTTTGGTTCTTAGCCTCATCTGGGTTTCCAGGTGTTCCAGGTTTCAAATTCTGGTGTCTCATACGTTCCTGATCTATGACCTTAGTATTGTGGGTATTGTCTGGTACTTGGACATCTCTTTTGTAAATTTATCATATGAGGTTGTATTGTTTTTGAGTTTTATTAGTGACACTCTTGGAGGAACCACTTGTGGGGTAAGTTGTTGACATGGTTTGTACCTATGAGTTGGATGAGTTTCAAGGTGAAAAATTGGTCTAATTTTGGTTATCATTTCAACATATACTTGGCTTATATTTCCCCCTTGAGTTCTCCTTGTACCCCCCTAAATTTGGAGGAAAAAACTTACTTTTTGGGTGGCCAAAAGAAGCAGCACGATTTGGCCGCACAGTTTACTAAACCAAGCGGCTAAAACATGAAAGGTGTCCAGGTCATTAAAAATCTTTTTGTAAATACTATTTTCACTTCCATAATAACCCCAAATCTGCCCATTTCTTCCACATTTGTTTCCTTACCTCCATGGAAAACCTCCAAGCTCCCTCAAGCTCCCTTCAAACCCTTATTTGATGGGGTTTTGGTGTGGAAACTTCAAGATATCTTCACATAAGTTTTTATCTCTTCATTTCCTTCATTATCCTTAGATTTTCCTCCTACTATCATGATGTTATAAAATTTCAATTAGTAAGGGTTCTTACCTAGTTTTTAATTTTGTGTCTATTGGGATAAATCATGTGGTATAAGGATCTATTTCACTCCCTCGTGGTGTGGTGATGGTGCAGTTGAAGTTTCACACAATGAATTAGTGTTTTGATACAAAAGGTAGGTGGATCCATGTGTAATAATTCTTAGATGAGTTATGTTTTTTCATTTATATTTTTATCATGTTCTTCATAAACTATTTCTTTTGTGGGAAACATTTTTTTAGTTTTGATTAAGCATTTAATTTCAATGTTGAGTATTTTTATGATTTTTTTTTATTTTCATCTTTTCTTGTATTATTTGAGGTAATTTTATAGAACATAATAATGTTTTAATAAATTTTTATATGGATACCAATTCTATTTTGGATTTGTATTGGTTTGATTTTGTCCATGAGATATTTTTTAAAATTGGTTTTGTGTAAAAAACATGGTATACCCCTTGAGATTATTTTATGAAAATTGAAAATGATTTAGTGAGTTAAAAAATGTTGGAAAATGATGTAAATGTACTTTTTGGTGATTTTATTCCATTAAGATTAGTTTTTTAAAGGTAATTATATGATTTAAGATGTCAAAAATCCTTATAATCTTTAATAAAAAACTGAAGTGTTTTATTAAATTGCAATAATGGTACGAAACTTGTTTCTAGAAGTTTTATGTGAGTTTGATGATAAAATGATTTTGATGGTGAAAATTGTATTATGTAACATGTATGTGTGGGATTTTTTTTTGGTTTTTTTTGCTTTTGAAAAGGAAACTTCTTATTAAAATGGTATTTCAAAAATGTGGAACATGTTTGAGCACAAAAGGGAAACTCAGGTATCTAAGTTGGTGGACATGTACTAGTATGCTAGTGAACCCCTCGGGTTTGGCATCAGTTTTTTGTAGAAAGTTTGATGATGAAAGCCCTAACTAAACTATGATGATGATGATGTTGGGAAACCACTAGGTTCTGGGTATTCTCTTTATATGTGGCTTGTGTGAAGGAGAACATATATTTTTTTTGATTTCTTTCACCGAGATATGAGGTACTTGGGACCCACAATGAGCTAGTGGCCAGGGGTTATTTTTTATTTCTTCTTCTCATTGCATAATTTATGCTTATCTTCATCATAAAACAAGATTTTATGGAAAATTCCGTATCGTGTGATATTTCTTAAATGTGTATATTCTTTAAATAAACCCACTTGAGAGTTTTTTTATTTAATGTTCGATGTCATTAATGTTTTTAATAGCATATCATATTTATGAAAAGATTCATGATTTTCAACTTTTAATGTTTATCATATGGAATATCATAGTGTTGGTATCCTACTTTTCTTTGGGTTACACCCGACTTACACCTTTTGGTGTATGTATACTTTGTAGTTTTTGTCACAGTTTTGGGTATAGATTTTGGGCCAATGGTTCAGGTTTTTAGCAGTCTATCATGATGTAGTGTTATGGAGGTGGTTTTAATTCAGTGCCTCTTTCCATGAGGAGGTTCTTGGGATGTCCATTTTGGGTTTCTTCATTTGTTATAGTGTTTTTTTATTGTTTTAAATTTTATAATTCACTTCTTAAATTTTTTAAAATATGGTTTTATTTGAAAAAATCCAGGTCTGTTTTATTAGATTTGTTTGTTTTATTTTGTTTACAAACTCTGGTAAATTGTTCCTATATTTAATTATATGATACCTGAGCACTTTTACCAACCTGTGGGGATCGGGAACGACCTTTGAGACTTGTCATGGTCCATGATGGGTCCCAATTTTGATGGATAATAGATTTAGTTCATTACAATATTAGTATCAAACGAATCTATAATCCATAATAGAAAGGACCAATAAAAATATATAAATATTACCTACCACTAATGTGAAGATATTGGGTGTGATCTATATTCAAGTATGACACCACTGACAACCCATTTTATTCATTTATAAAAGAAACCAAGGGTTGTAGTTTGATAAAATGTATGATAAAATAGGCATTAAGTTTTTTACAAATAAAGAAATAAAAATCCAATACGTTATATCCTTTATTTAATCGTAACATTTATAAAACAAGAATCTGTTATTCATTTCTAGGTATTGTATTTTCAAAAACTAACCATATAACTTAAAAACAACTTTGCATTAAAGAAACAAAGGTGGATCTTCCTAGTACATTTAAAAAAATATCATTTGAAAAAAAAAACCATTTACATAAGTTTAGAACATTTTCAAATAGATTTTACATTGGATGGAATTTAAAAAACCACATATTCCCCCTTTAAAACATTAATAAGCATTCTCCTCATATATGAGTTCTGAATAAAGGGTAATCATGATAGAATTAAAATCCATGGATGTTCATAAAGAATAATAAAAAAATAGTTGATAAAAACTTGTCAATGGAAATACTATCCCATAAGAAATATCATTAAATAAAATAATGCACCATTTGAGAAATAAAAAAGTCATATGTTAATAAAAATAATGAAGAAAAACAAATGATACATAAAATGAGGCAACACCATAAGGAATAATGGGAAATACTATATTTTCATAAGTAACACCAACTGTCGATAGGTTACCATTTCTACAACTCTACACCTGAATCGAGGTCAACTAGATTCGTCGGTGAAACATTCCCTACATAGGTTATAACATTAAAAAAAATTATACTATCACATAAATAACTATTAGCTAGTAATTCAAAACTCCCTCAACTTCCGACTATATAGCCTCAGGTTCTATATGGAATAGATAATGGTGTTAATCCACTATTAATTAAATTTAAATCACATAGAAAAAAGTAAACATAACACAATAATCATATGAATCCCACCGCTAACACATACTCTTCAATAACTATCCTCCTTTCCCAAACTCATAACCATGAATCAAAATTAATTCAATAATTAAAACTTGTAGACATGCCTAAAAAACATGTAATAGTGGATCTCAACACAGCTATAAACATCAATCAATAGAATATACATTTCATACAATATTCCAAATGCAAATTTATCCTGAAATCAAGAACCATCCATTTAGAACTCACTTTTTAATACACCCTTCTAAAGAAAAGTGTATATCTCAGTGAACGCCCCCACAACACAACCGAATAGTCTTGATCAATTTTGGTAATTAGCTAAACAATTTAAGCAATCAACAAATTCCCTTTTATAAATAAGGAAACACATCACCTAAAAATCAAACATTGACAAAAACATCATTAAAAATGATTTTCCATAAACAAAACCATCATTGGAATTTTATCATACACTCGGAATGCATAAAATAACATTTAAAATCAAAATTTCATCGAAATATAAAAATCATCCATTTTACAATGGAATAAACACATCATAACATGGAAAACCTTTTACAACACAACATTAGATATCATATACATTATAACATTAGTTTGAAACAATATTATTAAAATTAATCATAAATGGAACTCTTAAATAAAAGGAAATATAATGGAAACACCTACCTCCAATGGTTTAACCATGTCAACTATGATGAAAAAAGTAAGATTATATCTCAATAGATAACTCCCAAACCCTTGGAAATTAACACCCTTAATTTTAGAATGTACCTAGCCATTAATATTGTCTAACATGTCCACTATAATTAGAGAAAATAAGGAAAATATGAATAAATAAATAAGATATGGAATGAGAATCCCTATCCTCTCAATATGGGGAATAAATTACCAATATATACCTTAAAATCAACAATGATGGTTCTTAGATATGAATGAAAGGTTATTTGAGGCAATTTGGATGAAGGGATTTAGCAGTGAAAGGAAATGTAGGATCCCACAATTAAAAAGAACATGAAATGTTAAAGCTACACAAAAATACATAGGTCACATGGTTTCCACTTAGGTTTACCAAATCATGAGGTAATCATGTGATCTCCACTTTCCAAAACTATATATGGTGCCTAGTTTTTATTGCATGATTTCTCAAACTATGTTTATAACCATGTGGCCCAGAATATCTTCAGAAAAACAAAAATTAACCCCGAGAAACCCCATACTCAGGGGGTAAATTAATAAAATAATCATAAATAATAAAGTGACATTTTGGGGTGTCCCAATTCATCCAACCATTCCAATTACTAACCATAAAAAGTCATCAAAAACATAGTCCATGGTAAAATTTCCATACCAACATACTGATTGAAAGAACCCAACCAAAAGGATAACTCCCCAAACATCAAACGAAGAAAATAGAACATGACTAGCCCACTCCTCAAAAAAATTCTCAATAAAACTAGTGATTTACTAACCACCAATGAACTATGGATCATTAAAGGTGAATGCTCACATTATAAAATGTTGGAGCATCCACTCCTCTGATCATTATTAAATCCTGGAACTCCATCACACACATATTACATGTCCCATATATTCTTCTTAGTCTTGAGTTCTACCAAAGAAGTAATAATAAAAATCACCTCTAATAAATATGAGGTCCCATGCACTAGAATTAAATGAACATCTCAAACATCTACATCCAAGAAGATAACACCCACTATAATGAGGAAATCACATAGTTATATGTCAAATGCCTCCATGAAATTTTTAATTTATAAGAAATATTGAAATAATATTCAAAAATACAGATGTTCAATCACCAAAAAACCCAAGACGACAAGAGTTTAACCAAATCAAGACATCATGAAAGGGAAAATCCTCTAAGAATACCAAATATCTCACCAAACCAGATTATTGAAAAAAATAATTCTACTAAAATGAGAGAGACATCCCAAACATGAACATGCATCAACATGGAATGACATGGTGTTGGCTTCGGTTCTTGAGCCTACATGGAGGCTAACTCTGGAAAAACATGAAGAAATTATAATTTAAGTATTCCCAAAAAAATTATAAACGTGATAGACCTCACAGTATAACAACAAAACCAACATATTATCCCCATTACCTCTTCCCATTCCCAAGGCATCCCCATGTTATCCATTAAACACACCTCAACTCATGTTCTACACTGTGCATAACAATAATTATCCCCAAGAGAAAAATAAGTTTTTGAGATATAAATACACACACAACTACAAGGATAAAAGCTATTAAATATATTACCCAAAAAGTTATAGGGTACACACATGATACAGAAAACATTTTAACATATAAATATTCCAAAAAATTGATATTTTCCCCAAAATTAAAAAATTTATTCTGAATCTGTAGTGGATACAAAACCCGAAAATGATACCATGGTCAAATATATGTTTGATATGTCTTCTTATAATATTCATTCATATTGAAAAACATATAAGGTGATTATTTTGGCTACTTAGATGATAGATCCCTGGATTTATCAGACAAGAGGGAATAGAATTCCAAAACTTTCTGCAGTTGAAGAAAAATATTAGCTTTAACTTTACTAAAGAAGGTCTCACAAATTAAAAAATTTTCGTCAATTGTAACTAACTTCCTTCTCCCACTTATCACTAGCTAGATCACTATCACTAACCTATGATGGGGTCAAATCATCACTTTTACTAGTTTTATCTTCTAATAATGTGTTAATGGTGATGGACTTATACATCACTTTTATATAGGGATTCAAAAGGGATTAAGAAACTAATTAACCAATGAAGGCCTATTATAAATAATCAAGACTTATTTATTTCATAAACAAAAATCTCTTGGGAATAAAGGACCAATCTAGTGAAACACTAATTTTAGTCCTTCATCGATTGATCACCTTGATGAACACACAAGAATTCCAACGCCTTTGAAATTATCATGTACATTGTTTAAAACCACTAGAGAAAGGAAACATATAAATATACCTAATAAAAATCATAAAATTAATTGGGTGGAAAATGAAAATAAAAAAATCCATAATGAACCCTTTTAAAAATGGAGTGGTTCTCCTCACCCTAGAGTTTTCTGGTGTTCTTATTGACATGAAGAACTCAAATAAATTAACTGGTAACTTTATAACTTAATTGGATTCATGATCTCTACTAAACACTAGGTGTGTTGATTGAAAAACTATTACACATGATCTATAATCCAAGTGGAACATGGACCCACTACTCCATTGAGATTCATAGAAAAGTAAAAGGTTTGGAGGACCATATCTGGGTCACTATAAAAACTACCCAAGATATTTTCATTTTTCCCTGTAGGATTTTTTTGAGGGGGAAATTACAAATCATTACCAAAAGATAAGATTTATTAAAACCATACCAAATTATGACACAAAGGATAAAAATTAGCCAATTAAACTAAACCACATCTCAAGGCACCCTTTATAAACACATTTTTAAAATGCCTCAAAAGACCTTATTTCCAATTCAAAAAAACACATGGGTTTATAAAGATCCCATTCAAGGTTACATTTCAAATTACTTAAATCATTCCAAGACATATAACATAATGAACCCACTTATTTAAATACAAATCTCTTTCAAACCACATAGAAAAATCATTTACCATTTTATAAAAAAATCATTCTTTTGAAATTCTAATTTTTAAAAAATAATTTCATGATTTCCACCATACTTAAAACCCATGAAATTATTTCCTTTAATACCATTACACCCTAAAATCATTTCATACACTTAAATAATTTTATTTAGAGTTAAAAAGTTTCCAAAATAATCTAAATAACCCAAAAATATTTTCTTGATTCCCAAAAAACTAGAATCATCATTCATAATGAGGACTTGAATTACCAAAGTAATGAAAAAATATAAATCTTTATCCAATATGAAATATTTTCCCACATATTTTTTATACTATATGAAAACCAAGATATATCCACAATAAAGTGTCTAGAATTGTTTCACATGGTCAACACATGGTTTGAAGGATTGTTTGCCATACCCATATGCCCCCTGGATTGCCTCTAATTTCACCCTGAAACATTTAATTTCTATATATGTATCTAGGTATCTCATTAAAACCCATTTTAATAGAAAGCCACATCAAGATAAATTAAAATTAAAAAACATTAGATCCTAAATTCAAAATAAATCTTCTTACTCTGAGTGGAAACTGAAAGTTTAGAATGAGGAAGAGAGGGATATGTAGTCCTATTCACCCACAACTCAAGATCTAGTGATCCTAAAAAATTTATACCATAATACCAAAAACAAGAAGAGTTATTTGATACCATTATATTATGAATTGACTTAAGGTGACCCAAAATTCACTATGATAAGTCTTAAGGTGCATTTCCAATCACCCTGGGCTAGGAACTAATACTAGTGTTTAACAACTAACAATGTGGGAATGATTTCAACCGTAAATAAATAATAAAAAATAAGTTAAAACATGGTACCCAGAATGAGTTCTTCATTATTTGGAGAATCACAAATAAATATAAAATTATTTCTCCAAAAAATACCAACCAAATGTGGAATAATAATTAATGATACCAAAATCGTTTTCCAACAAAATTTCCTATTAATGGACCATTTTTATAGAAATATTTTACATTCAAAAGAAAGTGAAAAGTATTTTATAAGTATGAGACCAATAAATATGATTCACTACATACCCAACTAGTAAGATTAACTTGGGAGGAACAACCTATCCATCACCATTTGACCCTCAATTCACCAACATAAACTTTACATCACATGCTTCCCAATAGAGTGCAGTTGCAAACTAACAGGACATCCATGACCAAAAGGAAATTAAAAAATACATGAGGACTACTGCCCACCATGTTTAGTATATAGGGTATGATCATAAGGACATACTGATACCTCCATGTGTATATTCTGTTGTTTTTATAAAATAAACCATCTGTTATTGTGTGAAAATAGGTTTGATTATATAAGTTTTCATTTGCATTAAATAGTATAGAAATAATAAAACATTACCTTATATACATTCATAAATAATACCATTTATAATACTTGTTTCAAAAATTATTTATAAGTTATTTTATCTTCAAAAACTAACTATTTACCTTAAAATAAATTTCCATTGAAAAAACCACTATTGATGTTTTAATTACATTTGAAACTTATCTTAAAAAAAACAATTTACATATGGTTAAGACATTTTCAAATGAACTTTATGATGGCTTGATATTAAAATAAACCACCTCTCTAATTTTAAAAAAATTTACTCACACACTTATCATATATGAGTAGTGAACAAAGGGAAATAATAATATAATGAAAACCCATGGATTTCCCGATATAATAATGATAAATGGGTGGTTAAAAACTGGTCCATATCAAGACTATTCCACAAAAATATATATACATAAAATAAATCCCTATCCATGATTTGATAAATTCAAATTACAGTAAAAAATATAGGCATGACATAAGATCAATATCATGATAAAACACCCCAAGTACTAATGGAATAACACTCGGCATGCATATGCTGAACCAACTATAGAATGGTTAATGATTAAAAAACTCATCACCAAAATATATCTCAACTAGACTCATCAATGAAACATATCTTAGCTATATGATAATATTAAAATAAGTTGTTCTAGATATTTCATAAATCTAAACTAGAAACGGGAACATCCATCAACTCCACATGATATAGACTGGGGTTCCCCATGGAATAACTAATAGTGGTGCACCAATATCAAGACAACACCAATCACATACAAATCACATTTCCCAAATCCAATATAACATAGTAATCATATGTAACCCACCTCCAAAAGAATCCCTATAATAACAATATATCATCAAAGACATATAAGTATGAATAAAAATTCATTCAACCATCAACACATGAAAACAAGAATAAAAAATAGGTAACAATATGGGTCAACACTATTTTAATCATCAACCAATAAAATACATCATTCGTGCAAGGGGGAAATAGTTACATGACCGTAACATTAAGAAACACTTATTTGAAATAATGTTTAAATCTAATGTAATACCCCATAACAAAAAATGGCCTTAATTAATTCATGTAAATAACTAATCAATCTCATGAATAGACACATTCCAATTTAATACAAGGATACCCCCTAAAAAGGGGAAAAATAGAACATTATAAATAAATCATGGAAAAATTATCATGAGAAATAATTTTTCTTCAATAAAACCATCATTTTTATATTATCAAACACCTAGAATTCTGAAAATACCATTTAAAATAAAATTTCCATTTAACTATTAAATTTATCCATTTTTCCAGTGGAAAAAACCTTATATAACAATGAAAAGATTTGACAACACAAATTTAGATATAATATAATTTGAAAAATAGCTCAAAAGAACATTTTATACCCCAAGAATCAATGTAACTCTCAAATATAATGAAATGTAATGGGAACACCTACCTGAATCGGTGTAACCATGTTGCCTACAATGAACACCACAAGATTATGTCTTAATTGATGGCTCAATACCAATAGAAACCAAAAACTTCAATTTATAAATACCCATCCATATAAATCATACAACATTTACACTATGGTCAGATAAAATGTTTAAAATATGAATAAACCATGAATATAAAAAGGTAAAGATCAAACCATTTAATGTGGTGAAGAAACCACTGAGAAATCATCTAAACCCCACTATATAGGTTCTTGGTGTAGAATATAAGGTTATTGGGAGGTACCTAGGTAGAAAGGTTTAAGTGGTGGAATGAAATGGGAGATACCATAACTAAAAATACATGTGAAAGGAAAAAACCAAAAGTAATCCAAATTACAATATTTAAATTAATAGTTGACCAAACTGTGTGGTTACTTTGTGATCGCCATTATCAAGAATGGTAGGTGGTGAAAACTTTCTACTGTATAGTTTCCCAAACTCTGTGAATGATTTTTTTTATAATAAAATATTCTAAATTTCAAAAATTTCACTCCATGAAACCCCAAACTCAAGGGAGAAATTAAAAAATAAATATAGACAATAAATTGACATTTCAAGGTATCACATAACCACTACATTATTATATAAGGATGGGTCTATTATAATGTCATAACTCCAAAACTACCTTATCAATCATGGTAGGGACCTATTAATACCTTATCCCCCAATGTATAAGACCTTAGTACCTTTAATCACTGAATATTTTGTCCTTATACAATCACATTATCATGGAAATAACACACATGTAACAAAAATATGGGTATACATCCTATCACACAAGCTCACTAGCTTATCACAGGGTTCTAGTCACTCGGTACCTAGTCCCACATCTCAATTACTGCCAAAAAATCCACCCATCAACATGGGGAAATGTCCTTATTTCTATCCTTATATCTCATACATGACATTCCAAGCCTATCAATATTCTCAGCTCACCCAAGAGGGTATCCACTAGTGTCCCTTGGATGCATCCCAATACCAAGGAATACACATTCCAAGTTCTCCAACATTCCTATTAAACACAATAGGTTATCATCTCAATTATCAATTATAATATGTCCTAATCCATCCCCTATAGGAAACACCTCCCAGTCACACTTTAACTAGAATCAGATTACTCATCCCATTCATGGAACTGGAAAAGAGTCCACTCCACCGTTAAGAGGGTGTTCCCCCACTAAGTTTGATTTGTACTGTCCTACCACACGTCAATTCTAATCATACGCCTCTTATTCCTACACAACTATCCCTAGTTATCCAACCTAGGATTTAGAATCTCCTTAGATATCAGGAGACTTTCTTGAGGTATTCTTTAAACTCAATCATCCCCTTCACCCCTTGGTGATATTGTCATTAGGCTATCTCTGTTTTACAAATTTTATAAATATCACATTTTCCATTTCAATGGTGCTTATTCCATAATATATCTTTCTCTAGAGTACTTGTAGTCGCAATCACATTACCTGATACCATACAATATTTCAAGAACGCACACTCACTCACAAATAAAAATCATAGGGGTTTCTTTTAAATGAACCTCCAACCACAACCATAGACTTTACATATTTATGATTCTATATACACCCCATCCAAGCCCTCCCTTGTCTCATCCAATATCTTTGGAACACCAACACTCCTATGTAAATCATAATATCAAAATAATTATTTATAAAAATTATAATTAACTATTTAAATTAATCTAAAAGTGAGTTCTTTCAGAAAGAATCACCAATAATTCAACATCACTAAAACTACTCCAAACCTAGTGTGTCTATCCTATTGTGTCCATTTATGTCAATGATGAGAAGAATAAAAATAATTATTTAATAATCCCACCATGTCCCAGGGGAATAAAATCAAACCATAGACAAACTTTTCACCAAATTTGAGAATCAATTAAGAAGAAAAATAACAAAATAAAATAATCAGAGGAACAAACATAGAAACCATCATGGAACCACAAAAATAGCACCCCTTATAAAAGGGATTATTGATGATGAATAAGGTGAGGGTCATATGAAATAAGCCCCTCCCATGAATCTCTTAACCTAAATCAGGAGGGATTTCACCCAAAAATTATGGGTATACCGCCATTAAAACACTAGAATAGGGGTGGGTTGTAAAATGATAATGAGGATCACAATATATTACTCCCTCACTCAGCTATGTCATTTTGTGACCCCAATGTGTTCTATATGGACCATCCCTAATAGTTGCTTTATCCACTTTCCTATTGATTTCATGAAATGACCAATATGGTTCGTGGAAGGATGAGTCCAACCCCTGAAAATCCTTGTACCATATGGAACAACATCCCCCTCATAATGCATTTCTTCACACCCTATACAGTGACCCATCCATCATGGAAAGCCATTGTGGTGTGATGTGAGGGTGATGAAACAACATGTATTTACTCTATAAAACCACAATGAATATTTAAGGTTTTTAACTTAGGTACAAACCGTAATAACTTTCCATCATAGAAATATATCATCTATGGTGCGACCATTTCCCTCTCAACAATCTTTGTGGCATTATCTACACCTATTGTGACATAACAAGTTGTATAGAGCCAAAATTAGCAATGGGGGTTACCCAAAACCTACTCGTACATTCGATATATAACTAAAAAACTCTATTGGGTATATAATCAATTCCAAAAAAACTCTTGGAGATGTACCAACTCTCAGAAGAAAGATCATAAAACGTCACATTATTCATTACTAAAATTTAAATTTCATCCAAAAATAACATCATGAAATTATGTGGGATATTAAATAAAATCCCATGATAATAATTTTCATCCCCAATAATACATGTTATCACTTTTAAAATCATTCCTAACACACCTCAGTCAGGAATTCACAACTAACTCATCAAGTTCCATCCCCAAATATCAAATGATCTTATGTTGCATAACTATAAAAACCAAAGTATGTTATTCATTGAAACATGAGTTGTGTAAATGACATTATCAACAAAATTGGGATAGTTTTCAACCACACTCATATATAATGTGATGCATAATAATCATCAACTGATTCATCACCAAGATAATTGTTCTCATCACTATAAGACTTCGCTCAAAATGGTAGATTTCGAGTCAGGGTGATACCAATCATATGAATATCTTAAAATTATTTCTATTCTAATTGTCCATCATAATGTTTATTTTGGTTTCCACCTCACTACACCTAATAGAATGAAAAACACTAATTAGTCATCATATGGCCAAATTTCCCCAAAAACACTTGGCCAAATTTATCGATGCATTCTCATATATCCAAATCAAAATTTCATAATTCTCTGATGCATAATGAGATCACTCAAACACCCACACAAAATTCTAAACCAAGCACTCGTTGTAATATCATGATTAGATCCACATAAAATGAAATTATATATAATTCTCTACTCTTAAAATATGATGTTTCTCAGATCTATCTCACTATTTGATCACATCAAATTCTATTCAGATCCTGATATCAATACGCGGGATCCATCTGACATCGCATCTGAATAATATATGTGGTGTTTACTGAGTAACCACATCAATTAAAATCCACTAACACATCGATATCATGGTGTCATATAAAAAATACTCCAACCAGTCTCACCACATCCTACACCATTCCAACATAAGGGTCACTACTCCATAACTAATAAGAAGCTCCCCAATATGTGAGTATCCTCATCATCACTCTATTGAACCAAAGCACTTAATCTCTATGGACCACATATGATCCATTAAAAAATTTTATGACCAAATTTTACCATCCGGTAACTACTAAAGCATCAACAAGAGTCATTTTCATGGCCCAGTAAGAATATAATCATAAAAATCTTTCAAAATCCACCCACAATGAGATTCACACCCTCTAATTGAACTTGGTGCACTCCCCCCCCCATATGGCTTCCCATATACCACTCCTCAAGAACAAATCCTAACAAATTCCATCATTACATGTATATAGAGACCCAATATTATCATAAATATACATTAAACTTTTTTATAGAGAAATTAAATACATAAAAAAATCACACACATAAAGATCATAATGGTTTTGTTTCTTTAGAGACAAGGTACACAATCCTCTATTTTAGGGAATGATATTAAATATCTCCCATAAATATCATTCCCTTTAATATTATTCACAATCATACCCTACCTAAAACCTTCCTTCATAACCGGGGGAAATTAATAATAAGAAAGTGTGAGCTCAAATTCTCAACAAGTGTAAACAAAGAAGATATGTAAGCATAACATGGACATAAGGGTATGAGAACATGACCATAACATTTGAACTAGAAAAATTTCATATAAAATATCATAATATTAAGTCATGGAATAAATATTGAAAGCTCATAAAACATAAATCATAACTAAATAAAATAACATGTCCCATGGTAGCATAACATTAGCATATGAAAAATATTTGGCTTATACACCTGCTTATAACATTGTGTCCATATGTAAATAGACATGGGTTAACTAATTCAGTTAAGGATATGAAATTAGGTCCTCACAAAAACTCATGAATATGAAACCAGGTCCACATATAACATAATGGACCAGAAAGATAGATCCACATGTGACCCTATGTACATGTAATCTGGTTCATGAAAAAATATTTAATATATAATTATCTTCATACATAACATTCAGAAAATGTAATCTTGTTCACACAACACATTGTGAACAAGGAATTAGGTGCACTTATAATATATTTACTCATGGTTTATCCATATTTATGAAATGAATTGGAGGTAGATATAGGTCCCACTGATCACTTAATGAAAATTGAACATATATGTTATATAAGATCATAAAGCAGTCATTATGTCATAACCCATGAAATTAAATCGGATTTATAAATATTTCATCATATCATTATCTACATAAAATATATAGTCTTCATAATCATTTTATTATCTCATAATTTAGTAACCCATAGAGAAAAAATAATGTTTCATAAGAATTTGATCATAGTATAACAAGAGTAATTGTAACGGTTTTCATAAAAATATAATCATCCAAATACATTCACTAAATGATTAAGAATTGTATCATTAGTTAATATCCCCAAAAAAGTAGAAATTACATCAATATATGTCATCTTAGATGTAGAATTATTTTCAAAGATAAATCATTTGGAATGTTTCCTATGGAAGATAAATTTTATTTGGAAATCACTTTTAAAAGAAATTAATAAAATGTTTTGGAATTAACTTTCTTTAGAAATAAACTTGAAAACATATAAAAGATGTTATAAAAATAATTTAAAACATTTATTGAGGAAAATAACTTTTCAATATTGGGATATGATTTTTTTAAATATAAAACATTTTTAAAATCCTTTAATTTGAAAATAACCTTGAAAACTAATAAAAGATACTTTGAAGAAAATAAGGATTATGATGGTTGTAAATTCTGTCCATTTCATACATGTTAATGAAAATATTCCTTTAAATTTTTCATTAAAAGACAAATTAGCATTATATGGAAAACAAAATAAATATTCATTTTAAAATACTTATAAAAAAACATAAAAGGTAAAAAATTTATTCCATAAATAATTTTTTTAATGCTAAAAATATTTTTTAAAACATACATATAAAATATTATTTTTGAAGATATTTTTGTTTTGAATGAAGATAAAAATAATAAAAATTCCAAAAAAAATTATTTTACACTGTTGAGTACATTAAGAGAGAAGAATAAAGGAAAAAAATTTCTTCTGAATAAATAACCATAGTATAATAAAATACATTATCTTCTTGAGATATATATCATAATATTTCACAAAAGGAAGCATAATCATTAACAACCCTCATAAATGATGACAATGAATCATAAAGCCCTTACCACTTTGGTAACATTGAATTGTAAGACCCATGAATTATATAACCTTAAATAGATATATAAATAAAAATAATTTTCATAAGAATATTAATAAAATGTTTTCAATGGTAGTATAAACACCCCCAAAATTTCAAAGTGGTGACTATGTCATGTTTCACAAAGAGTAAAAAGATACATGAAAATATCTTACCACATTAGTAGTATTTTGAATCGTAAGCCCAAATAAATAATTACATTAAATGAAAAATTATATTTATTTTAAATTAATTAATTAATTATAGAACATTTCATAGTGGTATTTCATTTACTACACAAAATAAATTAGTGTTGAATATTCATATGTCTCCCAAAAATAAAAGTGATACTACAATTCTCGTACCACAAGTATCAACTTCCGTCATAAATGTTTCAATATCCTATATAATAAATATAAGTTTATTATAAATATATTATTGAAATATATTTATATATATTAAACCATATATTATTTACTATTTACCATTTTTTACCCATTTATTTTCATTTCCTTAATAAAATATTTTTTGCTTAATAACTGTTTTGTTTTTTTATAAATGTTTTGATTTGTTAATTTTGGTCCACTTAATGTGATCGGGGTTCGTTCATTTAATAATTAAAAGTCATGAAATAATTACCATTTTTATACATCAATATTAATTTTAAAAATAATAATTAAAAATGGTTTTTAAAGATGAAATAAGTTTTGATCATGGAGATGGTAGGTCGCACGTACACATGAGTAACATTTCCGTTTTTCAATGATCATTATGGAAAGTAGGTAAGTAATATTTTATACATAAAAAATTATTATAATATCCTTGATATAATATTATTATATTAAAAACACTTTTAAATATCAACCATGTGATGTGGTTATAAAAAGAGAGAGTCAAACCGCTTTGTGAACACTATAGTCTACATATACACGAATGACGTTGTCATCTTTCTGTGAGTAAAAAGGAAAGAAATAAAATTATATATTATATTTTAATAACGATAAATATGTCATTAATATAATAATTATTTCATTTATATGACATTTATTTATTAACATTAACCTCATTATATTCCCTGTAAAGCATTAGTGAAAAACAAATCAAATCACTTCGTGAGGTGGTAGTTCTCTATAAAAAGAAAGTACTTTATCCTTTCCCCTAAAGAATGGAAATTAGAAAAGTTATATATTATAAAATTAATCTATAGGTATAATATATTTATAATGATAATATATATATACTTTATATTCATCATCATACCCAACCATGAGTGGTATAAATGAATAAATGAATTACATCTGTTCACGAGGTGGTAGTCTGTCATAAACAAGAATGATGATTTCGTAACCCATTTTATAGAATTGGATATTGTTGTAAGTTATGGAATTAACATAAAAAATATAAGTATATTAAATACAATAAGTTTATTATATATTTATTTTTAAATAATAATTCAATGTGGTGGAGAAAAAAATTAAATAAAAATGCTCGTTGAAGAATGTTACCTCTTCTTTGAGAAACCTCATTAGGTTTGAAAAAAATCTTCCAAAGTTGGATTTGATACAAAACTAGGACTTATAGGATGATATTATATAAGTTTTTAAGTTATTTATTAAAGTAATTTCAGAACCAAAAATGTTTTTATGTTGTGAATAAGAGAGAATAGAGGGTGACCTTGCATAGGTGTGGTGAGTGACACACTTAAAATTGATTTGAAAATAGAAAGGTCTTCCCATTTTTTTATCATTTCACATCTATTCAAAATGATGTATAATAGATATTTGGACATTATAGTGTATAAATATTTTTGAAAAATACATTTTATACAAATTTGTATGTCATTTTAACCCTTATCATTTTAGTTTCACCCCCAGGTAAACCAATTTTTACCTTAACCATGCTAAATAATTATGGTTGTTTTCACTATTCAGTTTGGACAATAATTAAGTACACATTCCTAGAAAATATAAATTATCCAGATAAAAAATATTCAATTCATTTTTATAAATTTTATTCAAAAATTTGGGAACTTTTAATTTGTAACGAATATCGTAGATGCGACGAGAAATCAGGGTTTTCAAAGAGAAAATGATCAAAAATTAAATCAGTTTTTAAATAAAAAATATATAAAAAATTATTAAAATAAATGAAATTTTATTAATAGTGATATAATTTAAATAATTTTAATTAAAAAACAATTTTAAATATAATTATTCATTATAAATAATTTAAGAGAATATACATTACAATTAATGTTCAGTGTTTTCACTATTCATTAAAAAAAATTAATACTTTCATAAAATTATCAAAAATTAACCATAAAATAAATTCAATATGATAATTTCAAAAATGAACTTTATTTTTAAAAAAAATCTAAATGTTTCAAATATTTGATTGATAATTACTGCACAAAAAGTTGATAAAACATATTTTAAAAAAAACACAGGTTTTATGCCTAAAATTGAATTCATTTTAATATTTTTTATAGAACAAAAATAGGATAAATGTTAAAAAACTGATTTAATATATAATATATGTATTTAATTTATATAATTTACCGATTTTGTTTTACATTTATTGATGTAAAATGTGTTTGATTGCATAAAAATAAACTTTCAAGAAAATATTACCTTTATTTTGAAATTGTGTAAATTTTCATTAATAATTAATTGGTCACCAATGAATTCATTTTGTAAACATATTTAAACAATATATTTTAAAATTTTACTTCATCCTATTCAAACTATCCATTCCCATGATAATTTGATAACTATAATTTTAAATAATCATATTTTAATAGTATGTCATGTTTCATTTAAACTCGTTTTTTGTGTAACACAATCTAAAATTAGTGTTGTATATAATTTAATCTGAACTCGTCATTTCATATAAAAAATATAAATTTGGGGTTTTTTTAAATTTAGAATATCTAAAATATTAAATTTATTTTAAATAAAATCTAAAATATTTCATTTTGTTACATTCTTCCCGAGTGAAAATATTTTTTTTGGAAAATTCATCACATTGGTGCCAGAAACAGAGGATAATTTTGCCTCATTACATCTTCGGGTTCCCAAATAACTTCTTAAATTTTTTTATTTCATCATAAAACATTGACCATGTGAGTGGAAATGTGTAGTATAAATTTCTATGTATCATCTAGAATCTCCACTATTTGTTCCTTATAAGAATGATCATGATCTAGTAGTATAAACTCCGAGTTTAGTATATATGATGGATGGGGTTTGTATGTCCTCATGAGAGAAGCCTGAAACACATTGTAAACCTGATAGGGATTTTTCGTAGGAATTAAATAATAAGCTAATTTCCCAATATAATCAATTATTTTAAAGGATCTAATCTATGTTGGGTTTTGTTTTCTGTTCTTTCTCCATGGAGAAATTCATAGAAACACATTCTCACCAACTTCAAATTGTTGATCATGTCGATGATTATCAATACATCCATTTTATTAAATTTTTGTTTCCCTTATGTTTTTTTGAATTTATATGACCTTCTCTTCCATTTTATCATCTATCATAGGCCCCAATAATTTTCATTCTAAAACATCATTCCAGTACGTTGTCGTTTTAAACTTATTTACATAATGTTCGTCATAAGGGGGCATCTGAATGGTCAAGTGAAATCTATTGTTGTAATAAAACTAAACTATAGTAAATTTTTATCCAAACCACCTTTGAATATATAGAAAATATATTGATATATTCTCTAGGTTTTGAATATTTCTCTTGAACTGACCATCCAACTAAGGATGCTGCACAATGATGAAACCATATTGTTTCAAGATCTTGTTGAAGACTTCTCCAAAACCTCATTCTAATAATTGGATCCCAATCAGATATAATTTAATGTAGTAATACATGAAACCTTAACACTTCTTTAATATATATTTCAGTGACAAGATCTAGGGAAAAGTCTTCTATAATAGCAATGAAGTGTTCTGAATTTGTAAGTTGATCAACTACGACCCATAATTATCTCAACATAAAAGTTAAGATAAAATATAAATGTTACCAGAAATATTAATCATATTTTCCCAAATTTCAAGGGAATTTCCCCTCAAATAACTTTTTCACTTTTACATATTCCAAAAAAAAGTGATGTATTTCCAAAAATATCCCCCAAAATATCATTAATATTAATAAAATACCATCACATAAAACCACCAGAGTGTTGTCTATGACTTTGAACTTATGATCAAACATAAAATTATAAACCATTACTTTAATACAATACTCTTAATTTAATCATACAAGGATACATATGTTCTTCTAAAAATAAAATGATCGTTTTATATTTCATGATTCCTACAACCTTAAAACCATTGGAATAAAACATCTACAACATAATCCATGAATATTTAAACAAAAATACTTAAATCCTTCCACATCAATGATTTACATGGAATAGTTCATTACTTGTTGTTGAATTTAAATCTCGGTTCATGTAATTTTATTAGACAATTCCCATGTTCCCAAAACTTAATACATTGATGTCCTTGTCAATTTTTCACTATATGATCTTCTTTTCCAATGAGATAACATCTTCCCCTCTATTTGAAATATCTTCTAAGTGATTCCTCTAATCTTCATGACATGTAGAATGATTAATCTTGTTTCCTCTATATTCATTACCACACAAAAATTCATAAAATTTCATCTTCTAATTATTTGAAAATTTAAAAATTTCACCTAAGTTCACATATTTTATCATATATCATGATAAATGATGTTGAATAATCATAATATCGTTCCCTCTTGTCGTCATCAAATTTGGTTTCTCATAGTCACCGAATAATCCTTTGTATTCAATGTTAACATGATTCCTTCTAGTTCAATCCATTTACTAAAACCAATAACCATTGTGTGAGAAACCCAAATAAAATTGGAAAACCAAAAAATCATAAAAAATCACATATATAATTTTTAAATAATGTCTTCTAATTTATAATATATTAATCCTTAGGTTTATCTTAGGTCATTCATAATCATTATTTATTTAAATATTTCTTGATTTCACTTAAATATTTTGATATTTTTCGAATAATATCCATATAAAGTGTCAAACTAGGTGTGTAGAAAGACCCATATTTGGGCACCATGTGATTATCGAGTCTAAATCTATACACATTTTTCAAATTTAATACCGCTATGTACCACTATTCTAGAGCCACATCCACTTGTAGTATCTTGATATTGATATAATTACATTGAAAATACCTTCTCTATCCTTTACCAATTTTTTGAGACATTTTACTATACTTTGAATCATCCTTAGACTTATCCTTAGAGACATACCTCGACATATCCATTGAAATATCCCTAGAGATCTCAACAATGTTTTCTAATCCTCTCAATGATTAACAAGACCATTAATTTGTACCAACTCTATTATTTGAGCATTATCATACATATATATTTAGTCTATTTAGATGAATATTATATACATTACACAAACACAAAACTAAGTACCCTAATAGTTTATTGTATTTGGAGACTATGTACGAAATATTCTAATTTGGTGTAAGATCGTCAACATCTTTCATAATGTTATTCCTTTTTATAACTCATCACAAAAACACCCTACTTAAAACCATTATTCATGACATAGGGAATATAATCATAAAAATGTTGAGCTCAGATGCTCAGTATGGTTAAACATTGAGATATATAAGAATAACATAATAATAAGGCGATAAGAACATGAGAATAAAATTTATAAACCATACCCTGCATATCAAATAATATAATATTGATTCACAACACAATGATAGTAATTTAAAAAGATATTAATCAAAATGGAATCAAATTACATAATCCATGAGAAAATAAAATTAAAATGGGATATAGTTTTTTTTTGTAATTCACATCTTTTTATAATATTATGAACATGTATAAATAGAAATTACACACATTAAATTAAGGAAATAAAATCAGGACTTCACATAAACATATAGACAAACAACCTAGTCCACGCATAACATTATAGACGTTAAATATAATTCCATGAATAACACTATAAACATATAATCAGTCTCATGCATAAATTTTTTTACTTTTATTCATGTTTTTAGATAACATTGTTAAAATTTAATTTGATTCACACATAACACTATGATCATGTAATTAGGTTTATGCTTATCATATTTACTCATGATTTTTTCGTCTATACCCAATGAAATGGAAGGAGATATTGGTCTCACCATCACATAATTAAATTCATATGTATGTGTTCTAAAAGATAATAAAACATTCATCATATCATAACCTGATAAGTGAAATGGGCTTCATAAACATCTCTTCATATTTTAACCAGTGAAAAAAAAAACCTGTTTTATAATAATTTCAATATTGCATAACCTATGTAGAAATAAGTGAGTTTCAAAAGAATTTTATCATGGTATTACTAATGGAAAAGAAACTAGTTTCAAAAACATATTTTCATCTTAAATAATTAAATGAAATACTATGAAAGGTATCCTTGGTTCATATCAACAACAAATCATAAGTTACATCATGTGATGCCATCAAAGATGGACAATTAATTTGAAATATAAATCACATGAATCATTTATTGAGGAAGATAAATTAACTTTGATTTTTTTTAAAACTAAAAATTAATAAAATATTTTGGAAACTATTTTCATTAAAAATATACTCATAAAATTATAAAAGAATCTTTAAAATTCATTTAAATCATTTCCTGAGGAAAATAGCTTTTCTAATTTGAAAAAACATTATTTTTAACATATGAACCATTTTGATAATACTTTTCTTTTAAAATAATAATTAATACATATAAATTAATATTCAAATAAAATAATGTTCGTAATTTTGGGAATTTCCATTCATGTCATACACATTAAAAAAGTACTCTTTTATAATTTTTGTCAAAAATTAACGAGCGAAGATGGAAAATGTATTGAAGATTACTTTCAAAAATTTTTGTAAAATTAAAATGTGGGAAATAATTTATTTAAAAAATCATTTATATATTGTTAATAACTTGTTTCAAAAAAATTAATAAAACTTGGTTTTGGAAGAAAATGGTTTTTTGAACAAAGATAGAAATAAATACTATTTTAAAAAAATATTAATTTAAACTATTGAGAAAATAATGAGATGATAATTAAGGGAAAACATTTAATATAATGAAATTAACATAGTAAAATAAAATAAATGATTTTATTTATAGATAATAATCACCATTGGAATCATAATCACGACAATTTCTTATAAATGATGTGATTATAACATAAAACCATTACCACTTGGGTAACTTTTAATCATAACCCCTATTAAATATAGTGTTAGTCAGAGTGGACACTCAAGAGAGGGGTTAATTGAGATCCAACTAAAAGTTTCTATTAAAAATATTTCTCTGAAAATCCCCCTATTTAAAAACAAGTTAAAATGTAGTGAATTTATACAGATTGTCAGTGTTCAATTAGTTTCTCAAAGAGTGATTAGGTCTCAGTTAATTTAATCAGAAGATTAAATTAACTTTTGAAACTAACTTACTGGTTCACAATAAGTATAAACACTTGCTAATTTAACTATCAATATAACTTTAAAAAAGATTGTATTTCAAATTAATTATCAGTAGAATATAAAATATATAGTATACTTTTGACTTAACTAAAAAGCACAGCAGATGTAACCAAGAGGTTTAGTCTCAAGCTCAGACCTAGTCCTCTCAAAAAAGTTATATAAATTGATCTAGACCCTGGATCAGGTTAAACAACAGGGAAAACAATGTCCAGGTACAAATACCTCTACCACAGTCATATGTGGGAAAACAAACAACAACTCACAGGATGTCCAGGTCTTACTTGACCTCTACCACTATCCATAGTGGGATACAAAGGAGTTATAGAAAGTTTGTGTGAGGATTTGTAAATCCACCAGCTTAGCATAGGAGACAGTGTGTGTATGAAATATATAGATTAGAAACACTACTTTAAATGTAAATAAAACAATAACTAAAATAATTGATAAGAGTTTATAATTCTCTAGTGATGTGAAGTGCACCTATGGACTCTTTTGATTTATCATAAATGCTTCTGAGTCCTTCTATGGTTTTTTCTGAAAAATAGAGTGTTGTTTTATTCCTTGGTTTTCAGGTTCAACATTATCATCTTCAGTACAAGAAGAGTTCATTATAGTTCTTTACTCAAGATGCAGCTTGTGTTATCCTCTAGAATTAGTGGCTTCGTGTATGTCCAGTGCTCCTCCAGTATGAATGTAGGTTTTTCCTTTTGTGTGAATGCACCACATTTCAATGATGTTCAGCCCTTGAATTTTACACCCTTGACGTGCCTTCTTAGTTCCTTGATTCTGTACTATCTTCACGGTGTTTTTCCTTCCTTTTATAGCTTTCAGCTCTTGTAAAAATAATGGTTATCTTTTTCATGGGTACTAGGTACGGTTCTCTGATATGCCAACAACTATCATTAAATATCATTAATTTCATTAAAATCATCAAATATAACTATTGCATTAATAAATAAATAATATTGAGAGTATAGAGTTTGACTGGTCAGTCTTTCATCAGTAGAATTTTGTAGTTAGCGGTTGAATTTATGTAACAGTGACCTTCCATCGGTATCTCTTTGATCATGCACTGGTAGCTCCTTGTATCGGTAGTTGTCTGAACATGTATCGGTAGTTCTTGGTATCAGTAACTGTTTCATCTTGTATTGATAGCTCTATATATCGGTGACTTCATCTATCGGCAGACTTTGCTTCTATCGGTAGCTCGTTTTTTATCGGTAGCTTGATGTATCGATGGATTCGCTTTTGTATTAGTGATATATGTATCGGTAGACTTATGCATACCGGTAGACTTGTTCTATCAGTAGCTCAGTTTCTGTTAGTAGTTGTCTGTATCGGGGGACTTTACATACCGGTAGCTCTGTGTATCAGTGAACTTAGCTTATCAGTGACTATGTATATCTGTAGACTAAGTACTGGTAGATCTGTATTAGTAGCTATAAGCAAATTAGCGACTAAATACTTATTTGTTTTATGAAGAACATATACGATTGAGTTAGAATTAATTGAAAACTTATATAAACATTGATAAACATTGATTAACATATTTCAAGTACTATTTTAATATTATTATCATATTTATAATAAAATATCATAGATTGAAAGAATTAATATATAGATAAACATTAATTTATCAAAGTATGTGAAAGCATAATTGGGATTATCAAAACAAGTGAGGTTAACAATCTTCTAATTTTTGGTAAACACAACTTATGATATTATATTTTTACAATAATGAGTAATTGTATCAGAGGATATATCATTAAATTCAATTGTATCAGAGAAAATAGTATATTATAAAACATAATGTATCATTGGTAGAATTAAATGCAATGGTATCAGAGGTGCAAATCATAATAGCTCTTCCTTAGATAATATTTCTACCCCATTCGTATAAAAGGTATTTATACTCCTTTATAATATTTCTCCCCCTTTTTGATAATCAAAAAATGGGAAATAACAAAGATAAAAGGAACAAAATGAGAAAGAAAAGAATGCCACTTGTATTTCATGTTGCAAAAATGTACAAGGAAATAAAACAAAATACAAGGGATTCCTATCAAATATCTTAGCCACCTATTCAATCCACGTCCTCAATGTGAGATTTTACCTTTGGATCAGAAGAGTATTCTGGCTGTGTGGATGCAGGTGAAGGCATAGGAATTCCAGAAATGATCACAGGAGGCTGAGCCGCTGAAACTGTTCATGGCCTGTACTAAGTAGTTCTTTGAGTGATCATAGGAGTAAGGCTTCTAATGGCTTGGGCTAGAGTCATCTGAACAGGAGAAGCAGTAGAGGAAGAGGCAGGTAAAGCTGGAGGTATAATCATTTGCCTAGCATCGACATGCAAGAAAGGCAGCAAAAGATTTCTGAAATCCATAATTATGCCTCCTCCTCTGTCCATAGCAGATATGAAATCATCCTTGTTCTCCATGAATTTTTCCATGACTGGAGTCAATTCCCTTAGCTTGCTGACTTTATCTCTGAAGTCTTGATTAACATTAGGTAACAGCAGGTTTTTTAACAGAAGTTTGAAGTTATTGGTTAGTTTATGTTTGGTATAAATCCTTTGAAATTAGTAGGATAACTTTTCTTTCACTTCTTTCTGAGAGGCATAATCTTCTCTCATATAGTCATGAACAATCTTCATTATCTCTCTAGTGTTATCTCTAGTAGAAATCACCACATTAATCAAGTCAGATAAGTCCACAGAGACATTGGTTCATGCTGAACCAAGCTCCTCCTTCATCACAGCCCTAATCTGATCCAAATCTACTGAAGGTATAGAGGCAAGAGAACCAACAGAGAAATTTACTATTTCCTTGATGTTTTTGGTCAACCCACTAATAATATTTTTGTCTTAGGAATCCTGGGTGCTGACGTGATCTTTTATGGAGGTTTTAAAACCTTCATAGACTGATACCATCTGGCTCACAACACCTTTGACATAAGCTAAATCTTTGTCTTCTTGGGATTTAGAACTCATATAAAATTAGAAAGAGATAACATATTTCTTTAGAGATTAAACACTTTCTTCTAATCTAGACAGCTGATACTGGAAAGATATAACTTCATCCACTATTTCTTCCACAAAGGTAGAGACATTACATCCAAGAGAGAGTTCCAAGGACTTTTCCAAATTGCTCGTATATTCAACAAAATCGTGCTGTAACTTGGAAACAGAGGCACTAAAAGACACTTTCAGCTCATTCTTTAAGGATTCAAGATCAGCCCTGGTGATCAAATCAGTTGGTGCAACCACAACTGGTGATCTTTCAAATACTATACTGGTTACTGAGTAATTAATAATCTATTGAATTGATGACACCAGTGAAGCTTCCATCATTATTATTTCCTCCACAAAACTGAATTTGAGATCAGACTTGAGCTTGTCCAGATCTTGCATTCTGACCACATATTCAGGTAACAACTCAGTATGAACATCATATTTGATTTTTGGTCTATTTAAAGATGCCTCATTATCAGAATAGGGATAATCCAATCCACAAACCACAAAACCTGGGTCTTCTTTCCAATCCTCAACATTAACAGCCACTAAAACCCTACCAAATATAGTTTGATGCTCCCCGTCAACTGGTGCATTCTCTTGTACAGTGAGAAAATTCTTAGCAGGCTTTCTTCCTTATAAGAATATTCTACAATCAACTCCATCTCTGCAATAGCTGCAATAGTAGGAGGCTCCTCTAGATTAGGTACAGGTCCTTCCATCTCACCCACTACCTCTTTAATAGGCACAACTGTGCTTCCAATCAATGGAATCAGACTTAAGCACACAGAATCAGAGGCTTCATATTCATTTTCCCTTTCTAGTTCATTCTCAGGGACTAGATGGTCTTCCTCATTAACAGTAGTTTCTTCTTCTTCTAAAGAATCCTTTTCTGAAGACACAAATTCAGAAACAAGACTTGGGGGCATGTCGGGATCCCATCCATCAGCCATAAAAGTCTCCTCTTCATCAGTCTCATCACTGTACTCAGGTTCTTCTTCATCTGGTCCTAGACCTGGATCCCTCACATCCTTAGGTCTTGAAGGATGATCCACAGGATTGAATTTACCATAAACCTTCTTGTCATCATTAACCTGCTCTCCTCTCCATGGGTTCTAGTTTATCTTCATTTATTTTCAAACTGTGCTTGTGATATAGAAGTTATTCTTTACTACCACTGTCTCATCTTGAGACTCACCTACCGCAATCACTTTTATCATCACCGCGATCATCTTAGAAAAGAATAGAGAATTGGTTTTTGACTTAGGTCTGATCATATCCTCTATTTGAAACATTAGAAATCTGAACAGATTCACTTTCACACAATGTCTCAAAAGATATAGGAGATAGATATCGTGATATCATAAACTCGCAAATTCCCTTCTCCTTAGTGTCAAGATATGCTGAACAAGTTTGAACATAAATATGTTCTCTCCATCCATTTCAGAAGCCACCACTTGTCTTTGATTTAGACTACCCGTAATCTCCTCTAAGGCAGTCTCATAATCAAAAATATCACTTGTAGGTGGTATTGCTTTCGAGACAAATCCAGATACACCTTCATGTGGAACCTGAAGGAATTCATCCCACTCAACAGATGAAAAAGATATCTCTTTTCGATTCACAAAATAATTTACTCGGTTATCATCTTCTGACTTCTCAAAGCTCACAAACTCATAAAATTGTTTCCCTAGCTTCAGATAGTAGGGGCCATTATTATTTGAGAATCAATCTACCAACTTTTTATCTTCCAACACCTCGAGCACTAAAGATTTGCTATCCAACAACCATTCCATGCACAACTCATTTTCGATCACAATAACTCTATTCTCCAAATTATGATTCACTGGTCACCTCCCCGACCTTGTTCTACCAATACTACCACATTCTACTAGCTTAGACTTCTGCTTTTTTGCATTCGGCTCATCAATGTCATCTCTGATGGTAGGAAGTTTGGTTTTTTTCATCTCTAGTTTGAGGGATTTATGGTTTTTGAGAGATTCAGGAGAAAAGGTTTGAGGGTAACGGAAAGATTTGGTGGATTTAGAAGTAACTAGGACTTAGTTTTATCATTTAGGAATCATAAAATAAATAATTAAAATGAAGTAAAAATGATACAAATTCTGGCGGCAGACAGAAGTTTAAAACATCGTGTACTCATCGGTAGGGTTTATTGGTGAGAATTATTATCAGTGAGGTTTTTACATCGGTGAGGTTTTCAAATCGGTGAGGTTTTTATATTGTTGAGGTTTTCACATCGGTGAGGTTTTTACATCGGTGAGGTACTTGCATCGGTGCGGTACTCACATCAGTGAGGTACCTACCGATCAAGGTTGATCATTCCTAACTCATTTCTAATGTAACTTAACCTATCCGAACAAAAAGGTATGGTGAAAATGTCAGCTAATTGATGTTCAGTGCCTATAAATTCAAGAGTAATATCACATTTATGGTAATGATCTCTCAAAAAGTGGTGCCTTACATCAATGTGTTTGGTCCTATAGTGAGATACAGGGTTCTTTGATATGTTAATTTCACTACTGTTATCACATTTGATAGAAAAATTATCAAAATCATATCAATAGTCCAAAAGAGTGTGTTTCATCCACAGAATTTGTGCATAGTAACTATCAGTAGCTATATGCTCTGATTCGACAGTGGAAAAAGCTACAAAATTCTTATTTTTTACTACACCAAGATACTAAGGATTTTTCAAATAAATGACATGTTCCAGATGTGATTTTTCTATCCAACTTGAAACTAGCAAAGTCAGCATCTGAATAACTAATTAGCTCAAAAGATTGTCCATTTGGGTAAAAAAACCTAAATTTTCTGTGTGTTTAAGATACTTAAATATTCATTTAATAGAATGTAAATGATATTCTATTAGATTATCTTGAAAGCTTCCACACATACACACACTAAACATAATATCTGGTCGACTAGTAGTAAGGTAAAGTAAGCTTCCAATCATACCTCTGTAATTGGTTTGATCCACTGGTTTCCCAGTTTCATCTGCATCCAATTTACAGACCGTACTCATAGGAGTATCACTTTCCTTAATACTATCCAAACCAAAACGTTTTAAAATATACTTTTTATATTTAATTTTATTCAAAATAATACAATTTTCATTTTTAAAAGCATGATATCCAAGAAAATATTTGAGTTCTCCCATTAAAATCATTTCAAATTGATTTTTCATAATCTTTGAAAAAATTTTACATAAAGAATGTTTAGAAGATCCAAAAATAATATCATCAGCAGAGATTTATACTATCAAAACATCTTTAGAAATTCTTTTAATAAAAAGAGTTGTATCAGAAATACCTTTAGTAAAACTTTTTGAAATAATAAAATTACTAAGTCTATCATACCAAGCTCTTGGAGCTTGTTTCAAAGCATATAAAGCTTTTGATAGTATGAAAACTCGATTTGGAAAATGAGGATTAGTAAATCCATGTGGTGGTTCAACAAAAATATCTTCAATTATAAAACCATTTAGAAAAGCACTTTTGACATCCATTTGATATAACTTGAAATTCAGATGAGCAGCATAGGCAAGTTGAATCATAATAGCTTCTAATATAGCTACAGTGGAAAAGTTTTCTTCATAGTCTATACCTTCTTCTTGACTATATCCTTGTGAAACTAACATATCTTTGTTTCTAACTATGTTTCCAGATTCTTCAACATTGTTTCTAAAAACCCATTTAGTGCCTATTGTCAAAGTGTCCTTGGGTCTGTCAACTAATTCCCAAACGTTGTTTCTTTAAAATTGATTTAACTCTTCTTGAATATCCATTACCCAAAATTCATCATTGATTGAATCATTGACATTTTTAGGTTCTAGTTGTGAAAGAAAGGCTTGATGTTCTACCTAGTTTCTTAGAGAAGCTATAGTCTGTGTCTCTCTATAAGTATTACTAATAACAGCATCCAAAGGATGATTCTTTATAATCCTAGTTGATCTAGTAAAGGTAGGACAAGAAATTTCCGGTTCATCTATAGGTTCAGGTTCAACAGAAGTAGATTCTAGAATATGTCCTGAACTGGTTGTTTTTACAGCAGGTTCTTCAGTTTTATCATTAAGGTCTAGAATGGTCAAATATTTTTCATGATTTTCAAGAGAAGACTTAGGTTTATGTGGATCAGTTTCATCAATCATGATTTGAATAGATTCTTCCACACATTTTGTTATTTTTTTTAAAACTCTATTGGCTTTTCTCGTTAAATAATAACCAACAAAAATTCCTTCATCACTTTTGGATGAAAATTTTTCAAGATTATCCTTGGTATTTAGGATAAAGAATTTGCAACCAAAGACTCTAAAGTTACTAAATTCAGGTTTCCTATTGTTCCACAGTTCATAAGGAGTCTTCTTAAGAATCAGTCAAATCAAGACTCTATTGATAATATAACAAGTTGTATTCACAGCTTCAACCCAAAAATAAATAGGTAGGTCATACTCATTAAGCATAGTTCTTGAAATTTCCTAAAGGGTTTTGTTTCTTCTTTCAAATAAACCATTTTACTCAGGTGTCCTAGGGGAAGAAAAGTTATGACTATATCCATTTTGTGAGAAATAAGATTCAAACTCTTGATTTTCAAACTCACGTCCATGATCACTTCTCAGGTTCTTAATCTTAAGGCCACTAAGGTTTTCTACAGACTTAGAGTATTTAATAAAGTAAGAACAAGCTTCACTTTTGTGTGCTAAGAAGTATACCCAAGTATATATAGAGAAGTCATCTACTAGGACATAGACATAGTGCTTCCCATTTAAACTATAAACTCTAGAAGGTACAAAAAAATCCATGTGAACCAACTCAATAGGTTGAGAAGTTGAAACTTCTTTCTTTGGTTTAAAAGAATCTTTATGTTGCCTTCCCTTTTGATAGGGATTAAAAACGTTGTCTAATGGGAATTCAGGTTTGGGTAGGTCTCTAACTAAGTTCTTACTAGTAAATTTTCTAAGTGAATGAATGTTGCAGTGTCTTAATCTTCTATGCCAAAGCGAAGATTCTTTATGAAAAGAATTTAAACAACTAACATTTTGTTTGGCTAAAGAATTCAAATCAACAGCATAAATATTTTCATTTCTCAAGGAAGAAAATACTAAAAAAAAATTTGAATTAAATACATTACAAGAATAATTTTCAAACATAAAATTAAATCCATAATCACAAAACATAGAAATACATAGAAGATTATATTTAAGTCCATCAACAAATATAACTTTTGAAATTAAAACTGAATTAGTGTTACCAATTTGGTTAGGCCGGTGATTTTTCCTTTAGAATTATTACCAAATGTGAATAGCCTCCATCAACCTTTATTAATATTTTAAAGCATGAGTAATCTCCAGACATGTGCCTTGAACATCCACTATCTAAGAACCATGCCTTCTTGTGAGAACTCTTCAAGTAGGTCTCCTACAAAATAGGTTTAGAAGGAAAATGATTTTGGTACCCAGATCTTCTTGGGTCTAGAAAGGTTATCAAGAAAGGCTTTTGGTACCCAAATTTTACTAATGGGTCTCATATAATTTAAAAAATTAATAGATTTTTAAATATAATCATTATTTGGTCTATAACAATATGAATACCTAGTTGAAGCATATGAATTTACAGACCTAGAACTAGCAGAATTTTGTCCAAATTTAGGAATAAATCTAGTTTTAGTAAAAAATCTCTTTCCAGGCTGATAGCCTATTCAAGTAGTATACTTTGGTGACAATTTTTTACCTAATATTTGAGTAAGTGCAAATTTTCCATTTGTGAATTTTTCTAAGTCCTTCCTTAATTGCTCACTGGACAACTTTAGTTCAGTATTTTCCTTAAGCAATTGAGCATTCTATTCTTTTTCAATTTTGAGGACAGATTTAACAGTGCTAGATAAAGCATGTTGTTTCTTTAAGGCTTTGTACTTGTCCTTAAGTTCATTTAAGGTATCTTATAGCATATTACAGTATTAAAATAATTCTTTACTAGACATATTTTCAGATTCAGAATCAGAATCAAAATCAACTCCAGAATAATATAAATTTAAAGCAGGAGGGTCCAGTGTTACCTCGGATTTGTTTGTCATAAAACACATTTTAGCTTTATGAGAATCTTCATCCTTAGTAGAATCAAAATCAATTGAAGTGTATTCTTAAGCACTCCAAGTTTCTTTCATTGCTTCCTTATACTTGTTGTCCTTGTAGTCATGTTTCTTCCTAAACTTCAATTTTGGGCAGTCAGCATTTACATGTCCTTTCCTTTTGCACTAATAGAAGATAATCTCATCAACTTTATCAGGATTCTTCCATTCCTTCTTCCAATGACCTTTGTTTCCATATTTACCTTTGAAGTTTTATTTTCGGAATAATTTCTCCTTCCTATAGAACTTCTTAAATCTTCTCGCTATTTGAGCCATCACATCATCATTGTCAGAGTCTAAACATCCACTTGTTGATATTTCAGTAGGAATGTGAAATTTGTCGTTATCATTTCTCTTTGAGGTAGTAGACTTAAAATCCACTGACTTCATTTTTAGTTCATCATCTTCTTCCTTATTCACCTTCAGTTCTTCCTCAAACTCCATAATCTTAACTATTAATTCTTTAACAGGCAGTTTGCTGATGTTGCAAGATTCTCTAATGGAAATAGATGTGCCTCTCCATCTTTCTGGAAAACATCTTAATAACCTCAAAATTTGTTCCTTTGCTGGAACAACATTTCCAAGGGAGCTCATAGTATTGAAAATCTCATTTAACCATAGATACATGTCAGAAATGGGTTCACCAGGCTTCCTTTTTAAGTTATCATATTTAATAGTATAGGTATTCAGCCTCATTTCTTTAACATTGGTTGTTCCCTCATGGAAATAGCCAATGTGTCTTATATTTCATCAGCAGTTTTTCAAGCAGATATTCTATTAAACTCTTCATCTCCTAGAGCACAATATAGGGAATTCATAGATTTACAATTATTATTATATTCAGTCTTAGTAGGTTCATCCCAAGTAGTTCTATCAGTTTCTGGAATTTTATATTGAGTTTCTATGGCAGTCCAGATATCAAATCCCATACTCTCTAAGTGAATTTTCATCTTATTTTTCCACTTGGCATAGTTTGTAGCATTAAAGAAAGGTGTCATGTTGGTAGAAGCACCTTATAGTATATTTTCCATAACTAGATTTTAGAAAATATACATAAAGAGATAAATTTTATAAATAACAGAAATTTAAGATCTTTAAAGATGAAACTAAAATCACAGTTGAAAAAACATAGTTTTTTGAAAATGTTGATAAACAAAATAAACCTCTGATACCAAATGTTGGTCAGAGTGGACACTCAAAAGGGGTTGAATTGAGTTCCAATTAAAAATTTCTGTTAAAAATATTTCTCTTAAAATTCCTCTATTTAAAAACATGTTTAATTGTAGTGCATTTAAACAGATTGTAAGTGTTCAATTATTTTCTCAAAGAGTGATTAGGTCTCATTTAATTTAATCAAAATATTAAATTAACTTTTGAAACTAACTTACTAGTTCACAATAAGTATAAAAACATTCTAATTTAACTATCTATGTAACTTTAAAACAGATTTTATTTCAAAGTAATTAGCAGCGGAATATGAAATATATAGTATACTTTTGACTTAAAATAAAAAGCACAACAGATGTAACCAAGAGGTTTAGTCTCAAGCCGAGACATAATCCTATCAAACAATTTATATAAATTGATCCACACCTTGGATCGGGGTAAAAAACAGTGAAAACGCTGTATAGGTACAAAGACCTCTACAACATTTATATGTGGGAAAACAAATAACATCTCACATGCTGTCCAGGTCTTAATTAACCTCTACCACTATCCGTAGTGGGATACAAAAGAGTTATAGAAAGTTTTTGTGAGGATTTGTAAATCCTCTAGATTAGCACATGAGACAGTGTGTGTATGAAATATATAGAGTATACAAACTACTCGAAATGTAAATAAAGGAATCACTAAAATAATGGATAAGAGTTTAGAATGCTCTAGTGATGTGAAGTGAAGATCTGGACTCTTTTGATTTATCAGAAATGCTTCTGAGTCCATCTCTGGTTTCTGTCTGAAAAATAGAGTGTTGTTTTCATCATTGGATTTCAGGTTCAACATTATTATCTTGAGTTCATGAAGAGTTCATTATATTTATTCACTCAAGATGATGCTTGAGTTCTACTCTAGAATGAGTGGCTTCGTGTATGTCCAGTGATCTTCTAGTATGAATGTTTCTTTTTTCGTTTGTGTGAATGCACCATGTTTTAATGGTGTTCAACCCTTTCCTTTTACACCCTTCACGTGCCTTCTTAGTTCCTTGATTCTCTACTATCTACACTATCTTTTTCCTTCCTTTTATAGGCTTCAACTCCGGTAAAAATAATGATTACCTTTTCCATGGGTACTAGGTACGGGTCCCTGATATGCCAAAAACTATCATTAAATAACATTAATTGTTTTAAAATCATCAAATATAACAGTTTCTTTAATAAATAAATAATATTGGGCATATAGAGTTTGACAAGTTAGTCTTTGATCAGTAGCCTTCTATAGGTAGCAGTTGACTTTATATAATAGTGACCTTCCATCGGTATCTCTTTGATCATGTACCAGTAGCTCCTTGTATCGGTAGCTCTATATACCGTTAACTTCATCTATCGGTAGAATTTTCTTGTGTCGGTATACTTTTCTTCTATCGGTAGCTCATTTTGTATCTGTAGCTTGATGTATCGGTGGATTCGCTTCTATATTGGTGATATATGTATTGGTAGACTTATGCATACCGGTAGACTTATTCTATCAGTAGCTCAGTATCTATTGGTAGCTGTCTATATTGGTGGACTTGAATATACCAGTAACTCTGTGTATCAGTGACCTTAGCTTATTGGTGACTGTGTCTATCAGTAGATTAAGTACCGGTAGTTCTGTATCAGTAGCTATAAGAAAATTAGAGACTAAATACATATTTGTTTTATGCAGAACATATCCGATTGAGTTAGAATTAATCCAAAACATATATAAACATAGATAAACATTGATTAACATATTTCAAGGACTATTTTAATATTATTATCATCTAGATTGTAGAAAATCATCGATTGAAAGATTTAATATATAGATAAACATTAATTTATCAAAGTATGTGAAAGCATAATTGGGATTATCAAAACAGGTTAGGTCAACATATAAATACTTATATGGATATGTAAATCACAGTATTGTTCAAAATAAGAAGCATAAAATAAATTCATGGGATGTATAGACACCACATAATAGAAATAGGTGGTGAATAAGGCATGTGTCTCGTAGAAGTAAAAAAGTGAGTTGGAAATCCTTATCCGCTATAGTAATATTTTGAATTGTAATACTCAATAAAGTAAAAACCAATGAAACTTTAAATATCATTAAAATAATTATATTAATGATATAACTTGTCAAATGTTCATTATGTACACCACAAAAAATAAATTAGTGATGAATTATCATATGCCCCTCGGAAATAAAAGAGTGACTAGAATCACATTAACTTCAGTATCGACTTCCTTCATTCAGGTCCAAAAATTCTATATAATTAATATAATTTGGTTATAAATATATTATAGAACTATAATTATATATATTATACCATATATTATTTACTTATGATCATGTATTACCCATTTATTACCAATTATTTGTTAAAATCACATTTTGGGTAACAACCGCTTTGTTTCTCAAATATGTTTTGATTTTTTATATTTATTCCTCTTACATAGATCATGGTTCCTTCATATCTATAATAATAATCATGATATTTTCATCATTTTTATACATCAATTATAATTTTAATAACAATAAAATATATTTTTTTTAGAGAAATTATGTATTTTACGACCATTGTGATTATAGGCCAAACATCCGCATGAGTAACGTTTCCATTTTTCAACAATCATTACGGAAAAGTGGCCAGTAATAAATTATATTTAAATAATTATCATAATATAATAAATAAAATAATATTTATTTAAATATACTTATACATTTCATCCATGTGGTGTGGCTTTGAAAAGAGGGAGTCGTATCGCTTCATGAAGGTGTTAGACCACATGTACATGAACGACATCATCATCATTCAGTGAGTGGAAATAAAAGAAATATAATTATGTATTCTCATTAAAAAATGATAAACATTTCGTTAATATCGTATTTGTTTCATTTATATCACATATATTAATTAAATATATACTTTTTATCTTCCATTTAAATTTTTAGTGAAAAATGAGACACATCACTTCGTGAGGCGGTAGTCCATCGTACAAAGGAGCGACGTTATCCTATTCACAAAAAATGGAAAGTAAATATATATAGTTATATATGATATAATGAATCCAGAGGTATAATTATGTTATAATATCATATATATACTTTATATTAATAATCATTCCCAACCATGATAATTAATAATGGAAAAAATAAATGATGTTGGTTTGTGAGGAGATAATCCATTATACAAATGAATGATTATTTCCTAACCCATTTGATAGAAATAGAGAATATTTTAGTTAGTCTAATTAACATAACAACATATCATTATGTGGTATATATAGATGTAATTATATCATCACATTTTAATAATTTATAAAGGAGGTGGAAGAAGAAATAAAGTCAAAACACTCGTTCAAAAACATTACCTCACCCTCGGGTAGCCTCCATAGGTTTGAACCATAATATTTACAAGGTAGGATTAATTCCAAAAATAGGGCTTATATAATTATAAAAAGTAACTTTAAAAGTTTTTTTGGTAGGTATTGGATGAACTAAAATTTTAGTCATTTGTGGAGAAGAGAAGAGAGGGGGCCATTTAAAATTGGGGTGAGTTGTACACCTGATTTTTTTTAAATGGTGTACCCATGTTTTCCTCAATTTTAAAAGATAAAAAATGGATTATTATATATTATTAGATATAATAGGGTATAATTACGGCCTGAAAATATATTTAATTCAGGTTTTTATGTCATTTTACCCCTTATATTTTTAGTTTAAGCCCCAGTAAATCAATTTTTTCCTTAACCTCCGTAAATAAATTTTCACTATTCATTTGGTCAAAAATTAAGCATTCATTATTAGATAATAAAAATTATTCAGATTAAAATAAATAATCCTATTTTAATAATTCCATTGACAAGTGGTAAATTATAATTTAATATTAATCCTATAAATGCAATGAGAAAAAAGGTTTTTTAAAGAGAAAATGTTGAAATTTTTACAATATATTTATATCAAAAGTAACTATTAAAAGTATTATAATGACATAAATTTTATTAAAATATATATAATTTAACTTATGATAAACTAAAACTATTTTAAAATATAATTGAACTTTATAATTAATTTAAATGAAAATTCATTTTTTAATTAAAATTCCGTATTTTTCACTATTCATCAAAGAGATTAAAATATTCAGAAAATTTTCAAAAAATAATAAACAGTTAGATTCAAATTCATGATTTAAAAAATTCACCTTTTTTTTTCAAATAACGTTTCTAAAATTTTCAAAAATTATATTTTAGGTAATTCTACAGAAAATTAAAAAAATAGGTTTTTTAGAAAAATACTATTTTAAAGAATAAAATTGGGTTAATACTTATCTTCTATCTAGAAAACATATAAGATGGATGCTAATTTTTTTGAATATATAATATAAAAAATAATTTAAAATAATTCATCTATAGTGTTTTCTTTAATTTATTAAGTTAAAATGGTTTTCTATTCATAAAAATATTTTTTTAGAAAATGATTTCCTTTATTTTAAAATTTTTTTATTTTCATTTTAAATTTATAGTTTTCAATTTTTGTTTATAGAAATTTTTAAAACATATACTTTCATAATTTAGTTATACTATTCATATATTCTCTTCCAATATCTAAGTGAAAATTTTCATTTTAAATAATAATATTTTAATAATATGTCATATTTCATTTAAACTCTGTGTTGTGTGTAGCGCAAGCTAAACCCAATGTTGCATGTAACATAATCTAAACACAGTGTTGCATGTAGTGTAAGTTCAACATAGTTTTTTTGTTTAATGAATAATATTTAAGATATTAAATTTATTTGAAAAACAACAAAAATTATCAAGTTGATATGATGTGTGTCTATCTTCCACATCAAAACTCACCCATCCTAACCACTACTTTCAAGGAACAATATCTAATTAATTATGCAACTAAAATTTTATGTATCCATGATAACACCATATAACCTAGAGGTAAAAAATATCATTCTTATCAAAATATTGGTCATCTATTCCTATAAGCAATCCATCACATCCATTCGATCCTTAAACCGAAAATGGTCATTCACTAATTAATAACCGAGTTGGAACAATATGTAACTTGGGAGAAATTTCCCTCACATATTGATACATTTACATGAAAATCCATTAAATCATAAATCACTACCTCTAAAGTAATTGTAAGACTCTAACAAACCCTCTCACTAGAAATTACTCGATATCAATCCTCATATCATCTGAACCAAATGGGTGTATGCTCCCATACCACAACATTCACACAACTTAACTCCTAATCTAATGAGTTGCATCCCATAAAACCTATGATCATGAGCTCAAGCCACTAACAATACCCATACCATAGGGTGATCACATGTAACTAAAATCAATATCAATTATTCACATTCAACAAGCCTAATTCATCTCACTCATGCCAAGGATAATCACATGATCAACAACTACATATGATTCATCTAAAATAGTAATGTGTTTATCCTTGTTTCAACTATGCTAGTCAAAATTTCATTCAAAATCAATAGGTTAAGAATCCAACTGATCTTTCCCTTTATCCTAACATCAATACTAGAATTAAATATACTGATTCATAACAGAAAACATAATTCACTCATATATCTTTTATCAACCCATATAAAGGCATACACATCCTCATGGATACTCATTCTTATCCTTTGATCACTTCTATTATGAGTACCATTTAGTAATTGAGTTATCATTGAGGCATTCAATGCCTGATCTAACCCACCATGGGTCAGTGTACATCCCACAAAAGGAAATGATGCCTGTATAAAGGCCACTATACAAGGTTTAGGAAAAATATAAATAATCTCTAAGCATTATACTTGTGAAAAAATCATAGCTCAACTATAATGAAAAAATAAGAATCACAATATTATCACCCTGATAAATAAGAAATCGTGCCAAAAAGGTGATCATGACTTATGGTCATGATATTTTCAGGGGATACTATCAAAAATTATTTTTATTACTCTTAATGTGGCCTAGTTTTTTACCAAGGCCATTTTCTAAGGATCTTATTGGTAAAATTCCCTATCTTAAACACATATATATTTTCTTCATGTTTTCATTGTTTTTAATACATGAGGAAGGGGGTATCAATTTAAACATGAATTTAAAATAAAAATTATCGATGAAATGGATGTAATAAATGGGGAAACATCTTGTATTACACTTTATGATCCTTCCTTATCTTGAATCCATGACCCTGTAATTCAATTATATGTGTGTTCCTATCAACATCATATAGCCACACTGGTTAAATTATGTGAATATAAAAACACACTGAAGGATAATACCCTAAGCGATCAAATAATCACTCTCCATATAGATCACATTTATCAACATAAAATAGTGATCCAAATAATTGAAGAGGAAATGGTTTTCATAAGTTATAAAAAATCATAATGAAAGAGACATTAGGTAAAGTCAAAACCTTATCCGTTCAATATTTAAAGATCCCCCGAATAAGATAAAAGGAATCAACACGGGTGTGTGAAATATGGTTTACTGATTTTCATCCATATAGTGACCCTTCGTTTTGCCTTCCATCATTGATTCATGTTTGGGAATCACCATTACATCACAGTGAGGGATAAACATATAATTGGGGGAGAATATAAAACATGAATATTAAATACAATGTTACAATATCAATATTTAGTATTTAATTATATATAATTGTGGCTACAATAAAAAAATGATGAATATTTTCCAAGTAGGGAAATAGAAATACTTATAGGTCTTTGGAGAATGTATTATTCTTTATCCTTTGATTCAATGTTGATTATCGAACACTTTCTTTTTCTTTGGACAGGTTCCACGTGTCTTATATTATAGTTATGATTGATTCAATTAGAAGAACCTTTCTAGATTTCTAGTTCCTCAAATTGATGGTCTTGTACTCCATTGAGAATAATCCCAAATAGATTTTCTCCAATTCATCATAGTCTAATGAAAGATATTCTTTATTCAGTGTAAGTATTGGAAGGTTGAAAATAATCAGAGTTTGATGTAGTGATTTGGGCTAATAATTTTCATTGTACTTTGGATCTACACTTGTACTCAAGATTCAATTCAGAACTCTTATTATTCCATAAGTTATCTAATTCCTTATTTATTTTATTTATTATCATTCAACACCAATATATCCATGATTATTTTATTTCATAAATTGAATTCTGGTTCGTTCAATGAGTTAATTTCACAACTTGGAATTGGATGGCACAAGTTATGGCGTGGTTCCACATGCATAGAGGTGTTACTAAAAAATCATATTGTTGGACTTCATTGGGGTATTTTATTAATCACCATGTGTGCATATCTCAATGTCTTTGAAATTTAAGAATTCGTAATATGTGAGGTCTACCTCTAGTCTTGGGCTAGAATTTATATGAGGAAAAAATCTAGAACAAGATCAAAATCATTTGGTTCAAAATTCAAGTGATCTTGTTTATGAGATTATCTATTATTTATAGTAAGAGGGAAATATCTGAAATTCATCATATTCAGTGAAATATATATTAAACATCACCATAGGCTTTGATTATGGTTCATTATCAGTGGATCAGACTTGGGAATCTGGTATTATAATTGGGGTTAAGAGAAACTTACATGGTAGAGTTGTATTTTGTATTATTTGATACCTTTTTCTTAAAACCCCAAGATTTTTTGAATATTTATATTATTTTAATTTAATTTTTTTTGATATCTTCCATTACATGAAAATCAGAGTTTAAACTAATAATGATCTACAATATAAAAACATTGTTATTCTAAAACATTTATTTCTTCACATTTTTTGCACTTATGTTAAAAATAATTAATTCCATTTATAGAAATTAAATTTTGAAAAATGGTTTCGATCTTTTATATTTTGTGGATAGTTTTTTTTTAAATTAGTCTCTTTTATTTTTTGTAATTATGAATAGTAAACTTGTTAATGTCGTGTCACCTCGTAAGAGTAAAACATGTAAAATATGTTTAAAACATTGGGATAAGTATTTAAAATATATCTAAATCATTTAATTATCTTATTAGATGATTTTAGTTTTGTTAATTCCATAAAAGTCAAAAAAGTGTGGCTATATGGTGCCATTTTTTTTATATTGACCTTTATGTTATTTTTTGTAAAGTAAAGTAAAATATGTTACTCTTAACATCCAAATTTTATTTTTTGTTCCCATAGGGATAAAAATATGTTGTGAACAAATAATAAATGTTATTTTCTATATAATTATATTATTTTTAAAATATTATTTATTTTTCAATATTTAGTGATTATATAATTACCTTAAATGCTTGCACAATGTTGATACAATATTTATTCAATTAATGGAAACATAAAAATAATTGATTTTAAAATTATTAAAAAAAATAAATATTTTGAGAATTTATTGTGTAAAATAATATTCATAGATTGAAATATCATTTTATAGATGACATAAAGAATTATATTCTAATTCATCTTGGCAATGATGTCATTAAAGTAAAATCAAATGAATATTTTTTAAAAAATAAAGATATTTTATAAAACAAAATTTTTTAAAAAATATTTAAAAATCATAAAAGAACTAAAATAGGATAGTATGTATATGATGTGGTAAAAAATTTCATAACATGGCCATTTATAATTCAATGTTTACCTTGTAAAATTATAAGCCCTAATATTAAAATGTCGTCTCAATAGTTAAAATCAAATTTTCATAACCATGGAGTTAAACCAAAAGAATATGTTTATGATGAAATGAAAACATATCTAAATTTCAATTAAATATTATATTTTTAAGTTAAACTATTTTTCAGAAAATATCAATCAATTAGGATGATTTTGTCTTTAAAATAACATTATTTTATTGTATTTTTTGTAGTAATTCCAGGTGTGTCCTTTCCTTCACTTATAAAAGTACATTCTATCCCCTTATTCTTTACATAAATTTGAAAAATAATTATAGATCAATCCCTGCCCATTTATATTTATAATATCATTATCCATGTTCTGTAGCTTCTAGTTTTCCCAAAAGACCATTCCTAGGTTCCTTATGAAAGGATTTAAAGGATTTCTCTCGAAGAATAGGTAATTGAATTACCCAAACTGTTTCAACATATTTTTTTCCCAGTAACTATTCTAATTATATGGTAATAATATGGAAATGTTATTATGATCATGAATCCAATATTATCCACCCTCTTTTCAATCAAATTGGATGTCACCAGAATGACTCGAAGGACTCTATTTTTATTGATTTTTGATAACCCCCCTTTCAAGGGATTATGGAGAACCCTTACAAGGCCCGAAGGCTCATAGATTACATGGCCCATAGTTTAAGGAGATTACATGACAAAAAGGACTTATGGAATTCAACCAGACTATCTACATGGAACTACCCCTCCCCAGCATCTGCATCATGATAGTAGATCTCCACCTTTACATAGTCGTCTGGCTAGGCTTCCCATGAAAGTATAGGATCGTTATGATGGCATAACCATACCCTCTCATTCTAAAAAATCCATTTGGCTATGCTCTGGTGAGTGAACCTGCTCTGAATCCTCTTCTGGGGATGCTCTTTTTTTTGTAGAGTCTGTCTGGGAAAACTGCATGTGGCTCGAAGGCCTTGAGGTGGCCCGGAGGCCTTAATGGTGGCCTGAAAGCCCTACTAACTTGAAGGCCTCGGTGGCCTGAAAGCCTAAAGGACTCCAAGACCAAACTAGTGTCCCAAGGTGAATAGTTACAGCTCCTATAGTACTGAATAGTACCTACTACAACACCTGTAACACCCCAGGTAAATAAAGAATATGACATTTTTATATTTATCACTATTTGTGAATAAAATGTTCATATTAATTTAAAGGGAATGCTATGCTCTATGGCTTACCCAATACGCAACAACTAGTTCCTTTGAAATCGTAAGTTGCACTCTAATAATAAAATAATTTTATTTTAAATGGTAGTTAACACCTAGCCGTTGTAATGACGGTAATGAACAGAACTAACTATAAAATGATTATATATGTTTGTCAAATATTTTTAATTTTTACAATAAATGTTAGAGGATTAAAAATCTGAATGAATCCAATTTTAAGCATAAATCTTCTAATATTCTTTAAAAGGTTGATTAATAGCCTTTTTATGGAGAACCCTTTTTAAATATACTTTTGACAATTTTATATGTTGTATTTGAAAAAATAAAATCCTTCTTTAGAATCTAGAAAGAAAAATTTACTTTGTGTAAATTTTTGTTATTTTTTCGGATAAAGGTCATTTTTAGGGAAAATGTTGCATTTTAATTCAAAACCTCATTTTAATCTGATTTATTTATATGGATAGATTATATTTTTAATTGTGATGAAAGTGTATTTAGAATATATTTTTACCATTTAATATAATGGAGGTCATTGAAATTAATTTCACTTTGACATTGGACTTAAACTAGTGTTAATCTTTTAATAGATATTGTTTCTTAAAAACACGCTATTTGTTTTGATAGCGGGAATTAATTATTAAATTAATTAATGAAACTTATATGTTTTTAATTTTTTAAAATAGACCTCATTTTTTAATTCGAATATCAAATATATCTTAGGGTGAATTTTTGGTATTTTTCTGAAAAACTTCTATTTTTTTGAATAGTGAAACCACTAAGTGGTAGTTTAAAAACTGATTTTTCGTTTAAATGAAGCTTTACCACTTCTGTGATTTTAATTTCAAAAACCTGACATAAATGGTTTTCATTAAGATGTAAAATGTGGTTCAATGGGATTAAAATAATATTTTGGTGAATAGTAACTTTTAAGTTTTATTAATCGCGATTAAAGGTAATTAGTGTAATTTAAGGTAAAGATAGTGTTATAATAATATGAAATGACATTGACACATGTCCTACCCTTATTGGATGAGTCATGGATGATCAAGACAATCCTTGGGTCAACATGGCGACCCCATTGAGCCACTTTGGTAGGAAAATGACATTAATAACTATTTATTTAAAGTTAAAATTAAAATGTCACAAACATGTGTTGTTTTACCAAAACAATTTTTACATAGGGTTATAAAAGTAATATTTTTGACTATAAATATTCATTATAATTATAATGAGACTTCCTATATCATGATATTTTATTATATAATTTTTATACATTAAATAAATTAAATTATTTATGACACCATGATGATGCAGCGATTACCTCATTATTTAACGATTTAAATAAAATGAAATGATAATGTAAAATATAAGACCTACACTTGTAAAAAACCTATTGGATGTATTTACTTCGAACTATTAATACCTTGTCCTCGAATGATATAATTTTGGGACTTTTAAAATCCGAAAATCATTTTATAATAATGTTACTTTTCAAGACTTTCCAAAAGTGCCCCTCCTCTCCTCTTATAAAAGGCCCCCACCTCTACCACCTTACCCAAACCTCTCAAGCCTTTGGCTCGTCTAAAACCTGAACATTTTGTCTCTCCATATCCTTCTATTACTCCTAGAAGCCTCACTTTGGGAATAAGTCTTTTCAAGGAAGCCTGTGAGCTCAAATCAAAAAGAGTTACCCGATTTAAAGGTAAAGTCTTCCCTAGTGTTCTTTTATTTTATTTTGCTTCTCCAACACCCTAAATTTTTATTATTTCTTCCTTTTGTAACAACACCAGTATCTTAAATATACTTTGATGTTTTTATAAGAATTATTATATCTACACTCACACACAACCATCTAATGGTAAAATAACATATTGTTTCTACGGATGACGAATTACTGCCTCACGAAACGATGATTGTTCAATATTCTTTTAACACCTTTAAAGGTGGACCTTATGATGTAATTGTATTTTATGTATGATATATATAGTATTTATGTTTACTATATTCTTCTGTATTATATATTTAAAACTTACCTTTATTCTTTGCATATTGTGAAAATGCGATAATTTCATATGAGGAAGTGTGGACTACCGCAACCTCAAGTGATGTGACTTGTTCATGCAATAAATGAAATGTATAAAGAATGAAATTAATGAATATATGTGACCTATATGACATATATATTATACTAGAATTATAATATATATATATATCCCACTTATTTTTAATTCCATTCATATGACAATAAAATAAAAGTAGTGTTCATGCGTACGTATGGCCTACCGTCTCCATGAACGGTGCTTTTCATTTTTTATCTTCAAATGTTATGGAATAGTATAAAATGAATATGTACTGGATATATATGATATTTTAATCATTAATACTATTCTGTAAATTATTTACTTATAACTACATGGGCAATCATTTTCAAACAAATTCATTTTTGACTCATGTATCAAACATCGACAAAAACGTCTGATATGAACTAACAATATTAAACAATTATTATAACATTATAATATGTGATATGAACTGAATAATAATATTTAAAGGAGGTCTTTAATCAATTATAAATTGACCAAAGTTTATTATTCAGGAATATAAAGAAACGAACAAGATAAGTCGTAATTGAGGTAAGGGATTCTACCCCACTCTTTTTAATTACACTCTTATATGTAATACCTTTTAAACTCCTATTTGTTATGTTGGGAGATGTTATTTTACATTCCTATTTCCATAAATTTTATGTTAATATGATGGGAGACCCTATTTTATCTCATCAATCCATTTTTGGACGTTTTAAGTGGCGCTGTTAGGCTGTCGAATTTTCGTAAGAGATCCAATCTCTCTCTTTTTAAGTACTCTCGTTTATGTAACTTCTTTTATGATCCTATTTGTTGTGTTGGGATATGTTATTCTATATCCTTATTGATGTAAATTTTATGTCCAAGTGATGAGATACCCTTTTTACCTCTGATTAACTCATTTTCTGAATTTTGAAGTGACGCAGTTAGGTTTTAAAATTTTTGCAGGGGAACTTCTTAACCCAATTTTGATTCTTTGGGATAAAATTGTACTCCTTGAATATGTGGTTCTATGAATATGTGTGAATTACCTATTATTTTTTTACACTTAATATCTACTTATATTTGGTTTATTCATTTGTCACACATAATTATGTAATTGATTTGTCCTTAATCCAAGAATACCGTCTTTGTAAGGGACTTCGTCTCAATCTCCTTTCATTGAGCCATATTTCATTCTAATACAAGGATTTATTTTATATGGTGTATAAACCCCTTTTAATTTCAATTTTATACAAAAGGAATCTTTTTCTACGAATCGTTTTAAAAAACAACAAAAAGGAATGTTTTTTTAACGTATGCGGTGACAACGACCTTGTCCACCACCGCGAGTATTATTTGGTCTTTGGCTTCCTCAACAAGCAGTGATGTTTTTTTTAAATGAAATAAAAACCATATACTCTTTTATGTATTTTGGTATTGAAAATGGTTTTTATAATGGATTTGTTATGTCAATTTATTTAAGTGATATATTGTGTTTGAAATGTAGAAATGTTTTCTTTCCATTATATTTGTTTTCTGTCTTATGATTTTATAATGGTATGTGGACATTTGACGGGTGGTTAAGTGATAACCCATATGACGGGTGGTTCCATGAATACCAGGATGGGTGATTACATTATAACATCCAATGCATTGATTATGGAAGTCGGCCATATGGAATTTCCATTAAGTATGTGTGGAAGTCGACCGTATGGTTATTCAATTTAAGTATGTTTATGTCCCAAGTTACCTTTATATGTTATGTGTTATTTATATAGGTTTTATGGTAATATTTTGTTTACAAAAGGGTAAGTTATGATCTTTTATTCAGAGAATAGTTTTTACTACTTCATAAAGGTGAAAAGTATTAATTTGATAAAGTATTCAGGGTTTATTTGATGTTTTGAAAAACTAACAGTTTTCCTTCATTGTGTACCCTTTACTGGGCTTTTTATTCTCATCCCAAGTTTTTGAAATGTTTTCCACAGGACATAAGGGTGAATATGGTCAAGGATGGGATCAAGGAAAGACATGATATCTAAAACATGGAACTAGACATGTTTCTTTTTAAGAGTTTTTATTTAATGGAAACTTAGTGAAGTGTCTACTTTGTAATCTTTTGAGATGTAATAGTTATGACCTAATTCTCTAAAACTCTAAACCTTATAAGATCCTCAATGAGTATTCTTGAAATAACTCAAGATTAAGTAAGGTTTAAGGCCGAGTCCTTATAGTTGGTATTAGAGGTTGGTTTAGAGAACTTTAGGGATTGAGAGTTTTTGTTAGACACATGGTTAGTCCCTATATCTATTATTTCAGTTAAATCCTTTTTTTATTACTTTTTTCAGGTCAAGAAATGCCAGTTACGAATGGAAGGAGGAGGATCTAAAATTAAATTCCTATATCTTCCTGATGACATGCTTGAAACAATTATTGCAGAGTCATGTTCGGGTGATTGTGAAGCTTTTTCTAGCATACAACTCACTTGCAACCAGTTGTTTGAGATATCAAACTCCTCCACTATACCTCGTCATCATCGTGGATCATGGGTTGTATTTAGACAAACACAATTTTCACAATATTCTCATATTTTCAAATAAGGTAAATATTATCAAGGTATTTTCAAATATTTTACCTTATAACATGATTTTGAATCATATTATGATTTTAAAAATGGTGCTGAGGAAGGTGACCCTTGCACAACCTATTTATATTTTTTTTTTAAATATATTCTCTCAGTACATGCTTATGGTATTTTAAAGGGACCAATAATATAAAGTTTCAACTCAAATTTTGTCTAACTATTTTATAGAAACCATGTTTTATCAGATGTGTTGGAATTATATGTCATACATGATTATTTTCCAATACTGTTTTTCTGTGAACACCCATATGACTCATGTTGTACAAGGTGTATTTGGCTGGAGGAAGCAAATGTTTTTGAAGGATCTATAAATCATTATTTTAATGCCTGAGACTTCTACCTACATGAACAAGATGACGATGAAACTGAGTGGACGCCATGATCAAGGTATGCTGTTATTCATTTTCGAAATTGTTTTTTATCTTCTGGTGGTGAAATAAGTCTTCAAGAATTATGATGTTGAGATCGTAATGAATTTGGATAAAAATGAGAGGTATAAGGAAACTATTGAAGTTAAAACATGTTAGGGTTATTTTTGCAGTTTTATAAAAAGGACAACACACAGACCGTGTGACAACCCGTCGCGTCGGATAAAGCTGCGAGAATCGAACCCACAACCAAAGTGCGACTGGTATTTATCGCCTACAACTGAACTACATGAAGTCCCTGGTTACTATGACTTATTCGTTTTAGTTAGATGATTTTATGAATTAAGAGTACGTTGATTTTGAGTTATCTAAGGAAATTATTATCCCATCATGGAGGATATGTGATTAGGTTAATTACTTTTCAGTATGAGACTTTTAGAGTAACTGATGTTATTTGGAGATAAATGCTAAGGATTATCTTGGAAGAATATGTGATTAAATCCTTCATAGATTTGGGTTTCAGTCTTAGTTTTGATTACTTCGAAGAATTTTATGGATATATGTTTATTGAATGGTCTTTTTTGATCTTTGGGTATTGTTTGAAAAATTTTGGAGATTAAGAATAGATTTTTTTTATAAAGGATTATCATTTCTGGGTATTATATGATCTCATACTAACCTTTTTGGTTTTATTTTTGGTTAAGGTCTAAAGACATGGGAAATATATAGTTCTATTTTGTGGATTAGGTGATTCTCTATAAGTTGATTATAGTACTCTTAATATGAACAAGTCTTCCAAAATACTCATCATTTGGGGAAAGTATGAGTTTGTGTCAGAAATGTAGTAAAATTTGAAAGTCAACATGACAAATAAGTATGTTTCCTTAAGATAAAAAATAAATTCCTCAATGAAAAGTAACATAAAACAAAAATTTTGTCTATTAACTTTTCCTACTGGGGAATCGAATACCGTTTTACCCGCCACAAGTTTGTTATTTTCTTGTAGTTAACTTTCTCCTAAACATGTTTTCTATCACTATCCCTAAGAACATGATCCTTTTTATTTTCATCCATATCCATGTTTTCCTACATTTAATCCTAGTATGGGTTAACTCGAGTGACCTCTGTACTTCTCTTTCTATCTTTTAAAGTGATTATTTTACCAACTCTTGTTCCGATGTGGGACTTTCAATGATGTTTCCGAGCCCAATTATAAAATTGAAAGGATACAATTCCCAAAAGGGGGGAAGGATGTAACACCCCAGGTAAATAAAGAATATGACATTTTTATATTTATCCCTATTTGTGAATAAAATGTTAATATTAATTTAAAGGTAACGCTATGCTCGATGGCTTACCCAATACGCAACAACGAGTTCTTTTGAAATCTTACGTTGCACTCTAACAATAAAATAATATTATTTTAAATGGTAGTTAACAACTATCCATTATAATGACGGTAATGAACAGAACTAACTAAAAAATTATTATACATGTTTGTCAAATATTTTTACTTTTTACAATAAATGTTAGAGGATTAAAAATGCGAATGAATCCAATTTTAAGCATAAATCTTCTAATATTCATTAAAAGCATGATTAACCACCTTTTAATTAAGAACCCTTTTTAAATATACTTTTGACAATTTTATATGTTTTATTTGACAAAATAAAATCCTTATTTAGAATCTGGACATCAGAATTTACTTTGTGTAAATTTTTGTTTTTTTCGGATAAAGATCATTTTTTTGTGAAAATGTTGCATTTTAATTCAAAACCTCCTTTTAATCTAATTTATTTAAATGGATATATTATATTTTTAATTGAGATTAAAGTATATATAGAATATATTTTTACCATTTAATCCAATGGTGGTCATTGGAATTAATTTCACTTTGAAATTGGACTTAAACTAGTGTTAATCTTTTAATGGATATTGTTTCTTAAAAACACGCTATTTGTCATGACAGCGGGAATTAATTATTAAATTAATTAATGAAACTTATATGTTTTGAATTTTGTAAAATAGACATCATTTTTGAATTCAGAATATCAAATATAGCTTAGGGTGAAATTTTGGTATATATCTAAAAAACTTCAATTTTTGATGAATAGTGAAACCATTAAGTGGTAGTTTAAAAACTGATTTTTCGTTTAAATGAAACTTTACCACTTCTGTGATTTGAATTTAAAAAATCCGACATACATGGTTGTCATTAGGATGTAAAATTTGGTTCAATGGTGTTAAAATAATTTTTTGGTTAATATTAACTTTTATGTTTTATTAATCGCGATTGAAGGTAATTAGTGTAATTTAAGGTAAAGATAATGTTATAATAATGTGAAATGACCTTGACACATGTCCTACCATTATTGGATGAGACATGGATGACCAAGAAAATCCATGGGTCAACTTGGGGACCCCATGGAGCCACTTTGGTCGGAAAATGACATTAATAACGTTTTATTTAAAGTTAAAATTAAAATGTCACAAACATGTGTTGTTTTACTAAATCAAATTTTACGTAGGGTTATAAAAGACATATTTTTTACTATAAATATTCATTAGAAAGCTAAAAAGATTTAATAAAAAATTATATATTTTTTATATAATTTTTAGATATTAAATAAATTAAATTATTTATGACACCATGATGATGCAGCGATTACCTCATTATTTAACGATTTAAATAAAATGAAAATATAATGTACAATATAAGACCTAAACTTCAAAAAACCCTATTGGATGTGTTGATTTAGAACTATTATCACCTTATCCTCGAAATATATAGTTTTGGGACCTTTAAAATCCTAAAATCATTTTATAATAATGTTACTTTTCAAGACTTTTCAAGAGTGCCCCTCCTCTCCTCTTATAAAAGGCCCCCACCTCTACCACCTTACCCACACCTCTCAAGCCTTTGGCTCGGCCAACCCTACCAATTCTGTCTCTACACATCCCTCTCTTACTCCTAGAAGCCTCACCTTGGGCAGAAGTCATACCAAAGAAGCCTTTGAGCTAAAATCAAAAAGAGTTACCCGATTTTAAGGTAAAGTCTTCCCTAGTGTTCTTTTGTTTTATTTATCTTCTCCAACCCCCTAAACATTTTTTATTACTTTATTTTTTAACAACACCAGTATCTTAAATATAATTTTATTTTGTTATAATAAGTATTAGAGATACACTTACACACAAATCCATCTAATGGTTAAAGAACATACAGTTTCAGTGGATGGTGAATTACTATCTCACGAAACGATGATTGTTCAATATTATTTTAACACCATTAAAGGTGGACATTATGATGTAAATGTATTTTATATATGATATATATGGTATTTGGTTTTACTATATGCTTCTGTATTTTATATTTAAAACATACCTTTATTTTTTTCATGTTGTGCAAATGCGCTAATTTCATATGAGGAAGTGTGAACTATCGCCCCTTCAAGTGATGTGACTCGTTAATTCAATACATGGAATGTATAAAGAATAAAATTAATGAAAATATGTGACCTATATAACATATATATTATACTATAATTATAATATATATATATCTCTCATTTATTATTAATTCCATTAATATGACAAAAAAAATGAAAGTAGCGTTCATGCGTACGTACGGCCTACCGTCCCAATGAATGGTGCTTTTCATTTTTTATCTCCAAATGTTATGTAATAGTATAAAATGAATATTTACTGGATATATATGATATTTTAATCATTAATAATATTCTAGAAATGATTTACTTATAACTACATGGGCAATCATTTTCAAACAAGTTCATTTTTGACTCATGTAACAAACATCGACGAAAACGTCTGATATGAACTAACATTATTAAACAATTATTATAACATTATAATATGTGATATGAAATGAATAATAAAATTTAAATGAGGTACTTAAGAAATTATAAATTGACCAAAGTTTATTATTTAGGAATATAAAAAAACGAACAAGACAAGTCAGACTTGAGGTAAGGGATCCTACCCCTCTCTTTCTTTTTTAGTACAGTCTTTTATGTCATTACTTTTAAGCTCCTATTTTTTATGTTGGGGGATATTTTTATATTCATATTGCTGTAAATTTTATTTTAATATGATGAGATACCCTATTTGATCTTATCAATCCATTTTTGGAAGTTTTAAGTGGCGTCGTTAGGATGCCGAATTTTCGTAAGAGATCCAACCTCTCTCTTTTTAAGTACTCTCATTTATGTCACTTATTTTAAGATCCTATTTGTTGTGTCGGGATATATTATTCTATATCTTTATTGATGTAAATTTTATGTACAAGTGATAAGATACCCTTTTTATTTATCATCAACTCATTTTCTGAATTTTGAAGTGACGTCGTTAGGCTGTCAAATTTTTGCAAGGGAACTTCTTAACCCAATTTTGATTCTTTGGGATAAACTTGTACTCCTTGAATATGTCATTCTATGAATATGTGTGAATGACCACTGATTGTGTTACAATTAATAGCCACTTATATTTGGTGTATTCGTTTGTCACACATAATTATGTAATTGATTTGTCCTTAATCCAAGTATACCGTATTTGTAATGGACTACGTCTCAATCTCCTATCATTGAGGCATATTTCCTTCTAATACAAGGACTTATTTTATATGGTGTGTAAACCCCGTTGATTTTTAATTTTATACAAAAGGAATCTTTTTCTACGAAGCGTTTTACAAAATTACAAAAAGGAATGTTTCTTTTAACGTATGCGGTGACAACGACCTTTTCCAAAGCCGCGAGTATTATTTGGTCTTTGGCTTCCTCAACAAGTCGTGATATTTTTTTAAAATTAAATAAAAACTATATACTCTTTTATGTATTTTGGTATCGAAAATGGTTTTTATAGTGGATTTGTTATGTCAATATATCTAAGTGATATATTGTGTTTGAAATGTAGAAATGTTTTCTTTCCATTATATTTGTTTTCTGTCTTATGATTTTATAATGTTACTTGGACATTTGACGGGTGGTTACGTGATAAACCATATGACGGGTCGTTCCTTGAATACCAGGATGGGTGGTTATGTTATAACCTCTAATGCATTGGGTATGGAAGTCGGACGTATGGCTATTCCATTAAGTATGTGTCGAAGTCGACCGTATGATAATTCAATTTAAGTATGTTTGTGTCCCAAGTTACCTTTATATGTTATGTGTTCTTTATATGGGTTTTATGGTAATATTTTGGTTATAAAAAGGGTATGTTATGATCTTTTATTTAGTGAATAGTTTCTACTACTTCATAAAGGTGAAAAGTATTACTTTGATAAAGTATTCATGGTTTACTTGATGTTTTCAAAAACTAACAGTTTTCCTTCTTTGTGTATCCTTTACTGGAATTTTTATGCTCATCCCAAGATTTTGAAATGTTTTCCACAGGACTTAAAGGTGAATAGGGTAAAGGATGGGATCAAGGAAAGACAGGCTATCAAAAACATGGAACAAGACATGTTTCTTTTTAAGAGTTTTTATTTTCTGGAAACTTAGTAGAAGTGTCTACTTTGTAATATTTTGAGATGTAATAGTTATGACCTAATTCTCTAAAACTCTAAACCTGAAAGGATCCTCAATGAGTATTCTTGAAATAACTCCATAATAAGTAAGGTTTAAGGCTGGGTCATTATAGTTGGTATCAGAGGTTGGTTTAGACAACTTTAGGGATTAGATGTTTTTGTTAGACACTTGGTTAGTCCCTATATCTATTATTTCAATAAAATCATTATTTTATAACTTTTTTCAGGTCAATTAAAGTCAGTTACGAATGGAAGGAGGAGGATCTAAAATTACATTCCTATCTATACCTGATGACATGCTTGCAATAATTATTGCGAAGTCATGTTCGGATGATTGTGAAACTTTTTCTAGAATAAAACTCACATGCAAGATATTGTTTGAGATATCAAACACCTCCACTATACCACGTTATCATCACAGATAATGGGTTGTATTTAGACAAATACTATTTTCTCAATATTTTCATATTTTCAAATAAGGTAAATATTATCAAGGTTTTTTCAAATATTTTACCTTATCACAATATTTTGAAGCATATTATGATTTTAAAAATGATGCTGAGGACGGAGACCCTTGCACAACCTATTTATATTTGCTTTTAAAGTATAGTCTCTCATCACATACTTATGGTATTTTAAAAGGACCAATAATATAAAGTTTCAACTCAAATTATGTCCGACTATTTTATAGAAATCATGTTTTATCAGATGTTTTAGAATTATATGTCGTACATGATTATTTTCCAAAACAGTTTTTCTGTGAACACACATATGACCCATGTTGTACAAAGTGTATTTGGATGGAGGAAGAAAATGATTTTTAAGGATCTCTAAATCATTGTTGTAATGCATGGGACTTCTACCTACGTGAAGAAGATGACAATGAAACCGAGTGGACTCCATGATCAAGGTATGCTGTTATTCATTTTGGGAATAATTTTATTTTATCTTATGGTGGTGAAATAAGACTTCAATAATTAAGATGTTGAGATCATAATGAATTTGGATGAAAATGAGAGGTATAAGGAACCTATTGAGGTTAAAACATGTTAGGGTTATTTTGGAGTTTTATAAAAAGGACAACATACAGACCGTGTGACAACCCGTCGTGTCGGACAAATCTGCGGGAATCAAACCCACAACCAATGTGCGACTGGTATTTATTGACTACCACTGGACTATGTGAAGTCCCGGGTTAGTATGTCTTATTATTTTTAGTTAGATGATTTTATGAATTGAGAGTAAGTTGATTTTGGGTTATCTATGGAAATTATTAACCTATCATGGAGGATATGTGATTAGGTTAATTACTTTTCAGTATGAGACTTTTAGAGTAACTGATGTTATTTGGATATAAATGTTAAGGTTTATCTTGGAAGACTATGTGATTAAATCATTCAGAGATTTGGGTTTCAGTCTTGGTTTTGATTACTTTGAATAATTTTATGGATATATGTTTATTGAATGGTCTTCATTGAACTTTGGGTATTGTTTGAAATTTTTTGGAGATTAAGAATATATTTTGTTTATAAAAGATTGTCCTTTTTGGGTATTATATGATCTCATACTAACCTTTTTGGTTTTAGTTATGGTTAAGGTCTACAGACATGATAAATATATAGTTCTCTTTTGTGGATTAGGTGATTCTCTAGAAGTTGATTATAGTACTATTAATGTGAACAAGTCTTCCTAAATACTCCTCATTTGGGGAAAGTATGTGTTTGTGTAAGAAATATAGTAAAAGATGAAAGTCAACATGACAAGTAAGTATGTTTCCTTAAGATAAAAAATAAATTCCTCAATGAAAAGTAACTTAAAACAAAAATGTTGTCTATTAACTTTTCTTACTGGGGAATCGAATACCGTTTAACCCACCACAAGTTTGTTATTTTCTTATGGATAACATTCTCCTAAACATGTTTTCTATCACTCACCCTCAAAACATGATCCTTTTCTTTTTCTTCCATATCCATGTTTTCCTACATGGAATCCTAGTATGGGTTAACTTGGGTGACCTCTGTACTTCTCTTTCTTTCTTTTAAAGTGATTGTTTTACAGACTCTTGTTCCGATGTGGGACTTTCAATGATGTTTCCGAGCCCAATTTTAAAATTGCGAGGAAGCAATTCCCAAAAGGGGGAAAGGATGTAACACCCCAGGTAAATAAATAATATGAAATTTTTATATTTATCCCTATTTTTGAATAAAATGTTAATATTAATTTAAAGGGAATGCTATGTTTGATGGCTTACCCAATACGCAATAATGAGTTCCTTTGAAATTTCTTGTTGCACTCTAATAATAAAATAATTTTATTTTAAATGGTTGTTAACACCTAGCCGTTGTAATGACGGTAATGAATAGAACTAACTAAAAAATGATAATATATGTTTGTCAAATATTTTTACTTTTTACAATAAATGTTATAGGATTAAAAATGCGAATGAATCCAATTTTAAGTATAAATATTCTAATATTATTTAAAAGGTTGATTAACCGCCTTTTGATGGAGAACCCTTTTTAAATATAATTTTGGAAATTTTATATGTTTTATTTGAAAAAATAAAATCCTTCTTTATAATCTGGACTTCAAAATTTACATTGTGTAAATTTTTGTTATTTTTTTGGATAAAGATCATTTTTAGTGAAAATGTTGCATTTTAATTCAAAAAATCCTATTAATATAATTTATTTATATGGATAGATTATCATTTTAATTTAGATTATTGTGTATTTAGAATATATTTTTACCATTTAATCCAATAGTTGTCATTGGAATTAATTTTACTTTGAAATTGGACCTAAACTAGTGTTAATCTTTTAATAGATATTGTTTCTTAAAAACACGCTATTTGTTTTGACAGCGGGAATTAATTATTAAATTAATTAATGCAACTTATATGTTTTTAATTTTTTAAAATAGACATAATTTTTGAATTCGTATTATCAAATATAGATTAGGGTGAATTTATGGTATTTTTTTTGAAAAACATCAATTTTTGATGAATAGTGAAACCACTAAGTGGTAGTTTAAAAACTCATTTTTCATTTAAATGAATATTTACCACTTATGTGATTTTAATTTCAAAAATATGACATAAATGGTTGTCATTAGGATGTAAAATGTGGTTTAATGGGATTAAAATAATTTTTTTTGGTGAATTGTAATGTTATGTTTTATTAATCGCGATTAAAGGTTATTAGTGTATTTTAATGTAAAGATAATGTTGTAATAATATGAAATGACCTTGACACATGTCATACCATTATTGGATGAGTCATGGACGACCGAGACGATCCATGGGTCAACTTGGGGACCCCATGGAGCCACTTTGGTAGGAAAACGACATTAATAACTTTTTATTTAAAGTTAAAATTAAAATGTCACAATCATGTGTTGTTTTACTACAACAATTTTTACATAGGGTTATACAAGTCATATTTTTGACAATAAATATTCATTAGGAAGATAAAAATATTTCCTACATCATGATATTTTTTTATATAATTTTTAGACATTAAATAAATTAAATTATTTATGACACCAGGATGATCCAGCGATTACCTCATTATTTAACGATTAAATTAAAATGAAACGATAATGTAAAATATAAGACATAAAATTTTCAAAAACCTATTTTATGTGAGGTTTTCCAACTATTATAACCTTATCCTTGAAATATATAATTTTTGGACCTTTAAAATCCAAAAACCATTTTATAATAATGTTACTTTTCAAGACTTTCCAAGAGTGCCCCTCCTCTCCTCTTATAAAAGGCCCCCACATCTACCACCTTACCCACACATTTCAAGCCTTTGGCTCGGACAAATTCTGCCAATTCTGTCTCTACACATCCCTCTCTTACTCCTAGAAGCCTCACTTTGGGCAGAAGTCTTTCCAAGGAATCCTTTGAGCTCAAATCAAAAAGAGTTACCCGATTTAAAGGTAAATTCTTCCCTACTGTTCTTTTGTTTTATTTGCTTCTCCAACCCCCTAAACTTTTTTTATTCCTTTATTTTGTAAAAACTACAGTATCTTCAATATAATTTTATTATTTTATATGAAGTATTATATCTACACTTAAACACACATCCGTCTAATGGTTAAACAACATACTATTTCTGTGGATGGCGAATTACTGCCTCACGAAATGACGATTGTTCAATATTCTTTTAACACCTTTAAAGGTGGACATTATTATTTAACTGTATTTTATATATTATATATATGGTATTTATGTTTACTATATGCTTCTGTATTTTATATTTAAAACATACCTTTATTCTTTTCATGTTGTGCAAATGCGATAATTTCATATGTGGAAGTGTGGACTACCGCCCCCTCAAGTGATGTGACTCGTTCATGCAATACATGGAATGTATAAAGAATGAAATTAATGAACATATGTCACCTATATAACATATAAATTATACCGGAATTATAATATATCTATATATATCTCATTTATTTTTAATTCCATTAATATGACAAAAAAATGAACGTAGCGTTCATGCGTACGTACGACCTACCGTCTCCATGAAGGGTGCTTTTCATTTTTTATCTCAAAATGTTATGGAATAGTATAAAATGAATGTGTACCAGATATATATGATATTTTAATCATTAATACTATTTTATAAATGATTTACATATAACTACATGGGAAATCATTTTCAAACAAGTTCATTTTTGACTCATGTACCAAACATCGGCAAAAACGTCTGATATGAACTAACATTATTAAACAATTAATATAAAATTATAATATGTTATATGAACTGAATAATAATATTTGAAGGATTTCCTTAAGAAATTATAAATTGACAAAAGTTTATTATTCGGGAATATAAAGAAACGAACAAGACAAGTCGTACTTGAGGTAAGGGATCCTACCCCTCTCTTTCTTTTTAAGTACACTCTTTTATGTCATTCCTTTTAAGATCCTCTTTGTTATGTTGGGGGATGTTCTTTTATATTCCTATATCTTTACATTTTATGATAATATGATGATATACCCTATTTGATCTCATCAATCCATTTTTGAATGTTTTAAGTGGCGCCATTAGGCTACCGAATTTTCGTAAGAGATCCAATCTCTCTCTTTTTAAGTACGCTCATTTATATCACTTATTTTAAGATCCTCCTTGTTGTGTTTGGATATGTTATTCTATATCCTTATTGATTTAAATTTTATGTCCATGTGATGAGATACCCTTTTTATCTCTCATCAACTCATTTTCTAAATTTTGAAGTGACGTCGTTAGGCTGTCAAATTTTTGCAAGGGAACTTTTTAACCCTATTTTGATTCTTTGGGATAAACTTGTACTCCATGAATATGTTGTTCTATGAATATGTGTGAATGAACTATGATTGTTTTACACTTAATATCCACTTATATTTGGTGTATTCATTTGTCACACATAATTATGTAATTGATTTTTCCTTAATCCAAGGATACCGTCTTTGTAAGGGACTTCGTCTCAATCTCCTTTCATTGAGGCATATTTCGTTCTAATAAAAGGATTTATTTTATATGGTGTATAAACCCCTTTGACTTTTAATTTTATTCAAAAGGAATATTTTTCTACCAAGAGTTTTACAAAATGACAAAAAAAATAATGTTTCTTTTAACGTATGTGGTGATAATGACCTTTTCTGCCGCCGCGAGTATTATTTGGTCTTTGGCTTCCACAACAAGCTGTGATGTTTTTTTAAAATGAATTAAATACAATATACACTTTTATTTATTTTGTTAATGAAAATGGTTTTTATAATGGATTTGTTATGTCAATATATTTAATTGATATATTGTGTTTGAAATGTGGAAATGTTTTCTTTCCATTATATTTGTCTTATGTCTTATGATTTTATAATGTTACCTGGACATTTGATGGGTGGTTACGTGATAAACCATATTATTGGTGGTTTCATGAATACTAGGATGGGTGGTTACGTTATAACCTCCAAATCATTTGGTATGGAAGTCGCCCGTATGGCTTTTCCATTAAGTATGTGTGGAAGTTGACCGTATGGTTATTCCATTTAAGTATGTTTATGTCCCAAGTTACCTTTATATGTTATTTGTTCTTTATATGAGTTTTATGGTAATATTTTGGTTACAAATGGGTAATTAATGATATTTTATTCATTGAATAGTTTTTACTACTTTATAAAGGTGAAAAGTATTACTTTGATAAAGTATTCATGGTTTACTTGATGTTTTGAAAAACTAACAGTTTTCCTTCATTGTGTATCTTTTACTGGGATTTTTATGCTCATCCCATGTTTTTGAAATGTTTTCCACAGGGCTTAAAGGTGGATAGATTCAAGGATGGATCAAGGAAAGACATGCTATCTAAAACATGGAACTAGACATGTTTCTTTTTAAGAGTTTTTATTTTATGGAAACTTAGTAGAAGTGTCTACTTTGTAATATTTTGAGATGTAATAGTTATGACCTAATTCTATAAAACTCTAAACATGAAAAGATCCTCAATGAGTATTCTTGAAATAACTCAAGGTTAAGTAAGGTTTAAGGCCGGGTCCTTATAGTAACTGCTACAGTTCCTGGTATAATACCCACACAGTGTACAGTTTTGCTACAGTACCTGTACAGTGTATAGTTCTGCTATAATTCCACATAGTGTACAGTTCTTCTACAGTACCACATAGTGTACAGTTATTCTACAATACCCGTATAGTGTACATTTCTTCTACATTACTATTATAGTACTACTAAAATACTGCTACAGTACCCCCCATAAATATTCTTCTACCTGGTTTTGAACCTGGGTCATGTGGATTCACATAAGGATACCTCACCAACTAGGTTGAGGCTCATGTGCCAAATTGGATGTCAAAGTACCACTAGTGCGTACATGTGGACTACCTCCTTCATGTAACAACACAATTCATTTTTTATCCCCACCATTCATGGGTGATTATTATGATGGGTTTAATGGGTATACATTATATTTATTACATTATAATTATTTTATAATTATATTATTCTATCTATCTTGTTTTATTACAATGTTTTGTAAAAAAACCTCACCCATACGTATGTGAGGACTACCACATTCATGAAGTAATGTGATTCATTTTTCAATTCTGATTTACATTTATGGTAATAATGATAGAATAAAAGAATTTAAATCTTATATATGATATAATATTGATTCAATAATGTTTAATTATTATTTATCTTTGTTTTTAAATTCGTCAAAATGTATGAACAATGTTTCGGTGTACGTAAAAAATACCATCTTCATGAATATATATGATATTTTTTTTATTATTAAAAAATTAATTTACATTACCATGACCAAACTATAAGGACCACAACTTCAAAACCAAAACATACATGGTAAACGAAGCAGTTATCACCTAGAATAATGATTTTAATAAAGAACTTTTAAGAAATAGGTTATAAAAGGTTATAAATAAATCATATATGGTATGATATATATGATTATAGTTTATTAATATTTTTAATATAAAACTATGTTTATTATACATGAGATTTGAACACATCCGAAAGATTTCTGAACTGAGGAGACGGTTTATTACATAATCTTATCATTATTCAAGAATGCTTATGTTTAAGTATCTGATGGGATATTTATTTTATATTTCTATCCTAAATCAAATATATTTTATAATTATTTAGTCATTCTTATAAATAAATTTTTTTACCTTTTATTTTTATCTTTGTATGTAATCTTGATACTGAACAATTATTTTTATGAAAAACAGACGTTTCTTTTTTACTCAGTTGGGAATATTTTTCTTCCACATCCATATTTACATTAAAATGTTTTAAAGAATATTTTAATTATTAAAAAATATATTTTCACTCATGTTTCACTTTTTCAATTTTTTTAAAAGGAATAATATTTTCCTTTTCTGAACGAGGTAACTTTTAACCTTTTTTATAACTATGAAAGTAATGTTCTTTGAGCTTATATAACATTAATGAAATTTATGATCATCATGACAACTAAAAAATTATAATTTTTTATTAAAATTTTATTATGTTGTTTTTAAATGAAAAATTATTCTTAATATTTTGAAATTTTTTGATTTTAAAAAAGTAATTTCAATGTGAAAAGCGTATTTTACTCATTAAATTTTTCAGTGAAATTTTTAATGTGTTTTATTCAATTATAACATCCATTAATGATTCTAATGAATTAATGAGGGTATAATACAATGATAACATAAACCATATTTTTATGGATATATTTTTATTAGTTTTACCTGGGAATTGATTGACATTTCGTTTTAAAGTACTAGAAATAAGAATAGTTATTGATTTTAAGGCATATTGATTCTGATTTATTGTTTATTCATATGATGAATTCATTAGAATTTTTATTTGATGGTTGGGGATTTTAATTAAATAACTCTTTAATGATTCATTTGGTCTCATTAGACATTGTATATTGTGGTTTTTTCTAAATCCTTATACATTTATATAGATTTCTTGGCACGAGTCCATGAATTTATTTTTATATGTCCTACCACAAGGCCTCGATGGTAAGTTTCAGATATCCATTGTTATGAATTCTATCATTATAAAAATAGTTTTTGATGAGATTATTTGAAAATATTTTGTATCCATGGATAATTTCAAATATCAAGTGATTATTTATCTGTTATTATTTAATCAACATTTATTCCAACCATATTATTCATTCTTTATTTAGCTTCAACTGTTTTCATTCATTTACTGAGCATTAGAGATCATACATTTCTTATGGTTTGTTTTTCTAAAATTATATATTGTTTTCTATTATTAATAATTATGGATATTATGGATAGTTTAATTATTTTCTCATAGAAAAAACTATATTATATTTTTTTTCAAATTTAATGTAAGATTCAAGTATGTGTCTTGTTTTCTATGACTAATAAATTAATAGCGCATTTAATATGTAGTCACTTGTATCTAGTACCAATTTAATAAAGTATCTATTGTGTATGTTATTCTATTATTGGGGTCTTTATAGTTGGTATAAGAGAATGTTTATTATAAACCTTGTAAACATGATTTAGAAAAACATATATTAAGAAACATAACAATGTGATTAACTTTTAGGATAAGTCTATGTATTGGACAACATTATAATATTTTTGAAAGGTACAGATTAAGTGCGTGTCATAGAAAAAAATACTTGTCTGGATACAATTAGTTTATTTTTTTTGACACAAATTCATCTAGGGGTAATAACCAATAAATATTTTGGTTGAGTATATATTGGTCATCATTCTGGTAAACTATGAGTGTTCCCTTTCTGAGCACTTGGTTTGACACTCTCAAGGAATATAAATTGGTTAATTCAAATTTTATTTTCTAATCATTTTGTAATATTTATAATTATATCTATGATTTGTGAATATTCCCATATAAACCATGTTTAAGATTCTGAGTTTAATAAAGAATAAATATTCCATTTAGATTAAGTATTTCATTAGTTTTAAAATTATACATTATGTTTCATAATGTTATGATGTAAATATTTGTATGAGATTATTAAAAAAATGAAACCATGTGGAAGTATTGGGAACCATATCAATTTACATAATCAATATTGGTATTTAACTCCTAGGAAAGATAATGAAGCTAAAGATGGAGCTACATCTAGATCTGAATAAATTAAAACTATATAGGGGTACCTACCTCAGGTTATGGACAACAAAATTTCCCACATGGAGTAGCCTAATAATCCACAATGTGATGTAACAATGTTATACCACTTCATTAAAATTATACATCTATCGTTAAATGGTATTAAAAATATACTTATAGATGAGAAACAGATAATTTTCTTATAGAAAATATTTATATATTTGGGAAGTACATAAAGGTATAAAGTTATCATGGAAGATTATATTCTGTCAAGGGATGTGGATAATGTTTTTCATTGGTTCAAAACACTAAGGATGAGGAGGAAATACAAATCATTTAATGGAATGATTTAAAAGAACTTTTCTTAGAAATACATTTTTTCATGAACAATAAGAATATGTGGAGAGAAAATTATTGCATCTAATTTTAAAGGAAGATAAATAAATGTCTATGTATGAATTTAACTTTAAAAGTATATAAAGGAATTCAAAAAACTTTTTATGTAATAAAAATATAAAATTGAATATTTATTTGATGGGGGTGTGAGAATTCTTCAAATGAAAATAGACATCCAAACATTCTAATCATATGAGGATATATTATTAGGTGATATCAACAAATAGAAATTATTCTCCAATTCATAAAACTATGATGAAAATAAAGAAGATAGGATTGAAGAGAAAAATGGATAAGGAGAAGGAGATAAAGAATAATTTGAAAACATGTGATACTTCTAGAAGGAAACCCCTAGGCGCAAACTTAAATGTAAAATGAGTATTCATAAAGTGTGGATAAAATAACATCATTATATTGAATTTAATGGTATGTGAGAAATAATCAAACACAAATAATTTAATTTTTTGAAGATATGAAATTATTCCCACCAATTCATTATACATGATGGGAACTTATCATAAATGAAATCCATTAGGATAATTCCAGGATCATGAAATTACTACATCTAATGTGAAAGTTCATTGAGACATGGTGAGAGGTTCACTTATCATCAAATCTAGGATATTAATTTTTTATTTAATTCTTATTATACCCACTCTTTTATATTTGATTGATTTTATATGTTTATTATTTCACAAAAAGAAATTTAAATGGTGAGTTATTGGTGAAAACTCCAAATACTTGGATGACCACATATTAAGTTTATATATCATATCTAATAGAAGTTTTTTGGAATATTATTTGAAAAAATATTTTTATTCTTATTCTGGTTGAATTTGATATAATTTTCTGTATGGATTTTCTCTCATTGTATAGAGCCTATAAAAATTTTCCAGTAAAGGATGTTGCATTTGATATTCTAAATCATCCTTCAATAATCTATTAGTGAACGTATAAACCTGAACACCCATGGAAAATTCATTTCATCATATGGATATTACACCCCGTTCATGAGTTATATTTATCTCAAATTATTGGAGAGAAAATCAACATTCAGAACTTTCATATTTTTAACAAATATACTGATGTATATTCTAAGGACCTTCCTATTCTACAACTAAATCAGGAAGTTATGTTTTTAGTGGAACTCAAACATGATGGTAGGAATATTTAAAAACGCCAAATAGGATGGACCCAAAATAATTATATGAATTGAATAAGAAAATCTAATAGAATCTGGATATGGGATTCATTCAGCATATTGCTTTCCCATGGGGTGCAACTATTATTTTTTATAAAAAAATATTGATCAATGCATCTTTCCATTGATCATTGGGAACAAAACAAGATTACCATTAAGAAAAAGTATCATTAACCCTATATCAATTAGTTGTTTAATCAAACATTAGGAGTTCTATATTTTCAAAAAATTGATCTTTCATATGGATATCATTAGCTAAGGATGAAGGAGGATATACCCAAGACCTCCTTTCATATGAGGTATGGTAATTTTGAATTTATAGTAATGAAATTTGGACTTACTAGTGATACTAATATCTCCATAAATTTAATGAATGGAGACTATATATATTACCATGAATAGTTTATGGTATCATTTATAGAAAATGTTATTATATATTCAAATAGAAAGGAAAATAACAGAGAACATTCGATAATTATGTTGAGGACCCTATAGAATGAAAATTTATTTGATAAGTTTACCAAGTGTGAATTTTAAATTAAAAAATTTTAATTCATGGGACATATAATATTAAGTGGGGGTATATTAATGGATCATTCAAAGAAAAAATTTCTTAATCAATTAGCTTGACCAACCATTTTAACTGATATATGTAGTTTCCTTAATTAATATGGATACTAATAATGCTTTGTGAGATATTTCTCATTAAAATACAACCCACTCACTCTATTGACTCTGAATGGTGTTATATTCTTATGGATAAATGAACATGAAGATAATTTCAAAGAATTGGAGAGAGTGTTGGTCGGTACTCATGTGATCACACTATCCTTTTGTGGATATGGGGTTTTGATCTATAATAATACATCGATGAATGGACTATGTTGTGTTCTCATGAATAATGAAATTTTGATAGTATATGCCTCACCCCAATTAAAAATTCACAATAAAATTTACCCTACTCATGATTTGGAGTTTAAAGTGGTAATATTTTCATTGAATTTATAGTCATTATGAATATTGTCATATTTTTGATATATATACTGACCATAAAATCATAAAGTATATATTCTGTAGTTCCCCACCTCAGTTTACACTCCATAGTGCCTTGAGATAGTGGCCACAATACCTCAGGTGTGTCTCCTAAAACACCAAAGGCTGTCAATATGAGATAAGAACCTAGGGTGTCTCTATAGAGATATTATTCCCTCATATTTTAGAGTGATCATTGTAGTATTCAATGGTAATAAATGGTGGAATAAAAAGTATGAAATAGACAAAGTTGTAATACAAAATCATAATAAACATGAAATCTCATAAACGATAAGAAGAACATGAATAATAATAATAATATATAATATAATGATGATGACAATGTATTCATAAAAAATCGAACATGAAAGGGTATAGAGATACAAGAATAAACCATTGGCTAATAAATTACAAAAAAATATAAAAATATATATGATTATAATTTCAAGCATAGGCTTAGACCTCTACCCCTATCTCTATCCTAGTAATTCAAATCAATCAAGAATTGGAAGTTGGATTATTCTCTTTTTCTATACATATAACCATAAAGTCTACTCAGGTACCAATGGCGCCTGAGTAGGGTATAATATACAATCTCAGTAGGACATCACCCATTGTTTCTAGGCCATTCCATTTCATTAAATATAAAATAATTAGTGTTTCTAAGTAATTAAATGAAATAAATAATAAATAAATAAAATATCTGGTGGGTTTCAATATGAAACCCACCGAATTATACCTACATCGGTCTAAGAAGTTGAGTATGAACAATGATATCCCACAATGGTAAGGTGATTAGAATAATATAAAATAAGGTGGAATACCCCATGGTTTTGATTGGGCTAGGAGGAAACATCCTTCTGTTTTCCATAACCACGGTTCATTTCTCATTTTAAAACAGTAATTAACTTCTTATTTCAATTTTAAACTTTTTTATGAAATGCTACGAGTCACCTTAAGCATGCGCATGGAAATCCATAGAGAAATTCCAAGTATCTCTCAAGGGGCATGGTATATGTCCAATGCTAAGGAGTTATTCTGTGGTGACCTAAGGATGAATTCCATTGTTTCACTCTAGGCATGATGTGATAATATCAAAAACCAACCACTAGGTCCATCCCTAGTATCACAAATAGGGGATTAAGTCTCTCTCATGTAACGGTTCAACCAATTTGCCATTAAGACTATCAAAAGGCTCTCTCCTAAAATACTAGTGTCACAAATCTAGAGGAAAATATAGATAATTCAATGTCATCCCAACATAGAAATATTAATATCTCCCCTTAAATTTTTACCAAACAATAATAAATTCTATCAAGAAGGCATAAGAGTCCATACAAGGGGTTCTTAATTTAGAAACCTTTGTATCACCCTCAATACTAAGGTCAAGCAACTGATAAATAAATAAATAAATATCACATGACTAGAAAATTAAAATTTCATTAGATCATATATTTACATTACAATAGGGATATTGGACAAAGAAAAACCAGTGGAAATATATATTTAACTCTTAAAAAAGAAGGCATTAAGAAATTTTCTAATTCAATTAGTTCAACCATTAATGAGTGGAATGGGGTGCATGGTTCTGTCATAGGGTTCATTATCATAACCATTTCAATGTATAGTTCAAGGTATTTAATATAAGGACAACCCATATATAGGTGTTCAAAAACCTAAGGAAAAAGAAAATTATGAATTATAGGTGAAGCACACCATTAGGGGTAGAATTTTAATAAGGTGATCAACCCAAAGGGTTGATTCTCTTCTCATTTGGGTCACAAAAAAATGGTAAGGAATTCAATTTAATTTAAATAGTAATTTAGAGGTGTCACCGGAATGGTCTATCTCATAACACAATAACACATTTTATGGAAGAAAAAATAAGTGGAATGAGCCTAGATCTCTTACCTTAGCCATATAGTGCTTCTCACATCCAGTTTTGGCCATTGATTCGAGCTAGATTAGAAGAAACATTAGAAACTATCAAATTCAATGAATATACGAAAAATGATCTAGCAATGATATATCAAAATATATGGGAAGAATAACTCAAAATAGAAGCATGATGATGACATATATTACCCCTATCTTATTATTACTTTAAATTTTGAGAGAAATGGATAAATAACGTTGGATTTATCAAAAAAACATTAAAGGATGATGATGATCTTCATTTAGGGGAGGAGGGATCTCATATTCTAGATAAAAGAGAGTGAGGAAGAAAAAATGGGTTGAAATGATTAAAGGAGGTAGAATTGCTCAATTAACTCAAAAAAACAATTGTTCATGGTTCGTCTCAATGGTTGGAAAAACTGTACACCAACTGTGCAAATATTTTTGCTTCAAATGGACACTCCACAAGGTTTGGTGCATTGTTTATCTAACTATGCACAAACCATACAAAACGGCTCTATCAAAAATTCTAGATGACTCACACGGTTGTTCACCCTTTGTAGCATGATTTCAGACAAATCGTACAGCCCCCAAGCACACACTATCTGTAATTTAACTATTTAGGTGAACCGTGATGGCTGAGTAGAAAAATCTATTCTAACCATGAAACCCAGTATTTTCTTCCCATTTTAGGGCATCGGGATTCAAATGAGACCCAGATACACCTAATGACTCTTTAAGACTATTAAGAATCATTGATTGGGATTTTAAAAGAACATAAATAGAAAATGAATGGTTTTACCCTCAAAAAATCTAAGATGTTGCTACCACCACTCCTTAAGAAAACTCTTCACCAAGTTTCCCTTCTAAAGGTGGTAGAACATCACCAAATAAGAGTTATAGACATTGAACATGTAAATTATCCTCTCTTTACTAAGTCTCATATTATATGAATTTGTTCTTTAGAGAAATTGGGCCAAAGGAATGTTCCTTTTTCAAATATCCTTCAGGTTATGATCAATGATACGTATCATATTTTCCTGGAAGGATGCTTCTTCCCCTAACATGATATCCTCATGTTCAAACCAATGAGATTCGTTAGGATGATACTATAGAGGATACGTAGTATGAAAGATTTCATAAATGTAACAATACCTTTAAGATAAAAACAAATGATAGGATACCAACAATACTCTCTCTATTATCCTGAAAGTCCTGACATGTCAGGGTGATAACTTTCCTTGTCTCTGAATTCATCTTGGATCCAATCCTAGTTATACATGTAGAAACACCCAATGTCCCACTTCAAACTCCATAGTTCTGTAGGGAATATTGGTATAATACAATTTCTTAGACTGACCTATATCCATAAACATTAGAATTAGTTTCACTTTCTCTGAACTCTTTTAAAAAAGACGAGTCCCCAGTAAAGCTACCTCACCTACCTCTAGCTAGTACTGAGGTGACCAAAATGTTATACTATAAAGGGCCTCATATGGAACCATATGAAAAATTTCCTAAAATATTTTCTTGTATAAAAAATCTACCAAAAAAATATTCTTTTCCCATGAACTACTAAAATAAAGTATTCATGCAAGAAGAATTTCCTCTAACACATGTATTGTTAACTCAGCCTACCCATTGATATGAGGGTGACATGTTGAACTACAGATAACCCATGAACTCCATTCCTTTGTAAACACTATCCAAAACAATGATAGTGAACTGGGCATCTATGTTTGATATTATAGAATAAGGTACACAATGAAGTCTCATTATCACTCAGATGTAAAGCCTTTCTATCTCATCAATATGGAAGGTCTCCCAAATCGGTAGGAAGTGTAAAAAATTGGTAAACCTATGAACATTAACCGATATTATATCACATCCTCAAAAGGGATCTTGGAAATACTATCATAAAATCCATGGGGATGTAATTTTATTTCCACTCATGAATTCAAAGAGTCTTCAAAAGTACATAAGGTCACTGGTGCTTTGCCTTCACCCACTTACACGTTGAGCACCGTGTGATGAAACCTTCTATCTACCTATTCATTCCTGACCATCAATACTACTTATGGATGTCTTTATACATCTTGGAAAGACTTTTTTGAACTTCCCGTACATAGGCATGTGATTCCCTCATTATTTATTCCCGTATATCTGATGGCACACATACACTACCATAAAATATTAGGGTTTCACCAACATCAACAACCCAGCCAAGAGGTGGGTTAACACCTATGACACTCTCCCTTTCAATTAGACCCTTGTAATTTAATAAATAAGTCAACTAGACATGCACTATAAGAGAGGATATCATTGCCATAGCTAAACAAATTAGTTACCCATGTTATTCTTGATCCTCTAGATGCATGTCAGAGAATAGATCTATCAACCACCATTCATTATTGGATGCATATATGGCTTGTGTCTGATACATATGGATCAATGCATCATCCACATCATTACCCTTTCTGGGTGTGTAATAATGATCAAAGTTGAACGATTGTGGGTGTTCCACCCACCTACACTATCTCATATTCAAGTCTCACTATGTAGAGATGTATTTTAGACTTTTATGATCCATGTAAATAAATAATCCCCAAACCAAAAAGTTGTGTATACAATATCATATAGCATAAACCATGTCTAGTATCTCGAGGTTTTTTGTAATGTTGTTCCACTCATGAGGTCTTAACTGGATGGATCTATATGCCGTGACTTGATCACCCTGCATCAGAACTGCACCTAGCCTCACACATGAATAATCATGGAAAATAGTATACCTTCTGCCCATATCATGAAGAATCAGGATTGGTACAAAATTCATTATTCTCTGTAAATCCTAGAAATCTATCTCACAATGTTTATTCTCGTCAAATTTCACACACATTACGGTCAACCCTGTAAGGGACAATGTTATGTGTGAGGAATCCTAGATGAATCTCTTGTATTAGTTAGTCCTAATAAGATGTGTATGTCAAAAATATTCTTGGGTTGCTCACAAAAAACCATGGTTCTCACCTTATTTAGGTCAATAGATACTACGAAATATTTATAATTTTCCAATAGGGTCCTATCAATTTGTAAATGTACATTTTCTGTCAGTAAATTCTTTTACCAATATATACATCTCTATCGATAAATTTTTGGTAAATAATCTGTCACTGAATGTCATTGGGACAGATAAATGAGGTCTGTTGCAATTATATTAATACCAATAGATAATATATATATGTTGGGTAAAATTTTTAGCAATATATTTAACAACAAATTAATCTGTCGATAATAGAAATATAAAAAATTAATATTTATTTTTGAATTATTTTTTGAATGAAAAAATATTTGATATCATTATAAAATCTAATGGAAACAGTATACCAAAATTATTAAACTAATTATATATAATATAGATATTATAATTATGATATAAAAATAATACAATTAAATTTTATAAAACTATGTCAAATAGATGAAGACGTCCACAGAAACAGAAAAATAAACCAACCAAACTACAACAACTAATTTGATTCCATCACCTCATTTAATTCAATTCATTAAACCATAGCTACAAAAAATTAAATACACTGTAAAGGGCCACTTAACATTTTTATTTTTTCGCATATACACAACTAAATAGTGGAACGATTCGCACAATCAAATCCACATCACACAACACTAAGTCCAAACACTTCCATTATTACACACTACATCGATGAAGATAAACACCTTGAATATGGTCCACTTCTAGTGGAAATTTGTGAGTAGGGAACACTGCTGACCAATTTTTGAAATCATGACTCCATCAAAAGATACCTCCAAATAAAATGGCTATAATCATCCATAATGATAACCAAAACCAAAGATAAGAAAACACAGTGAACTCACAGAATAAGAATTAAAGAAGTAGTAAAACTCTCCAAAAAAATGAGAACGTAGGGCATTAACTAAATTATAGTACCATTGATTACATAAGGGACTACCAATATTGAGTTAACTTCAAATCCATGTGCATGGACCCATGAAAATATCACAGATCAAAACATCTTGGACCCTTCAACAATCACAAATCAAATAAGGACATATAAAAACCCACATATAGCTAATAAACAGTTACATGAATTCAACCTAACATAAAGTAATTGATTGTGAAATTTTCAAGCATCATGCACTTAATTCATAAATTTTACTTACAAACTGAATTTTAAATTAGCAACATATCTTACAAATTCTCCATTCATCAATGAGTTCTAACTCAAGAATTTTTTAAGCATTGATCATCTAAATAATAAATATGATATACTATCTACTGACAAATTTAAAAAAAATCCATAACAAATACTCATGTTTATATTAGGATTGATTCTAAAACCATTAAATTCCATATTAAATGTATACCCTACAATTAAATTATTGTACACAACAAATGCAAAATATCATAAATTATATAATGATTGTGGTGATTTTGTTAGCAACGAAAACCAAGATATCAGAAATTGTTTCCATTTATTCATTCTTTCATAATAAGTTATCTTCCACACATTCATGAACTAATAATGTGGTATAATAAGTTTTAAATAAGAGTATCCAAAAAACCATAAAGATTTTAGAAATATTCCCAATGAAGCACCTGATATAAGAACAATGTGAATAAAAACAAACCAAAGGGAATATTCACAGACAACAATTTGGATTTCTAGTTTCTCACCTCACTTCATCTAGATGACCTCAAATATAGATCCAAAAATAGACCACTGAGAATAGATTCATGGAAGAATGAAACCACTTAACAACATCAGCAGAAATATCCTAAAAATTTTAATATAAAAAAGGAAGCTTATATTACATAATCTAATACATTTATAGAAAATATAAATAGGAAATTTTTTCACAAACCAAATGAATCATGGGTTTCAAAACATGAAAAAATGACTTTTAAATAGATATCAGAGATGGGAATATAATTTCTCACCTTCTTATGTTTCTTTCTAAACATGAAAAACCATTTATGATTTGAAGACCACAACTGGTAGTGTAAATGCCTCTGGTATTTTGAATTTTTAAATAGGAATACCTAATTAAACAACCATAAAGTTATCACACTGCTTCTGTATATTAGAAATTAAGAATCTAGGTTCTTTAATTTGTTAATTTCAAAAAAATAACTACAATTGTATATGATAAATTAAAACAATAAAAATAAATGTTTTTGGTTCATTTGGGGGTATAGGAGGGAAGGGGAAGTATTCAATGTAGTGGAGTAGAGGGAAAATAAAATAACATCTCTTCATATGCATTATAGGGGAGGGGAGTGAAAAGAAAATATTTTACTTTGGTTCATTTAGAGGAGGAGCAAATATAAAATAAAAACTTCTTTTTCTGGTTTGGCAGAGTATAAGAGGTAATTTGATTCATGTATATAGATAATTTTAATTTATTTACCCTCTCCTTAAAATCAGTTGGTTTCCTAATTATCCATTTCCTCTTTTAATGAATTTATGAACAAAATATAGATTTGTATTTTTGTAAAATAAATCCCTACATTCCCCTTCCCTCAATACAATTTTAACCAGTATGTAATTTGGTTAATAAAATACTCTCCCTACATCTCACCCGCCCTACAACCTATAAAACACAACATAAGATACTGTAATGAAAAAAATGATCATTTAGAAAGCTGTTTATTGGAACTCAATATAGTACATGAGAATCGAATCTGGAAAATTGAATACCCCTGCTAGGGTTTATATTTTCCCCATGGAAGTGGAAAAGTTTATTCCTAAGATAAAAACATTTGAACCAAAAATTCATGAAATCAAACAATTATTAGTGGATTGAAAAATATCATAAGGTAAAAAACATTCATTTTGGATTTTATCATCAATTCACGTGCAATGGTATGTCAATCCTGAGAAAAATCTATTTATGATTTCATATGTCAATCTTCTAACAAATATCCCTAATATGCTTAATTGGATCCTTTTTTACCTCTCTGAATCAAATTCATTCTAGAAATAAGAAATACGTGGAGAATTCAATAATGTTAATTTTTTTCAATATCTACTTTACCTTGCTGTTAACACTTTTGTGGTGACCAATTAATAAAACAGCATAATTTTAAGCCCACCCACGTTCAATTTTGAAACCCAATTTTACAAGAGAAACAAATTTAAAAGTATTTCACTTGTGAACTTTTAATTTTCTTAAATGTAACAAATTCATTTTTAATCAGCTTGAGATCAGTTTTCAAAACTCTCAATAAGAAATTCCGGTTGAACATGATTAATGGTGGTTAAATGTAACCAATAATGAAATATATTATGCATTTACGGTTACCACTTGACTGATCAATTTATGATGAATAAGGTACATACATTGAATAGTATGCATGACTGCCAACCACTAATGATCCAACTGCTGAACACTATATTACCCATCACTACTATGTAAACTACACATTGAACCATCAACATGAAATACACATTTCTGAATGCATTGCTTAAGATTTACCTATTCAAATATGCCAAGATGTTACTATAATTAAAGTGTAAAGATATTAAAATGCATAAGTAAGACTAGTTTTTTTTAGTGTATGCAGTAATACATGCATTTATGTCACATGATAAAAACAACATTTACATGAAATGGTTTTTCAACATATTCTTTATTGACATGATGTGATACCAAGGCCACAATGTTTAGTATACCTTCAGGAAATCTTGATGAATGGAAAAGGATCAATAAAAATATAATATAGTTATAGGGGTCCAGTGGACAACACTTATGAAAATCTTTTTATAGACCTTGTTTCTTATAACAAAAACTTCTGTATAACAACATCTACATTAATTTTTAAAAATGTGTTTTCTACCAAATATCTATGAGATTTTATTCTGAAATTTATGTGTATATTGTTATCAATGATAGAATAATAATTTCTTAATAGAATGTGTTGTGAGAAGTTTTAAATATGTGTGATCTAAAGAATTCCTGACCCAGTTAAATTAAGCAAATCTATGCATGGTATAATTTATGATAATTCAAAAACCAAATTTGAAATAGTAAGCAACATAAAGCATTAAAACCAAGTTTGATCACAGGGCTACTCACTGAATATACATTTCACTACAATTTCAAACAAATATTTCTGTCTAAATCAAGTAATACATCTCATGAATATAAAACAAGAAACAAAATATCTATCTAAATCAAAAAAAAATTGGGCAGAGTGGAAAATTTTCAAATAATAAATCACCACTGGAAGGCATTATAAGTAATTAAAATAGGTTCTTCCCAAAGAAATGGATATTTTAAAATTAGAGAAGTAAAATAGTGATTCAATAAGAAATAATGAAGATTAAAAAATGAATATTAAACCCTAATTACATTCAACAAATTGAGTCTTGGAAATGAATTGCTATTTTTGAGCTTTGAGAAGGTAACCTTAGATATACGTTATTCTATATTCAATGATATTGAATATCAAAAGTAGTGAGTGAAAAGTTGACACCACGGTAATGAAAGTAAAGGTATGGCCTGATGAAGACATCAACAATAGATATGAAACACAGGAACTTGAGGGTATCTCTAGAACCATATCTGAGAGGTAGGGGATGTGGCGAGAATTCGGGCTGGTAGATTAGAATCCAAAAGTGGCAATGGATGATTGAAGAGGTGCAGAGGTGAAGAGGTGGAGGATAAGTTTGAAGGATCTTTGGGAAAGTGAGGGATAATGATTCAGGGCATGGTTTGGTATTATTATTTTTTAAATTATTTTTCTGTAATATTTTTTAAAGTTATATATATATATATATTATGTTATTAAATTATCAATCTTTTCTTTTGATGTACAATCATGTATTCTTATTGAAAAATGATACTTTTATACTGAATAATAAATATATATTTATTTAATTATTAATAAAATGTTTTTTTATTATTGGATATTTTATTAAAAAATACTTATATTGGTAAAAAAAATTGGTAATAATAATTGATAAAAAAAGATCTATTTATTGGTCAAAAATGATTTAGTATTTTCCTAATATATCAAAAGATTTATCTACTAATAAATACATCATGGGTATTGATAAATTAATAAAAATTGATATATCTGTTGCTAAACATAATTGTTAGTAACTAAAAATAACATAAACAAAATATAATATATGTTGTAATTACTAATTTTTACCAACATATATTTTATCTGATTCTGAAAAATCTATTGGTCCAAGCCAATTGTTTTGTAATGAGATACCCCTGTATCAAATACGATATAACCCACAAAGTGAAACGTACTGATCCAATATTTTCATTTGTTCATCTTATTATATAGTTCGTGATCTCTCATTGTATTCGTCAAAATATCAAGGTGATTTTCATGGTCATGTCTAGTGTAAAAATTCACTAAAATATATTTTGTAAATACTAACACAAAAGGAATCATGATATAGGTGGAAAACGTGATTCATTAAATCCATGATGAGTTCCAATGTTTTTCATAGAAGGAATGGCATGACCAGACACTCATTAAAATCATACATTCTCTGAAATTCCTTATGTGGCATGTTAGATGGTCTCACATGTACCTGATGGTTTCATAACTTCTACTCGATCTTGGAAAAAACAGTTTCTCCTCAATGCTAGTTGAAGAGTTTATCTATCTGAGGAAATGTATGATGGATATTCACCATAATCTAGTTTCTGTAGTGGTAATCCATGAAAAACCTAAGTTTATCATCATTCTTCTTGTAGAAAAGGGATGGTGAACCCCATGGTCTTGCATTGGTTCTGATAAAACCCTTATCCTCATGATATTCAAGCTACTTATTGATTTCATGGAGGTCAGTAGGTGCCATACTATATGGAGGAATAGACAATGGTTCCGCACCCAGCACCCAATCGATATTGAAATCAACATATCTCTCAGGGGGTAATCCATTGAAATTTTTAGGTAACATGTCCTTAAAGTGATCCACAATAGGAGTAAATTCAATGAGATGCATCCATTATTCACTCCTAAAGAGACTAGTCATCTGGGTTGTCATTCTACCCATCCTATTACTCTTGATTCCACATCAATTGGCCTGCATATTCTATTTAGCCTTATAAATATACATGTTTCCGTTAGGTGATGTAATATACACCCATAGGTAATAGAAATACTCATGGGATCAAGAAGGCAAAAGCCATTCCATACTAAGAATGACATAAAATCCAGTCATCTCAAGCATTAAGAAACTCCCCATGAAACGATACCCAAATATTTCCAGGGGAGAATCAATGAAATATCGTATACCCTTGATTTGAACACATAACGGTGTGTCAAGAATCACGACACAACTAGAGTACTCTATCAGTAGACCAAGAAATACCATCACTATAGTTGATATAAATGTGCGTGATTCAGCTATATCAAATATCGAAGATACTAAATTGGAGGCCACTAGAATGTTACCTCTAACTGTAGATGTCCCTAAGCTCTACCTCCCTAATGTAGGAATAACTGGATAAATTTCCCTAAAACATAGCTTGGAGATGCTTCCAAACAAACATGAGTAGGTCCACTGTGCTGATGATGAAACTTTGAATCCTGAATTCCTCTCTACAATCACTTACTCATCCTGAACGGTCTATAGAATACCAAATTCCTTTCTATTGAGGAGTCAAAAATCATGCACCTGAAAGTGGAGCTGACACAGATCTTCGTTCACATGGAAATGGATGAAAAAACCAATAGAAATAATGGAGGTGACCAGTACGATTGTAATCCCGACACTTGAATGGGTTCCTCATACATAGGAGCTTTTAATGACAAGGTCTTCTATACTGGTGAAACAACACGCAGGTTTTTTTTAATGCCACCTCACTAGTACTTATCTTATATGTTACCTTGAAATATCGACTCCTAATACTTTCTAAACCAATACTCTTTCTGGATGATGAACGAGCCATCCTCACATCACTTGTTTCCCTCACATCCCATCTATTGATGAGATCCCTCTTTATAATATCTGAAATGGTGGTCATCCAAAAGAGTTTCACATGAGAGTGGATGGAATATGCAAGACCATATTTGAACGATCTCACAGTAGTCATCTTGTCACAGGTCAAGGTTGATGTGATACACCATAATTCAGTGAAACAATCTGAATATTCCATCCCTAACATGTCACCCCAAAGAAGGTGCATGAATTCTAAATAATGATTTGTTCTCATGGTCAATTGGAATAATTTTTCAATGAATATTGTCTTGAAATCCATCCAGACCATACCTTAATGTCAACTAACTGGAGTCATAATATACCACAAATTCTTGGTGGAGTTTCATAGCTTATAGGTTGCAAGATTTACTCTCCTATCATTAGGAATCTTGATTTTCTCAAAGATAGATAGAATATTATCCATCCATGATTTAGTAGCTTGAGTTCCTCCATCCCCTAAAAATAAGGGAAGATTATGATGTTGTAACTCACGGTTAAGCTCTTCAATGGTAGGGGATGGTCTAGTTTCACCCTGAACTAATTCCATAAAGTGATGTAAACTATCCTGAAGCTAGGAATCAACACCCAGTGGATGATATGAAAGAGGTGAATCATGTCGCACTATAGGAGGTATCACAAATGGCTTAGAGACCACCACATTAAGAGTATGTTCATCTCCACTCTCTTGGAGGACATCATGAGGTTTATATAGTGTAATAACTATTTAATTTCCATGTTCATGCCTTAGATACAATTTATAACAGATAGGGAAAGTGATAAATAATGAATAGGAAAAATTATATATTTCTAAAGAAACACATCGCTCAGTATGATCCTGGAGATAGGTCATGGTATAATAAACAAGTCACAAAATGATCCCATTAGAGACATGGCCTATAGCCCACTACTAAGGTTGGGTTAGGCTATGACCTCACATTACATGTACAAAGGGAAACCATTTAATTTAACGATTTTATTCATGTTAATTTATCTAGTTATTAACATACCTATTTAGTTAATTGTGTCCCCAATCCCAATTTATATGGGCCCATACACCTTATAAATTGATTTTGGCACATCAAGTAAATGTATCTGGGATATTACACCAAACAAAATGGTGTAATTGACCATGGGTAATGTTTTTATTGAATGAACTTCCATTTTCACTTACTAATAAAAAATATTGTGTAATTTCTAGTCAATTGAACCAATTATTCCATCATAGAGAATACTATAAAATGGAAATGAAATACAAAAAATGTCAGAATAAAAATCACATATAAAACAGGGTCTTCAGGATGATAAGTAGACATGGAATGGTAGAATGCATGGAATTTTAAATATAAGTATGCCAATATGATGCATGCATTATTGTGACCATATACCATCTGTCTAGGGTAAACGAACCTCTTTAAACCACATAAACATTAATAACATCACAAAAATATGTGTGTCACCCAACAACGAAATCCATAAAAAAGTAACAACACAAATAATAAAAACATTTACCCATCCTAGAAAATTGGGGTTTCTGCTATATATTCAGTAGCTACACCTAGGAACAAGCTCATGTACAAATTCTAATATTCCTAGACTACATTCTAATACAAATTTTTAGAAAAAAAAGTAAAATAGTGTTGATACCACATTGTAGCATCCCTCCCCAGTTTTCACTCGATAGTGCAACAAGAGGGTGACCACAAGACCTCAAGCGCACCTCCCTGAATTCAAGAGGATACCCACTAGAATTAAGGGCCTAGAGTGTGTTGGTGGTAGACTATAACCTCATAGATTAGTGTGAGAAGAACTATATTCAATGGTAATAAACGGTGGAATCATAAGTTTCAACATCATTAGTAGTAATAAACAATATTAATAAACATAAAAACTAAAAAATGATAAGAAAAATATAAATAGTTATAATTTACAATATGATGATGATGATGTATCTATAAAAAAGTGATCATGCAAGGGGGAGAGGATGGTAGCAGCAGCACATGATAAAAAATATACAAAAATGCCAAAAAAATGGTATGATCATCGTCTCAAACATAGATTCGGTGCTCTGATCCTATATCCATCTTAATAATTCAAGTTAATCAAGCATTGGAAGTTGGTTGTTTCCTGATGTATATACCTACAACTATAAATTCTACTCAAGTACTAATGGTCCCCGATTAGGGTGTGTGATACAATATCATTAGGCCTTCACCCACGATGTTTGGTCCATACAATTTTATGGAATATAAAACAAGTAGTGTGACATAATAATGAAAAGCAATATATAATAAATATATAAATAACTAGGTTGGGTTCTATTAGGACACCCACCCATTCTATGGGCTTCAGCTTAAGATGATGAGTCTGAACTAAGGGTTCCTAAAAAGGTAAGGTGAGTAGTATAATATAAAAGAAGGCGGACAATCTTCATGCTTATGGTTCGAAATGGTGGACTCAACTCTATTTTTCCATAAATAAGGATCATTTCTCATTTGAAAACATTTATTTATTTATTAATTTAATTATAAACCATTTTATAAAATGGTAAGAGTAACCCTGATCCCATCCATTGAAATTTAGATAGACTTCACAAGTATCACTCAAGGGGTGTGGTATATTTCTAACGTGAAGGAGTCAATCCAAGGTGACCCAAGGATTATTTACCTTGTGTCACTCCAGGTATGGTGTTATAATATCAAAAATTAACCTCCATGAATTTTCCCAATATCAGACATAGGGGCCCAAGTATCTCTCTTGGAATGGTTCAACCAATGTGCTATAGATCCCAACCAAGGGGTCTACCCTAGTTAACTAGTGTCACTCATCTGAAGGTAAAATAGATGGGGCACAATGATTCCATCTCATCCATAGTTTATATCTCTCATAGCATGCCTACAAGACATTTAGAAGGAAGGAATAACTGTTTTCCAAGGGGTTCGTAAATTGGAACCCCTTGTATCACCCTTTAAAGTAAAGTGAAGCATATGATTAATCAATAAACACATATAACATGTCTAGTAAAAGGACATTTCATTAGTTTATACCTTTACATTTTAATAGTAATATTGTTCAAGGAAAACACTATAGTAAAATCCATTTAATTCAAAAGGAATAATCATTAAACACTTATCCAATTTAATTAGTTAAACTATTCGTGAGTGTAATGTGCTTCAAGGGATTGTTAGTAGGTTCATTTCCCTAAACATTTCATTATATAGACCAAGGTATTTAATTTGAGGTAAAACCCCTTAGGGGTGTTTAATAAGATAATTAAAAATGGAAATTAATAATTATAAGTTAACCACACCCATGGGGTGGAATTTTAATAAGGCGGTCAACCCAAGTGGTTGATTAGACACTCACTTGGGTCACCAATGGCTTGGTAAGGATTTAAATTTAATTTAAATAATAATTTAGAGGAATTGTCATAAGGTTACACCTCATCGAACAATGGAGAATTTTATGTAAACAAAATAAACAAGGGTAATGATCCAAGACAACCTACCTTATCCTCATAGAGCTTCTATTCTCCAGTATCAACCTTTGATTCGAGCTAGATCAGATTAAATCGACGATACCATCAAATGCACTGAAAATGGGGTAAATGTGATTGTATTGAGATAGAACAATAGATAGAAATAATAACTTGAAATAGAAGTAAGAGGAAAATATATCTTACCCCAAGATTCTCATTTATTCTGATGGATAGATAATTGGATGAATAATAGTGGAGTTATCTAAAATCCTTTGATGGAGTAGGAGAAGCTTCATTTGTGGGAGGAGGGAGCACATACATTGGAGAGAATAACGAGAGTAAGAATAATTAGGATAAAACCATTAATGGAGGGAAAATATTTCAATTAACCAATAAAAATAACTATGCATGGTTTGGATACACGGTTGTCCAAACCATGTGCCCATAGTGACCAATGTTCTACTTCAATAGGTTTCCTTACACGGATTACTCTGTCAAAAATTGGAGATGAATTGTATAGTTATGGACCCTAGGTCACATAGTATAAGAATATTTGTGTGTCCCCTAGCTCTCCACTATCGTCAACTACACAGTTTATGGAAACCCTTTGATTCGTACTGCACGGTTTCTCCTAACCATGCAACCCAGTCTTTTCTTCCATATTTGAGGCTCTAAACAATCCCCGAACACACCCAATACCTCCTTGAACATTTTATACATAATCAATTGGTACATTTATAGGAATTTAAACAAAAAATTAATGGTTTGTACCATTATAATAAATCATTCCATTATATATGTACACATAAATAGTTGAATATATTCCATAGAATATGGTTGGATTTAATAAAAAATTATGACTTCTTAATTCATTACCACCACGAGAAGGTGATCAAGGTGGATGATGCTTTGAGATGAAAGAAACATAAAAACTTATATGTGATGAGGATTATAAAAGATCTAGTATTTCTAGATTTTTTATGACTATATCTAGAAATATAATGGAAATTGGAATGATCTTATCTTTTTTAGATGACTATTCAACCATCCATCCATGATCAGATTTATAAGGAACATAATGACAATTTTAAATTATATAAGAAAGTGAGAAATGTTGCTGAGTCCTACCATGATAATATTGGAATAATATGTTTTAGAAACCATGTATGTGTCCCATCAATTCCAGTCATGTAGAAGGAGTTATTGGATGAAGATCATGGTTCATCATTCTCTATTCATCCTAGAAGTAAAAATATGTATAGAAATATGAAAGAGTATTTATTTTTGGGACAACATAAAAAGATATATTGTAGAGTATTTATGTCAGTGCTTAGTCTTTCAACAAGTTAGGGCTCATTGATAAAAGTATAAAGGGATGTTACAACCATTACCTATATCAGAATTGAAATGATAAAGCATCCCCAAGTATTTTATCATCAGACACCACAAAATGAAAAAATTTGATACCTTAAAACATCATCATAATTCATTTTTATCATAGAATATTTCTCACATGATCTAATTACTAGAATATATATTATGAAAGTGGTAAGGCATCATAGAGTTACATGTTTAATTGTATCTAATTAGGGTCTAAGGTTTACATTCATGAACTAAGAAATTCTTCAAAAAGATCCAGCTATTGAGTTTAGTTTCATCACTTCTTATCATACTCAGAAATATATCTAGTCTAATAGGACCATTAAAACATCATGAGCGATGTTGGGATATTTATCTATTTATTTTAAAGGTGTTCGGGATCAACACCTTCAATTAAAATATTTTTCACATAATAATACCATTCAATAAAAAATTCATATGACTCCATATAAAGCTCTCATTGGTAGTAAGTGCAAGAATCAAACTTGTTGGGATGATGTTAGAGAAATAATGAAATTGGGACCTGATCTATCTATGAAATTTATAAATACAACACTTTTTCTTAAAAGACTATTATATCATTTTAAAGATAAATAATGTAATAGTTATACATTCAAGGATTAAAATGTTTACTATCTTTTGAAAAATAGGATAATACATCACTTATAAATAATAGTATAGAATATTTTATTTAAATCCATATAATTATCCTTCTAAAAGATCATGTACTTCATAGTACATGTTTTCACCTATGTATATTCTTCAAAGAAAGGGGTGAGATATAAGCTTAATAAGGAGAGGAATAAGGGAAAAGAATTAATAATATATGAGTAAGAATAATAAAATTCAGAATATCATAAAAATAATATCATCATGAACATCCTGAGGGAGACATTTGATAATGAAAGTAATGCAGTGATGCATAAAAATTAAACATCATGTCATACTGGTAAAATACCACACATAGTTGTGAACAATTATAGCAACATGTTCACACATAACATATGTGTATAAATCATTGCATAATCATAACGAACAAATATAAAATCTTGTTAATGCATAATAAATAACATATCTTAAGATAAATAATGTTACACAATGCATTGGAGGGTTATATAATTCCAGGCCCACCTATCACATTATAATATTTACAGAATCATGCATGCCGCATAGAACATATAACAACCATAGTTATGAAATAACCTATGGAAATGAATGGGATTCATAAGGATTTTGTAAGTCATAATTTCATGAATAAACTTCGGGTTATAAAATTAAAAATGGAAAACATATTTGGTATAAACACAATTATTATTTAGTGAATGATAAACAACTCAAGTGGATTAAATGATCTGTTTTGGAATAAAAATTATTTTTTGAAAATATTTTTATTTGGATTATAAATCAATGTATCAAAATTTATATCTAAAAAATAAAAGGATGTATTAGTAAAATGATATTTAAAGAACATTATAATAATATCCATAGTAATCAATGATACTAAACAGTGATAACCAAAAGAAAGGGAGTGGTGTTCGATAATCCCCTTACCTTAAATCCCGCTTTTTTCTCACTTTTACACATCTTAGATATTAAATATAGGATTGTTAAAAAAAGTTCTTAAATTTAATTTTGATAATTTTTTAGACTATTTATCCATTATAATTGTTTCATTCTAATCTATTACACTCTTTGTTAAATGTGAATCATTTTTATATCTTGTTTTCATTAAATTGTTCTTTTTTGTTTCTATTTATCTTTTTTTCAAACATCATTTATACATTAGTAAAATTAATTCCAGAAGCTTTAAAAAATCCATTTATACATTTATATATCATAAATGACGTTTTGTAACCAAAAATAGGTTTGGTGATAACAAAAAGTATTTGTAATGTCCTCATTGGTGATTAGCAAAGCGTTGACAGAACATTGTCAAAAAGTTTGAAGGAAAAGCTTGAAATTTATATAATTTACAATTATTAAACATTTAGTAGTTTAAAATAATTAATATAATGTTCAAATACATATTAACTAATTTTATAATATTTTTTTAAATTAATTTTGGAAAAAAGAGAAGGAGAAAAATAAAAAATAATTGAAAGAAACATACCCTTTCCTCTGTGTGTCCTCGCTTGTACGACACAAAAAACTCTTATGATGTTTGGAGTTTTTTTACTATAGAAAGTCAATAGTTATTATAAGGGTCTTTAGTGGGATTATTTTAGTAGATCATTAGATTTTGAATATGTGGAGGGGGTGGTATTTCATTGGGGAGGGAGATGAATTATTTATACATGAGGAGATGGGTATTTTTAGAAAAAAATTATCCATAATGAAATATATAAGACAAAGCTTGTAATAGAAATATTTTTTATATTATAAAACATGTTTGAATTAAATTATATAATTTAAATTCTTCTAAAAAATTATAATTAAAATTAATTTGTTTAACTAAAAGGAATGTTGGAAAATTAGAAAATATTATTTTAATGTTATAAATTAAATTTTAGACATCATAAAGTACTTTTTTTGGATTTTTAATTATGTTTATTTTATTTAAATATCTCATATCTAAAATTAAATATATATTTTTTAGAAATTTAATTCATATACATGATTATGTCATTATTAGATCAGGAATGATTTAATTTACGATACACCAGTTATGTAAAAAGAATGAATTCTTACTATTCACATAGCCATCCAAATTTAAATTTTTATTAAAAACCATTTTTATGAAAAATGGGAAACCACATATCACAAACAGGGTACCACTATGTGCTGAAAGATCTTACAAACTGGTTAAACAAAAGACTAATATTTGTTGACTTAACTACTCTATAATGTTCCCAGTTTAGCATATTAACCTGGATATCTGAGTTTTCTCTAATAAGATCTTCAAAGTGAGAAATCATCATTTCCATTATCTGAATAAATTCATCTAAGAACATTTTACCCATATTGAATCCTCATGCTATAATTATATATTTTTTATCTAACCACAATTCTTGATCCTTTGTGGCATCAACTTGCAACCTTCATTCACAAATCCTCTTGAGCATCTCTTCTGATACATTGGGTTGAATGTGTTTCTAAAGCATATATTCCTTGGAGTGTAGAATTAGTTTCAAGAACTACCGATCCTTTTATTCTATGTCCCTTTTGTATCTATTTTCATTGTCACTTTCTCCCTTTTGTAGGACTGTGAATTATTTTTTTCCTTCCCTTCTTTTCCGACCCAGTTTCTATAGGCTTTGGCAAGTAGGAGTAATCCTTGTGTCCAGTTGGCTTTTTCCATTGAACAATTATACATTTCCCTAAATCACTAATTCCATTTTCTTCTTCTTTCTATGAGGGCTGTGAGGACCATTACCTTAACATTAGTCTATACTATCCACTAAAGGGATACAAATACTATTATCCCCGGACTAGTCATCCTCCTCATTCAAATAAGGTTCTTAGCCATCCATGCCATTAAAGAGGTTCCCTATCTTTATTATTGTGTCAAATTTGAGGGGCCTTTTCTGATGTAGAGACTCCTCCTTACCTTCCATGTTCTCCCAGTATGATTTCTTTCCTTCTAACCCAGCCTTAAAATGGTCACATTGGGTGTTTGGGTCTAAGGCCCTCTAGACATTCACACCATCCAGCTACCCTTGTCCATTGTGAAATGTTTTTACAGACATGTAGGAATTCCCCTCCACAAATTCCAATTCATTGTATTGATCATAACGTCGAACCATAAATAGAAGCTACATATTAGTGTCCTCCCCAACTCTATGTTGAGATCCACCGAGACTTTGGACATCACTACCAATCAAGATCATCTCACCTTCCTCAGTAGAATTGGAAGTAGATGTCGGGTTCATTGTGGCCACTGCTGAAGGACTCTCCCCTTCAACTACAATGATACCCAAATCATGCTTAAACGAGGTGAAGATGTCCTTATCCTATGGTTCATCCTCTTTATTCTTCACTTTCTTCACCTCCAGTATATAAATCAATGGAGTTATCTGCTTCTGAGCCTCCCCAGTACAAGCCTCCACAAAATATGGATCGTGGTACCTAACCAAATCCAGCTCCATTGGTACATCCCCACGTCCATCCTCATACTCACCCAAAATACCACTATCCCACAATTGGTGTTCCACCACTATATCCACCTGCACTACTGATGGTTGGTCCAGCTTTACATGATGACATCCAGAGGCCATATGGCCTAGTTTGTTGCATCCTGAGTAGAATGATGGCCATGATTTGAACTCCACTTCCTAATTCCATCTATGATCTTATCCAACTGAAATCCACCGCCAATCTGAAGGAGGTTTGTAGAAGTTAACCTCAACACATACACAAGGAAAAATAGGGTGAAATATGATTTTTGTGTGATTATCTGAACACATATACCATCCAACCAAATTCCCAAGCATACAAATAATGGAAGGATTCTAAAAAGTTAAACGCATGTCAGGAAAACTTTCCCACACTGTAGCCGAAGATGGGTCATGATTCAAATTGAGATCAAAGGACCATCACATGAGGAAAAATCCGCATCCATTAAATTCCCATGGAGTGCTGGACCTGGTGATGACCAAATCCTATTTCGATGAGAAGCCAATTATTGGTTGACTCTGATGGGGAAGACCCACCACCACTCTGTTTTGGAGACACCATTCTGGGAAAACAAATCTATCAAAAGTGTTTACTTGTGGAAATTGTTCCCTGAATCGAGACACAAACGTCAATATGTGAAGATCTGATGCTGCATTGAACTCCTCTGTAGAAATACCAAGCTAATGAGAGCCTTATATTTTATTTTAGTTTTAAAACCATGATATTTATTTTTTGGAATTATAATATTTATATTTACTTATATTACTCATTATAAATATTATTTTTACCATAATTTATTATTTTAATATTAAATTACTATTCAAACAATCAGATTACTATTCCCAATGGTCAGGTTACTATTCTCAATGGTCAAGTTATTATTTCAATGGTCACTTTACAATTTCAATGGACACTTTCCTATTCCAACGGTAACATTACCACTTATAAATACCTATATATTCAATCATTCATTATTAAACTGAATTCCACTATATTTTCATTTTCAATCATGTTGATTGGATTAGTAATATTTGGATTCTTTTCTCTAGTGTTATTCACGGGAGGGATAATTTTATGTGATTGTGGAAATCAATATTTTCCTATTTTATTTTTATATAATATATTTTTACACCTTTAATATTTGGAATTTTAATGGGTTCAGTCATTCGCTAATTTAATGATTTTAATTAAATAAATAAAGTGTTCTTGGTTTCTCTATGTACTCTATGTGTATAATAAATATATAATATAATATGACAGACATATATTTACTAAAAAATTTATCTTTTAAAAGATATGGGTAACTACATTCTTCCCCCTTTAGAAATATCATGCCTTAATTTTCAACTTATATTTTTGTTTGATAATAGGTGATGGTAAATCAATTTTATAGTTTATTCCAGTTTTCATGTCATATATTCAAACTTAGGGTTCATCCATAAAACTTTTACAAAGTTAATTGCCTTGTTATGTAGGAATTTTTATTTGTATTCCATGATCTTCACTGACTACTCTTCATATGAGAGGTTATTCACCATTTTTACCACATCTGAATAAAGTACATGTGTGGGGTCGGGTATATACTTCCTCAAGAAAGATATGTGGATAACCTAATGATATTAATCATTATTTAGTGGAAGTTAAATTTTATAGGACACTTCTCCTATGTGATTAATGATCCTAAAAAATCCTATATACCTAGGGCTAATCATCCCTTAAAATCCAAACCACTTGAATCTCTTCCATGATGATATTTGAAGGAAATTTTTTATCCACATTCAAACTCCACATCCCTTTAACAGTTGTCATCATATCTATTTTTTTTTGAATCTAATGAGAACTTATATGTTTCTGTATGTCTTCATCCATATCTTTCATCTCTTGCGCAACATCAAGTCCAAGTATATTTCATTCAAAAAATACAACCCAACAAGTTTGAGTTCTATATTGTTTTCCACATACAGATTCATGAGGATACATTTAAATACTTGAGGGGAATATGTTATTGTATGATAAATCGACTAATGGGGGATTTTGATCCCCTAATCCATTAAATTACATTGAGAAAGCTCTAAGAATTTCCTCAAGTTTCTGAATAGTCATTTCAGATTTTTTATTAGTTTGGGGGTGATTGGTCATACAGAAATTATATTCAGTATTCAAATAAAGTTGAAGACTTCTCCAAAATTTAGAGGTAAACCTTTGATCACTATAGTAGGTGATATAAAGTTGAACCCCATGCATCCTCACCCTTTAATCACATATATCGTAATAATTTGTTTCTGTGATAAATCTTCTTGAATGTTTTTGAAGTGTTCAGTCTTGGTGACATTATCCACCTTAAACCATATCACATTGATTTCTTCAGATATATTCAGAAAAATAGTGACAAAGACCATAATGTAATTATACAATTTCCATTTTGGTATATGAAATGGTTTTATAATCTATTTGGACTTATGTTTCTATAATTTATCTTGTTGACATACCACACACTTTGAGATATTATCCAAAATATCATTATTTATGTTGTCCCACCAGAAATCTATCATAGATCACATTATATATTTGTATTTACAGGATGGATAGGAAAGAATGAGCTATATTAATTATATAATATCTCCTTCTTTATTTCAGGTGATGTAGAATAATAATGTCTTGTTCCAAATCAAATAAAACCATCCTTAATGATATAGAGCTCATGTATACTCCCTTTCTTTAATACTTTATCATTATTTTTAATCACTAAATAATCCATTTACACCTCCTTGATCTTATATTCGATAGATGGTTGGTGAATAATTTGGGAAGGGTTCGATGTATTCCCCTAGTGTTACAGTTTCTAGATATATCCTAGGAATATCCATTAAGATAGGGTATTTTTCAATCGTCATCATGGATAAATTATTAGGTTCTTTTATTCTAAGAGTATAGGATACCTACTTCATGCTTCCTAGGTGGTAGTAAATTGAGAAATTATAGTCCTTAATTAGCTATATCCATATACTTTGATTCATTCAGATCTTCTTCAGTGTGAATATACAATTTAGACTCTTACAATTGGTATATATTTAAAACTTCTGACCATAACTATAGTGATACCAAATATTCTTGGAAAAGATTATAGTTTATAACTCTAGATCATGTATCATGAAGTTTTTCTCGTCATTATTCAACCTTCATGAGAAATAGGCTATCAATTTTTCATTTTTCATGAGTACACAACCAAATCATTTCCTTGATGCATCGATGTATATCACAAAACCTTTTCAAATTATTAGTAGTATGAGTAAAGGCATAGTTATTAGCCTCTTATTGCATTAATTTAATATTTCCTCACCTTCTTATTTCATGAAATTCATTATCCATTTTCATGTTAACAAAATTAACTAGATATACAATCAGGATAAATTTCTCAAAAAATGTCGGTAGTACCCTGATAGGCTAAGAAGAATACATATTTTTATGACACTAGTGGTTCTAGGACATTCCTAAATTGATTTTGTTTTTGAAGGGTCCCAATAAATCACCTTACTTGTGATCACATACACCAATAATGTGACTTAATCCATCCAAAATTTACACTTGATAAAAATAGTATACATTTTCTCCTTCATTAATTTCACTCAAACAATCCCAAGATGCTCTTTATGTTATACTTTTCTCTTTGATTAAATGCAAATATCATCGATACAAATTACCAAAAAAAATTCAAGGTATTATCTAAAGACTCTATACATGAAAATCGTGAATATTCAAGGGGCATTATTAAATCTAAAGGGCATCAATATGAACTCATAGTGTCTATACCATGTAAGAAAAGTGGTCATCTGAATATCTAACTTCTTAAACTTAACTTAATAATATACAGAATTAAAATCCACCATTGAGAAGTATTGATCTCCCCATAGTTGATTGAACAAGCCATAATTTTTTTAGAGGATACTTATTCATTATGGTGATCTTTCTAAGATCCCCCTAATCAATATAATTCCACATTTATCCATACATCTTCATTAAATTGAGCACTGACACACCCCAAGGTGATACACTAGGGAATATGAACCCTTTCTTAGAATTCTCTTGAAACTTCTTATTTAACTCCTCTAAATCAATTTGGTCAATTTTTTTGGGTAATTTAATGATAAGAGTGGATTCATGTATAAGTTCTATTTAAAAATCTACATCACAATCACAAGAAATTGTAGGTAATTATTATATAAATACATCAATGTATTCGATCAAAATGTGAATATTGTTAAGGTTGATACCATCCTTTAAATCTACCATTTTGGAATGGTATGATTCATCAAATGTTATCAACACCCACATCGTTGATGGATTTTATAAAGGAGATTCATTATCTTCCATAAATTTTTAGAGGAGCATGGGAAGGTTTAGAATATAAAAAGAGATTTCCTTTTCCAAAAATATGATGTGTTATTTATATAATTAGGTCCAATAAATGACTATTATAACATCGAATCCCACTAGTGGAATTATTATGAGACTCACTAAAAGAATATTACCACATATACTAAAAAAATAAGTGGCTAACACATGGGTTGTAATGATCACACCACTGTGTGTTTTTATAGATATCTCTACTTCATGGTATCAAGGATTCTATTAAATTGTTATAAAAAACATGCATGATATAAAGGAATGTGTAAAACTAGATTAAAATAAAACATATTACACTCTGGATTAAATTCAAACTATTCCTTGTAAGACTTAATTTTAATACACCGATTTGGCATTATTGATTGAATAAACATTCCCTTTCTCCTTTTTCTTTTTTGGTTGATAAAGTATATTACCCTCAAGGAATTGTGGTTTAATATACTAGCTTTCATGGAGATCTTTATCCCTATAATTGAATCATGGAACCATGGGTGGTGCATTAGGATGTGAATTCCTTTATTACGTCATATTGGTCGGATTAATCATGTCTCTCCCATGATAATGATCTTGGTGGCCTAATCTATCACACTTCAATAATTTTCTTATCCCTTTGAGGTATTTCACATGATTCTTATTCCCACATTTTTTGATATGTGGGTGGATGGATCCTCTTTACTCATTTTTAATTTGACCCACCCTCTATGAAATCCATTCTTCACTTATTATCTCTATGAACATGTAATCATTTTCCAAACACCATCTATACTTTGGGATCACATTGAATAACATATTCATAACTCCCAAAGTCTTAAATAGACAGATACTTTCAACTGTGTTGTTTTAAAAAACTAAATAAACTATCAATTTTTCTATCATTGTTGTTAAGAAAACCTTCAGGCATATCCTATAATCCTAGTGATGTTTGAATTATAATTTGTGACAGATTATACTTTCTTTTTCGTCATATATATGAATTATCTATGTATATTTGATTGAATATTTCAAGGTAAATACTTGTTAAGAAATATTTTCGTAAAGTCTTCCCACTCCATATCATCCATTTCATCATTCAGATTTGTGTTATTTATCAATTCCAAAAATTAATCAGCTTATCTAACTAAATGATAGATAGCTAGAGTCACCTTATCCTTTTCATAATAGTATTTCATATAAATTATCTTCTACATTGATTTAAATCACAATTTCGCCAAAGGTTTATTGGATGATCCACTAAATGTTTGGGGTTGTTGCTGTATAAAATAGTAAATAGATGGTTTATCCTTCTTAGGTGATAGAGAATGATCCACATGGTTTATGTTATTATTCATATCCTAATATTATTGGTAACTAATTAAACTAATGTTTTGAACTCCACCTCTCATTGTATTGGGGAGGTTGTTCAAATAATTACTCCATTATCCCTCACATGGTTTATTGGCATGATTTCTCATAGTTCCAACCATTTTCTGGAATAAAAAAAATCTGAACAAAATATAAGTCAACAAAGTATGAAAAAATTATTTTTTTCATATTTAACACTAAATTCATATCTTAGTGGATCCCTATATTTATCCTTTTTCTAAAAAAATATTATTGGATGATTATATATACTTAAAAATATATTAAGGGTATTCAAAAAAAATTTCTAACCCTAATTACCAAATTTACTAAACCATTACTCTGATACTAACTATAGTTAGCATACATATTCTTACATGACTTTTACGTTATTTTAAAGATAAAAAACATTACAGTTATACATTCAATGACAAAAGGTATGGTATCTTTGGATTATCAGGATCATACATCACTTTTAATAATGAAACATAAAAATTTATTTAAATACTTCTTGTTGTCCTAAAAAAAGGTCATGTTCTCCTTAGTTCAAGTAGTCACCAGATAATATACATCAATGAAAGAGGTGAGATATATGCTCAGAAAGGGGGACAACATGTGACATGAATTAGTAATACATGGGTGAGCATAATCAACATAATAATATCATAATCATAGGATCATCATAAAAATCATGAGGGAAACATTTGATACATTCATGTAACATGGAAATTTATAAAAGTGAAACATCCTTTTATAGTTGTCAGATACCACACATAGTTGTGAAGAAAGATTGAATCATATTCACGGACCATATATGTGAATAAATCACAACATCATCATTATGAAAAAATATAACATAATTTTAATGCGTAATACACAATATCCCATGAGATAAATCACACTTCCCAATGCATTGGAGGGACATATAATTCTAGTAGGGCCATCAAGTAATAATATTTACATAATCATTCATGACACATAGAATATATAAAAATCAAGATCATGAAATGACCCTTAGAACGGGATGGGTTTCATAAAGATTTAATGATGAATAATTTCATAAATAAAATCGGGGTTCCCAAATGAAAAAGAGAAATCATATTTGACATTAACACCATCATTCATTGGGGAATAAGAAACAACTGTATATGAGTAAAAGATGTATTTTGGAAATAAACATCTTTAAAAATGTTTGTCTTTGGCTTATAAATCATGGAGAAAACGTGTATATCCCAAAATTAAAATGGAATAATAGTGAAATGATACTTAATTAACATTATTGAAATATACATACCAAAAATTATGTAGAATATGGATAACCCAATGAATGGGAGTTGGGTTTAAGAATCCCCTTACTGTAAATCCTTCTTTATTTCGCCACATTTTTGCCTCTTGAATACTAAAAAAATTATTATTAAAACATATATTCATAATTTAGTTATGTTCATATGTTCCACTATTTTTCCATTATAATTAATTTATTCTAATTTATTACACTCTTTGTTAAATTTTATTTGTTTTCATATCGTGTTTTCATTAAATTTTCTTGTATTGCTTCTATGACACTATTTTTGTTTCAATTCAATTATACATTTGAAGAATTATTTATAAAAAACTAAAAAAAATATTATAAAAATATATATAATTAATAATTATTTGAATCCACAAATGTTTATATTGATATAAAAAGGATTTACAGTGTCCTCATTGGCGATTAACCAAATTTTAAAGGGACATTATCGAAAGAGAGGGAAAGGGATGTCTGAAATTTAGATATTTCACAATTATAATAATTATAGTAGGTTAAAATAATTAATGAAATTTTAAACTAATACCCAATTAAATTTATGAAAAATTGAAAGGAATTGGGAAAAAAGAGAAGAAAAAAATAGAAGAGTTGACTGAAACTTACTCTTTCCTCAGTGTAGATTCTCTTGTGTGATACTGAAAATAACTTTTAGTTTGGAGTTGGATTACTCAATAATGCCCCGAGGTATTATAATGGTATTTAAAGGAAGGATTTGGGAAAACAATTTCTTTGGAATGTGATATAGGAGTGGTTTTCCATGGGTAAGGGATAATGTAAACATGAGGAGAGGGGTATTTCTTTAATTAAATATTGAATAAAATAATATATCTAAGGTAAACCTTGTAATAGTAATAATTTATATATTATAAACAATATTACAATTAAATAACATTACATTAAAACTTTTATTTACTTTATATTTATAATTCATTAGTTCAATTAAAATATAAAGGGGAAAAATGAGAAAATGTTATTCTCATGTAATACAATAAATTCTAGACTTTGGAAAGTACTTTTTAGGTTTTAAAAATAAATTTATTTTATTTTAATGAATAATTTATTAATTTAAATATATTTTGGCCAAAACTCATGTTCTATAAATTCTTCATTCATTGTTTCATTATGAATGATGTAATTTAATATACAACAATTATGTTAAACTGTATTTTTACAGTTCACTTGAAAATTGCAGAATTTCAAAAAATTAAAAAAACATAACACTTGGAAAATTTCGATGTTATTATTTAAAAAATGATATTCATTTTATCAAAATAAATTTACAACAATTTTAATTTTACTTTTGTACATAAAAATTGTGATTTTTGAGAAATACTTCATCATACATCTATCCAATGTAAAAAAATATTACTCCTGATAAATATTATTTATATCACATATTATTATTATTAGGTTAAATTAGTATTCCACTGTCAAAGCTACTATTCCTAATGGTTAAGTTATTATTCTAATGGTCACATTATTATTTCAATGATCACATTACCTCTTATAAATACCTCTTCAATTTTTAATTAATCATTCAACTCAATTCCTCTCAAGGTTCTATATTTCCATTTTATAAAATGTTTATTTTTTATTAATATTTTGTCTCTTTTATATATTTTTGTTCTTAGGAGGGATGATTCTAGTAGGATAGGGTGATCCATATTTTCCCATTACAGTCATTCTATATTCAATATTTTTTCCCCTTGTAATATTTGATATTTTATAATGGGTTTACTCTCTAACTAATGCAATGATTATCATTAATTATAGAATGTTATGTAAGTTTTCTATATTCTCTATGTGTATAATACTTATATAATATAATATAAAACATATTTATTTATGAAAAAATTGTGATTTAAAAATTTTGGGCCATTATTGAAATGGTATATATGGAAAGATCTTTTCAAAATCACATAATTGGATCTAATAGTTGACAAAAAATGTTATGTTGACAATTTTCAATGTGATATAGTGTTAAAACATAATAAAAATATATTCATTTGAATATCACAAAGAAAGAATGTTATCATATTTGGAAATAAGGAGAATATGGATACTATATTTATTAGTCCCTTCAAAAATCTAGATCGTACAAAGATAATAGTTTATTGCTTAATTCTTACACTAATTCTCTCCAATTTCATGATGTGTTATACGTATCTCTATTGATGAAGTACATACCTAACCATTCACATGTAAATAACATAGAAATAATAACACTAGAGATAGATATATATAATGACGAACAACCAATGGTTATTTTGGATCATAGAGAACATGTTCACTGAAACAAGACCACTTACATAATGAATGTGCTACGGCGAAATCATAAAAGTGAGGAAACTATGTGTGAATCCGAGGATGTGACAAGAAAGAATATTCCACATTTCATTATATTAGTGTGATGGAATTTAAATAAAAATTATTTTAGGGGGGTAGAATGTAACATCCCAATATTTTATGATAATGTTGTTTTTTAAATATTCTTAATTTTTTTGATATCTTGTGTAACACGCAACACCATGTTTAAATAAATCATGATCTCATATTTAAATGTGAAATATATAACCTATAAATTATATTGATGGGTATGAATATTAATAACTAAAATATGAAATATTTGTGGTTTATAAATTTATTCATTTTTCATTAATTAATTATAAATTCAAATAAAAAATCATTTTAATGACAAAATATATGTTTTTTTTTGAAAAAACATATTATGAGTAAAATGTGTTTTTTTGTTAATAATTTAAATAAATCACTATTGGTGAATTGAGGTAATGAAATTTATATATAATATATTTAATAAAAAAATTAACATTAATCTAATATTTTAATCAATAGATAAGAATAAATCCATTTTATGCTTAAAAACTATATTTTTCAAAAAAGTGGTTTCCATCGTATTTAGTGCAACTATTATAAAATTTTATTATTCAACATAAATAAATTTAATCTCAAAAAATTTAATCAACATTAAGAATTGGTATGATAAAATGTGTTAAATAATTCTATGTTATTTTTTAACATTATGAATAGTAGTTTTGGAAAATTTTGGTCACTTTAGTAAGGGTAAAATGGTTAAATTCGATTAAAAATTTGGGATAAGCCATTAATAGTTTTCATAAACATGAATTTATACTATTGAATTAGTAAATATCATTAATATAAATCCATTTATATAAAATATATCCACTTGGTTCCATATTTCTTCAATAATTAGCATAATATCATTTTAAGTAATGAAAAATATGAAACATCACTCTATTGACTTTAAATTTCTCTTATTTTGTTCACATAGGAATATAAATCATTTTTGAATTAATATCCTGAGTTATTTTATAAAAAAAATAAATTATTTTAATAATGGTAATTTATTTCTAATTTTTAATGATAATATATCTACCTTAAATGTTTTTACAATGCTGAGAAATATCTATTCAATTAATAGAAAAATAAAATAAATGATTTAAAAAATATTAAAAGTAATAAATTTTGGAGTAATTATTGTGCTACATGAATTTTATATATGAATATATAATATTATCCAATTTTAAAAGGATTAAATTTTAATTTTATCTTTTTATTTAGGCCTTTACATTCGAATTATAATAATAGTGTGAAAAATAAAAATAATGATATTTTATGAAACAAATATTTTGTAATTTGTTTTAAAAAAAATATAATAATATTTAAAGAGAAAATTAAGGATAATATATAGTCTAAAATTTAATCCATTTTCTATATATGATTCAATTATTACCTTATAAGTGAAATTGTAACATCTAATGTTAAAAATACATTACCACTGTTCAGATTAAAATTCATGAGGTTTAAACCAAAATAAAAACTTTAAAATGATCAAATAATACGTCAAAATTTAATTGTATGACAATATTTTGACATTATAATATTTTTATTTAAATGTATTACAATTTGGAAGCATATTTTTATTAATTAATTAACTATATTTACATCATTTTAGTAATTCCACATTTTTCCCTTCCCTCCATTATAATAGGATGTCCCATACCTCTCTTATTTACACCACACAGTTAAAACTTTATCAACCAATCCATGGAAATTTCTCTCATAAAATTAATTATTCATGTTAAATAGGTTCCTTTCCTCCTAAAATATCATCCCTAGGTTTCATAATAGAGGATTTATATGACTTCTTTTAATAAAGAATTTATTATCTTACCCTCCATTTTGAATTTTTTTATACCTCTTATAAATATATGTTGTTTATCATAAAATAATAAATTATGTATAATAAATGTACAAAAAAATTATTATAATCCTAAAACCACAACTATAAACCCTTTTCTGTCAAATGGGAAGTTAAAGTATTGATTGTGCGATTGTGTGGATTACCACCTCCAAGTAGCGATAAAATTCATTTTTCATCACTATCATTAATTGATGTATATTATGATGGATTAAATAATTATAAAATATGTTTATAAAATTATTATTGTCTTTTAATTATAATATTATATCTACCTTTTTACCTTTGAATCCATTGGAAAATGATTTTATCACTTGTGTGTGCTTGTGGAGTACCACATCCATGAAGAAATGCGATTAATTATTCATTTCTACTTTGCATTGATAGTAATAAGGATACATTTAATCAATATATATGATATATAATATATATTAATTATTCTTAAAATTTGAATTATAATTTACCATTCTTTCATTCCAACATTTGAATAACGACTATAGCATTCATTTTTATATATGACTTACCATATCTACGAACAATGTAATTCATTTTTATATCTATATATTTAATGTTGGAATCTAAATAAATATATAAAACTAAATTTTATATTTAAATCATGATTAAAATTTTACATATGATTGAACCATGATTATTTTACAATATTCAAAACTACTAAATGAAAACATACATGAAAAACGAGGCACTTATCTCCAAGAAGTGAGATTTTACTAAAGAGTAATTAATAAATAGGTGATAATTGGTTATAATTAAATCATATATGGTATGATAAATATAATTATTGTTCTTAATATAATTATACTAAATCTATATTCACTATATAGGAATTTTTTAAAAAAATAAGAATGAATTCATACCTAAGGTAAGGGTTTATTTCAAAATCTTATTATTATTCAAGATTGTTTATATTTATGTCTCTACTTGGGTCTTAAACAAAATATATTTTATTTTAATATGGTTATTTTTAGAAATTTTTGTTTTTACATTAATTTTTCCTCTCTTTAAGTAATCTCGATATAGATCAAATATTTTTAATAAAAACCGACTTCGTTTTTCTACTCAGTTTGGAAACTTTTTGTTTCATGTTCATATTTACCCAAAAATGTTTTAATTAATATTTTAATATATAATAATGATTTAGTAATGTAATTTTTACCAATGTTTATCAATTTACCAAATGGTTTAAAAGTTATCTTCTTTTCATTTTCTAAATGATGTTCTTCTTCACTTTTAAAAAAAATTATGAATGAAATGTTTTTTATTATATACAGTATGAACATAATTTCCCTCCATCATGAACAATCAATAATTTATATTATATTACATTTTTAAAGGGTTATTTTAAAAAAAAAATCCTTATCATTATTGGTATTTTTTATTTCAAATAATTGATTTCAAAGGGAAAATATTATCTTCACCATGAAGTTTTATAGTGATCGTTTTAATGTATTTTCATTTATGTCTATTTCATTTATTGAATATTATGATATAATTAAATTCATCATTAGTGGGGAGTAATTTTAATTAAATTAATTTATTATATATTTAGTAAAAGAATATAAAATCAACTAATGTTTTTTCTTGTCATGGGATAAGAATAAATTCATAATTTTGCTTAAAATAGTTTATTTCTACTAAGTGGTTTTCATCACATTTTCTACACTTATTTTAAAATTTATTTCATCCACTTTTATAAATTAAATGGGATAAAATGGAATCCATATTTACCATAAGGAGGTTTAAATTTTTTATATGGTACCCTTTTATTTTTATTAAAAATTAATTGTAACCATTGTAAAATCTATCACCTTAGTAAAGAGTAAATCAAGTTAATTTATGATAAAACTATGTTATAAAGACACAATATTTCATATTAATTATTATTAGATGAATTTAATTTTACCCTTATCAACTTATTATTGATTTTTTAATGTAATAATTCCTATGAAAATGTCAAATATAATTTTTAAATCAAAGAACATTACAAAATGTCACTGTCTTAGTTTTGAATATCATTAATGTTTTTATATAGAGAAAAAATGTGATGAGTGAATATAAATATCTATTTTGAGATTAATGAAATAATATACATGATGTTAATTTATTTATAAGTTTTTGGTATTATATAATTACAAAAAATTATTCTACAACACCAACACGATATTGATTTAATTAATGGAAAATTAAATAAAATGATATTAAAAATATTAAAAGTTTTATAATTTGAGTATGTTTTTGTGTTCCAATTTTTTATAAATTAATATGAAAAATTAATTTTGATTTAAATTATTATATTATAATTCCTACATTGTCTTTATGGTTTTTAGTTAAAATTAATTGAATAGTATCAAAATTGACATTAGTGATGATTTATCATAATAATATTTTATTATATTACTTAAATATCATTAAACTATTGAATTTAAATAAAGGTGATAATATATGGTCAAAAAATTCATATATTTTCTATTAATGAGTCAATATATACATTATATATAAAATTATACTACTTTAAGGGTGAAACTATGTTGTCGTGAATAATGTCAAAACATGTAAACTTAGGTGTAAAAAAATTATAAGTATTAAATTACCAAATAAACCTATATAAATTTTATTTTTTGTTATATTAAAACTATATCCTATTTTATATTATATTATATTTCCATTTAAAGTCGTTTTTTAATTTTATTGATTTTGTTGTAATTTTTATTTAAAAAAATTCTAAAATTGTTGCGCACCTCAGTTATAAAAGGTCAACTCTCCTTTCACTTCTTCACACAACTTTTATACCGCTATCTTAAAAACCCCTAATGAATTTGTCTTAATAAATCTCATATCCACATTTTATATGTTCTTTAATTCCCAGAATATCAACCTTGTGTCCCTTAATAGGATATACAATGGACTTATTCTTATAAATAGGTAATCACCTTAAACGATCACATTGCTTTTTTACTTCTTATTTTACCTCTTATAAATATATGATATTTATATGAAATGTTAACCTAATTAAATTAAATAAAAATTATCATGATTATTAAACCACAATTATCCATGATCACCCCTATGAAATGGGATATGAAATTATCACTCGTGTGTATGCACGGCTTATCATATCCACATAGTGATAAAATTCATTTTTGATTACAATATTTTATATATGGGAATTATGGTGGGTTTAATGTTAATATAAAATATTTATACCATAATTATACTTATATAATTAGAATATCATATCAATATTTTACCTTATAAACCACTGGGAAATTATAACATTGCTCATGCATACGTGTGAAATACAACCTCTACAAAGCGATGTGATTTGTATTTTATTTCCAATTTAGGTAGATGGTAATGAGGTTGAATTTTATGAATATATTTTATTTACATATTATTATAATTATTATATAAATTTAAATAATTATCTACCTTTTATTCACTACATACTTCAAAAAATGGAAACAATGTCCATCCATATGTAAGGATCACTATCTACATGAACGACAAAATTCAACTTTCTATCTCAAACATTTATTAATTAAAATAAATACATATATAATGAATCTATATTATTTTTATATAATTATTAATTTTTTTTATATTGTGTAAACTTGGTCACAATACAAGGACCTAAACTCTCAAACATAAAGATGCAATAAAAAAGTAGAATTCATTACCCAAAACAATTATTTTAACAAATAATTGTCAATTAATGAGTGATAAAATTTTATAAGTAATTCATATATTTTATACTATATATTACTATGGATTTTTATAGATTTATAATAAATCAAAATTTATTATATAATAATTTTGAACATGTGTGATGGATGTCAAACTTGAGGGAAGGGTTTATTTTACAATCTCAACATTATTCTGAATTTTTTGGGTTTAAATCTCTACTTGGGGGATATTTGTATTCCATACTAATATTTTCTTTATAATTTAATAGAAAAAAACTTTTAATCTTCAATGATTTATTAATGATATTTTTACACATTTTAACATTCTGGTAAATAGTTTCAAAGGAATATTTTTATCATTTTATGAATGACTTACTTTTTATCATTTATATAGTAGTGTAAAAGGAATGTTTTTTAATTATATGGAATAAAAATATTTCACAACATTCATTAATTATATTATATTATAATCTTAATTTAAATGTTTAAACTATAAAATAAAAATAAAAAAATTAATATATATGTGATTTTTTTAAATATGTGTTTTCAAATTAAAAACTGTATTTTTGTCAAGAATTTTACATTTATATTTTTAATGTATATACATCGATGTCAACACCCTTTATTGAATATTATGATTTGATGAGGTTATTATCTAATGATACCATACCCCATATTTCTATGGATAAGTTATGATCATTTTGAATAGGGAAAGTATTGATATTATATATGTTAGTTTCTCCAATACTCATAGTTATTGATCTTTAATGCATGTTGATTATGATGTGTTATTTAATCATATGAAAAATTCATTATAATTATCATGTGTTTATTGAGTCTAGGAATTACATATACCCTCAATGAATTAGTATGTCTCATGAGACAAACTATGTTGGTTATTTGGCCAAGGCCTGATCCATTTATTTAAGATGTATTGGCATGAGGCCTTAATAGTATATATGAATTGGTATGAGGCCCAGATCGAACAGATGTCTGGGAATAAGGCCTCTATGGTATGCTATTAATGTATAAAACTATTCATCCCGTTATTTTAAAATAAATTATTGAATTACTTATGATTAATTTAATGTTTTTATATCTAAATATATATTTTATCTCATGTTTTTATTTATATAGGATTATTTGACTATCGTTTATTTACTACTATATTATTTATGCATTATTTATCATTTGGTGTACTCATACTACTAATGAAAATATGATTTTACCCCTTTTTTATGTTTGGTTCCCTCATGTTTCTGGAAAATATTTTGTGGTTGACATTAAGGGATATTCTAGAGAGAATAAAGATAATCCCAAAGAAAATATTATGTTATATTTGATGTTTTCAATTGTAATAGGGGATTTAAGTATGTATCTAGTTTAAAAAGGCTAATAAATTAATTGTTCCTTTTGGATGAGATTTCATGTATGTATTACCAATGTAATAAATTAATTTATCTACTTTAGGCCACTATTTTTGTGTTTTTCATAGTTTTTTAGAGCTTGATTAGTAGAAACCTTGGAAACTAGATTTAGGAAAACATATATTCTCGAACATAACCTTATGACTAAATTTGAGGATAATTATAATTAAATGATAAAATCATAAAAACTTATATGGTAAAGATTATGTGTTTTCCCAAAATGATTACTTTGGATGATATTATTCTTTCAGGTTTTAGTCAATGGTTACAACCATGAGGAATTAATTTAACATTTAATGTGATTGAAAATATAGTGATTATGGTCAACTAAACTTGATGATGGCTAGAGTGAAAGATCTTATGACTATTAAAAATTAGTTCTCATGATATATGATTAAAAAAATTTATTTTAACCAACTATTTTTCTCCCCAAATAGGAGAAGGATAGAGATCACTGAGAGAAAGGGTAGTTGAGGCCATCGAGGAAATAAGGAAAAATTTCCTTCACGTCAAAAATATGAAAAGAAACATTTTGGATAATGTCATAATGTAATTGTAAAATGTGTCATGTGTGGAAATAAAATGGTATAAATCAATTAATTGTTGATTAAAAAATGTACAATGTAATCAAATAAATTATTTCCTATGACACCATTTATATTTCAAAATCTTATGTGTGGGGAATATGGGCATTATTTGAGTCAATTTTTGGATCCATGTGTTAACTCCTAGACCAAGGAAAGAACTATGTAATAAAAATGGTTGAAGTTTAAGGATTGAAGTGTTCTAGCTATAAAAATCATAAACCATCTATGTATTTTTCCACATTTTTTTCATTAAGTATTTGAAAATATATATTGAATGGTACCGATAACCTAGAAAATTGATTTAGTTTTAAGATGGTATATTTGTAAAACACATAATTGATGCACCGATAACCCTTAATATGTGTTTGATATTATCATAAACATAAAGTGTATTATGATGGTAATTATAATTTTTATTTTAATTTTAAATGCATAGATACCCATTTAAATGTTTTATGTAATGAAAGTACAACATTATTAAGGTTATTTTAGGATACATTTTATTATGTTGAGGAATAAATAAACATTGGGATTATAATAAAAGATTATATTTTGAATAATGATATTACATTTTTTGTGAAATAAGATGAAGGTTATGAGATAATATTTTTATTTAAAACTTTTATTTGTGTTAAGGTTGTTAAGGTTATTTGTTAAATAATCTTTTTTACTTAAGAAATAATCTATGTTAAAATTTTGAATTTATTGTTGAATTTTGAATATTAATGTATTATTTCTTAATATGAAGGTTTATTCCTTTTGTGAATTAACTTAAATTATGATGACCATTTTTTTAATTAAACATTGGATGAATTAATTCATATTATTTTGTGGATTATTCGATATGTTATAAGTTGATTTAAGTGCTTAAAGAACAAAAATTAATCTTGAATGTTATTTTATTGGAGAAAAATAAGATATTATGGTGTGAATTGGTTAATTTATTTTATTAAACTCGTAAAGTAAATTTACTATTTTTATTAGTATATATAGTAAATAAAGTCCTCAAATAATGTAAAATAATCATGAAAAAAATGTCATCTAATTACCTTCAGGATTTTGGGGTCATTAACTTTCTCAAAACCATTCACATTCTGATGATAAATGATGACTATCAATCTAAATAATTATTTTGAAATTAATCCATTCATCCATGAAAATATTTCTCTTCCAACTAATGTTCTTTTATTTGTATTCATATTTTGGGATGACATTTCTATTTTATTTTCCATCATTCAAGAGGGAGTTTTATTAGTCCTTGTTAAAATGTGATATTTCCAAAAATTAATTTTCAAATTAAAAACCCATGACAATAAAGAATATGTTAAAATTAATAGGAATCAATTTATTGAATAGTAATAATTTAACACCCTAATATTTTAGGGTATGTTTCTTTTTAAGTAAATTTAATCACTTTGATAGCAAGTGTTACACACAACACCAAGTTTAAATTAACCAAAATCTACTATTAAAATATTAATAGGAAATTTATTAATTATTTTAAATATACTATTTGTAATTTATTAAATAAATAAATTATCATTCAACGGATATTTTTTCTATGACTGGGAATGAATAAATTTATTTTTATGCATAAAAATGTATTTTTCAAAAATGGAGTTTTCTTTGTGTTATGTGTACATATTTGAATTTTAATTTATTAAAATTATAGAAACTATATTTGTTGAGATTTATTCCATATTTTGAATTAGTGGGGTCATATTTGGTAAATATGAACCTTTTATTTTATTTCAATGTGAATTGTCACCATGGTAAAAATTATCACCTTGGTAAAGTGTAAATTAGATTAAAATTGGTTAAAACTGAGAGATAAGGACAGAATATTTCAAATTAAGTTTAATTGGATGAATTTATTTAGACCCTTATCACGTTAATCTGGAAATTAAATATTTTAATGGAATATTTTCCATAAAAATAAAAAATATAATATTTAAATAAAAGAGGGTTAAAAAATGTCACTCTATTATTTTTAAATATCTTTTATGTTTTAATATAGGGACAAAATAATGTTATGAATAAATAAAATTTTTTTTTGATATTAATGAAATTATTTTCATTTTTTAATTTTATTTATGATTTTCGAGTATTATAAAATTATGATAAATGGTTATACAATGTCGATATTGTATTTTTTCAATTAATGTAAAAACAAAATAATTGATTTGAAAAATATTAAAAGTGAAATATTTTGAGTGAATTATAGTTTTACTTGAACTTAATAAATTAATATGACATATTTTGGTATTTTTTTAAGGTTTATATTCAAATTAAAACTCTTTATTTGAGCCTTTTAATTAAAGTTTAATGAATAGTTTTGAAATTGACATTAATGATAATTTTTCAAAATAATATTTTATTAAATTACTTAAATATCATTAAAATATGTAAAGATAACAAATGAAATTAAATAAAGTCTAAACCTCCATCCTTTTTCCACTTATGAGTCAATATTCACATTATTTTTAAAATTAAAATCCATTAAGAGTGAAAAACATGTTACCATGGTTAATATTTAAATAAGTTAACTAAGGGGTTAAACCAAAATATATTGATTAAATAACACTTAAGCATGTCATAATTGAATTGGTTAATGATATAAAAATCATATATAAACATTTCTTAGAATATATATCCCATTTCAATCATTTTGTCTAAGTAATGACAACTTTATAATTTAATATTTTAAGAAAAATCCATAATTTCTCCTCACCTTAATTATAAAAGGACACCTCACCTTTCACTTCATCACACATTTTTTGATCCATATATATCATCCAAACCCTATAATTTTCCCTTAAAAACTCCCATATTCCCCGTATAGAATTTTTTCCCTTCCCAAAAGGCCTACCATTGGATCCCTAAGAGAATATACAAAGGATTTCATCTAAAAAAGATATAATCCCCTTAACCAATCACATTGTTTTTACTTCTCATTTTACCTTCTATAAATCTATGGTATTTATAATAATATGTTAAGAAAAATATCCTTCACCTACTAAAATTTTATCTTTATTGTTAAACTTCCTATATCAAAAATATTTCCCATAATAATTGAACTGAAAATATAGCTCATGCATACATACGGATAACCATCTCCACATAACAATACAATTCATTTTTCATTACCATATTTTCTCTATGTGAATTATGAACGGTTTAATGTTTATATATTTAATTTATAACATAATTACCCTTATATTATAATAATATATCGTTTACCTTCTTCTAATCCAATCTTTTGGGAAATGATAACACCTATAATGCATAGGTGTAGACTACCACCTCCACCAAGCGATGTGATTCATTTTTCATTTATATTTTACTTAGATGAAAATTAATTTAGATTTAATGAATTTATATGATATAAATATAATAATAATTGTTTTTTCAATTTTAAAAATTATCTACATTTCTATCATTCCATCCCTTGAAAATATGAATCAGTGTCTATGCGTATGTACGACCTACTGTCTCCATAAACAGTGTGGTTTATTTTTTATCTCGAACTTTTATAGATTTATATAAATACATAAATAATGAATATGATTAATTTTAAATAATTATTTAGTTTTTTTATAATAAGAAAACATGATAAAAGTATAATGACTAAAACTAATGAACTATAACTTACAGAAAAAAGGAAGTAGTTATTAAAAAAAATAGTGATTTTAACAAAGAATTATTAATAAAAACATCAAAAAAATTATAAGAAACTCATATACTGTAATATTTATGCTTTTATGGTTATATAATATATTTATTATAAATATATATTTATTGTATAGGAGTTTTGAACACATTTAGAAGTAGTAGGACCTGAGGTAAGGGTTTATTTCCCAATAACATTATTATTTGGGATTATTTTGGTTTGAGTACACACTGGGGGTTTATTTTTATTCGATATCCATATTATCCATAAAATATTTTAAACAATATTTTTATTAATTTACAATAATATCTTAATTATATATTTACCCATGGTTTAATTTTTGAAAATTATTTGAAAAGAATTTTCTTTTCAATTTTTGAATGAGGTGATTTTTAACCTTTTTACAGTAGTGTAAAAAGAATATTTTTGTAACTTATATAGAATGAATATATTTTACTAAAATCAAGAAAAATATTTAATATAAAGAATCTTCATCATTTTACAAGTTTATAATCAAATAAAATGATTTCCTTTATATTTTCAATGTTTTTAAATAAGTTATTTCTAAGTGAAAAGTGTATTTTCCCAAAAAAATAATAAAGAACTTTTTAAAGTATTTTCATATATGTCAGAATCCTTCCTTTAATAGTATTATTTTTTTTTGACTTTATTCTCTTATGATACCATCCATAAATTTTTTAATTATATTTTATGATCATTTTCACTATGAATGTATTGAAATTATGTATGAGAGTTATTTCAATATAGATGGTTATTGATTATTAAAGAATGTTGATTATTTTGTGTTGTTATTTAATATGTGTAATATATTAGACTTATTATCTAATATTTGGGGACACAATTGAGTAATCCCTTAATGAATTGGTATATATCATAAAACAAACTTTTTTGGGTATTTGGGCGAGGCCCTACCCATATATATAATATGTCTGGGTATAATGCCTTGATAGTACATATGTATTGGATTGAGGCGTTAACTGCATAGATGTATTGAAATGAGGACTCAATGGTATGTTTTAATAGTTTATAATTTTGAATTCTATCATTATGAAATCAATTATTGATGACCATGTTGTTAATGAAATAGTATTTAAATCAATGGAGATGTTTTTAGCTCATTTGATTATTTAAATGGAATTATTTGATTATCATTTATTTCCATCCATATTATTCATGCCTTAATTAGATTATTTTGAACACTTACCCTTAGTGAGCATCTATTATCTCCCCTTTCTTATGTTTCATTTCTCTAGGATTCCCTGAATTTTTTTTATGATTGATTTGAAAGGATATTCTAGAGGGTATAAATATAATCCTAAGAAAACTACAATGTTTTATTTTATTTATTCAAATGTAATGTGGTATTTAAGTATGTATCTAGTTTACCAAAATTAATAAAATAAATGATCCTTTGGGATGTGATATCTTATATATATTACCTATATAATAAAAAATCACCAACTATTGGATACTGGGGAAATGTTCATTACATATGTGGAATTATTTGATTATTATTTATTCCTTTCATATTATTCATGACTTATTTTGATTTTTTGTATGAATTTCTTTACTAGGCATCTGAGATTACCCCTTTCTTATATATTTTTTTCCTAAATGATATTATGTCTAATATTATTGATATGAAAGGAAATTATTAAGAGGATAATGATATTATCAAAGAAAAAATATGTTTCATTTTATGTCTTCAAATGTAATTTCAGATTCAAGAATGTATCTAGTTTTCCAAACTATTAAACTATTCTTTCCTTTAGTATTAAATCACATATATCTAGTGCCAATGTAATAAGATAACCACCTTATATTGGATTCTAGAGTTAAGGTATTTAAATTTATAATATTAAATTAATGCTTGATTTTGGGTATTCTATTAGAACTCAGCGTGGCCCAAGATTCTTTGAGATATTTTTGTTTTCCATTATCTTTCACCATCCCAAGTTCTTAAAATCGTCTTCATAAGTTGAAAACTGATGTTTGGTCAACTATTTTCTATGTATGATTCTTGGATGAGGATGAGTTAAGGGGTTTATAGCCATGGTCAAATGAAATGGGAGAACATATTCACAAGCATGGAAAATCGATGCTTTGATTGTGAAGGTGTGGCACGATAGCACTAGGTGGCATGATATAAATATGTGGCATGGTAATAGATTCATTATCGCACCTTTTTTCTTTTCTCAGGGTATCATACCCGACCACTCACACATTCTCAATATTCATCAAAATTTCTAATGTCATGACCCATCCTAGAGGGGCATGTGTCGTGACTACCCCAAGCTCACCTATAATAGGCCAGGGTCAAGAAATTATCACAATGTAGGCATATCACACAAATGGTAGGAATTTTCCTAACTACCAATACACATGCACACATATCCAGGCCCAAAATACTAAAATGTAAAAATAAAAAGTAAAAAATGCACGCATACTCTCATATACCAACCACAAAGTACGATATTATGAAAAATGGAAGGTAAATGGGATAGAATACGAGACCAAAAAAATAATGTGTCTATCAAGTGAATAGACAATATACTAAAACTCGTCCATAGAAAATGCTACTAGATGGGTAGGTGTAGGACAGCAGCCTGAAGTCATAGGATCACAAGACATCCTTCTGATCCTTCTAGGAACCACAAGGTCTTGGACCACCTAGAACTCTGTCTATGCATCGATCGTCTTCACAAGACATGACAAGTGTGGGAAAATCCTGTGAAGATATGAGTAAAACATAAAATAGTAAGAAACCCCAAACCATAAACGAAATACCACTAAGAAATAGATGAAGTATACCACATAAGAAACACATGATGTACACCACAAAGGAAATTAAAAAATTGCACCATAAAGGAACGACATGTATTACACCATAAATGAAACACATGAAGTAAAAAAACAAAGTTAAAACATAAAGTACATCACAAATGGAACCTATGAAGTACACCACAAAGGAAAAACATGAAGTACACCACAAAGAAACTCACAAATTACAATAAGCTCACACAGGTATAAGTATAAAGCACAAAGAGAAGGATTTTCAGTTTTACTTAATAGATCTCCTTGTTTCCATTACATGGAGTGTCGATTATGCACGGAGCATTGTTGTTTCTTGGAGCATTGATGAAGCATGAAGCATCAGTGGGGCACAGAGCATCGATGCTGTTAGGAGTGTTGATGGTACCTGTAGCAGCGATGGAGTAATGATAATTGATGGGTCATAAAGCATCGATGGAACACTGAGAATCTATAGAACATGGAGTGTTGATGGTGAAAAGAGAATTGATGGTTTAGGAATCCCTTAAGTCACACAGTCACCATGTCACATCCATCTATAGGATTCTGCAATTAGTGCGCTTCTCCAAGAGAAAATACTCCTCAAGACATTAGTTAACATGTTAAATTCCATAAGAACTCACTTAGAGTATCTATAAATTCATGTGTTATTTCAAGGTTTCCAATTCTCAAAAAATCTCATCAATAAGACACATGGTTTGAATGTTACAGTGGTTTTTATCACAAGGTCTAATAGAGGTCTGATTCGGTCCATCAGACCCAACCCAAGCCGTCAACCAACCCAACCCAGTCCATTTGTCCCGACTCAAAATGGATCATCCCTTTTAGCCATCTAGACCCAGATTATTACGCCACTAGTTTCATCTAGTTTTTCTGATGTTGCACCTCGGCTCATCTAGTCTAGCCCACTGTGCGAGGCAACCTATGCACCCAACGCATCCCACCACGAGTGTGTCCCCTACTAGTCTAGGTTGTCTGTCCTAACTAAATGGCCTCAACATTTTTTCCCCTTCAACCCACGACATTCCACCATAGTGGACCTTTAATTCATTCAATCCACATTCATGTGGCTACCACCACCATGGAATCCTAGTCACTTCCCATATCCCATATGGCCTCTTGGTATCCACATGCAACCCCTATCTTCAAATACTCCCTCTGATGTGGTCTCGCATGAACCATGTCCTACTGTTTCTACTAGATGACCTTCTAGTGGCCCATCCAGCCTAACTCGGCCTGGCTCAGCCCCCGTCGGGCCACTACTTCCTCTGTCAATGGCGGCCTATCACCGCCTTGCACCATCTAGACTGGCCCTGCCGGCCGCATCCTACCCTCGTCACTGGTCTCCTCGTTGGTGGTCTTCCTTGAACCATCGAAAGCCTATGCCTCACCTAAACCATACCACGCTCATGTATCACCTCGGTTATTCCATTACATATCCAAACCTTCAATCTCAGAGCGTTGCTCCATGGATTGGGGCTGTAATGATCGATCATTATCTTATGGGTTTTATGGGTGAAGAAAGTACAAAAAAATAGATTGGGTGGGAGATAAATAACATGAACACCCAATAGATATGTCTTTTTCTTGTTTATTTTGGGTTTTATACATTCATGTTATAAGTTTTAATGAATATTAAATCAATACATTGATCGAAATACACATTCAAAACCACGTAACCATAACAACCATTCTACAAAATATCCATCCTTAGATCAACCTAATCATTGTTTTGTTCATGTTCATCATTGAATCTATGAAGGAGAATGAAAATAAATAATAGACTAAAAAACCATCCCTCGAGGTTGGATCGGTTGATGATGAATAATGGAGGTCGATTTCCCCATCGAACCATGATCATGTTTCATTCATCATCATTCTTTGAAGTGGTTTCCATCTCCTAGCCTTATACGAATTTCCACAGTTATGGAGATAACCTATAATTCATGATAATAGGCCTTAATTAAAACAAACCAATAAAGTGTCAAAAAATATTTTTATTAAAATATTTTAATGATGGTTATGTCCAATTTATAACCTTCACAGTTGACCTAAGTTGGTCGATGTTAGGCCATTGCTTTGGTAAATTTACTACTCTGAACACAACAATGTGCTCATATTTTGGATCCAGAACCTTTTTAGATGTTATTGTCATTTTAAATAAAATCCCCCTACACACTTTATTAAAAACATAAAAATTTTCATCATATCGTTCCAGGAACACTGGGGCACAAATTCTCATATAGTCTTAGCACCTGGTCTCGTAATTTTTTCTATTTAATATATAAAAAAAACAAGAGATTATATGATTCATTACATTCTCCACACCAAAGGCCTTAACACCCTTGATAGCATAAACCAAAGAAACTAAACAAACATATGAGGGTAATATGCATGAACTTGAGTCTCTCCCTCTCATGTTCTATAATGGATATTCATGTGCTTCCACAAAATGCACACCAATGGAGTAGACCGCCCATGAAGGATCTACTCCCGTCGATCCTCGATCTCCATCGGGTACTCAGAAAAGTTCTCCCCATCGTCAATGTTCAGCTCACCTCTATCAAGGAAGTGTGATTGATCATGCATGTACCTCCTCAAATATGAAACATGGAAGATAACATACACCTGGTGCAACTGTGAGGGTAGTTTTAGGACGTATTCCACCTTGCCAAATATACTTAGAATCTGAAAAGAGCTGATATATCTTGTAGATAAATTGATGCCCCATACAAATCTTCATAATCCCCATTTAGGTGAGACACTAAAGAACATATGGTATCCATACTCGAAATCCAAAGGCCTTTTTATCCTATAAGTGTATGAATTATGTTGGCTCTATGTAGTCGTCATCCGCACCTTGAAAATCTACACCTTCTTGGAGGTAGCTCGTACCAACTCTAGACCCATAAGTTTTGACTCCCCTAGGCCCATATAGAATAGTGGTGACACACGTGGTCACTCGTACAAGGCCTCAGATAGTTTCATACTAATGGTGGAGTGATAGATATTTTTGTATACAAACACCACTTGTGGTATGGAATCCTCCCAACTACGGGCAAAGTCTTGGATGAAAGCATGTATCATGTCCTCAAGAACCTAGATAGTCCACTCTGTCTGGCCATCCGTCTAGGGATGAAACACCATGATCAAGTGAAACTGATTTCCAAATTCCTCAAATAATTCCTTCCACAATGAGTATGTTTAATGAGAATCATGTTCTAATAGGTCATAAATGGAACTTTGTGAAGCCGAACTATCTTCGGAATGTATAGGTGCCCCATCATTTCTACTGAAATATGCTCATGGATTGTTAGGAAGTGGACTAACTTGGTGAGTAGGTCAATGATCACACATATGGTATCTTTTCTCCTAGATATTCATGGTATAGAAATCACAAACCCCATCAATATCCCATCCCACTTCCATTCTGGCACCTCAAGTGTTTGGGTCAAGACTGCTAGAACCTGGTGCTCTTCGTTATCTAAACAATTGAGGCATCAAGAAATGAACAACGCCACTACCATCTTCATCCATAGACACCGGAACTACCATGAGAGGTCCTGATATATCTTCACCACACCCAAGTGTACTACCGAAGGGGATGTGTGGAAATATTTCATGGCCACCTAATACAACATCACAGGTACCATTGTCATCCCTCTAAAAAGAATGACGTGATCCCCACCTATTGAATATCTATCAGGGGAATGCCCCATGGATAGTTCAGAATGTCAGGTATCACAGTAGATATACCCATGGTGTGCCTCCCTAACTGGTTATAAGAATAGTGGTCTTAAAATTATCATCTAGAGGTAAGATTCTCCATCTCCATCCACAAAAGGATATCTATGACCCAGACAACTACTTTGATGCCTCACTCTGTAATAGAAATATGGATCTCATACTAAGAGAATATTCCACTACATTCCCCTACTTAGGAGTATAGATAATCTAAAATTCATAGTCCTAGAGGAAATCTATCCATTGTGTCTTTATTATGTTTAGATCCTTCAAAGAGAATATATACATGAGACTATTGTTGTTAGATTTGATGGTAAACCACTCATCCATCAGGTAGTGTATCCAAATCATTCATACGAAGACTGCCAATGCAGTCTCAAGATCATGGTTGGCATAGTTCTTATCATGTGGCCTCAACTGAAGAAAACCCCATGTAATCATTACATTCCCTTATATTAGGACAAAACGAAGCTTGTTCTCCAATGAATCATAGAAAACCACATAATCAGCACCCTCCTCTAATAACCTCAAAATAGGAGCACTCATCAATATCTTCCTAAACTACTAAAAATGATCCTGGAACTTATCTACCTACACGAATGTTTTACCCTTCCATGTTAAGGCCATAAATGGTGATGATACTCTCTAAAATTTGTGTACAAACCTCTAATAGAGCCCAGCCAAACCTAAGAAACTCAAGACCTCAGTAACACTCTTGGATGGCTCTGAAGAAAGCACCACTTCAGTCTTCATCGAATCCACTGTATCTCCATCATCTGAAATCATGTATCCTATAAATTGGACCTCCTCAATCCAAAAATGACACTTTGAGATATTACCATAAATTTAGTTCTCTAATATTGTGTTCAAAACCATCAATAATTGAATATCATGCCCCTTCTCAGACACCATGTACACTAGGATGTCATCATTGAAGACCACAAAATACCAATTTAAGTAAGGCTGGAAGATACTGTTCATGGGTCCCATGAACACTATAAAGAAATTTGTCACACAGAATGCCATCACATTATACTCACAGTGGACATACCGACCTCTAAAGGGTTTCTTTTGGATATCCTCACCTCGTACACGAAGCTAGTTATAGCGAAATATAAGGTCAATATTCGAGAACCACCTCACACACATCCGATGATCGAAGAGGTTTTCAATCCTCGGAAATGGATATTTTTCATCACATTCATCAGGTTTAGGTGTTTAAAGTCTAAACAATATATCAAGATCCCATATTCTTTCTTGGTAATCAAAACTGGGGCTTCTCAAGGTGAAACAATGGGTCTCACAAAGCCATTCCTCTACAAGTCCTCTAGTTATACCCTCCACTCACAAAGATTTCTGGGAGCCAAAAGATATGAAAGTGTGGATATCAATATTTTCCTGGGGTAGAGGTAAATGAATATGTCTACCACCATGGTGGGAGGTAATCCAGGGACATACTTAGGAAAAACGTCCCCATACTCCTCCATCGCTATTGGAAATTTCATATTCCTATCAAAAAACATACTGAGGATGAGGAAAGACAACTGGTGAGTAATCAATTGCACCCTCCTATGAGAAATTATGTCATGTGCTGCATGTGTTTTCTTTTCCCCAAAAAGGGAATACTCAGTCCCATCTCCATAGACACATAACACTCTATTCCTAAAATAGTCAATTTGGGCATGAACATCGGATAACCAGTCCACACAAACAATAACGTCAAAAGGCTTTGACACTACCACCAAGATAACCCAAACTAAACTATATCCCCATAGAGTAATTAAAAACTATCGACACTAGTGTGTGATCATCAAATTTCCCCCTGTAGTTTTCTATAAGCATAGGGGTTGAGTCAATTTTTTCACTGAAATATCTGAGTCTCGAAAAAGGGTTGTGGTAAAAAAAGAGTGAATGGTACCTGTGTCTATCAAAACTAAATAAAGGGTGGAAAAGACACCAATCATACCATTAATCATTTATGGAGAACCGAATTAATAAGACTCTATATCTTAAAGTCGGACTCATCCCTATCCACCAACTCCCTGAGCCCATGGTGGAACACCGGGGGGTGGTGGTCAAGGTGGTATGTCAAAACTTCTCCAACCACCTTTTGCTCCACCTGATCCTCTTCCATGCCAGCCACCATGTGGACTAGTCGTAACCTACATCCTTATCTTAATTTCCAGTCTCTAAGCCATCTTCTAATCATCCACATAGAGATTCAGGAAATCTCGAGCCATATGACCCTGACTTCCGCATGTGTTACACATCATGTTCTTCAGCAGACTAGATCTACCCAGGGAACCTCGCACCACTGACCCCATATCATGGGTTCATCCCTTATAGTTCATGAACCGCATGGGCCCATGCATCTAATGTAAACTACCACCCACCGATGAATCAACTGTGTGATGCCTGTTGGTAAGTCCCACAGCTGGCGTCTACTTCGCTATAAATCTCTCCAATAGCATGCTCGCTCATATACCCGAGCATATATAGGGATGATAATGATATCATGGGTTCCAAAAATTTCTCAGCATTCATCTGGATCACTAAGATCAACCTCCTCCCCCACTGAACCCTGAAATAGTCTCACAGCTATTACTACTATCTGTTTGGAAGGTTCCCTCACAAGGTGGATGACATGTGAAACTCCCTATGACCAATACTCATCTACCTAGGGGTTTCGCTCACCCATAAACCTAGGATGTCTCTACCTATGGAACTCATGAAACACACTCAGCCTACATTAATCCTCTACGAGTTGCACGTGTAGTAACTAATTCTCTTTTGGTGGTGGTATCACTAGTACACCACCGGGAGGTACTGTCTTTGGTACTTGTCCAAGTACTGACGCCTCATCACTATGCAGATCATACTCATCATCACACATCAGAATACTAGATGGCTATCTATGTGGAGGCATCCTGAAACAGATCGTGACATACCACAGTCAATAGAGTATACCTATTGAGTTGACTCAAGAATGACAATAGAACACACTCAAAATAGAATATGATGCATGTACATTTTATTTTCCCCAAAACTAGTGTTTTCATGCACCGAGTTGAAAATCATAATTAAGATTCCTAGTTTATTGATACGTCAGCTTCTGAACCAACAATAGAGTCCCTGGTCTGAAAACTGAACTCGAAACACTAAACACTATCACCCAAAACCAATCTCATGAATCTTGGTTGGTTATGCGGTACCTAAATCCACGGATACCACTCTTCTAAAACCCATCCCAGAGGGTCCCATGTTGTGATTACCCAATCCTACCTCTGATAGGCTAGGGGTTAACTACTGGTACTGAGTAGGCATATCCCAGAATTGGGATTCATTTTCCTAAGTACCTATACATGCACACACACATCTCCAATCCCAAAATGATGAAATGTGAAAACACTAAGTATAAAATTCATGTATACACTATGTTACCAACAAAAGAGTATGAATATAGGAAAAATGGAAATTAAATAGGTCTAGAATACAAGACCACCTAAAAAGAGTCTCTCATGTGAATTAACAAGTTCTTCAACCTCATATGCAGAAAACCCTACTTAAAAGGTAGTTGTAGCATAGCTTCCTAAAGTCATAAGAGCATAATACGTCCGCCTGATCCCTCTAGGAACCACCTGGTTCTGGTCCACCTAGAACTCTGTCAATCCATCGATTGTTCGTACAAGACACGACACATGTTGGAAAACCCATGTAGAGGTGAGTAAAATTATACTCAGAAGGACACCCTGAAACCACAAATGAAATACCTCAAATAAATACATTAATTATACCACAAAGTAAAAAAAGTACACCTCAAAGGAAACATAGCAAGTACACCACAAAGTAATCACACAAAGTACACCACGAAGGAAACACATAAAGTATTCCACAAAGGAAACACATGAAGTACAGTCAACTCACAAAAGTATAATTCTAAATCATAAAGGGAAGGATTTTTAGTTTATTATATAGATCTCCCAGTTTCCATGACACACAGAGTGTCGATGACGCATGGATTGTCAAAGGTGAATGGAGTGTGAATGGAGTAGGAAGCGTCAATGGCACTCAAAACATCGATGGAGTGTGAAGCGTCGGTGGTGTGTGGAGCGTCGATGGCATAAAGAGTGTCATTTGAGCATAGAGAGAAGATGGTGCATAGAGTGATTATGGTGCATGGACCATCGATGGCTCATGGAGCTTCAATGGGTCATACATCCTCCAAGTCATGTAATCACCAATTCACAGCCAGTCGTTGGATTTTTCTCGTAACACACTTTTTTCGGGAGTGATTACTTATCAACCCATTAGGTAGGATGAAAACATTCATAAAAACACAATTAGAGTATCTAAAAAGGACTGTATCATCACAAGGGTCTCAATTCCAAAAACGAATCATCAAACAGACACACAGTTTGAAAGTAACAGTTGTTTTTCTAAGACGGTTCGACCTGGGTCTAGTCTAGCCCACCAGACCAAACCCGACCCATCAGCCTACCTGACCCTGTTCAACCCAGATTGAACCAGCATGACCCATTAGGCCAGATGGACATTGATCTGTGCCATATCACCCAGTGACATACCGTGACATTGGGATTTATCTGACGTGGTCTCCCCTTGACTATGTCATACTACTATATTTGTCTTCCCACTCGACAGTCTATCTTACCATGCTCTGCCCAGCTCGGCCCTAACCGGGTGGCTTATTCCTCTACTGTCAGCCTTCCTATCAGTAGCATGTCGCTGCCACATGCACCTCTAGATCATCCCTACTGGTCGCCATGCTGGCAGTTTACCTTGCGTCGTCATAAGTCATCGTCTTGTCCAAATTGTTCAACACTCCAACCGCAACTCTCTTATACCATCGTGGGGCCAAACATTCGATCTCAAACCATTGCTCCATGGATTTGGTGTCCAAACATTGATCTTTCATGTAGGTGTTTCGAAGGTGAAGAATGTTCAAAGAACACATTAGATTGGGGGGAGACAAAGAACAAGAACACCCAATGAATGGATCTTGGACTTATTTGTGTCCATCTTGAATTGTTCAAGTTATAAGGCTTAACGAAGAACAAATGGACACATAGATCTAAATCCACATTCCAAACCCTACATGCCTAACACCCATTCCACAAGAGATCGAACTGCAGATCAACACGTTCATTGGATGGTCTGCGTCAATCATTAGATATAATAAGGGGGAAGGAAAAAACAAAGATAATAAAACACCCTACCTCGATGTTGGATAAGTCTTTGATGATGAATAGATGTATGTTCTATTGTCGAACCTTGATCTGACGGCATTCATCGTCAGTTGTTAGAGAGGTTTTTATCTCCATGCCTTTGATGAATTTCTAAGGTTATGTTGATATCCCTAGAATCCTAGTAATGGTAATTAATTAAAATAACAAATGTGATGTCAAATAAAATATTATTATTAAAATATTTTGATGACGATTACATCAAATTCCTATCTTTCACAGCCGACCCAGGTCAGCCGATGTTAGGACCCACCTAAGGTAAATTCATTTCTTTGAACGTAATGGTGCCTTGAAATTTTTGATTTTAGCACTTGTTTATAATTTATTAGTATTTTAAAGAACAATATCTCAAACAATTAAATAAAAACATAAAAATTTTCATCATATCATTTCAGGCAAAATGGGAATTAGAATCTCATGCCATCTCAACTTCTGGTATTGAAATTTTCCCAATTAACTTATGAAAATTGAATTAGAGAAAATATGAGTCATTACAACTGACATGCATTTCACAACAACATTTTTTAGTGTATCAATTTTTAAAATTAAGCATAGAGAAAATATAAACAATTATAATTAAAAATTGAATGACTTTGAATAAATTAAATACAAGATTAATTTCATATTCAATTTTTAATTAAAATCAAATATTTTAAATTAGATTTTACAAATCACAATTAATTTTAAATTTATAATTATAATAACACATTTAAAAATCTAGGTTGACATTTAGCAATTTAAAATAAATTATTTGAAAATTCTATTGGTTTTAATAAAAACAAAAATAAATAAAATAATAAAAACTCATAAATATTTACATTTAAGAATACTAATTCCTGATAGAATAAAACCAAAAAACATGAAATTTTAAAATCAATGTCTAGAATAATGATTGAATCCAAAAATTAAATAAAATCATAGGACTCTCTTTTATTTGAATTATCATGTATTTTCTATGATTTCAATTCATTATCCCACTCAAATTAATAAAATTTACATGTCTGTAATTGAAAGAAAGTATATTTTAGTTCTATAAAACTTTTAAAAATAAGTAATTACATTTATCCCTCTCTCATAAGTTTTCAAAAACAAATTTTATATTTTTTCTTTATTGATACAACTCAAATTATTTTTTTATGTCATTTTACCCCTTCTTTATTTGGGGTTAATATTCTTCTCACCTGGATGAATTTGTTTTTGAATATTAGGTTTTTATTAAAAAAAATTCCATCCATAAATCTGAAAAACTTTTTTGAAAATGAACCTATTAGAAATGTACAAATAATGTTACCCAGGAAGTCATTCTCTAATGTCTTATAGATTTACCATAGGATCCTAGTTTCCAAAATTACACTATTTTCAATGGAATCATTCAATTTATTTTGAGTTAGATATATGTGGTGTTATTTTCCATAGAGGAAAAATCACCATAGATTAAGTTCTAATTTCAAGGATATCATGTTATAATTTTGACTCTATAGAAACCATTTTACTAACACTTACATTACTATTACTAAGACAAAATTTTCACGAAAGTATAGATAAATTCACCCAGGAATAATTTATCTCTCAAAATTTCAGGCCCATATAAATAATAAAAACCTATCATGGTATTTAAAATATGTTGGGAAATAATTAATTTTAATTCATGTTTATTTATAACAACATTTATATAAAATAACCACAAATAACATGTACAAATAGTGAAATTTTTCGTCTGTTATTTGTGTTTTTCTAAATTTCATAATAGTTTATAAAATTTAATTAAAAACAAATATAAATAGGAATAAATCATGTACCCCATACGTAATAATCACTATATATTTATTTTCATGTAATCATTCATAAAACTTTCATTGATTAAATATTATAAAATGGTAGGTCCATCCTAATATTATTTAATGAAAACATGTTTAGGTTAAGATCACCTCAGGTGTTCTTTTAGACAACATGATCTATCCATCTTGGTGTTTCTAATTTGAAAAAATATAAAAATATGTAATTAAACCTTAAAATTTTTATTAAAATCAAAGTATAAAAAAGGGAAGGTAAGATATTCTTGGGTTTTTCCCTCTCAAGAAAAGATGTATTCAGACTTCCCACAGTCATAAAGTCTTATGGTCATCCCCATTCCATCAAAGTCTATAGTTTATGTAATGAAAACCATCATGTTTTATGTATTGAATCTTTTAACAGCTACACTTACATTCAGAGGTCCAGTTTTCTAGAATTCTTCATCTCTACCCCCTCAGTAGTGTGATTCACTTCATAAAGCAGGGTGGAAAGATGATGTATGGGGCCTATTCATCTAGAGCTATTGTAGGTACTTCTTTATCTAATGAAACATGTATTATTTTTTCTTCATAATCAACTAAAGTGGTTTTAGTAAATAATTCAAGAAGAATAAAATTAAAAAGAATTTTTTGTATAAGTCAAAATCTCTCCATTCATATGTTATATCTTATTCCATTGTTTCCCTTTGAGAAAGAAATAGGATTTACTCTTATATTGTATCTCCCATTAGTTCATGTTTACAGCGATGTTGGAGTATTTGATTCAACACAATTCAGAGTTTTAAACCGCCTTCTTCAATATGATAACTATTTTAACCTTTTTAAGGTTATCTATCCACATGTGAGTATTCTTCTTGAGAGTATTTGAGAAGTTTTTCAAATTATTCCACATCTAACTATTCTTCATCGTCCTTGGTAGATGAAAAAGGTTTATAATTATAATTAGTGTATGTTGTAAAATCAAAATGGAATTCATAATAAATTGATTAAAATTTGGTCAAGCAAAATATATCTCCCTAAATTATTTCAACAAGATGTTCTAGTAGTTCATTTAAGTGCACTACCGCATGGAATTATGTTGAAAATAAGAATTTATTGGACCTTATAGATAATTTTCATCATTTGACACACTCTGGAAACCTATTAATGATGAATTGATTATTCTAGGGAGTATCTTATCCATTGTATTTTCATGAAAATATTTCTCAATGTCTATGTAGAATTATTTTACAACTCCCTCTTTTATCACAGTAGGCTTCAAAAATGGTTTGTCCATTACTTATTTAAAGTACATTTTATTCATTCATATTTCATGTTTATCATTCAGGGCCTCTAACCAACAACATTATTTTTGTTCTACAACATTTAGGATGTTGTAATATGGTTGAGTTTCAGTAAAATTAGATACATAAATGTTTGTTAAATAATACCCCTTAATTAGTTTATAGTTTAATTATTATTCAAATTGTAGTACCTTTGGGAAGAAGAGTTCTGATTAAAAAAAAAGTGTACATTATCATCCTCTTCAAGCACTTCATGTTCTATATCTCCCTTGATTTTCACAATAAGTGGGAACTTAAATTTAGTTTTATCATCGATAACAACGTGAACCTCTTATTTTTGTTTTGTTTTTTTTATTTTATCTATATGTATTTAGTGGATAGGTGATAACATGATCCTTATTTTCATTAATTATATTAGTTATTTTTTGGGGGTAAAAAACATTTCCCTAGTATCAAGTTGATATTGATGCATGCTAGAAAACTGTATGGTTTCCCTTGATGTGGGACTTCAATAATATCCTCCTTGAGCTCCATTAGAATATATGGGAGGATATATATTTCTTAAAATAAATGATCAATGTGTGGGGTTGTGACCTATAAATTTATTCTTTCAATATCTTTAATCAATGTATAAAATTAATGATCCATTATATAATGGACACACTATGATGTTACTCCTAGATTATATATAAAAAATAATGAAGAAAACAATAACAAATAAAAAACATAAAAAGAAAAGTATAAAACACAGTAATTACTATGGTGTTTTAAATAGTGGATACTCGACCCTACCTCCCAAAAATAGTGCCAAGTTTATCACCTTATTGGCATGAGATATTGTCATATAGAATTTTTATTACTCCAAATGTAATATAGTGGTTGACCGAGGTCATTTCAAAATGATTGTATATGGGTTTTTAACTATCATCATAAACTATGTATTTTTTCAATATTTTTTAAGGACATAGAAAATATAGGGGTTGTTTCAATGAATTATAATAGTAAAATAAAATAAAAATGCATGACCAAATGGATACAACAAATGGAGACACCTCCTAGATTCAACTTTAGGATCTTTCCTTATCACACAACCTTGAACCAAAAATTTAATGCTCCATGTGTTCTTATCAGCTACACATACCATTGCTTCTTAAATTGTGTGAATGTTTATCATAGTCATGGAGAATCCATAGATTTATCAAATCATCACTCTACAAAATAGGTAAAAATAAAGGTTTCATCCTCCTTTCATATCAATACTATCATAATAAAAAATTCATCATGATAGTTAGAGAGGAAAGAGTGTTTATTAGGGAGATAGAATACCGAAAGTAAAGAGACATTAGGTATGATCATCTCCTCAACCTATCGCAATCTAGAGATACTCATAAAAAGATATAAGGGATCAGGTTGGGTGCATATACTCTGGATTATTTCTTTTCATCAAGTAGGTAACCTTCTCGTTAGCCTACCACTATGGATAGAAGCTTCAGAATCACCATCTCTTCATAGTAAGAAAGAAACATATAACTGGTGTTGAAGATAACACATTAATAGTAAATAGAAATCAATCATATTAAATAAAAATTACATAAAATATTGGCTATAATTAGTTGATGCTGACTATTTTGAAAGTGGGAGAAGATAAATATTTATAAACATTTGGAAGACATATACTTCCTCCAACATGAATACATTACTATTTATCGAGATCCTTCTTCGACTTTGGATAGCTTCCACATATCCTGGATGGGGGTCATAATGGATTCAGTTGGGATTATATTTGAAGATTTTCAAATCCTCCCATTTTTTGAGATTTTATTCCTTTTGGAGTAATTACATTATTCTATGATCGAGTACTTCCTCGTGGAGTGAAACATATGCTCCGTTTGGTTCATGTTCTAGAAAGTGAACCTAAACATCATTGGGAAAAGTGTTGATTCAGGCCCAAATGTTTCACCACACATTGGGTCTTCACATATACTCATGCTTCAATCCAGGTATCTTCCCATTCATAAGATTATCTAACTCCATAATTATTTTATTTTTTATTTTTTAACTCTCACGAATCAATGATAATTTCAACTCTTATAGTTAATTTATGTTCGTTCACTGAGTCAAGGTTTTCTCTTTGTACTAGAAAATACTATTTTTGGCTTATTGAAGAATTATTAGAGGGGTTGTTGGACAAAATGAAGTGCCAGTCTTCATTGATCCATTTTATAGAGAACCATGTGTGCACCTCTCAGTGACCTTGTAATCATACAATTTAGATGGAATGATTTCCATGAACGGTCCTAGACTAAAATATTTATAATTAAAAAATAAACAATAACATTATACTCATTTAGTTTAAAATTCTAGTGATCTTGATTCTGGGTGTCTATCATTTGGCTGGTGGTGGGGGAATATATAAAAATTAGCATCTTCAATGAAATCTTCATTGAAAAACACTATCAGATTCATTTCAAGTTCATCATTAGTGGCATATGCTAAGAAATATGGTCTTATGATAAGAGTGAAGTGCTATGAATCTGACTAGATTTCCATCTAACCCAACACTCGACCCATACTATGGAATAGTTATAAGGGAAATCTTGATCCCTGTGGGCTAAAAACATGTGTTTTGGAATCAAAGAAATAATTTTAAATTTATTTTCCCATATGAATAATGTTAAAAAAACTATATGATTTTTACATAAAGTGTCACAACCACCATACATAACAAACTATACCACATAGAATACACAAGTATCATTTAAAATATTGCATTTATAACCAATAACTGAAATGAAAAAAAAAATTGAGGGGAAAATTAGGGAGACAAATTACTCTTCATAACATGAAGACCATCAATCTCCATGCCATCAACATCGCCTTTCCCCATCGAATAACGATTAGAAAGAGTACCCAATTCCACCAAACAAGGCCTCACAATTACTAGAATCATACAATAAATGGTCTACATACTCCCATTGGGTATGTTTAGAGTTTGATCAAAATTACCTTGTAGGATCCCACCAGGTGTTCTATGCATAGCTATTATAAGATAAATAAAAATTGTTGTTCTAAAGGAATGTATTAAATTTTGTTTGAAAACATTCATTAGCTTTAAAAAGGAATTAAAATATGTAAGAGTGACTAAAATTTGATAACAACATAGCATAAAAAACATGGGAAATCCCTAAATAGATAGGTTATTGGGGTTCTAGGAATATTGTATCTTAGTGATAAACCATTTAAAGACCTCCTCTCAGGCACATTCCCTTTGAGGGGAGACACCCAATATTCAATGATAATAATCCATGACGTATTGTTCAATTATTGTTGCATTGAAGTCTTACTAGTGAGACTAGATTGAGGGCCTACTGGCTCACCTAGATACTAGTATTAGTCTTCCCACCTAGGTACCTAAGGAACCCATGTTCTTTGTTCCACTTTTATATTATACCACTACCCATCCGTCAAAAACCATCTCATCATAATCCAATCATTCCATTTCCAACTATTTTCAAATAGGGTAAAAAATTTCTAAAGACTTACACACAATAATAACTTTGAAATCACCCATTTTTACACACATAGATACGACGTATAACACATTTCAAAATAATTCCAAGAACATTTAAATCATCCAATAATTACACAACATGAAACCACCTATCCTTCGTCTTGGAACCACCACAAAAAGATGAAAACTGTAAGATAATACAATATAAGATCATATATAATGAAGAAAAGAACACCAATATCAAAACCCAATCCCCAAAAATATATTCAACTCACTCTAGGTTTCCAGAACTATTAGGGAGAAGGAAACTCAATAGAGAAGGGATAAGAAACCATGTATAATAAATAGGAGGAACTTATTAAGATTTATATTGAAGATCAATGCTCGAATCACAAAATTATCGAATCAACGAGGTGGGTGGAGAACCTAAGAGGCATGCATAGAGCTAGAGAAGTCGGATGGGGGAAAGGAGTGGTGAGAATAGGATAAAATTGGGGAGGGGTATTTTTAAAAAATTATAATCATCAAAAATCAGCTATGTCTCATAGTTCATCCCCATGATTTTTGAAACCATGTACCGACCATGTGGGTACCTTTATCTTAGTAGATGGCCCCCTACAAGTTTGGACACATGGTTTCAAAAACCATGTTCCTACCCATTTATACATTCTAACGCCACTGTTTGGGACGCATGGTTCACTATGGATTGATGCATAGTTTCAATTAACCATGTTCCACCCTATGTCTCCCCAAATTTCCATTTTTTATTCACAAACACCTAGAAAACCTTAAAATAAAATAAATTGAAAACAATTAGTGAAAATAACACTTTTTGTGTGATAATTATTTCAATATGTCACGTATACCCTTACAAAGTCATCCCATAATCTGATCTGAGGAAAAATGAAGTGTATTACACCTCTACCCAATACTTCGGTTCCAATGTCTCATGCTCATCCTTCCCCATTTTCAACATCTCCTAAACTAAAATAATAGATTTACCATAAATCCCTTCTATCTAGGAATTATAATCCAAATTTTCTTCTTGGTCACTAACATATAGGGTTCCAACTCATGCTCTTCCCATCTCAGCACATGGTAAGGGTATCAATTATTCCTATTTGACTGATATATGTGGAAAAAATGTGAATTAATGTCAACTAGAAAGTAAATAGAAAGTGATATGTGACCTCACCAATTATATCATGGTCTCAAGGGGTATAAAATACATTAACATGATATTCCTCTAATTCCCGGGATGGTGATGAAACATGCATGGTTTCACCCTCATAAACATCCGATCACCCACTAATAATTCTAAAGCTCAGTGTCTATAACCATTATAGTATTTAAATCAAATCGGATCTATTATAAAATAATACATGATTTTTTAAATCTTACTAGTTGTATTCTATATATTTTTTCCCCACTTATGAATTTTTACTTACTTCTATCTATTATATATGATAAAAACATGGATGACCATAAAAATTTTCTAAATGAGACATTATGATTTAGTTTTGGAAACTATTGATACAAGTAAATTCCATCAATCTAAGATGGTCCACCCATGACCCACCAAAGTCAAACACATAAGTGTGAAGTAATTATTATAAGATATAGTTCTATATATCTTTATTACGGTCTATTTGAGGATGATATGTCATGTTAACCCTGGCCAATGATACCATTTCCCTGTAGAGGACTTCAAATAAACAACAGGTAAAATAGGAATACCTGTCAGAAAAGTTAGTAGAAGTCACACCATATAACCTCATGATATCCTAAATATATAGACTATCAAGATCCTATAGTTTTGTTGTATCCTTGATTGGAATAAAATGTGAAAATTTGGTTAGATGATCGATAATCACCCAAATTATGTTCCATCCCAAGGGTTTATACGGTAACTCAATGATGACATACATGGGTTCTTCATCCCTCTTATAAGTAGGAATAGGATGAGGCTCACTTCAGATTGAGGGATTATGGTGTTCATCATTGAATTACTGGTAAGTATAACATTAATATGTTAAGTTAGTTATATCATGCCTTATACCTGGCCACCAAAATTGGAAACAAAAATCAAAAAACAAATTAGAATATCTAGGTTGAATGATCCACTTAGAATGATGTAAATCATATATCACATACATTCATAGAGATGATTGTATAATAGATTGTACCTTGAATTATATAACTCATTTAGGAGGTAATGAATATTTTCTAGGAACCTATCCACCATTTAAAAACCTGATATATCACTATAATAACTCATATTTTGGATTCACATCCTAAATAAGTTCCATTAGGTATTGTTCTAGCTACATACTAGCTTAGAACATACCACCTCTCTATTATTTATCTTATATGTGTATCTGAGTGAAAATCCCCATAAAATCACACCCATTCCTAAAATTTTCTAGGACCTATAATGAAAACATCTTATTCAAGGAATCAACAACTACATTTCACTTAATTGGGGTACAGAAAACATCAAATTCAAGCCCCTAAAGGTTCTTGATCCATCATCACTACATAAAGTTCAAATTATTACTGGATGACATATAGATGAAGTTTTTTTAGTCTTATTGGACCGTACAATATTCTCTAAAAAAATAGAGATGCTAGTATTTAAGGGAATTAATCACCTCCACAAGATCGAGGTCTTGGGTTGGGTAATTCCTCTCAAGTAGTCAAGGTTGGTGAGAGATATACGCCACTACATAGTCCCCCCATATATAAATAAAACCAAAATGTGTAACTAGAGCATCACAATAATCTACACTAATCATCACATACTCAAGTAAAATCAATATAGGGGTGGTGGTCAACCTCCACATAAGATTCCTGAAATATTCTTGGCATTTTATAATCTATAAGAACATCAACCTTTTTCATGTGAGGAATGTAATTATTAAATTAATATTTGAGAAATATCTAAAAACCCACCTCTAATATCGTTCCTAGCCTAGAAAAAATATTATGTCAATGAAATTCCTCTTCTCTTACAAGGACATCATAGCCTTGAACTTCTTCGAGTCAACTTAAACCCCATTCTATAAGATCAAATCCACCAAAAACATAACATTCTATATCTAAAATCTGATTTTTGATAATTTTGAATAAAGAATATGTACTCATAGTTTTTCTAGAATAATATTCAAATGCTACCCATAAGCTATTCTAATCATGAATAAACTAAAATGTCATCCAAAAACAGCCCAAATAAGAATTCATGGTATCTATGGAACAACATATTTATTAGAACCATGAAAATCATAAGATATTTATCAATATGAATGGAATTACCAAAATGGTTGAAATTTCCATACCTACTTTAAAAAGTGGGCTTGGGAATATTCTCCCCTCTCACTCTGACCTAATTATAGCATGGAGAGGGGTCAATCTTTAATAAAATCTAATATCATTTGATCTAGTAATGTAGACTATCAATATGTGGAAAGGGGTTTTTATTTTTTTATAGTGTCCAGATTTTTATTTTGAAATTTTCTACACAACTAAAGAGATACATTGGATTTATTAGAAAAAATAACTAGATTGGATAAAGGAGAGACTCTCAGGTGAATGGGCCCTTTGGATTAAAAATCACTAAGTTGTATTATTAACACCCACCACTTGATGGGAGTAATACAATATGAGGGAAGAGATATCTATTTGGACCTCTATGTCAAATTGAAGGTAAAATCTGCATCCCATTCATGAGGTAAACCTAAATATCCTTTGGGAATACCTTAGGGAACTAAAAAACCATAGAAATTCGACCAACCTCCATGATTTCGTCATAATCTTATAGAAATAGGGATAATACCTACAAAGTAATTCTTCATAACTTCATAAGTAGAGGTCTATCTTGTCCTGACCATAGAATTCATTCTCCCAAAAAATGATTGATCCTATTGAAGGATATGAAATTATCCAACCAATGATATTAGTTGATATGGGACCCCAATATAATCATTCAATATAGCCCTAGGATCGTGTCAAATAGATCCATCTCTAGAATGAGAAAATCCCACTTTAACACAGCCTTTGAATAAGAGACAACACAATATGGGAATTGGAAATCCCAATCCTTTCTTCTGTAGAGATTCATAACCACCTCCACGACATATGATGTATTATTATTCAGGGTTTTTAGTAAATCCACTGGGTAAGTGGGAATTAATGAATTATAAACACTCATATCGAACAAATAAATTAGTATGGGTGATTAAATAAGAATGGTACGTCGAACTATCACGGGTCCTGCAACAAATTCCATTAGTTTCTTGTCTATAGAATGTAGGTGCTTCTTCTCCATCTATGATTATTTTCGACTAATATCAATTTTATCATACTTAAGATAACACATCCCATAAATATGATCTATTCTTGAAACCATGTCTTCATGATTGATATCCTAGGGCTCTAGATGCATTAGACAGTGTTATAGTTCCCCTACGATCCATAAAGCATACACTACTCTGAGGATAATGGGAAACTCTAAAAAATCTTTGCAAGTGAACCATGCTCCCACAATGAAATCATTCTTCGTTGGGGCTGATAATGTGGACCATGTACTCCTATATCTCCAAAACTGATGTCACATAATAGGTCCACCACCTACAACTATGGACAAAGGTAGTCTGGTTGGATATTTATATCTACTGCCACCCTTATAAACTTGTTACTCATCCATTATCATCTTTTAAAACATAACACACCCACTCTTTCCCATTATAGTAAGAATCATAGAATATTCTAACATACCAATCAATACCTTTGAAATATCCCATTTTCAAAAACACATAATATAGAACACATTTCAAAATAATGACTAGAATATTTAAATCAACAAATAATATTTGAGCATGAAACCACATGCCTTTCATCTTGAAACTGCCACTAACCAGTTGAAAAAAAATACAAGATAATGGGATATCTAATAGAAGTATGTTCACACAAACAACATAAAAACCCAATACAAAAAGAATTTGATTCAACTCACTCTATGATATCATAACCACCAAAGTGAATGAATCTGATGAAATAATGGAGAATAAGCCGATGATAATGAAAAGTAAGAACGTACTTGGAGTTTCATTGAATATACAATATCAAATCACCCAAGGATTGAATCCAAGAGTGAGCTAGAGAATAGGTTATATTTTCCTAGGGATGAAGAAGCAGAATGGGTGAAATGAGTGGTTAAAAGACTTAAATTCGTATAGGGGTATTTTTGGAAATAATATATTTAAAAACAAGGAAGGCCGAATTATTTGAATGCATGGTTTTACAAAACATAAACTAACCATGGGAATTCCACTATCTTAATAGATAGAGTCTGCATAGTTTGGGATGCAATGTTTTTCTAACCATGCACCTAACGAGGTTAAAATTCAAGGGAAATAATCTAGGTCATGGGGTTTGTTAGGGGCTAGCATAGAAGTTTTACTAATAATGCACCACCATTTCTAATTCGTTCACTATTAGGTGCATATTTCATTTAAATAGGAAACTAGTTCCTAGGCATTTAAGAATTACATTAGGAATTATATTCTCATTTGTTTAAATATTTTCAATAATAAAACTTTTTTATGATGTATCACAACCATAAAATATAACAAACTATACTAAGGATAATACAAATATTTCATGTCTAATTTTAAATTTACAACCAATTACAAATATAAAAGAAAGGTGTAGAACCAATAAGTAACACACATGACTCCTCACTAAATGATGACTATCCTCAGCCATGCCACCACCATCACATGTCCCCAAATAATAGAAACTATAAATAGTATACACATCCCCAAACAATTCCTTACCTTTACCTAAATTATAAAAAATATGGTAGACATATACCCATTGTGTGTGTGTATAGTGTGTGATCTCACTTTTCAACTAGTATCCCTCTAAGTGTTCTAGGAGTAACCATTATAAGTTCAGTAAAAATATGAGTATGATGGAAAGTAAACAATTTTGGTTGAAAACATTATTTATCTTTACAAAATAAGTAATATAAGAAATATTAACTGAAAATAGGTAACAACACAACATAATAACTATGTAAAACCCCTTGTGTATCTTGGATAGTGTTGTTCTAGGAACATCATATCTCTATGATAAAATATATAAATATATATTCTTGTGTATGATGCATTTTATGGGACTCCCAAAAGGTCCAATGATAATAATCCATGATAGAATGTTTAGTTAGTGTCATATTATAATCCTACAAGTGAGACCTGTCTGAGGCCCTACTTATATACATTTCAATTAGTCCTAGTCTACCATCCTTGGTACCTAAGGTTCCAAAGTGATTTGTTCTAGTTTAAAACCATACCAATAACATTTAATCAGAAAAAAACTCATCACAAGCCAATCAAACCATTTCCAACCATTTTCATCAGGGTAAAAAATTTCTAAATCTTTAAACACACCAATACATTTGATATAACCCATTTTTACATAGAAACAAAACTCAGAACACATTTCAAAATAAAGGCTAGAACATTTAGATAATCTAATAATATCACAATGTGGAACAACCTATCTTTCTTCTTGAAACCACCACTAACCAGTCATAAAATGAAATCCGACACAGTAGGATATCATACAAAAGAGGGAACACACCACCAACATAAAAATCCAAGATATGAAAATTATATTAAACTCACTCTATTTTACAATGACTACTAGAGAGAAAGAAACTCAATAAAAAATGGAGAAGAAAATAAGTGTAATTAAGAGGTGGAAGTTATGTGGATTTTCTATGAAGATATCAGTTAAAATTACCCATGGATTAAATCTATGGGGTAGGTGGACCCCACCACTGAACATCCACATGGTGTGTGGTTACAAAAAAATAAAATATTCATGTGTTTATTTATTTTATTTTCTTCCATGAAAAACACCAAATTTATCTTTCACCCTCATCCAACTCCATTCGAGGTGAAAGACTTCTTACATGAAAACCGACGTTGTGTGTTCAACGGTGCCCTCAGATATTAATTCTAAGCACTAGTTCAAAATTTAGAAAACTCCTGCTCACACGTTTACTGAACGTACCCGAGAAAAAGTTTAGAAATTCATTCCGGGAACTCCGGTCCTTGAAATCACGGGCCGTAAATTTTCACAGACTCGTAAAATTCCCATTTATTAAAAAAATAACATGGAAATTTTGAGTCTTTACATTCTCCCCACCATAGGACTTTACGTACCTATAAACCAGAACTCAAACTAGGTAAGAAAGTGGGGGTACTGAGCAAGCATCTGATCCTCCTGCTCCCATGTTCTCTCATGGAGGTTCTCGTGCTGGCAGAGAATACACACCATATGTATCGACCATCCACTAAGGATTCGATATTTTTGATCCTAAATCTCCAATGGAATCTCTGTCAAAGTATCCCCATTGTAAAAGTCTACCTTTCTATGGTCAATGATGTGAGAAGGGTCATAAACATATCTCCTCAGCTGGGATACGTGGAAACGTCATGCACTCGGTGCAACTGAGGTGGAAGAGCTAAGAGGTATTCCACCTCAAAAACTCTATTGAGGACCTGAAAAGGTCTGATGAACCTCGAAGATAACTTTTTTCCATGGCCAAATCTCTGCAGACCTCGTCGGGGAGAGACCCGTAGAAAGACGTGGTTTCCATCCTGAAACTCTAGAGGCCTTCATCTCTTGTCATCATATGAATTATGCCTGCTCTGAACAGTCTTCTTCTCCTCCTAGTTGCTCTGCACTTCTCTGTGGTAGCCTGTACTATCTATGGTCCCATGAGTGCTAACCCCCCTCGGTTAGTCTAGCACAAAGGTGATCTCCAAGGTCTCCTGTATAATGCCTCGAAAGGTGCCATCCCTATGGTGGAGTGATATCTGTTGTTGTATGAAAACTCCACCAATGGTAATTGATCCTCCCAACTGTGACCAAAGTCATGGACACAAGTGCAGATCATGTCCTCGAGGGTTTGAATAGTCCGCTCAATCTGGCCATCTGTCTATGAATGGAAGGCGGTGCTCAAGTGAAGTTGCATCCCGAAATCCTCCTGCAACCCCTTCCAAACCCAGGAAGTAAAACTTGTATCACGAACGGAGACAATCGTCATGGGTACTCCATGTATCCGCACAATCTCTTGCACATAGAGGCATCCCAACTATCTACTGAACCCTTCTCACTAATATGTAGGAAGTGGTCTGAATTGGTGAGTCGATCGACGATCACCCAAATAGAGTCATGACCCCAATATGTACGTGGAATATCTATCACTAAGTCCATGGATATCATATCCCACTTCATCTCTAGGACCTCTAAAGGCTGAACCAAACCTACTGGTGCCTATTGCTCCCCCTTCACTTGCTGACTTTTGAGGCACCGAGAGACAAACTTTGCTACTGCTTTCATCATTCCTGGACACCAGTGCTATTGTCGGAGATCCTGGTGCATCTTCACCACTCCTGGATTTACCTTTAGAGGGGAAGTGTGGAACTTCCTCAACACTTCCTCCTGAGGTGACACTGGTACCATGGTACATCCTCTGAAGAAGATGGCATGCTTCCCACTTTCAGAAAATCCATATGTTGCCTAACCTGTGGATATTTGAGCATGTCATGTCTCACAGTCAGCTTCCCCACGCAGCGCCTCCCTGACTCACTGAAGAAGTGGGGGAGTGACTGTAAGATACTGAAGAAAAGCTTCTCCATCTCTATCCACAAAGGGTATCTTCAAACCAGCCAGCTACTCTATCACGTTTCCTAGAAACTATATAGCAGACCTCATACTCAGTGCATCTGCTACAAATTTCCCTTCGCAAGAGTATAAAATATCATGAAGTCATAGTATTAGAGGAACTCAAGCCAATATCATTGTCTCGGGTTTAGGTCCTTTTGAGAGATGATATACCTGAGACTCTAGTGATCAGAGTACATGGTAAAGTGCTCTCCCATCAGATAGTATTGCCACATCTTCAAGGCGAAGACCACTAATGCTAACTCCAGTTCCTGGGTAGCTTAGTTCTGATCATGTTGTCTCAGCTGTCGAGAACCGTTGCAATCAATGCTTGCTCCTACATCAGGACACATCTGAGTCTGGTCCCTGATGCGTCGTAGTGGAATACGTACTCTACGTCCTCCTTTATAAGCCTCAAGATGGGTGAACTACTTAGCCTCTGCCTTAGCTCCTGAAAACCCTGCTAGCATATCTCTGACCACATGAAGGGTTTTCCATTCTTTATCAAGGATGATAGTGGTGCTGCAACTCTGGAGAAGTCTGGAACAAACCTATGGTAATATCAAGCCAAACCCAAGAAACTTCATACCTAAGTCACACTCCTGGGTGGCTCCCAAGCATTTACCTCCTCAATCATAGCTAGATCCACTGCAACTATAGACTCCAATATCACATGTCCCCGGAAGTGAATCCCTTGAATCTAGAACTGGCACTTAGAGGGATTACCATAAAGCTGGTGCACTCGGAGTGTGTCTAGTACTGTCTGTAAATGATAGGCATGTTCCTCCTCAGTAGTTGAGTATATCAAAATGTTGTCGATGAAGACCATTACAAAGCAATCAAGGTATGGCTAAAAGATCCTGTTCAGTAGTCCCATAAACACTGCTGGAGGGTTGGTCACGCAAAATGGCATAATTAAGAACTCGTAATGGTCATACCGACATTTGAAAGCCGTCTTCTGCACATCCTCGTCTCACACTCCGAGCTGGTGATAACCAGATCTGAGATCTATCTTCGAGAACTACAGTGCTCCCTTCAGCTGGTCAAAGAGGTCATCAATAATCGGCAGTGGGTACTTGTTCTTCACATTCACATGGTTTAGGTGCTGATTTTCAACACAAATCCTCAAGCTTCCATCCGCCTTCTTGGTAAATAGAATCGGGGCTGCCCAAGGAGAAACACCGGGCCAGATGAATCCGATCCCCTGTAAGTCCTCTAGTTGTACCCGCACCTCACAAAGCTCCGCGGGAGCCATCCGATACGTCTGTGTATATATTGGTGTCATCCCCGGTTACAAGTCAACATAAAATTTCACCTCTCTTCAAGGAGGTAGACCCAAAACATCATCGGGGAAAACATCTGTGTACTAGTCCACAACTACTGGATATTTCGGACTCTCCACATCAACAGCTCCGAGGGTAAGGCTAGCCAAATAATGAGTGATCAGCCGCACTCTCCTCTGGGTAAGTCCATCCTATACTACAAAGGCTCCCTTCTCAGTAGTAAAGGTAGACCTCGTCTAATCATTACGGACACACCGCACTTTGTGCCTAATACCATCAATCTGAGCATGAAATACAGATAACTAGTCCATACCCAAGATGACATCTTAAGGCCTTGACGCCACTACTAGGATATCTTAGCCGAGTCTATCTCCGCCTAGAGTATGCTCACACTGTTGGCAATAGTGCGTAATCATTGAATCCTATCTTGTAGGAGGATCAAGCCGTAAATATCGAGCCAATGGATCCATCGGAATCTCCAAGATCCGAACGAGTGCGGTGGGAATAAAAGAATGACTAGAACCTGTGTCTATAAGTTTTGCTACTAAGGTGGAGTAGACACAGATCGTACCTCGTATCATCTATGGAGCACTGTGATCGTAAGCCTCATCTGACTGGACCTGAACTCTCCCCTATCCACCTACTCCCTGCGGTTGGGGTGGACCTCCTAGAGGTGGTGGCAGTAATATATCGAAATGTCGCCCACCGCGTGCTGCACGTACTACTACTCTACCACTTCCACCTACTCTTTTTGGTCCTCCTCCGTCGAATCTTTGTCTCTACCTGGCTGGTCCTTCGACCATCTACTGATCATCCGAACAACGGATCAGATAGTCATGAGCCATGTGAACCTGACCGCCACATCTGAAACACTACACGCTCCTGGAATGTCTGTCTCTGATTCAGGTGCCCTACAAAATTGATCTTGAGTCATGCGGTCGTCCACCTGTAGGTCTGCTCCTCTTTGATCAATCCGACATCTGTATGTTGTCTGCTGTAGAATACTCCACTACGTGATGACTGGTAGTGGGTCTCGCTACTGGTGACTGATTAGCAAGGAAACTCTCCATCAAGAGGCTCTCACTAACACCACCTACTGTGTCAATATGCTATGTGAGACCACAGAAGCCCTAATATCCTTCCCGAGTCCCTGTACAACGGTCCAGTCCCAGAAAAATGGGTTCTGCACCATATCTGTGGAGTAGGGTGAGAGTTTAGTGAACCTCGCTGAGTACTGAGTTACAGCCATTCTTCCCTGGTGCAGATGAAGTAGCTCATGAATACGCACTTCTCGGAGTGTTTTTGGGACCAACTCTGCCCAAAACAGGCTCTTGAACTCTTCCCAGAGAAGCGTCACCTCTTCGTGGACCTAGAGCATCAAGCTCCACCATCTTCCTGTTGCTGCCTATAGAAGACTGGCAGTAAGAATCACCATCAGATTTGATGGTATCCCTACCAGTCGGAAAACTCTCACCACAGCCTCCAGCAAATCCCCAGATGCTTGTGGGTCTGTCTCTCCCCTGAACAAGGGTAGCCTCTGATGCTGGAACTCGTGCAACACACTCATGAGGCATGCACCGTATGCTGCTGGGGCTAGTGGAAACGGTGGCCCAATGGGGTGTGGTACCACTGGGGCCTCCCTTAGTGCCTCAACTAGAAAAGGGTCCTACACCGAGGCCTCATCGCTTGGTGGGATATCTATACATATAACTCTTGGATCTCTAGCTGTATGTCTGCGTGCATGCATCCTGAAAAGAAATTGGTGCGCTACGATTAAAATTTATACCTGGTGAGCTGAACTAGTGAGCTGACTTAAAGATAACTTTTGAAAACACCAACGCAATCAGTGTTTTCATGCACTCAGTTTAAAATCATAAGTCATGGTCCTAGTGTATGGATACGTCGGCCGCTGCAATAACACTAGACACCATGAACTGAAAACCGCACTCATTACCCATTACACTATTGCGTCACAGAAAATATCAGAGTCCTAGTTCTTCGGTAGAACCGACTCCTCAAATACCAATTTGTCACGACCCAACCCTGAGGCTTGTGTTGTGACTAACGCCAAGCATGCCTTCCATAGGCTAGGGTCTGGTTACTAGCGTCAAGGTGTATTCCCTAAAACTAGGAAGGTATTGCCTTTATAACATACAAGCACACATAACCAAGTACATAGAAAGACACGAAACACCATGTAAAACTATATACCAATAGAGTACTGAATGTAAAACGGGGCCGGAATACAAGCCCAATAGTAAAGTACAAGAAATTAAAGAAAAAGGAAAATAGATGTTGGGTCGTCCTCTGAGATTCCTACATGAAGGGTATCTACGGATCACCTCCTCATCACTCCTCATCTATCATCCCCCTTCGTGTACTGACTGGTGGTATGGTTCACCTCCAGGTATCATCCAGTCCTGATACTCTCAGCCTCAGTCATCACTGTCTGTCGTCTACGTCCAACACAACAAGGTGCGGGCATAGGCCGTGTAGGGGTGAGTATAATGATACTCAATAGGGACCCTGAGACACTCAAGTTCTCACAAAATCTACCAAGGATAAAGCAAAAAGAATTAAATCCACACACAACCTTACATACATATATTCCCATACATTTACCTAAGTTATCAAGTAATCCATCTAAATCATGAGAAAAACTCAAAGATACTGACTCAGCTCAAAAAAGAATTTTATTTTAGGGGGTAGTATCAAGTAACATTCCCAGACACATTGTTGAAACCTCAAATGTTGGATAAATTCTCCTCTATAGTGTACAGTGGGCCTACCGCGACACAAAGCGCTCTTTGCACTAACCTTGGACTGCTAAGGTACTCCTCCTGTCGAGTACCGTGGATCTGCCACGTCACCAAGTGTGCTCCCCACCATGGGTCTACCACATCACTAAGCGTCCTCCCCCTCGTAGCCTGCTGAAGTAATCCTCCGGTCGAGTACAGTGGGTCTGTCGTGACACCAAGGTTCACCCCACTGTCAGTCTTCCGTGACACCAAGGAACTCCCCACTGGGCTATTAGAGTCACTTCGAGTCAAAACGGTTTGAATTTTTCAGGTCTCAGCCGACTACTAGGTCTCTGCACTACGCTCGCTCGTCTTCGAGAGGATTCGCTCCACAAGCTACTGGTTGATACTCCAACTACCATAAAGTCCCACGAAGAAATATTTCAAAGGTCTGCTACTTCATAGGGGTCTCAACAGAATAGACGTAATGTCAAACGGATGCTTGGTCTGTGAGTTATTAGCCTTTTAGTCATGGGGGCCCAGTTGGATTCATACTCAATCCGACTTGTCCGTTTCCCATATCAAACCAAAACTCTAGTGGAGTATACTCAAAGGGAAAGTCTCGCTCCATGATTTCCAGCACTGCTAACGGTTCATCAAACATACGTCTGGTGCCAAAGATATGGCCAAAAGAAAGTAAAGGGGCATAGTGGGCTCGGGTCTTGTCCGACCCGGTCGGACCGACCCGGCACAACCTAGAATGGGTTGACTCGGTTCGGGTCAACCCGGCCTGACCCGCTGGGTGAGGCCCGGCCTGTAATGCTTCCCGGTCCACTGGGGGTCCGACATGCTGCGAGGGCTGCGAGGTGCCGTAGAGTCGCGGGTAACGCATGCCGCCTTGGGTGTGGGGGTGCTGCGAGGACATGAGCTGGTTCGGCCGGTGCACAATGGGGGAGCAGGCCAATTCGGCATGTTCAGCCTAAGCGCCGCAGGGGACACAGGCCGCTCAGCCGGGGCACTAGGAGGGGCGCTGCGAGGGAGCGGGCCGGTTCCGTTTCGGAGCCTCGTGGGGTGTGGGCCATTTCGGGAGGCCGGTGGGCGGCATACGTCAGAGCGACTCAGGCAGCGGATGGCACGACTGGGGGGGGGGGGTGGCCAGAGGTCGTTGTTGCTGGGGCGGCACGGTCGGCGGGTGGCGTGAGCCTGGGCGGCACAGTCGGCGGACGGCGAGGGCGCGGCCAGCGGTTGTCACGGCCATGGCGGTGCCGCCAGTGGGTGTCATGGCCAGTGGGGGGGGAGGCTGGAAGAACAGCTGGCGGTTGTGGGACTGGTTCGGCTAGAAGGCCGGTGCACCACGAGGGCGGCACAGGACACAGTGGCCATAGGCAGCGGTTCTATTTCCTTCATCGCCTTCTTCGCCTTCCTTCATTCTGAAGAACACCACAAAGAAGAATGACGGAGGGGTTCAGGCAATGTTAGTTTGGCCCACACCCTTCACATTTAGAGTTGTATCATTTGGATCAACAAGGAAGAAAAACAAAGAACTTCAAAATTTATGACCTGTACAAGAATTATTTCCCAAACCATAAAAAAATCAAGGAAAGTATTATCTCGCAAATAAACCCCCTACCTCGGGATGATACGTCGAAGGATTCGTGAGGAAGATGAATCTTTGGGAAAAAGATGGACGTTGGTGTCATCGGCGTTTTCCTCGATCATTAGTTTTTCATAGTTGAAGACATCCTACGTCAGTTGCCTCCGCAAGGTGCTTCTGAGGAAGAAGTTGAAGACGTTCCCCACCAGTGTACATAGTTTGGAGGAGTTTTCTTTGTGGAGGAAGTTATTCATTGGAGAGATTTCTCCCTAAGTCCTTCCCTCCCCAAATTCCACCAAAATAATATATTAATCCATCTATTATTTTGTTGGAAAGGATTCAAAATTCCTAATTAATTAATGAAGGTGGTGGAACCATTAATAGAGAAGTTGGAATAATTAATTGTGGAAGAATCTCAAGAGGCTCCTCCACATTATTTAGGGAGTTGAGAGGTTTTCCTCTACCCCCATTAATAAGGGTAGATTGTTCCCCACCCCCAACTTCAAATTAGGATGTTTTGAGATCTCATGGGGTCCCCACAACAATAAATCTAGAAGAGGAGGTTTTTTATCGGGGGACCCCACCCCTGAACATCCACATGGAGGGTGGTTACAACAAAATAAAATAATCATGTGTTTATTTTATATTATTTTTTTCCATGAAAAACCCCAAATTTATCTTTCACCCTCGTCCAACTATCATCAAGGAAAAAAGTCTTATTAAGTGAAACCCGGTGTTGAAAGTTCAATGGTGCCCTCAGATTTTAATTCCGAGCACCGGTTCAAAAGTTAGAGAAAACCCGATTTCACTTTTACTGAAAATACCCAAAAGAAAGTTCAAAAATTCATTCTGGGCACTCCGGGCCTTGGAATCACACACCGTAAATTTTCTTGGACTCGTAAAATTTCCATTTATTAAAACATATTACTTGGAAATTCTGGGACTTTACATAAATCACGAGGGGGACCCAAAAAAGGATGGGTATCCCATGTTTAAAATATAGAAAAGGGTTTGGTCACTACGTGACCATGAGGATGACATTTTAGTGCTCCTTTACTCACCCATGTCGTAGTGTGGACCCTATGGATTGAGGCATGACCACCCCATGAAGACGATCCATCTTTGTACCTATAATCATTTCAATTGGACTCGTATGGTACAAATGTAATGATCCTATACAAATAGAGGATGAAGACCTCAAGGATATTCCTCCCTCTCATATAACAACACCATGTGACCCCTATTGCAATATACCCCTCATAAAAGTTCATGATGGAATGAGCAATGGGTTGTGGAATGATTGGTCATTTCCCCTCAAAAAACATACATCATGTATAGGTGTTTTACATAAGAAAAAACTACCAAAAAATAAACCATGATGTGACTCTGTAGACCATAATGAGATCATCTCCCACTCAACACTTGTATGGAAATGACTAACAGTCCTTACCGCATGATGGGCCATATACACCAAAATGTAGCAGAAGAGGTCACCCCAACCCTACATCTACATTCACATAAGAACCCAAAACCTATATCAGTTCTCTAACCATATACACAAACATCTCATTGAGATTTAAAAACATTTAGAATCCTATTCTAAATATTAATTCTTGAAACATTCCTTACTGTCACACTTTTTCATTTTTAAATAATAATAATGTTCATCCCTTAAAAATGTACCATCATTCTCTCCGATTTTTTTTATGTCGGATTCCATTCTTCAATCCCTTTTTTCATTCCCTTTTAAATAAAATAATTATAAATATTTTAAAAACTAAATAAAATTTCCACCCCCCCACCATAATGTTAAAATATTTGAAATGATATTTTGATTTTAACAATACAACATTATATTAACATTGAAAAAATTGTATAAAATAAAGTTATATAATAATTTGATCCATTGTATATTAGAATCAAATCAAGGCTGAATAAATAAATTAAAAAACACTTCTTGAACTTTTTTCTTTTATAATCAATAAAATTCAACATTTACCAAAATTTTTATATTTCTTAGTTATTTTCCAAAACATAGAAACCCTCATGTTAATGTGTCTTTTTTACATTTCATGAGAATTTTATAGAATGAGTCATAATATATTTTGTGTATCCCTACTCATTTACTTATATAGGTGAACCAAAAAGAGATCACATGTTTCAATACTTTTATGATATTATTAATTCATTAAGACGTTTTAAACACAACCTTATTTTCTCATGAGTACCAAACAACTTTTTCATTGAATGAAATATACGTTTTGTGTTTATTTCACACACATGATATAACTTTATATAATAAACATAGGCATGAAATTTTATCACATGTTTTGTTGAGGACCAGAAATAGGTAAATACATGAAAAGAACTTTAATCCCTTCCCTAATGAATTTTCCTACACCAACTCCCCGAAAATAACATTTTTAATAGATATATCAAATTTGGATTGATCTAATAAATTAAATAGTTTTGATACCTTCTTTTATCAGCTACTACACTTAGCTATGTTTTAGACTAATGGGACTTTATTTCTTATTATAATTATTATTATATACCTTAGTTAATATTTCTTAAATATCATAACTCTGAAAAACCAAGGACATTTGAATTATCTAAAATGGAATATCTAGTAAATAATTACAAATCCATACTACTTATTTTCGATTCACTATTAAAAAAATATACTCTAAAAACATTATGGAATCCATTATATATGTTTTTTTCTTTGATACCTTAGTTATCACGACACAAATTTTGTAAAAAATCAACCTATCATAGAAGAGTGGTCATCAATATTATTAATATAACTTTAATCTAAAAAACCTTATAACTACCTTGGTTTTTAGTTATAAAATATATAATAATCCATAGTGCTCACCCAATATTTTGTTTCTATTTTAATTTCATCTTATTGAGCATAATTGATTTTATTTATATACCTACTCAACATTTCAACAATATATGAAATATCTAGTCATTTACTAGTCATAACATAACTTAGATATCCAATAACCCTCATATATGTCTGTTGAGAAACAGACCTATTAGGATTTTGTGGTGTCTACTCCAAGTATAAAATGGTCTAGAAACTAGTGACTGATTAAACTATTTAACCCTCATTAAGAAATTATCAATAAAATGAGATTGAGAAAGTAAATATTGAATTTAATTCTCAATAATATCAATTCCAAATATATTATTTTTTTCACCTAAGTATTTTGTATTAAAGGTTTTAAAAATTGTATTCTTGGCATCATCTATTTCATTCATATCAGTTGCCAAAAGTAAAATGTCATCAATATATAATCAAATGACATTAAAATTAGTATTATAAAACCTAATATAAATATATTTATTAACATAGTTAACTAAAACCCCATTTTAAAAAATTAAGTTATTATATTTATCATTCTAATGTTTTGGAGCTTGTTTTAAACAATATGGATATCATACCAATAAGTACATTTTCTTTTATTTTCATGTTTCTTTGAATACTTATTGTTGTTTGATATATGTTTCGTTACCAAATTAACCATTTAATAATGTTATTTTAATATCCATTTTATTGAATATACAAATTATATATATAATTTAATGTTATAAGTATTTTAATAGATTATTACATAGCCATGGGAGCATAGATATCAAAATAATTGATTCCTTACGTTTGAGTGAACCTCATGTACACCAATTTGGATCCATTTTTTTAAAATAGTATCCTTAATTTTTTTCTTATAAATACCCATTTAATAATTATTTATTTTGAACACTATAAAATAAAAATTAATATTCATGTATTTTTTTGTTATACATTCAATTTCATCATTTATATCTTCCTTCCAATGATATGTATCAAAAGATGAAATTGTTTCCTTGTGTGTTTTAGGATCATGATCTTTATTAGGAAAGATGAGAGTCTATGGGAAAATTTTATCATTATTTACTTATAATATATATATATATATTATCTATATTTTTTGATATATATGTTTTGTTTACATTTATGAACATTGTGAAATATTATTTTTAGAGATAAAATTTCATTTGAACATAATTCCTAAATTGAGAATTTTTTCAGAATAATGGTAAATATTGAATCATAAACTAATGCATCTATTGATTCAACAATGATATTAAAAAATAATAAATCATTAAATTCTACAAGAATGAATTTATTATGTATATAATTATATACATGTCCTAAAAATATGAAATAAACACCAATTTTATATTTTTTTTCATTTAGTTTTATGTACTCTTACAATTCCAAGAAAACCCAAAACCATTAAATAATTGGTGTTTAGTTTTATATTCATATATAATTATTTTTGAGTCATAATATTCAATTTTTTGGAAACTTATTTAGAATATGAAATGATTTTTATAATACCTCTCCCCAAAAACAACATGAGTGACCTGAGGAAAACAACATATAATTATCCATTTCCATTAATGTTATACCTTTTCTCATAGCTACAACATTAAATTTATGTGAGTAAAAGTTTTCACTTCATTTATGATGAATTTGGATTCAAAAAATATACTATAATATTATCTTTTCTTATTTTATCTAATGAATATATCTATAAGACCAAATTATTTTCAAAAGTAATTTTTATACATATTAACTTTATATATACCATCATATTTTTCATGTAAAAAATATCTTGGAAAAAATATAGAGAAAATATACATAAAAGATAAATTAATTTTTATTACATGTTTTGAATCTGATGTAATAATAGATTATGAATACATTTTTATTTTTAGTTGATGATCATGCGTTGGTAAATAAATGGAATTTACTCCAAAATAGATCTTTATGTGGTAAAACATATACTTTGGTTCTGTTTGGAATAGTGGTTTACTATAGATAAAATTTAATTACATTTATCACCCATGGTTTTAGGATTACATCTCATAGATTTGTAATTAAATAAGAATTATTTAATTTAAAATTAATTCATTAATATATAAGAAAACCCAAAACCATGGTATTTAAAACATTTTAACACTCTATTATAGTTTTTAAAACCATAAAACCTATAATTGAGGGTTTGAGAGATAAAGGATTCAATGAATGGTTTTATTGATAAGGATCTATAATGGATCTGGAATAAAATTTGCACTTCATCATTGATAGATACTTTCATGAGTTGGGGATCATTTATGGATATTTTTCTTAGTTTTCATGATTCTAGCATTTGATATATTTTTTAATTATTATTTTTCACAACTCACACGTACTTATGAACTTATGAATTTTATTACATAGTTTGATTCATCTCTGTGTTATTCACCATTGACGTTTCTACACCTAATGAATATGTTCAGTCTTCACATCATCCACAAATATCAATCCATATATGATATTTCATTGATTTTATTCCACTTTTTCTATTCATGTTAGTCATCAGAATTTTCTATGGCCGGTGGTTTAACAGATCATGATCCTAATTGATGAAAATCTGCTATTTAGGTCCACAGGTGGTCAATTCATATACATAATCATTGATAAAGGTGTCAATATAGATCCTAGAGTGACAATGGGGTATTTTAATGTGCATCGATGTTGATTCCCCAAGTATAGTGGAATTAAGGGGTGTTGGGATTACTTATGAACCCCTTACTAATTTTTTCTTGTAAAGGATGAACAAAGAATGACCATTTATGTAATGATAATAAAATATGGTGAATCTAGATGTTTTTTGGTGATATCAATGTCTAGAATGGGAATTCAAAGGTTATTCAAAATTTTCCACAAAGTATGGTCCCAATGACATGATCACACATTAGGTGATCCAGATCCATACATTTTGTATCTCCAAGGTAGTGACATATAGGGTTTTGATGGAGTTATGTATCACATGGTGGGTACCTAGGTTATATACATTGTGTACCCATAAGATGATTATCTTTGATTTTATAGGTAGTGTCATCCCTACTAGTCATATAGCCATTCATGATGTGTGGGTTGGGATTATAAGGTGTTTACTATTAAAAATATTGGTATTAGGAAATGCAGTGGAAGCTGTTGGGTTGTACATTTAAAATGTTTCATCATCGAAGTGACAAAACAATTCCTCTATAACGATCTATTCCCTTGTATGGTCTAAATATCTTGCATGAATTATTTAGATTACAATAATAAAATTAAACACATACCTTGTTTGAAAAAAATAATGATAAAAAGAAACTCATTATTCTTTCCTATTGCTCAATGGATCCTAGTAAAAACCCCTATAGATCATCCACACACACTCTAAAAATTTATGTTCTTTCCTATAATTGAATTTTAGGTGGTAGTGTGAATCTCTAATGAATCCTTCGGTGTCATGATGATAACCTCGATTCTATTCCATTGATCTGAAAAAGGAACACTTGGATTAGTTCTTAGAAATATACTCTCACTCTCTAGAAGGTGTAAATATAGAGAGGATCTCATTTTTTTGTCATGAATATTGCACTATAAATGAACCTCTCTCAAGATTATATAGTGAGATTCTCAAAATACCCATAAGGCTTCCCCAACCACCAGAAAAAAAATTCCCACTAAATAAGAAATAAATAAATAATTATGAAGAAATAAACAATGTCATAAATAAAATTTTTATTTTATCACAAACCTATAATATATATTAAATATATTACTTGTTAAAATCGAGACATTTAACTTGATTCATAATACCTATTAATATTATACAAACATATAATATTAATATATTAATAATTCATAAAATATTTTTTCTGTATTAACTAAATACATCATTAATACTTTTAATAAATAAATTCAATCCAATTATTCTATACGTGAATAATAATAAATATTTTTATTCTTCGATGACCGTTAGTACCTAGAAAACACTTAGACAATGTGGTGGGTCCCACCATGTCCTATATACCTATTCACCAAAATAAGAAAGGTTCTTGAATACAATATTCTTTGTGACCCTCTGGGCAATTATCTCAATAGTATTGAATAGTATTTATAGACCAACCTCAGATTATAGATTCCCATAAAGGCCTCTAAATAGATAGGGAATTTTCATACAAATTAAAATCAACCTAAAATACATACTTTGTAATATAATCTCATTTTATTTAAAAATACAATAATGTATGAGGCACACTTGTGTCATCATATTTTATTTTTTTTTATTTTTTATATAACTAGAAGTCTCTAAACTCGAATGCCTTGTCCAAGAACATATGAAGTCACTACCATCATGATCTAACAAGGTCGAGATATTACTTCCTCAACTCAAAAGTGAATAATCATATCTTGATCATTCAACCAATATCATCCCACAAATGATGCACGAATTTTTTTTTACCTCACCATGATTTCAATATCATGGTTTTTACCTTGCATAAAAGTACATGATCCAATGGAATACATTGACAACAATCTCAATTCAAGATACCAATACACATGTCCATAGATAGGAACATCCAATGACACCCAAAACATCTAGTTTGTCTATTTATTTGTCTATCCCCATCTTCTTAACTAATAGAGGTCACCAAGTGTAAACATAATAAAAAGAATTCTAAAATATTATAATCCCCCAACACCTAATACTAATTCATCTACTATTTCCAATTAGTGTTATATATCAAGACCATAAGACATATAATTAAGATTGATTTCATAGTGTCTCGAGGTTCTCATTATATCCAGGGAGCTATTATAACCTATTGATACAACAAATAGTGTATGGAAATTACAACTTAAATAGTGGATTTAGAAACGCTTACAATATAATGGTAAGAGTATAACAAGCATGTCTAATAGTATACAAGATATGGCAGTAAACAATTATTGTTTTGGTGGGTCTAGGGTACCCACTATTATAACACTCCCACTTTCTATAGATAGACTTGCTAACTATCCCTGTTAGCTATCACATGATTAAGATCTTGTTTCTTCTGAGTCATCACTATAGTTTATGGGTCGGGCATATCTCTACTATGTGGATATTCTTCTGTTTCAAACCTCACCTCCTAGACTAAATCTCCCTACAATATGTTTACCGTGAGTGTAATCCATTTTCTACTCAATCAAAACTTGAAATCTTGCCTAGTAAGAGTATCATAATTTACATTTTGATAATACTTTACTTACATGGTGTTATTATAAGAATGGGAATAAATCAATGCATATTTTAAACTTATTCATAGCTAACTTAGAAGCTGCAACACACTCTGTGTTCCTAGGCTACCACTCTCGAGAATAATATTTTATTTTTCATTAACATAACCTGAGTGCGATATTAGATCACATTGGTCTAGGGAATACTATTTCATATACACTAAAAACTAGTATACCTTCCTTTTCTTATACCAATTACATATCCTTTTTACTTTTTCAATTACAGTTGTTTAGTTCTAACAACATCCCTTGTAGTTCATCTTGGTATGATTGACATTTTACTACAATAATGTTTATGTTCTAAACATCATTTATTGTACATATAATTTCATTCATTATTGATCCATCATATAATAATATGTAACATAACTCAACAATTTAATCTACTATTATTCTTATTCATGTCTTCTTGGAGAGATAAATTTCATGTGACACTGGTAACAATTCTCTCCGAAATTTTTCCATCTTTTATTTCCAATTCCTTGTTTTTATATAAAAAATTGATTATTTCAAAGAAGCATTTGGATCTACCTAAGTATATCTTGTTTCTTAGAACAAAGGATTCTAATTTAATTCAATATCTTGAGTTTTACTCTCATCATGGTCTTAACTAACTATAAGACCAATATTTGTTTTCTATTTGTTAGTAAACATATTATACATGAAAAATAATGATGATCCCACTGACCTCTAGTAGATATATAGAAAAGATTCATTCCCCATAAATGATCTAATACCATGTTTCTTACTTTAATCCAAGACAATATTTTAGAAAATGAAACTCATAATTAGAATTCTATGATGTCCTCATCCCTTTCTAATTGCACCATATAGTAACATTCCATTATAGGTGGTCTTTACATCTAATGAACAGTTTAAATGATCATAGAAAATTAGTTATAACAAGATAAATCATAATGGATTTAGGCCTTATGACTTGGTATTACAAATCATCCTTATTGGTACCACACCTATACTATGCATGTGTCATCTCACTTAAATACCATCCACCGTATTAAAAATAATAAGCCCCTAAAACTCTGATACATGGAATCCATTGATTATTTTTAATTGATCTTGTAAATTTTAGATATTTTCATATACTACCTACTTGTTGGGATTATAAATTTCAATGAATAATGTATCACCATACATTGTAAATATAAAACAATTACCATGGTTTTATCATTCTTATACATTATTCTTCTCTGGAACATTCTCTTCCACACATCTTGTAGAACCTATTCCTATGTGTGCTATTTATACATCTATGGAATTTACTAATTCCAATTCGATATTTCTCCTACTATTTCAAATAGAGATATGAACAATTTTTTTAAAAAATATAGTCTATAATTAGAATATATCTTTTCTATCATGAGGATTATTTTTAATATCCTATGAATCTTTTAGGATGATTACTATATATACATGTTGTGTTTTCCTTAATTAATGTTTGTTTATATCATCAACTAACTCTTTGCATCTAAGAACATGTTCTTAAGACATAATGGATTTCATCAAACTATTACTCATATCATATCCACTTTTCATTATAGTTGGAATGTGGTTATGGGATAATGTCATTATTTACAAATCATGTCTTAGAATATAAAATTATATACAATGCATAATTTTTAACCTTGATTATCCTATTACATAAATCATTAATATTAAGTTTATAAGTAAATGTGAATTTATGAAGTACTTCATGCTACATTTTGTTAACTAAAGTTAATATATAATTCTCATCATCAATACTCCTTATTATCATCATATCCCTAGTGTGGATAAGGTAATGTGCGTTTAGACAAATATTTCCCACTACATTATATTGATCGATGAATACTTGTTCAATATATCCTCTGGTATGGAAGATAAAAGCATCACATAGCTTATAAAAATGCATATAACATAATTAAATTTCACATTCCTTATATAATTAATGAAAACATATACGGTATAAGTACATTCCTTTATATTCATCTTCGAATATTTCATGCTCTAGATGAACTATTTCAGAAAGCCTTTTCAGGTGAACTTTATTTATAACATTTTCTTTTTTCAAATTAAATATGTATACTGGTTACTAATACCTAAGTTCATAACAATAATGAGACTAACAAACATATTGATTTTATCCTTAATGTCAACTTTTAATTTTAAATGAAAAATAATTATCCTTCCACAACTATATATAAAATTATTACATTTTATTTTCACCACATATTTCATATAATTCATGTATCATTGAACAATTGGTTGAGTATAAAAGACCATAAAAAATATTGATTCATGAAATAGAATAATGTTTCTCTGATAAAAAAGAACATGTGAGATAAGTTTTTTGTTTCTAATCAATAAAAAAATTTAGATGAATCATTTTATTGGAAATTATAAGTTGGGTACATATTACTACAGACTTAGGAACCACACTTTCTCATATTATTAGAGAAAAAACATCTCTTTTAGTAATGTTGAAATATTTATTTGGTTACTGTATCTAGAATCAATTTTTTTGACTTCATATTTTATATAATACCCATGAAGTACAATATAAATTTAACATATAATGGTGAGTATTTGCCGAAAATGAATAGAGTACATTATTATGTGATTTAGTTCATTGTATTTAAAATTACAAATATTTATATAATGATATGAGAAGAAAAAAACCTCATTTTTAATACCTCCTTATATGAAGGACATCGACAATATGCCTTTTACGTTTCTCATTCCATTGTCCTTTTATCCTTGTATTTAAACTTTTTCACCGTAATAATTAAAACTTTCCTTAAGTTCGTTTTTCTTTGAGAACCTTACTTAAAAGCTAAAGAAGAATTTCCCCGAGACTATTTATTTCTTAATCATAATTTAAACTGGAGTAAATGGTTGAGAATGATATGATAATGTTAGTGGGTGAAATATTGTGATCCATCTTTCATATGTATACAAAACAAGTTTAATCATCACCCATTCATATCTTACATCACTTTCATATCACAGAAATCTTAGAGATGAGACTATGTATAATAACATCCTTGTCTTGATGTGGTTTCCTTAAAACACAATTGAATTTGATAATATAATTTTGATAAAACAATCATATATACTAAACACAGGTTTCCTATAATCATTTTTAACACTTTTACATCCTAAGTTGGGTTAACAAGGTATTTTGGGGACCAGCACCTTGATGTTTTCATGACGTGGTACTTTGTTCTAGTTCTTGTAAAACTCTAGGAAACTCGTGAAAATTTAGATAAGTTATTTTTCTGATAATTACAGTATTGTATTTGTGGTGTTACATTCCATTTACTACAAAAAAAATCTAGTAGATTTAACTTTTTATTTTGATTACCGATTAGACATTATTGATTAATTAATTAAATCATTAAATGTGTACCCCAATTTTATCACATTATAGAATCCCTATTTACTAGAATATAAATAAATTTCTTCTTAAGAATTCAAGAAGAAAGGATCCTTGAACTTCACCTCATTTTTTATAATATATGGCTACGAAACTACTCAAAGAGTTCAACATGGGCATTTGACTTCCTAACCACATTAGCTCGTGACACCATGATATGTTGATTGAAGTCCAACATTCTAAAATCATAAATATAACTCAATAAATTCTTTCCTATAAATTATCAACAAGATAAATATGGTTACTCTTTTTCTACCAACTTTTTTAAATTCAACCCATCATTTTTATAAAAAATCCCCAATAGTAGGAGTTACCCTCAATAATGACTGACCGAGCACCCCAAACACCTGATTATGATCAAATTCAATCTATGGAATAAATTTATGACTTAATACTTCTTGGTGGTTTTTTATTTTTCTCGTATAATATAGTCTTTTTCTAATAATATGTTTATTCTATTTTGTCTAGGTCACAACTGAATATTAGTAAAAAGACATTCATCACTGTAGTAGTCATTTTTTATATTTATTATTTTATATGTTTCCCACTATAATGAAAATTTATAAATTAATAAGAAAATGAATAAAGGGAAAAAAATACATGACTGGTCTTGAGAATATATATTGGTAGATCTAATTAAACATAGTGGAAGAACCATTCCCTATAGAAATCATACTTGAGTCATTTCTTGACTAGTGATAGAGCTTATCCTCATCTACTATATACACTTCTCCTCCAATTTCACTTCTATTTGGCATTTTCTGCATCTCACACCATCATTTTCATGGTAAAATAATACTCGCATGCTGCTAAGGGGATATTATGAGTGAAGAATAAAAATAATTCACTTTTTATATGGGTGTACAACCCCTTATAGATATTAAATGATAAAAAATAATGATGTGGAAACCATCTTATTTAATTATATTTATCACACACAGATAAATATATAATTAATTAATTAATTAATTTATACATACATGGTGGATGATCAAGACCGGTCATTGGGTAAAAATATGCGTGATTAAATATAATTTCAATAAATTAAGTATAAGGGAATTCATTAAAATAAATAAATTATTTAAATTAAAATAATTCAATTATTTTTGATCGTTTATTAATTTAAATTTAAATATAATAGTTAAATTAATTAATTAATTAATTTAAAAAAACTAGATTAAATTAATTTTTTATAATATTGAAGTATTATAATTTTTAAACAAAATATTATTTCGTTATTCATTTAATTTAACAGTAAAATTTATTAAATTAACTGTGATCATATATAAAAAAAATATCTGATCTGAAAATGTAACACCTATAGTTTTTTAATAAAACTATGTTCAATAGCACATGTGATATGAAATGATGAACTCAAACAAACCATAATTTTTTAAACAAAACTATTATAACATATCCATTATATTATTAGTTATGAATATAACAAACTAATTTATGATATATATATATATATATATATAAATATTCCCTAAATATATTTGATAAAATAGAATCCATTTTTTTACATCATCGTGTCAAAATTAACATAGGGTGAAAATTTTGGTTTGTCTAGAAAATATAGATTTTTTTAGTGAATAGTGAGAAATAGTTATTTTAGGTTAAATTGTAATTTACTTTCATAAATGAATTAATTTAAAAGTAAAATTATTATTTAAATTTTATTTAAAGGTAACATAAGTATTATTTATAGATATTTAACACAATTATGTTTATTTATACCGATCATTATTACAATTTTATTTTTAGGATTAAATAGTTCATTTTTAGAGAACTTTTTTAGAATGCATAATTTTTCTGTACTATAATTAATTAATATAACCCCAAATGATAAATTATTTAAATGAAATTTCAATATTAAATATCTATTTTTATTAATTAAAATTAAAATAATGAATATTACTAGGTATATAGTTTAAGTAAAATCATTTTCTCTTACAAATGAATTTTTTAGAAAATTGCTTTTCATCATGATTACGGGTTTTATTTTAATTATAATTCTTCCACCTCTAAGGAATTATTTTTATAAACCTGATTCCATATTTTTAATCATCTTAATTAATATTTCATAATAATTTATGATTAATTGTTGTATAATATGAATAGTAAATGTAGAAAATATTAATTACCAAATTAAAATGAAAATATGTTAATTAATGGGAACAAATATCACAAAGACATGAAAAAATATAACCCTAATAGTAAGTGTAACACCCTGACCCCTCTAGACCAGAGCCAATGAATTACTTGTTATATTTACATTTTTAGAAGGAATGAAAATCCTGACAAATTGATCAGTTTAGTAGTCTTGATGAAACTAGATACAAATATGTAAATCAAATTAGTTTGGAAAAGGTTACAAAATACAATGCATAACAAAAACTAAAAACTACATCCATAGGAAATCAATAAATGATCTCCTCTTCATCACATGTTATATATAAACAATAGAATGGGTGAGCTCAAATTCTAATTAAGGGATAAAAATAGCGGAAGAATTAATCAATAATAACTGAATTGTAAACAATTAGACATAATCAATATGAAATGGTAAAAAAAATGAAAAACTCACGCCATTAATAAACTGTGAATGAAACTACATCCATATATTTTGTCACAGTGAAAACCTCATGGATAGTAATAAAAAATAATGAATAAAGGGAATGTTTATTAACTAGAAGTCATTTATCTGGCACATGATACCATGATACTGTAAAAACAGTTTAGTTTTGTGGGTAGAAACCCGTCTAATTTTTGGAAACAAACTCGAATGGTTTGTCACCAACTGATTTGTCTCATGAGACCTAACAATTCATCTAGGGGCTGTAACAGGCCCAACCCACCACTTCATGTTCAAAGAATTTATTATATATAGATTCAACACAAAATTAATATACCTTTACATTATCAATATAGAATAGAGGATACATATTCCTTAATATTTTCATAGTAAAAACAACATTCAAAATAAATACCATATGTAAAATGGTATACATAATAGACAATAATCATACCCATGATCTAAGAATATGGAAATGTAAATGGAATATAATTTCAATTGAAAATTGATCTCAATTGGGAAGTTGTTACACCACATAATAAAGATTAGGTGGACAATACTAAGAAAGTCACAATGAAGTGAAAATTGAGAAAAAGATCATTACCACATTGTAATCAATTGAGTCATATGACCAAAATTTAATAACCACCCAATGTATCACAGAATACCATTAATATAAATAGAATCATGATAATATATATTAAATTATAGTACACCTATAAAACATATAAGAAATAAGTGGCGAACAATGGAAATCCAACAGAATTGAAAGTGTGATGAGAAAACCCTTACAAACAATTTGACATGGTAACAGGTGTTCTTTTGAGGGATTAATGGTAGGTAACATGGTATCCTATTATTTATATTTCCAAATGGAAATATGGGGGAGTATTGATAACATACCCAATCCTTAGGAATTAAAAATAAAAGGGCACAACATAGTGGAAATTCTTGAACAAAAGTGAGAGATATGATCCCATACCTTATGCTTGAAGGTTTTCTTGATTGTTTTAACGACCTGCATAATCAAATTTAACTTCATTAATTAATAATTACAGATTCTTTTCAACATTAAATTGAAATTTTATAACCTTATTAGGGTCATTAATATCCTTTTATGGGTTTAATAGATTCAATTTTATTGTTTTGGTAGCATTTTCTTCTTTGGTTTTCATGATCCGTTTACTTGTATTGTTGAATAGATGTTTGTTTGAAATGTTGTTAAACATACATAATTGTGAATTTCAATTATTAGTTAAATTAAAAAGATATAAATTATCTTATAATGATTATGGTTATATACCTTTAGGATGACTCATTCGATGAGTTAAAAATAAACTCTTGGATTTAGGTTGGCAGTTGTGTGCACAATAAACTCGTTTTGTATTATTATTCCATATTATGAAGGTTTATATATTAAAGAACATTAATCATGATAAAATAAATATATTATTATCTGGTTCTACCATTGAAAAGGTATCATGACCATTATAAAAGATATTAATTAAAATTGAAAACCCATCTTCCATGACTGTGATAAATTAACACATCTTAGACGTTGTTTTCATTTATTGTATACAACGAATGGAAAAAAGATAATTTGTGATGAAATATTCCATTAACATAATGAAAATATAGTACATATTTGGTACTGGAATTATCATGGAGTTTGTATGAGGTGAGGTGTGGATATAGCAAGAAAATAATAAAACTTGTAAAATAATTTTGAAAGAAAAGAGAAGAGAGGTTCACCTCTTGAGTACTCCTCCTTGAGAAATTCATTAAGACCACTGTTTTTGGCCTTTTGGTGAGACCAGTAGGTCATGGACTTGGGGGGGAGGGCTTGGGAAGAGTATTTGACATAATTTAATAAAGTATTCATGATTTAGTGGTGTGGGAGTAAGAGGGGTGAGTGGTGGTTTATATAGTGGACAGGAGAGAAGTTTTCTTAATATTATAATAATTAATTTATTATTTATTCTCAAGACAATAAATAATAAGTATTCCATGAACAAGAATAGTTTTATATGAATCGTTGTTCTATATTTGTCTTCTTACATCACTCATGTTGGTAGGAATAGTTAATTTAAATTATAATGTATTTATACAGTTAATTAATGTATTTTACTATTCACCAAAAATTCAAGTATTTCAGAAAAATTCAAAAAATTCACCCTAACCATTTTTCAATGTGTAAAATCCAAAAATGAAATCCATTTTTTCAAAAATATTTTTCTAAATATGATTAATTAAATATTTTATTTAAAATCATTATTTAATCGAAAAATATAAACACTTAAATTATTCATCTTCATTTTAAATGTGCCTAAATTTATTTATACATTCATGGGTATGGATAACATTTATAAGAGTAATGTTACTATTCATAAGGTTATGTTAATAATAATAAGGTTAGGTTGCCATTCATAAGGTTAGGTTATTATTCAATGAAAAATAAGTTAATTTTATCAAACACTAAATATGATCCTGAACACAGCTGTGTATGTCAGATTTTCCAAATTCAAAACACACAATTGGAAAATTTATGTTCAATGGATAGGCTATGACTATCTCTTAAAAACCAAGTGTTGTTTTAAAGAAACTCAGTTCTTTATGAAATATAGGCTATGAATATAATTCATTTATGAGAAACATTCCATAAAATGTTTGGGGTGCTACATTATTCCCTCCTTCAAAAATTTCATCCTTGAAATTTTTCATTTATAAATCCCACCAAAAAGATGTGGGATTTCTTCATCATAACATCCTTAGGTTCCCATGTTGCTTCTACCATATTCGTGTCTTTCAAAATAACATTTACTATATGATTTTTCCAAATTATTAATACTTGTACCCTTGTTTTAAGAATCTAGATAGGCTCTTCACTATATGAAAAATTAGGTTCTACTCCTATTTCATCATAGGTGAATACATGTGTTGGGTCTAGCATGTATTTATTTAACAATGACACATAGAACACATCATTAACATTGGAGACACTTGGCCGAATCACTAAAAGGTAATCTATAGCTCCAATTTTTTCCATAATTTCAAATGATTTGATGTACCTTTGACTCAGTTTCCCTTTAATACCAAACCTTAAGACAACCTTCCATAGAGATACTTTCAGAAAAACATGATTCCCACTTGGAATTCCAAGTCATTTATTCGGTTGTCAACATTACTCTTCTACATATTTTGGTATGCTTTAATATGGTGTTGAATTTGTTTCACCATTATCATGGTATCTGTAATAATTTTGGGGCCTTTAAGTTTATTCTCACCATTTTCATCCCAAAAAGTTGGATTTCGACATCTATTTCCATATAATTCATTATATGGGACTATATAAATACTATAATGGAAACTAATGTTGTTGGAAAATTCCACCAATGGAAAGTATTGATCACACATACCATAGAAGTCAAGATTGCATGATCTCAACATGTCTTATATTGTTTGAATAGTCCTTTCAGATTATCCCTCAGTTTGGTTGTAATAGGAAGTACTCATACAAAGCTAGTATTCAAATACTTTTGGAGACTTTTCCAGAATTTTGATGTAAACAGGGGATCTCTATCTGACACAATCAATAAAGGTACCCCATGAAGTCTTACAACATCATTAATATAAAGTTTTTATAGGCACTCATGTGGTAAATTCTCTCTTGTAGGAAAGAAATGTGCTGATTTTGTCAGACGATTAACAATTACCCATATCTTGTAGTTATTTCTAGGTGTCCTCAGTATTCCAATGACAAAATCCATTGTAATGTTATCCCACTTCCACATACGAATAGGCAGAGGTTGAATCACTCCTCAAGGATGTTGTCTCTTTGCCTTCACTTATTGAGAAACTAAACACCTTAACACATAGTCAGCAATTTCCTGCTTCATATTATCCCACAAAAAATATTCCTTCAGATCCCTATATATCATTGCGAGACCCGGGTGTATAGAGAAATTTTAACAATGGGCATCATCTAACAACTCCCTTTTTAACTCAGGTACTGTTGGAACACATAACCTCTTCCCAAATTTCAGATGTAATGTCCCAAAGCTTGAAGTATATGGAAATTCCATTATTTTTTTCAGAAAACTTAATACATAACAAAAACAGACACACAAGGACCGTAATAGTTTAGTGTCTTTGGAAACTCGGAATTTAATCTTCTAATCATGCTGAAAGATCTTCATCATCTCCCATAAAGTTCTTCCCCTTTTGTTTTCTTACCTAAAACCTTTCTTTAAATCCTGGGGAAAAGAAAACATATAAAGTGTGAGCTCAAATGCTTAGTAAGGGTAAGCATGGAGAAATTAAAACAAACCATATACATTTGAAAATAAAAACATTTACATAATGTTTAAACATCAAAATCTTGAGAAATGACATAAAACATGGCAGTGCTTAAGATATTGATCATAATGGAACATCAATCATCATAAAATAACATGCGAATAAAACATGTAATTGTGGAAAAACATTAAGCACATGATATGATTTCCATAGTAGCCATGGCATTGCTTCCAAGACCATCTTTGTGTACAAAGTCCCTTTTTGAATCGAGTTCACTCCACATTCCAGTCCTGTAATACTGAACTATATTAACTTACCGTTCCAGCCATGTCTATCTAATGAGATATAAATCTTTACCCAATTAATTGTAGGGAGATATAGGTCCCACCCATCTCATAATGAAATCATTCTTACTTGTGCCACAACATAAACATATGTTATTCATCATAACCCAAAGAATAAAAATAGGTTTCATAAACATCATCCAATCATAGCATAATCCATATAAAACAAATGAATATCGTTTCATCATAAAAAAAGTGAAACCATGTATATCATAGATATATTATACTTGAAACATACACATATGAAATAATTTCATCTTAGATGGAAAATGGTTTCGATAAAACCCTTGAAAATAATTCTTGAGGAAAATATCCTTTCTTCTTAAAAATAATTTTCTTTTCACAAAATTCCATGAAATTTTAAAAGAAAGGGATTTTGTTGAAAATAATCATGAAATATTGTATAGTAATCTTCATAAAAATAAGGTGTTATAAAACTGTAAAAATATGTTCATTCAGTATAAGTTAAAAAATATATTCTCTTTGTACTTTTGTCGGAAAAATCAAAAAGCACCTCTTATGGTAAATAAAATAAATATTACTTCCATACGATGTGGTATAAGTAAAAAAGGTTAAAAATGAATATAAACATACATGGAAGAAAATTAAACATTTTATGAAAACATTTTGAGAACATATGGACATGGATAATAAACATAACCCCAGTGAATACTTACGAATAAAAAATCTCGGATAAAAATAAGATTGGAATAATTATCCCCTACAAAGATATTTTTGTAAATACAATAGATCAATTTTATGTATTCACTATAAGGTCACATAAAAATTAATAAATACATGATAATATATAACAATTCATTTGTAAAATAATCAAATAATGACATAAATAGGAAAGAGAAGATCAACCCAATGAACGGAAATTGGGTTAAGAGGTTCACTTACCTCGTGTCCGACTTGACTCAATCGTTCTTTAATCTCCTGAATAATAAAATAAAGTAAATTTATACTTGATTAAGATCCTTTTTCAGGTTTATTATTCCTTTTATATCACATATTACCATGTTATAAACATTATTTAATCATTTAAGTTAATAACGTTCGTTTTAACGATATTTGGTACTTTAGTAAAAAATGGACTTCTTATAATTACATGTTGTTCATGAGGCAAATAGTCCATTATATCCAGAATTATATTCATGATTTAGATATCATATATATAATATATATCCATAATATACATGTATTTATAATAGCACATAAAATTTGGAGATAAGAAATGAAATGCACCGTTCATGGAGACGGTAAGCCGTACATACGCATGAAATTTACTTTAATTTCAATTTCTTATTTTAATGGAAATAAAACATAATTATATATAGGTATATTATAATTCCAGTATAATATCAAATATAATATCATTAACTCTATCCTTTATAAATCCCAAATAAGGCATTAACGAGTCACATCACTTTAAGGGGGAGGTAGTCAGCATTTCCTCAAATGAGATAATCGTATTTACCCACTATGGAAACCATAAAGGCTTGATATAATTGGAAATTACAGAATCATAAGTAAACAATAAACATAATATAAATCCTGTAAAAATACAGTGCCATCATAATGGCCACCATGAGAGGTGGTAGGAGATAATTGAACATTCATCATTTCGTGAGGTGTTAGTTTTCCATCCACAGAAACATTATGTTATTCATCCATTAGATGGAGGTGTGAGTAATTGTAGTTCAAATACTTATCATAACAACATCCTAGAATATTTAGGATACTTTTTTTTGTTAAAAAAGAAATGAATAAAAAGAGTTTAGGGGTTGGTGAAGTAAAATAAAAGAAAACAATTTAAGAGAAACTGTTACCTTTAATTTGAGTAACTCACTTTTTTTTGAACCAAAGGACATCTTGAAGTGCCTTATGCCTAAGGTAAGGCTTCTAGGAGGAGTAGAGGGATATATGGAGATTAATTGGGAAGAGTTTGGACGATCCAAATGGCTTGAGAGGTGTGTGGAATTGGTTAGAAGTGGTCTCCTTTTATAAGGGGGAGAAGGGGCTCTTTTGGAAAGTGTGAAAATGTTATTTTATTATAAACTTATCTTCGGTTTCAAAAGGTCCAAAAATTATTAAGGATGAAGATAATATGACTCATGGTTGAAATAAAATCATCCAATCATAATTGGACATGTTTTGGATAATATTGTAATCATTATAATCTTATTTATTTAAATCATTTATTAATGAGGTAACCACTACATCATTGTTGTGTCATAAATAATATAGTTTATTTGTTGTCTAAAAATTATAAAACAAATACCATCATGTAATAATTCTTTTTATCTTTATAATTAATATTTTTAGTCAAAAATATAATTTATATAACTCCTTATAAAAATTAATTACTAAATGATTTTTGGGAATATCAAATTTGACTTTACATTAAATTAATTAATCCAAATTGTGATTATCACTACCAAGTGGCTAAATGGGGTCCCATAATCGACCCATGGATGCCCATGGTCGTCCAATACTCATAAAATAATGTTATGATAAGTGTTAAGGTAATTTTGAATTATTATAATATCTTTTTAAACTTGAATTACCCTATTCACATTTAACCGCAGTAAATAAAAGTCAAAAGTTACTATTCAATAAAAATTATTTTCAACTTATTGAACCAAATTTTACTTCTTGATAACAACCATGTATGTCGGATTTTTTAAATTCAATTCACAGAACTAGTAAAATTTCATTAAAATGAAAGAGTCTGTTTTTTAACTACCACTATGTTGTTTTACTATTCATCAAAATTGAAGTTTTTCAGAAAAATACCAAAAATTCATCCTAAGATGTATTTGATATTCTGAATTCAAAAATGATGTCAATTTTTCAAAATTTAAAACATAGAAGTGGAATTAATTAATTTTAAAAGTAATTCCCGTAATCAAAACAAATAGAGTGTTTTTAAGAAATAATAACTATCAAAAGATCAACACTTGTTTATGTCCAATTTCATAGTGAAATTAATTCCAATGACCATAATTGGATAAAAGAGTATAAATATATTCTATTTATACTTTAAAATGAATTAAAAAGATAATATATCCATATAAATTATTGCGATGAAAAAATTTGTTTTTAATTAAAATATTGAGTGTTTTTACTATTCATTAAAATATAAAAGTTATCAGAATAATATGAAAAATTTATCCAAAGTAACTTTTTATCTCTTAATTCAAAATAATAATTTTATTTTCTCAAATTTAACTTTTAAGCATGGAAAAAACTAGATTTAAATTGGGTGCGCCATCAAAAGGCGGCAAAACAGCATTTTTTGAAAAAAAATTATTTTACCCGAAAAATTTATTTTGTTCACAAACCATATTCTAAACAATGTGTAAGATGAATAATAATGTTATGAAATTAAATATGTAGATAATACAATTCATAAATTCTAGTCTATAACAATATTATAACCATATATCATTGTTTAGTGAAACCAGGTATTGCGTACAACACACACTATCGAGGAAGGTTGCGATTGCGTGTAATGCAATCCAAGTCAGGGTTGTGTGTAGTTCAAGACTCCTTTGTTGTTTCATATAACATAATCAACCCATATTTCATTTATACATTTAATATATATATATATACTCAATGTTGCGTAGAATAACTACTATCAAACAAACTTGAAATTGTGTGTAACACGATCCAAGATTAGTGTTGCATATACTGCAAGCTAATACGGTGTTGCGTATAGCGCAAGATAATATTGGTGTAGCGTAAAATAGAAGATATTAAAGAAATTAAAAAGAATATATCTTATAAAATGTCATTTTATTACATTCTACCCCCTTAAAAAAAATTTATCCCTTGAAATTCATCATTGTTATAAATCATTTACTATTCATAGAAACCCACATCGTAAAATGGAATACTAAAACATAATTTTAAAAACTAAAGTATGAATCATAACGATTACCCAAAGTAACTCATCACTGGGATTTCATATAGGAGAACATAGGTCAAAATATGGATATGGAAGAAAAATCTAACCATCATGTTCTGATGGAGAGTGGTAGAGAACATGGCTATGAAAAAATCCAACAATCACAAATCCATAAATTTGTGGTGTTCTAAGGTACCATCTGATTCATCATATATGAGGGCACTAGGACAACATTTTTGGTTTTCAAGATCATTTCCCTAATGTTGAAGAATTTTCGAATCAAAAGAAATACTTACTTTATTTTGGTACAATGTCACCATTTTTCATGCCTTGAACAATTTCCACTTCATCTCTTAAAGAAATGTAGTTTAATTTCTCATTCATGATGTGTTAGCAGATCATGTGATAGAATGATGATTCATTCCATCTGTTTTAAAAAAAATGTTAGAAAAAGTTATCAAATATACATAAGTCCATCTATGGTGTGTTTAATCGTATATGATTCCAAAAATGGACTTATACATCATCTATCATACCACATAATAAAATAAAACTAGTTTCTACTAACAAGGGACTTACTGTAGGCCAGTGGTAGGTGATAAAGTCCCATCGCACTTCGGTTGTGGGTTTGATTCCCACAACCTTGTCTGATGCGATGGGTTATCGCCCATCCTGCAGGTTGTCCTTTTTCTAAAACTACACAATTATGACATTCCATAAATAATATCAAAAATAGTTCTAGACTTAAACAACACTAACTTATGTCCAACATAATCCATTTCAAATCTTTAGGCTTATCCAAAAAACTTTCGTCCAAGCTTATAGTATAAAGAAAACAATTACTACAAATTTCATCTACCGAGCATATGAATACCATCATTTATCCCCCATATATAATACGATATATCTTGTTGGTCACATTCCAAACACGTAAAAACCTTAATAATTTATTCTATTAACAAATTAATACCCATTAAACCTTATTAAAAACATGAATGCTGTCAAAAGATAACTCTTTCCACATACCAAAATCCCAAAATTTTGATATACTCAAACCATGTTATCACTTTGTCCTTATATCAGTCATGAGCTCATGAATAATATCATACATATTATTTTCTCCTTATCCCTTCATTATGCTCAAATCATCTACTTTCCAAAAATATTCGAATATCCTTTCATGGTTACTGGTACCATTCAACATATACTATCAAATACTTAGGAAAAACAATAGTGTAGCAATCCTTAGAAGTGTCTTTATTCCATAGTACCATTACCTATACAACACAACTCTTGATAAAAATAAATCATTCCACTACCTTCTTAAACCATTGACTGAGCTTCATCATTGAATTCCTCAACACTTCTTTCATCTCATATACCATTTGTAGTCTCTTCATCATCATCAACATAAATAATACCCATACGACCATGCTGGTTCTCTTCATGATATTTTCCCTTAGGGAATTGGTTTGCATAATGCCTCTAAATTCCACATTTTAAACATTTAACCATTGTTGATGTCTTAGGAATACCATTATCCTTGTCAATGGTGTTAACTGAACCTTTTCCTTTGCAATTACTGGATTTGTGTCCTTCTTTTCCACACCCAAAGCATCTTCCAGTTCCTTTGAAACATTCCCTTTGATTCCTCTTCCCACATGACTTACATGAGGTAAATTGAACTTTCTTTCCTCTATGATCATCATGAAACACAATCATTCTCTTATTAAGTGAGTCAGGAATCTTACCAAAGTTGAAATTATTGATCATATTATGAGATTGCTGATTAAGCATTATAACGATGTTTCACCTTCCAAATTACATTTAATATGGTAGCTCGTGAAGAATAGCATTCCATTGTCTATAATATCCTCCATTATCATTAATCCTTATGTTTCCAGCCATTTTCTAAAACCCAAAAAGAATAGTATGAGAGGAAAAAATCATGGTATGAAAACAGCATAATAAAGAGGGAGTACCTTCAATATCTAACATCTTAGGTTTAATTCTAATATGTTTTTCATAATTCTAGGACTATAACTTATACTTATACTTAACCTTAGGGACATCTCTTAACATACCTTAGAAATATCTCTAGAGATCTCACTAATGTTTCTGCATCCCAGTTTCCAAAAGTTAACTAAACCTTTCCTCTGATAACAACTGTAACGGACCAAAAATTGACGTACATGGACATGAAATTAATTTTTTCAGAATACTTAATACATAAGAAAAACAGAAACCAATGGACCGTAATAGTTTAGTGTCTTTGTAAACTCATAATTTAATCATCTAATTGTGGTGAAAGATCTTCAACATATCCCACAAAGTTCTTCCACTTTTATTTTCTTACCTAAAACCTTTCTTTAAATCTTGGGGAAAATAAAACATATAAAGGGTGAGCTCAAATTCTCAGTAAGGGTATGCTTGGAAAAAATAAAACAAACAATATACATTTGAACATAAAAACATGAACATAATGTTTAAACATTAAAATATTGAGCAATAACATAAAACATGGTAGTGAGTAAGGCATAGATCATAATGGAACATCAATAATCATAAAATAGAATGGTAATAAAACATGTAATTGTGGAAAAACATTAAGCACATGATATGATTTCCATATTAGCCAATGCATTGCTTCCCAGACCATCTTAGTGGACAAAGTCTCTTTCTGAATCGAGTTCACTCCTCATTCCAGTCCTGTAATACTAAACCTGATTAACTTACCGTTCCAACCATGTCTATATCATGAGATATAAATCTTTACCCAATGCATTGGAGGGAGATATAGGTCTCACCCCTCTCATAATTAAATCATTCTTACTTGTTCCACAACATAAACATATATCACTCATCATAACCTAAAGAATAAAAATAGGTTTCATAAACATCATCCCATCATAACAGAATCCATATAAAGCAAATAGATATCATTTTATCATAAAAAAAGTGAAATGATGTAAATCATAGATATAGTATACTTGAAACATACACATATGAAATAATTTCATCTTAGATGGAAAATGGTTTTGATAAAACACTTGGAAAGAATTCTTGAGGAAAATATCCTTTCTTCTTAAAAATAATTTTCTTTTCACAAAATTCCATGAAATTTTAAAAGTAAGGGATTTTTTTGAAAATAATCATGAAATATTGTAGAGTAATCTTCATAAAAATAAGGCGCTATAAAACTATAAAAATCTGTTCATTCCGTATAAGTTAAAAAATATATTCTCCTCATACTTTTGTCGGAAAAGTGAAAAAGTACCTATTATGGTAAACAAAAGTAAGATTCCTTACATATGATGTGGTAAAAGTAAAAATGGGTAAAAATGAATATAAACATACATGGAAGAAAAGTAAACATTTTATGAAAACATTTTGAGAACATATTGACATGGATAATAAACATAACCCCAGTAAATTGTTACGAATAAAAAATCTCAGATAAAAATAAGATTGGAATAATTATCCCTTACAAAGATCTTTTTGTAAATAAAATAGATCACTTATGTGTTTTCACTATAAGTTCACATTAAGAATGTATAAATACATGATAATATATAAATATTCATGTATCACATAATCAAATAATGACATAAATAGGAAAGAGAAGATCAACCCAAAGAACAGAAATTGGGTTAAGAGGTTCCCTTACCTCGTGTCCGACTTGACTTGATCATTCTTTAATCTCCTGAATAATAAACTAAACATAATATATACTTGCTTGAGAACCCTTTTCAAGTTTATTATTCCTTTTATATCACATATTACCATGTTATAAACATTATGTAATCATTTAATCTAATAACATTCGTTTTAACGATATTTGGTACTTGAGTCAAAAATGGACTTCTTATAATCACATGTTGTTCCTGCGGTCCATAGTCTATTATATCCAGAATGATATTAATGATTTAGGTATCATATATATAATATATATCCAGAATATACATGTATTTATAATAGTACATAAAATTTGGATGTAAGAAATGAAATGCACCGTTCATGGAGACGGTAAGTCGTACCTACGCATGAAAGCAACTTTAATTTCTATTTCATATTTTAATGGAAATAAAACATAATGATACAAAGGTATAATATAATTCCAGTATAATAAAATATATAATATCATTAACTTTATCCTTTATACATCCCACATAAGGCATTAACGAGTCACATCACTTTAAGGGGAGGTAGTCTGCACTTCCTCAAATGAGATTATCATATTTACCCACTATGGAAACCATAAATGCTTGATATAATTGGGAAGTACAGGAGAATAAGGGAATCATAAACGTAATATATATCATATATAAATATAGTTCCATCATAATTTCCACCATGAGAGGTCATAGGATATAATTGAACAATCATCGTTTTGTGAGACGTTAGATTTCCATCCACAGAAACATTATGTTCTTCATCCATTAGAATGAGGTGTATGTAAGTGTAGTAAAAATCCTTTTCTTAACAAAATCCTAGTATATTTAGGATACTGGTGTTGTTACAAAATAAAGTAATAAAAAAAATTAGGGGTTGGAGAAGTAAAATAATGGAAAAAAAATTAAGAGAAACTGTTACCTTTAATTTGGGTAACTCCCTTTGGCTTGAACCAAAGTACTTCTTGAAGTGCCTTCTGCCTAAGGTAAGGCTTCTAGGAGGAGGAGATGGATGTAGGGAGATTAATTAGGATGATTTTGGACGATCCAAATGGCTTGATTGGTGTATGGAATTGGCTAGAAGTGGTCTCCTTTTATATGGCGGAGGAGGGGTTCTTTTGGAAAGTGTGAGAATATTATTTTATTATAAACTTATCTTCAGTTTCAAAAGGTCCAAAAATCATTAAGGATGAATATAAGATGACTAATGGTCGAAATATAATCATTAAATCCCAATTGGACATGTTTTGGATAATATTTTAATCATTATAATCTTATTTATTTAAATCATTTATTAATGTGGTAACTACATCATCATTATTGTATCATAAATTATTTAATTTATTTGATGGATAAAAATTATAAAACAAATACTATAATGTATTAATTCTTTTTATATTTCATATGAATATTTTTGGTCTAAAATATAATTTATATAACTGCTTATAAAAATTAATTACTAAACTATTTTTGTTAATGTCAATTTTGTCATTACATTAAATTAATTAATCCAAATTGTCATTATCAATACCAAGTGGCTCAATGGGGCCCCAAAATCGACCCAATGATGCCCATGGTCAGAAAATACTCATCAAATAAGGTTAGGACAAGTGTTAAGGTAATTTTGAATTATTATAATATCATTTTAACCTTGAATTATCCTATTTACCTTTAACCGCAGTAAATAAAAGTCAAAAGTTACTATTCACCAAAAATTATTTTCATCTTATTGACCCAAATTTTACATCTTGATAACAACCATGTATGACCTATTTTTGAAATTCAATTCAAAAATCTGGTAAAAGTTCATTTAAATGAATGAGTCAGTTTTTTAACTACCACTAAGTGGTTTCACTATTCATCAAAAATTGAAGTGTTTCAGAAAAATACCAAAAATTCAGACTAAGCTATATTTGATATTCCGAATTCAAAAATGATGTAAATTTATCAAAATTAAAAACATAGAAGTGGCATTAATTAATTTTAAAAGTAATTCCCGTTATCAAAACAAATAGAGTGTTTTTATGAAACATTAACTTTCAAAAGATCGACACTTGTTTATGTCCAATTTCAAAGGGAAATTAATTCTAATTACCAAAATTGGATAAAATGGTAAAAATATATTTTATTTATACTTTAAAACCAATTAAAAATATACACTATCCATATAAATTATTATGATGAAAAAAGTTGTTTTTAATTAAAATATAGTGTGTTTTTTCTATTCATTAAAATATGAAAGTTATCAGAATAATATGAAAATTTTATCCAAAGTAAATTTTTATATCCAAATTCAAAAGGAGAATTTTATTTTCTCAAATTGAACTTTTAAACATGGAAAAAACTATATTTAAAGTGAGTGCACCATCAAAAGACTGGAAAACTGCATTTTATGAAAAATACTTATTTTACCTGAAAATTTTATTTTGTTCTCATACCATGTTCTATAAAATGTGTAAGATGAATAATAATATTACAAAATTAAAAATTTAGATAATACTATTCATAACGGCTAGTCTATAATAATATTATAACTATATATTGTTGTTTAGTGAAACCTGGTATTGCGTACAACACACGCTGTCGAGGAAGGTTGCGATTGTGTGTAATGCAATCCAAGTCATGGTTGCATGTAGTGCAAGAATATTTTGTTGTTGCGTATAAAAAAATAAAACCATATTTCATTTATACATTGAATATATATATATATACACTCAATGTTTCATAGAATAAATACTATCAAACAAACTGGAAGTTGTGTGTAACGCAATCCAAGATTAGTGTTGCGTATACTACAAGATAATACGGTGTTGCGTATAGCACAAGATAATCTTGGTGTAGTGTACAAAAGAAGATATTAAAGAAATTAAAATGAATATATCTTATAAAATCTCGTGTTGTTACATAAGAACTCCTTCTTCACACAATAATTCTACCAATCTCCCATCCTTGACAGAATTAATTTTCTTGTGCAGATTCCCATCATCAGATATAGTGATTTTTATCTTCTCTAGTAAAGATGGTTTAGAAATCATTTGAAATAGGAAGGATATTTCTCCTTCATTAACAATTCCTAAATCCATCTTCATTAGATCCATGAATATAGGAACTCTTTTAATCCTCATTTGGGTTAGGAGTCCGTAATCTTTCCTGTTAAATGCATCTTCCACCATATATTCATTTCTTATGTGGTAGTGTATTAAGCAATTTTAATCATTGAGTGACTCAAGCCATATCCATTTCATCATGTTGAGTTCTTTTTTGTGAAATTTTTTTCAAACTCTTGGGGTCCATATAAATTTCACATCTTTCTTCGTAGAAATAATGTTCCCATATTTTCAGAGCAAATTTTACAGCTGCTAACTCAAGATCATGAGTTGGATAATTTTATCCATGAGTCTTCAACTGTCTGGATGCATATGAAATAACTTTATCGTTTTGTCATTAGGAAACAACCCAATCCATTCTTTGATGCATCTTTATATATCACTAATCCAACATTTTAAGATTGATGAGTCAAAACTAGAGCATTGACCAGTATTATTTTCAATTCTTCAAGGAATTTTGTACATTATTTTTTCCAGAAAAACTGAACTGCTTTATGTGTGATCTTGGTTAGCAGGTTATCTAGTCAGGAAAAATCTTGTACGAAGCACCTATAGTAACCTACTTGTCCAATAAAACTATGTACCTCAGTTATGTTTGTTGGCATGGGCCAATTGTGGATTGCCTTTTTCTTTGTAGGATCAACTATGATTCCATCCTTTGATACAATATGGCCTAGAAAAGAACCTAATTGAATCAAAAATTCAAACTTTCTAAACATCACATATAATTCATTTCCTCTAACAGTGTTCAAAATAATTTGCAAGTGATCCTCATGGTATTCATAACATTTTGATTATACCAGGATATCATCGATGAATACCACAAAAAAGTTATCAAGATATTCTTTGAAAACACTATTCATTAAATCCAAGAAAATAGAGGGCACATTAGTCAGCCCAAAAGGAATAATTGTAAACTCATAATTCCTATACCTGGTACAAAATGTTGTCTTAATAATATCTTCATTTCTCATATGAAGCTGATGATATCTGTATCGAAGGTCAATCTTCAAAAATTATTGAGCTCCACTAAGTTGATCAAATAAATAATCAATTTGGGGTAGAAGATACTTATCATTTATTATAATAGCAATGATTTACCTATAATAATTGCATAGCCTCATGGATCTACCTTTCTTCTTCACAAAAAGGATAGGGGTTCCCTGTGGTAAAACACTAGGTCGAATAAATCCTTTTTCAATCAATTATTCTAGTTGTTTCTTCAGATCCACTAACTCCACAATGGCCATTTTATATGGAGTCTTTGATATAAGTATTGCAACATGAATTAAATCTATTGAGAACTCAACTTCCCACTCTATAAGATTTCGAGGTTTATCCTCTGGAAATACATCAATGTACCCTTGAACTATTTTCACATCTTCAATTTTATTATTTCCTTCCTCACCCATAGATTTTGGGTTCTCTTCTTCTCCAAGAATTTCATTCAGTAGAGCTACTGTAGGTGGATCTAGATAATAATCTGATTCCGAGGTTTATACTCTAAAGATAAGGGATTCTACACCATTTTCAAAAATTGTAACTTCCTTCTACTTTCAATAAATATTCACATCATAATTTGATATCCAATTCATACTGAGAATTATATCAAAGTCAGTCATTAGTATAATGATATGTTTAGCAACTAATGCACGTTTTTGTGTCTTGAGTGGGACTAATCGACATGCCTTTGTTGAAATGATACATCCCCTATGAGTTTTGATTGACAACTCCTTCATTACAGAAAATTTTACATGTCTAATTTTCATGGAAAAATGGGAAGATATAAATGATTTTGATGATCCAAAATCCAATAAAGTGTTGGACATGATTGAGGAAACAATTAAATTTCCTTCCACCTCATCATTAGAAACTTCAACCTTTATCGTTGTAATCACCTAAGATTTCTTTTTCTCTCATATCCTTTTCTGAGGTATGTTTCCTTGGTGCTTGGGACACTCATTTTCATAGTGTCCCATCTCTATAAAATTTTAGCATAGAATATCATTGAATTTTTTCTTCCCCTTTCATTCTTCATATTGGTGACCCATTTCTCCACACTTATAACAGAATACCACGCCTTTCTAGCATCTCTTGAGATGATTCTTTACACAGTTCTCCCATAAAGGGAATTTCTTCATTCCCTTGTTCTTCTTTGGTGATTATACTTTTCCTTGGTTATTCGAGTATCGCTTATTATCTTGGTTTCCGTTAAAAAATGATCAAGAAAATTCCTTCTCTATTTTGATTGAACATGATACAATTTTATCATATGATGATAATGTTTGAGAAGCCAATGCCCTTCAAATACTTGGCATAAGACCTTCAATGAAATGATCAATATTGTCTACTAAGTCACGTATGTAATCTAAGGAATACCTGGATAACATTTTGAAGGTATCCTCGTACTTTGTAATAGCGTCTTCTTCCCTTTTCTTTAATCTAAGGAATTTCCTCACCCTTTCGATTCTTTGATCATGAGGGAAATATTTTTTAAAGATAATCTCATTAAAAGTCCTCCATTACATATCTTCTATTTCATCTTCCTCTATGGTATTCTAAATCAAGAAACACTGCTGATCAGCATCGACCTTGAGAATATATACTTCTAGTAAAAGATTTTCATTTTCATTTCATTTTAATGCCATAAATATCTTTTCAAGGGACTTAGTCCATTGCTCAGCAACCGTTGGATTAGTAGTCCTATTGAAAGATGGGTGGATTATGCCACATGAAATAATCCCACACAGGTGCGGAATGGTTATTCGTTATAACCTGAGTATGTTTTCCCAATATGGTCATTATCAGATATGATCCAACATTGACTTTGTGGACTTCCTCAAAGGGGAGATCCCTACATTTCCCATGAGTATTTTTTCCCCTTCTTCCATCTGACACCATTTCTAAATAATGGCATACACTATACTAGGTTATGAATATCAAATAGAAAATCACTTAACATGGATTGAAATTATATGCTTAACTAATCTCTTAAACATGGATTCTATGAGGAAAAAATTACATTAAAATCATTAATAATGGATTGTAAATAAAAATTGAATTATCCTATTGATATCCCCTGGGAGTTTTGTAACCATGAGTGCTGCAAGGCCCATTGTTGTGTACCCAGATACCCCAGTTCAAGCCCGAAACTCATTGTTAGAGCTTTCACTCTTAGGTACATATGTGCTAGAGCCACCTCAAACTTTTCGTATCTAGATAGGGATGTATTTGCTAGAAAAATTCACATAATCTATTCCTTATAATAATACCAAGACATTCGTGTTGTTTAATCCTCAAATACTACCTTATGGGTTTGTTCCCAACTATACATTTTTTACTTTAGTTTCTAGGTTTTCTACTAAACATCTCCTAATAAAACCTGTAACACCCTGACCCCTCTAGATGGGATATGGTGCATTAATTATTATATTAGAATGGTTAGAAGGAATAAAAATCCCGAAGGAACGATCCGTTTAGTAGTCTTGACAAAACTAGATACATATATGTAACTCAAAATACATTGTAAAAGGTTACAAAAATACAATACATAACAAAAACTAAAAATTGTATCCCCATGAACTCAATAAATGATCTCCTCTTAATCACCTGTTGAAGGTTAAAAATGAAAGGGGTGAGCTCAATAGCTCAATAAGGGATAAAAATAGTTGAATCATGAATCAATAATAAAATAATTGTAAAAAAATTTATATAATCAATATGTCATGGTGAATAAATGAAAAACTCACACCATTAATAAACTAAGAATGAAACTACATCCATAGATTTTGTCATAGTGAAAACATAATTGATAGTAACAACAGGTAATTAATAAAGAGAATTATTATTAATTGAAAATCATGTATCTGACACATGATACCATAATACCATAATAGTGGTTTAGTTCTATGGGTAGAAACCTGCTTGATCTTTGGAAACAAACTCCAAGGGTTTGTCACCAACTAATTTGTCTCATAAGACCTACTGATGCATCGAAGGGTTGTAGCAGGCTCCACCCACCACATCAATTCCAAATCATTATTTATTCATTTATTCAACACATAATCAATATTCATTTACATTATCCATTTAAAATAGAGGATACAAATTCATCAATATTTCCACAGTCAAAACAACATTCTATATAAATACCATATGCAAAATGGTATTCGGCTTAGACCATAATCATTTACCTATTATGACAATATGGAAACATAAATGGAATATAATTTAAATTGCAAAGTGATATCAAATGGGTAGTAGTTACACCCCATAAGAAATAGTAGATGCACAATACTAAGCAAGTCACAGTGAAGCGAAAATTGAGACCAAGATCGTTACCACGTTGTAATCAATTGAGTTGTATGAAAAAAAATTAATAACTACAAAATGGATCATAGAATACAAAAAATATAATGATATTAATGATAATATATATCAAATTATAGTACACATATACCACATATAATAAATAATAGGTGAACAATAGAAATCCCATAGAATTTAATGTTAGATGAGAAAACCCCTTACAAACATTTCAGCATGGTAACAGGCGTTCTTGTGAGGTCTTAATGAAAGGTAATGGGGTATCCCATTATTTTTATATATCATAAGGTAAGTATGAAAGAGATGAGAAACATACCCTATCATTATAAATTAAAAATAAAATGGCACAACATAGTAATTTGTTTTTGAAAAAAAGCTATAGAGAAGATCCTTTACATTATACTTGATGATGTTCTTGATTGTTCTTAATGACCTGAATAATAAAATTTAGCTTAATTAATTAATAATTCCATAACCTCATATACATTTATTTTATATGATATAACATTTTTAGGTTCATTAATGGACTTTTGATGGGTTAAATAGATTCAATTTTATAGTTTTGGTAGCATTTTCTGCTTTGGTTTTTATGATCCATTTACTTGTATTCATGAATGGATTGATGTTTAAATTGTGTTTAAATATAAATAATTTTTAATAAACATTATTAGTGACATAAAATAAATATAAATGATATAATAATGATTATGGTTATATACCATGAAGATGAATCATTCCATGAGTTAAAAATAAATGCTGGGATTTTGCATGGTGGTTTTGTGCACAATAAACTTGTTTTGTATTATTATTCCATATAATGATGTGTAAGGATTCCAAAACATTAAAAATGATAAAATACATATATTATGATCTCGTTCAACCATTGAGTTTGATAAATTAACACATCTCAGATGGTGTTTTCATTTATTGTTTAAAAGGAAAGGAAAAAAAAGAGAGATTATGATGATATATTCTATTAGCATAATGAAAATCCAGTATATGAAAGGTACTATAATTATCCTGGAATTTTGATGAGGTGAGGTGAGAATAGAGCAACAAAATTATAAAACTAGTAAAAGAATTTTGAAATAAAAGTGAAGAGTGGTTCATCTCTTGAGTACTCCTCCTTGAGAAACTCTTCAAGACCATTGTTTTTTGACATTTGGTGAGACCAGTAGGTCTTGGACGTGGGGGTGGGCTTGGAAAAATTATTTTTCAGAATTTAGGCAAGGGTTGAAGTTTGAGTGATGTTGGAGGAAGTGGTTTATATAGTGGAGGAGAGAAGAGTTTTCTTAATATTATAATCATTAATTTATTATTTCTTCTCAGGACAAGAAATAGTGAGTATTCCATGATCACGAATATTAATATATGCATGTGAGTTCAATATTTGGGTGGTTACATCACTATTGATTCTAGGAAGAGTTAATTTAAAGTAAAATATATTTATGCGGTAAATTAACGTATTTTAATATTCACAAAAAATTCATGTATTTAAGAAAAATTCCAAAAAATCAACCTAATTTTTTTTTACTTTTAGATTCCCAAAATGATGTCCATTTTTCAAAAATAATTTTTTAAATATGATTAATTAAATATTTAATTAAATTCATTATTTAATTGATAAAAATTACCACTTACATTATTCATCTCCATTTTAATGTTGGCTAAATTTATTTATATATTCATGGGTATGGATACCAATCATAAGAGTCATGTTACTATTTATAAGGGTAAGTTACTATTCATAGGGCTAGGTTACTATTCCTAAGGGTAGGTTACTTTTCACCAAAAATTAGGGTATTTATATCAGACTCTAAATATCATCCTGTACACAGTGGTGTATGTCATATTTTCAAAATTGAAAACACAGAAGTTGAAAATTTTAGTTCAATGGCTCGGCTTTGACAATCTCTTAAATAACCAAGTGTTGGTTCAATGAAACTCATTACTTTATGAAAATATAGGCTAAGAATTGAATGTATTTAAGAGAAATATACTATAAATTTTTCAGGGTGCTATAGTAAGAATATTTATTTTTCCATTAAAATAAAAATAAAATTATATTTAACCCTTATCTTTTTACTTGATAAATTATTAAGTAATCAGTTTGATAAAAAATATATTTTGATATGATATGTAAAGACCCAGAAATTTCAAGGAAATTTTTTTCTTAATTTCTTTGGAATTTTACAAGAATGTAGTTTCTTATGTCGCATGATTCTGAGGCCGGGTGTGCCCGGAATCATTTTCTGAAGTTTAGCTCGGGTATGTTCAGTGAACAAATGAGCGGTTTTTTCTAACTATTGAACCGGTGCTCAGAATTGAATTCCGAGGGCACCGATGAAACTGTAGTGCCAATAATTTTTTAAGAAGACCCTTTCTGGAGTTGCGTTTTCTTGGGATGAGTTGTTTAAAAAAAAGTGAGGGATAAAAATATAATTTTTTTACAATTATATTTTCATTTCTTATTAAGTGGATTAAGTGTTGCGTCACAACACTTTTCCCCACTCTTATGTGGTTATAACGTAAGTAAGGGAGTTATGGGTGGGACCCACATGTTGTTAACTACCTTGGAGAGGGTTAAGGTGGGGTGGGGCCCACACGAGCCCAACCCCTCACCTTCCCCTAACGTTCATAATTTTTCCCCTCTTAATTTTGTAACTCTAAAAAAGAAAACACCCCATTAAATAAATTCAACTCATTAATTGAGTAGGTTTTTCAAGTAATTAATTCTTGGATTCATTTGAATTTCAAATAAATTTTTTCTTGAGTGTTAATTAAATAAGACTAAGTCTTATTTCGTGAGAGGATAGTTGGTGGTGCGAGAGGATTTGGAGAGGAAAGCTCTAAGTTCTGAAGGACATTCTTCCTCCTTGAAGAACACGAAGAACGCACCGTCGCCGACGAAGAACGCCGAGCTCCGATGAAGGACGACGGTGAGAGATGCCTTCCTTGGAGATCGACGACGCGACGCCATGTACCGCGATGCCAATGACCCTCTCCTTCCGTGACGCCTTCTTCCACGATGTCCAATTCTGTGACGAACCTTCGTTCAACGATTCCATCAAGCAGGGGGATTATTTTGATTGTCTGTTCTTTATTACTTCCATCGCTGTTTATCGTCCTTATTTGAGCCACCTGATATCACAATAATGGGAGGAGGTTGGACCGCACGAACACGGCCGAACCTCCTCCCCCCTTGGTTGTTTGATTTTTTGCAGCACATGTAAGGCGGCGCGGTGCCGTTGCACCGCGCGGAAGCTATGAGTTTGGGTGAAGAAGCATGGCGCCGTCGCGCCGTGCCGATGAAGTAGAACAAGTCGCGGCGCTATGTCACAGCACCAGAAAACCTAGAAGAGACCACGGCCAGAGCGGGGCCGCGGCGGAGGGGCGCGGCGCCGTCACGTCGTGCCGGACGGACCAAGGTCGCGGCCTTTGGCCATGGTGGAGCAGGGAGTGGCGGCCGGCTTCCGGCTGCCGGCGCTGGAGCAGGAGGGCGGGACCGTGGGGTCCCACGGCAGCAGCACGGCCGGCTGACTTCCGTGAAGATCCGGGGGTCATAACCCTCGGCTGGCCGACAGGAGCGGCCCCCCACATGGTGCCCGCAGTTTCACAACAGGGGGCAGCCCCCCTTCCTTCGCTCGGCCGTTTCGGTCGAGCCGCCTGGCCACGCTGGCCAGGCTGAGCACGCCCAGGCCGGGAAGGGCTGCGCAGGCCGGGCCGGGCCGTGCCCGCATGGCCCGAACCCAGACCCGGGTCGGGTCGACCCGGTTCGGACTGACCCAAGGGGTATCGGGCCGGGTCGGACCGGCCCGAACCCCTAATTCCGTACCCCTTTCGGTATTTTGCCCATAACATGGGTTGTGGACCTCCGATCGATGCACCGTCAACTGCGATGGGATCCTTGGATCGAGACGGTCGTTCGGTATTTTACAGTCAAGGTTTCGGATAACTTTGTGTTCGGCCGGGTTGGTTCGTACACGAAACCAACCGGGCCCTCAGAGCTGAAACGCTTATAACATTAGCTCCGGACATCTGATTGATGTGCCGTCGACTTTAATGGATTCCTCTTAGTAAGACGAACCTTTTGGCTTACTCTGCTCAAGTTTTGGATGCAGTTGGAGTATGTCCGGGTTAGATTGTACCCGAAATCCAACTGGGCCACTAGAACGGAAAAGCTGGTAACTTTAAGCCCGGACGTCCATTTGACAAACCGTCGGCGGCGTTGGTGATCACGTTGAGAAACGGTCCCTATGAGTACACCCTATGAGAGTTTGGGGTACAGTTAAGATACTGCCGGGTTGGTTCGCACACGAAACCAATCAGGCCCCTAGGACGAAAAGGCTAATAACTCATAGACCGGGCGTCCGATTGACACGCTGTTTGTTGCATTGAGACCCCAATGATGAGGCGGTCCTTTGAGATATTTCTTCGTGGGAATTTGTGATACTTGGAGTATCGACCATTAGCTCATGGAGCAGACCCTCCCGGAGATGAGCATACGGAGTACGGAGACTGTGTAGCCGGCTGAGACCTAACGACTGCTTGACAGACTTGACTTGGAGTGATTTGACTAACCCAGTGGACGGAGCACTACTTTGTTTCGGTGCAGACCCATGGTGAACGGAGCACTACTGAGTTTGGGTGCAGACCCGAGGTACTCATCCGGAGAGTACCTCTGCCTACTATTAGGGGGGATTCACTACTGTGTTTGGGTGGCAGACCCCAGCGGGGAGCACTACTGTGTTTTGGTGGCTGACCCGCGGTACTCGATAGGAGGAGTATCTCAGCAGTCTTAGGTTAATGAGTAGTACCTTAGAGACGTGACAAGATCACTGTACTCTCCAGAGACGGGGCTCTTCAGCAGTTACGGTTTCGATAATGAAAATTATAGTTTGACCTGAGTCTTTGACCTATGTGTTTACCTCAAGATTGAGATGGGTCTCTTTATAACTTAGGTATATCTATGTGAATATATCTAAGTAGTGGTTATCCGTTGATTTCATAACCATTGTGTTTCCTCGTGATTGAGATGGGTTACTTGATAACTTAGGTATAAGTATGGGATTATACCTAAGTAAGGGTTATATGTTGTGATTCTAATTTTTGGTTATCCTTGTTGAATTTAGAGAGACCTTGAGGGTCTCAGGGTCCCTACTGAGCATAATTATACTCACCCCTGCACTAGCTATGCCCGAACCTCGTTATGTTGGTTGCATACGACAGGCAATGCTAACGGAGGCCGAGTGTTCGAGGACTGGATGGTATCCGGAGGTGGAATTCACGATGAGATGACACTCAGAGGAGGTTGACGAGAGAGGGAATTGTGGAGGATATCTGTACCTACCCTTCAGGTAGGATCCGAGGAGGATGACCCAGGAGCTGCTATCGTTCTTCCTGCTGTTGTACTTTCATTCAGTTGTAGCTGTACTTTCAGTTGGTTTGTATTCTGGCCCACTTACTTTTCAGCACTTCCTTTGTTCTTAGTGTATTACTTCCGCTTGTACTCTGTGTTTTTTTTACTTTTATATAGATAGTGCCTTCCCAATTATCGGGATTTAAGCCTTTGGTGCTATTCTCCAAACCCTGGCCTATGGAAGGCGGGCTTGGGGTAGTCACGGCACGGGCCCCGAGGACGGGTCATGACAAATTGGTATCAAAGGAATCGGTTCTATCGTAGAACTTATAACTCTGGTATTTTCTTTCTGTGAAGCAATAGTGTTTAGGGTACCGAGATTGGTTTTCAGTTCAGGGAGTCCAGTGTTGGTGCGGGCGGCCAACGTATCCATAAACCGGGACCCTGACAAATGGTTGTCGAATTTGTGCATGAAAACACTGATTGCGTGTGTGTTTTCAAAGGTTTCCCTTAAAACAACTCAAACCAGGTCAGCTCACCCGATATAATCATTTGACCGTGTTGCGTTTGTTTCTTTCAGGATGCCTTTTCATGGATGACTAGCTAGAGCCCAGAGGGATGTGCGTACTGACAGCCTGCTGAGTGAGGAGGCTTCGGTACAAGGCCCTCTTATAGTTGAGCCACCAGCGGTATTACCATACGTTGGGCCACCGATGCCACCAGCCCTAGCAGTAGGCGATGCACACCACTTGAGTGCACTGCACGTGTTCCAGCGCCAGAGGTCACCCAGGTTCCAGGGAGAGACGGACCCGCAAGCGGCTGAGGATTTGCTGGAGGCTGTGGTGAGAGTCTTCAGGCTATTGGGGACGCCAGTAGACTTCATGGTGGTCTTTGATGCCAGCCTCCTTCAGGAAGCAGCAGGCAGGTGGTGGAGCCACTTGTTCTAGTTTTTCAATGAGATGACCTTCACTTGGGAAGAATTTGAGACCTTCAGGGTGGAGTTCATACCAGTGAATCTACACCCCGAGCGTGTTCAAGAGCTACTGCCTATGCCGCAAGATTTTCCATCAGTATCCGAGTCATTTGTAGGCAGTAGACAGATAATGCAAAGGTCCAAGAGGACCATATCCAGCCGTACAAGGAGCGGGAAGTGTTATGAATGCGGCAGGAAGGGTCACCTGGCACGTGACTGTCCGACCCCCTGCATAGTTGATCTGAAGGCTTTGGAGGAGCCACCAAAACAGAAGCAGTGGTGGGTGCTTGAGAAACAGGAGAGCAGTGGACAAGGCAGTGGAGCTCCAGAAGCAGGTGGAAAGGAGTGGAACTAGTGGATACCTTTTAGTTCTTGGTACTTCTAGTTCCATGTTTCTTTTGAATTTGTGTCTTGTACTATGAACTGCTATTAAAAAAGACACTTACAATTGGGATGTTTTCTTTCCTATCCTTTTGTTCGGTTGATACTGAGAGGTCCCGCCTAAAACTGTTGACTTGACCCTCACTTTAGAGATTTCTACTGGAGGAGACCCAGTGACCTCACACTGATGCCGACAGTGTGACTCGACCCGTGGAGGCGAGAGTGACGGTTAGATCTCTTGGTAGTAATGTCGAGGCCTTACGACGTCATCCATGGCATGAATGCATCATTCATGTCAGGGTTGCTTGTATTAGGCAATGGGTGTGGTTCATCCAAGGGATGAGACCGAGTTTCTCTTTTTAGAAAAGGATAAATCTTAGCAGCTCTTACAGATCATAGGAAAATAAAGTACAGATCATCCAGGAGCAGATGAAGACTGCACAGTGTAGTAAGAAATAGGAAACCAGTGCCAGTCTTAGAGACTTGGGCGAGTTAAATGTTTCAAGAAGAGGAAGCTTTAAGGAGATATGAGTCTGCGAAGCAGCAGAAGTGGAGTCAGAGCTAGGAGAGCAGCATGTGGTGGTGTAAATTTCAACATGTTACAACCACCCGCCTTTGTTGTCCCCTCCAGGCTTAGGGAGCTGGAGGGAAGGGGAAGAGAGTAGCTGCATGCGGTCAAGGAGTGTGACCCAATGGCTCTAAAAATGATTCAAGGGACCGTCTATTTCCACTACTAGTTTCTGTAGTAACAGATGTTGATATGAATCATTCCTTCCTTCCCCGAATCTTATCCTAGACCTAGAGTTTCCGGTAAGCCGTAGTCTTGACCCTCACATCTGGAGATACCTTTGGAGGAGACTCGATAATCACACTTACGCCGAAAGTGTGGTCTGACCCACGAGGCGAGATTTTCGGTTGGAATCTCTTGGTGGCAGCGTCAAGGCCCTACGGTGTTAGTATCGGTATGGATTGGATTCATAGTTCATGCTCATATTGACTGTATTAGGCAAAAATTTTGTGGTCTAACTACAACGTCGGGATGGATTTTCCTTGGTCGGCGAAAAGGAAACCTCAGGCAGCACAGGATGAACTCATGCATATGAGGGTCTGGCCGATCAATCTTGGGTCGACCAAACTTACCCTCGTAGTAGCATGAGTTTTGAGTTTCAATTCTAATCAGGAATTGGAGACCACTAGAGTTCGAGGATGACGAACACGTCCTTATATGGGTCTCACCACGATGAGGTTTACAGAGATGTGGCCAAGGCGGCAAGTTATCTCCGAGGATTAGTGTACCTTTTCAGGACCTCAGCAAGGTAGGCGAGGTGGCATACCGTTTGAACCATCCACCTCAGTTGCACCAGGTGCACGACGACATCCATGTATCTCAATTGAGGAGATATGAGCACGACCCTTCGCATATCATCGACCATGAGGAGCTGGATGTTGGCAATGGGGTGACTTTTGTGGGGTTCTAGTAGAGTTTGAGGATCGACAAGAGACGTTCCTATGATGATGGTTGATTCCTCTTGTGCACTTTTGTAGGTAGCACGGGAACCTCAAGGTGAGAACATAGGAGGAGAATGCTCACATGCATACTCAGTACTACCTTTGTATCCCTAGTTTGTGTTAAAGCGTTACGAGGAAGTAAAGACCTGAGGTGGGAGTAATGTAAAGACCCAGAAATTTCAAGGAAATTTTTTTCTTAATTTCTTTGGAATTTTACAAGAACGCAGTTTCTGACGGCGCCTGATTCTGAGGCCTGGTGTGCCCGAAATCATTTTCTAATGTTTAGCTCGGGTACGTTCAGTGAACGAACGAGTGGGTTTTTCTAACTTTTGGACCGGTGCTCGGAATTGAAATCTGAGGGCACCAATGAAACAGCAGCGCTGGTAATTGCTTAAGAGGACCCTGTCTGGAGTTGCGTTTTCTCGGGATGAGTTCTTTAAAAAAAAGTGAGGGATAAAAGTATAATTGTTTTACAATTATATTTTCATTTCTTGTTAAGTGGATTAAGTGTTGTGTCACAACACATTTCCCCACTCTTATGTGGTTATAACCTAAGTAAGGGAGTTAGGGGTGGGACCCACTTGTTGTTAACTACCTTTGAGAGGATTAATGTGGGGTGGGTCCACACGAGCCCAACCCCTCACCTTTCCCTAACGTTCATAAATTTTCCCCTCTTAATTTTGTAACTCTCAAAAAGAAAACCCCCTTTAAATAAAGTCAACTCATTAATTCAGTAGGTTTTTCAAGTAATTAATTCTTGGACTCATTTAAAGTTTAAATGAGTTTTTGGATTGAGTGTTAATTAAATAAGACTAAGTCTTATTTTGTGGGAGGATAGTTGGTGGTGCGAGAGGATTTGGAGAGGAAAGCTATATGTTCTGAAAGACGTTCTTCCTCCTTGAAGAATGCGAAAAATGCACGGTCGCCGATGAAGAACGCTGAACTCTGACGAAGGATGATGGTGAGAGACACCTACCTCGGAGATTGACGACGCGACACCGTGTACCACGAAGCCAACGACCCTCTCCTTCTGCGATGCCTTCTTCCGCGACATCCAATTCCGCGACGAACATTTGTTCAACGATTCCATAAAGTAGGGGGATTATTTTAAGTGTTTGTTCCTGATTACTTACATCGCTGTTTATCGTCCTTATTTGAGCAGCCTGATATCCCAATAACGGGAGGAGGTCGGACCACACAAACACGGCCGACCCTCCTCCCCCCTTGGTTGTTTGGTTTGTTGTGGCACGGGTAAGGCGGCGCGGTGCCGTTGCACCGCACGGAAGCTATGAGTTTGGGCGAAGATGCGCGGAGCCGTCGCACCGCGCCGGAGAACCTGGAAGAGACTGCGGCCGGAGCGGGGCCGTGGCGGAGCAGGGAGTGGCGGCCGGCTTTCGGTCGCCAGCGCTGGAGCAGGAGGGCGGGACCGCGGGGTCCTGCAGTAGCAGCACAACCGACCGACTTCCGTGAAGGGTCAGGGGTTGTAACCCCCGGCTGGCCGACAGGAGCGGCCCCCCACATGGGGGTCGCGGTTTCACAACAGGGGGGCAGCCCCCCCCTGCCTTAGCTTGATCGTTTCGGTCGAGCCGCACCAGCCTTCGGACCCGGACCCGGTTCGGGTCGACCCGGTTCGGACCGACCCAGGGGGTATCGGGCCGGGTCGGACCGGGCCCGAACCACCTAATTCCAGACCTCTTTCGGTCTTTTGCCTATAACTTGGGCTGCGGACCTCTGATCTATGCACCGTTAGCTGTGATGCGATCCTTGGATCGAGACATTCGTTCGATATTTTAAACTCAACGTTTCAGAGAACTTTGGGTTCATCCAGGTTGGTTTGTACACAAAACCAACCGGGCCCTGAGAGCGGAAACACTTATAACTTGAGCCCCAGATGTCCGATTGATGTGTCGTTGACTTTTATGGATTCCTCTTAGTAAGAATTACCTTTTGGATTACTCCTCTTGAGTTTTGGATGTAGTTGGAGTATGGCCGGGTTGTATTGTACCTGAAATCCAATCGCGCCCCTCGAACAGAAAAGATGAAAACTTTCAGACCGGACGTCCGTTTGATGAACTGTCAGCTGCGTTGGTGATCACATTGAGAAACAGTCCCTATGAGTATACCCTATGAGAGTTCAGGGTATAGTTGAGATACGTCCGGGTTGGTTTGCACACGAAACCAACCGGGCCCGTGGGACGAAAAGGCTAATAACTCGCAGACCGGGCATTCGATTGACGTGTCGTCTGTTGCGTTGAGGCCCCTATGACGAGGCGGTCCTTTGAGATACTTATTCATGGGACTTTGTGATACTTGTAGAATCGACCAATAGCTCGTGGAGTGGACCCTCCCTGAGACGAGCATACGGAGTACGGAGACCGTGTAGCCGGCTGAGACCTGACAACTGCTTGACCGACACGACATGGAGTGAGTCGACTAGCCCAGTGGATGGAGCACTACTTTGTTTGGGTGCAGACCCATGGAAGATAGAGCACTACTGAGTTTGGTTGCACACCTGCTGTACTCGTCCGGAGAGTACCTCTACAGGCTATTAGGGGGGATGCACTACTGTGTTTGGGTGGTAGGCCCCGACGGGAAGCACTACTGTGTTTGGGTTGCTGACCCACGGTACTCGACAGGAGGAGTACCTCAACAGTCTTAGGTTAATGAGCAGTACCTCGGAGACGTGACAGGATCACTGTACTCTCCAGAGATGGGGCTCTTCAGCAGTTACGGTTTCGATAATGAATATCCTGGTTAAGCTTTGTCTTTGACCTATGTGTTTACCTAATGATTGAGATGGGTCACTTGATAAATTAGGTATATGTATGGTCACATATCTAAGTAGTGGTTATTCGTTGATTTCATAAGCTTTGTGTTTCCTCATGATTGAGATGGGTTACTTGATAACTTAGGTATAAGTATTGTCTTATACTTAAGTAAGGGTTATCTGTTGTGATTCTAATTTGTGGTTATCCTTGTTGGATTTAGAGAGACCTTGAGGGTCTCGGGGTCCCTACTGAGTATCTTTATACTCACCCCTGCATGGGTTATGCCCGCACCTCGTTGTGTTGGTTGCATACGACGAGAAGTGCTGACGGAGGCCGAGTGTTCGAGGACTGGATGGTATTCGGAGGTGGACTTCACGACGAGACGACACTCGGAGGAGGTTGATGGGTGAGGGCATTGTGGAGGCTATCTGTACCTACCCTCCAGGTAGGATCTGAGGAGGACGACCCAAGAGTTGATTCCATTCATCATTCTGTTGTCTTTTTCTGTTGTACTTTGGTTCAGTTGTAGCTGTACTTTCAGTTGGGTTTGTATTCTGGCCCACTTACTTTTCAACACTTCCTTTGTTCTTAGTGTATTACTTCTGCTTGTACTTTGTGTGTTTTGTTTAATTTTATAAAGGCAATGCCTTCCCAATTATCGGGATTTATGCCTTTGGTGCTAGTCGCCAGCCCCTGGCCTATGGAAGGAGGGCTTGGGGTAGTCACGGCACGGGCCCTGAGGACGGGTCGTGACATGATAAAACAAAAATTCTGTTTTTACATAATGTAAAACATAAATTAAGACATTCCTTTTAATGAATTGATGAATTTTTTAAAATTTATAACAATTTAATAAAATAATTTTATGAACTAATTTTTATTAAATATAAATGATCATTTAATTTTTATGATGTCAAATTTATTTTTATAAGGGTTTGAAAACTCTTATTGTCAAAAAATCATGAATTTAAAATAAATGATAGTTATTATTTTTAAAGTATAGATTCACATATTTAAAAAATTATTTTTATATAATGAATATTATTTTTAGAGTTAGAACATCAAAATTATCAAACTTTTATTTTTTCATAATTTTCTGAGACTATTAAATATTCAGGTAAAAACTAAATACCATGTAAATATGTGTTGTGTATTATGACATAATACTTACCCAAAAGTGATGTAATTAATACTATATATTTAATCCATGACAAAATATATGTTTTCCCTTTAAATTAAAATAATTTTAGGTTTATTTAATTAATTTTATAAATCCATTATGAATCCCCTAAACATATAATATATTTTATGGTTTTAAATTCCATTCATTAATAGTATGACTCACCTCCACATAATCAAGAGAATTTTTTTATTATGTTCGTCTACTGGAATTATAAATTAATAAAAATCACTCCCATTATTTAGAATCCAATATAAAAAACCATGCTATGTAATGTGGTTTTGGTTATTTTAGTATATAGAGTCAAAAACCAAAAATAATTAAAAATCCTCTTTTCCTATATAAACCCACACAATATCTCATTATTCTTCACTAGAAAATAATTATATCACATAAATAATATTAATTTAACTATCAAATTTCCTCTCAAGGTTCCTTGGAGCTCTAATGAAGTCCCCCCCAAGCATCTGGAGTCACACATTGAAGGGACCTTCCTCTCCTTTCAATTCAAGCACATTCTTTAGAATTTCTCTTCATAATTTCAATTTTTGTAATGTAATTTATTTTTAATGATTACATTACTATAAAATATATCTTATTTTAATTATATAACATTAATAACCTCCCATTTTTACCTTTATATACTTCATTACTATGCCGAAATTGGGTAATGGATTTCTCTCCTCTAACTTCCATTCAAGAACTTATTTTACAAGTTTTCTATTAATTTCATTTTTCTTAAATGGTGATATGTTTTCCTATATACCCCATCAATTACATTTAATTATTAAATTATGAAATCCCCTTTTCACTCTCATTAATCCTATTATTTTATTTTTTGTACATCCATTACCATGCTGAAATTTGGTAAGGGATATTTCACTCTTCTTTTTATTCAAGAACTTCTTTTATGTTTTGCTTATTAATTTCTATTTGTTCATATAGGGATATGTTCTTCCATATTTAACATACATTATTTTTTATTTATACATGATTATAACCACTTTCACTCTCATTAAACCTCTCATGATCTTTTATGTACACTCATTACCATCTGAAATTTCATAAGGGGCTTCTCTCTTCTCATTTCCATTCAAGAACATCTTTTATGTTATAACTCTTAAATTAAATTTTTGTAGGTATGAATATGTTCTTAAATATTCCCATTACTTTCCCTTTAATTTATAAATGATGATATCCACCTTCCCTCTCATTAATCCTCCCATGATTCATTATATAAATCCTTTCAGAAATTTAAGAAGGATTATTTTCATAATTGAAATTTATTTATTAACTTATGCCTTATGTTTCAAAATTTGTAATGGTATGATATGATTTTAAATTTCCCTATTACTTAAAATTTTATTTTTATTGGATTAGATACCCCTTTATCTCACATCAACCCATTTTTATGTATCTTTATGGGATGTCATTATACTTCCTCAATTTCATTGTGATCTTCCATGACAATACAATTGTGTGGTGAATACCAGACTCATTTCTTATATATTTTTTTTCACATTTATGAACATATACATTTTTATTGGGTAAACAAAAATATTTTTTTTACACACATTATTAATCGAATAAATTATAATTATAAATGAATCCATTTTTATGATCTATTTGGCGCACTTAAGCTTGAGAATGAAATGAATATGATGGGTCCTCCTATATAGAGCTCTAATATATTGGGTAATGTTTAGTATCATGATATGATATGTTTGTATAGGGATTGAACCTAATTCTTTTATGAAAATTTTTCCATCATGATGTCTTCTAAGTTTCATCCCTGACCTATATCTATGGTGGCTTTTTTAAGTTTTTGCCATATTTCCCATGTTATGATTATCATGTTATATCATGCCTTTTTTATTCTTGTACGTTTCCTACCACATTGATATTCCAATTGTATAACATGTATTATCTTCTTTATGTTATTTTTTTATTCCCATATTGGGATTTATAGCTCACTCTTTTCTTATGTTATTCCCCAGTTTATCCTGTGCAGTTTTAAAAATCAATGGGATTTTATGATCATGTTAATGATGTTCTCAACAATGTTGTTGTATCCCATGTTCAAAATGGTATGTAATGTACTTAATTACAAAATATACTAGAATTCGGTATATTTTGGGTTTTATTAAGTGTAATTTTACGTAATAAATTATGAATTAATGTGTAACAATGACCTGGGTTTTTATAGTTGTCATTAGAAAAAGATTTTAGTAAATTTTGGGATTAGGATTAGAACATTCTGGATACATATTTTGATATAATACTAGTTATAAGAATCCATCCTAATATTCTGGTAAATTTATAGTATGTGATTTATCAAGAAAATAAATCCTTGTCTTTATATTATAAGTGGAAATGGTTCTGGCATAGATGTACATAGGGGGAATATTTTTATTCCATATCCATATTTTCATTAATATATTTTAAATAATATTTCTACTAATCTCAAATAATTCATTAATGAGATAATTAACCATGTTTTATATATTTTAAATAGTTTGAAATTAATTTTCTTTTCAATTTCTGAATTAGGTGATTTTTAACCATTTTACAAGTGTAAAATAAATATTTTTTTTAACTTATGTGGATTGAACATATTTTTTTAAAATCATGAAAAATATTTACTTTCAATAATCATCAATATTTTCACATGTTTATTTTCAAATAAAATGATTTCCTTCATATATTCAATTTTTGTAAATACATTATTTAAAAGTCAAAAGGTTATTTTCCACAAGTATTTTATAAAGATATTTTTTAAGTATTTTCATATATATCAGAATCCTTCAATGAATATTATGATTTTTTTATTTTATTCCTTTATGATACCATCCACCATATTTTTAAGTATGTTTTAGGATCAGTTTTACAAGGAATGTATGGATATTATGTATTATCGTTCTTCCAATATGGATGGTTATATATTTTTAAGGCATGTTGATTAACTAGTGTTATTAATTAATATGAGCAATGTACTAGAATTATTAACTGATGGGTGGAGAAAAAATTATATAGTCCCTTAATGAATTGGTAAATCTCTGAAAAAACTATTTTGGGAATTTGGATGAGGCCTTACCAATTTATATAAGATGTATTTGCATGATTCCTTGATGGTATATATGTATTGGAATGAGTCTTTCACAGTATAGATGTCTTGTAATGAGGCCTCAATAGTATGTTTCAAGTGTCTAGAATTATGAATTCCATTGTTAAGAAATCAATTATTGATGTTCGTGTTATTAATTGAATAGTATTTATATCAGTGGATAATTTTTTAGCTCATTTTATTATTTATATGGAATTATTTGATTATCATTTATTTCAATCCATATTATTCATTCCTTACATAGCTTATTTTGAACACATACCCTTACTGTCCATAAAATATCACCCCTTTCTTATGTTTCATTTCCCAATGATTCCATGAAATTTTTTTTGATTGATGTGAAGGGATATTCTAGAGGGAATAAATATGATCCAAAAGAAAATACTATATTATATTTTATATTTTCAAATGTAATGTGGTATTTAAGTATGTTTCTAGTTTTCCAAGACTACTAAAATATGTGGTTCTTTTGGATGTGATTACTTGTATATATTACAAATATAATAAAGTAACCACCAACTATAGGCTACTAGGGATGGGTTCTTTACATATGTGGAATTTTTTTATTATTATTTATTTCTTTAATATTATTCATGACTTATTTAGAGTTTGTCGCATGAGTTCACTTATTGGGCATCTGATTTTACCCCATTCATATATTTATTTTCTTATAAAGGATAGTAAGTGTTTATTATTGATATGAAATGAAATTATATGGTGGATAATGATTTTCACAAATAAAATATTATGTTTAATTTTATGTTTTCAAAAGTAATTTCAGATTTAAGTATGTATATAGTTTTACAATACTATAAAATTATTCAGTCCATTGGTATAAAATCACTTGTATCTTATGCCAATGTAATAAAGTAACAACCTTATATGAGATTATAGAGATTTGTTATTTACAGTTATAATATTAAATTCATGCTTGAGTTTGGGTCTTCGATTATAACTCTGTGTGGCCCAAGATTCTCAAAGAAATTTTTGTTTTCCATTATCTTTCATTATCCCTAGTACATAGAATCGACCTCATCTATTGAAAACTAATTTTGGGTCATCTATTTAGAATGTATGATGCTAGGATAAGGATGAGTTAAGGGGTTGATATCCATGGCCAAATGAAATGGGAGAACACGGTCGAATGCATGGAAAGTCGATGGTTTGACCCTGAAGGTGGGTCGTGATAGCACTGGGTGTCATGGTAATATATTCATTATCGCACCTTTTTTATTTTCTCATGGTATCATACCCAACCACTCACACATTCTCAATACTTTTCAAAATTTCTAATGTCACGAACCATCCCAGAGGGGCATGCTCCCTGACTACCCCAAGCTTGCCTCTAGTAGGCGAGTGTCTGGAAACTATCATTGAAGAGGCATATCCCAAAAAATGGGAGGTATTTTCCTAAGTAACTATACACATTCACACATATCCATGCCCAAAATGTTGAAATGTAAAAATACTATGTAAACAATGCATGCATAAACTCACATACCAACCATGGAGTACGATATTAGGAAAACTAGAAGGTAAACAAGGATTGAATTCAAGACCAAAAAAAGAAAGTGTCTATCAAGTGAATGTACAAGTTCCTAAAAATCATCCATAGAAACCCATACATGAAGGTTAGGTGCAAGATAGTTGTTTGAAGTTGTAGGAGCACAATATGTCCTTCTGATCCCTCTAAACACCACAAGGTACCGATACATCTAGAACTTTGTCTAAGAATAAATCGTTTTCACAATACATGACATGTGTGGGAAAATCTCATGAAGAGATTAGCAATACAATACTTAGTAAGACACCCCAAACCAAAAAGGAAATACCAGTAAGAAATACATGAAGTACACCATAGAGGAAACACATGAAGTACACCCAAAAGGAAACTCACAATGTACACCACAAAAGAAACACAATAATTAAAACATTAAGGAAAAACATACACCAAAAAATAAACACGTAAAGTACACATCAAAGTAATAACAAGAAGTACACCACAAAGGAAACACACAAAGTACACCACAATGGAAACACACTAAGTACAATCTGCTCACATAGGTACATGTCTAAAGAATGAAGAGAAAGATTTTCAATTGTATTCCATAGAAAACCCAATTTCCATGACACATGGAGTGTTGATTATGCACAGAGCATTGATGGTGCATAGAGCATCAATAGTGCACAAAGTGTCAATGGAACATAGAGCGTCGATGGTTCAAGGAGTGTTGATGGTACCTATAGAATTGATGGAACAAAGAGAATCGATGGGGCATAAAGCATCTATGGAATTTGGAGAATCTATGGCACATTGATCATAGATGGTGCACAATGCATTTATGGTTCATGCATCCCCTAAGTCACACAGTCACTAAGTTATATCCCGCTGCACAATTCGTCATGTAGTGCACTTATCTAGGAGAACCTACTCCACATGAAAATAGTTCTCATGTTAACATCCATAATAACTTAGTTAGAGTGTCTCAAAATTCTTGTCTCATTTCACAGGTTTCAATTATACAAATGTCTCATTAAACAAGCACATGGTTTGAATGTTACAACTATTTTTCTCATAATGTTTGAGTCGGGTCTCATTTGGCCTGTCGGACCCAACCCAACCCATCGGCACCCTACTCGGTCCTTCTTGCCCAAATAAAATAGGCCCAGCCCATTCGTTTGGATAGACCCAGCCCGTTGGGCCACTAGGTCCATCTCGTTGGTCTGATGGTGCAGTCCGGCTCATCAGGTCTGGCCCACAATGCGAGCCAGCTTGTGCACCCAACATAGCCCACCTCGACTGCATCCCCTACTGGTCCACGCAGTTTTTACTGACTATTTGGCCTCCGCATTTTTGTCCTATCCACCCACAACATTCAAGCATAGTGGGCATTCATTGCGGTAGAGTCTCGTTCACGCAACTACCACCGCCACGGGCTCCTAGTCACCACATATGGCCCCTACGACCTCTTGGTCTCCACCTGCAACCCCTACTATCACTTGTTCCCTCAGAAGTAGTCATCCATGAACCATGTCCTACTTCTTCCGCTAGATTCCCTTCTAGTGGCCTTCCCCAGCTCACTTTTCTTGGCATGGCCCCCATCGGGCCACTGCTGACTTTTTCGACAGCAGCCTATCACCGTCTTGCACTCCCCCAGGACCGGCCCCACCATCTACGTCCTGTCCTCGTCATCAGTCAGCAAACTAGAGGTCTTCAATGCCCCTTCATAACCCTCCTCCTCACTCGAGCCATACCAAATTGATGTATCACCTTTTCTTTTTCATTTAAAGTCCAAACCTTTGATCTTAGACAGTTTCTCCATGGATCGTTGGTGTAACAGTTGATCATTCGCCTAGGAGTTTCAACAGCGACGAATTTACAAATAATGCAATATATTCGGTGGGATATAAAGCACATGAAATCCAAATGGACAGATATTTTCCTTGTTGGTGTTAGGATTTATACATTCATGTTACAAGATTTAATGAAGATCAAATCGACACACTGATCTAAATACACATTCAAAACCCTTAAACCATTACAAAAATTCAACAATAGATCCAAATATTCATTGTTTAGTCTATGTTGGACATTGGATTTAATAAGGGGAAACAAAATCAAAAATATAATCAAACACTCTACCTAGAGGTTGGATCATTTGTTAATGAAGAATAGAGTTCGGTGTCTTCATTGATCCTTGATCCATCGGTGTTCATCATCCTACATCATAGAGTTTTCCACATCCTTCCATTAGAGGAGTTTCCATAATTAATACAATAAGCTTTAATTCTTGAAAATAGGACTTAGTTAAAAGGAACCAATGGTGTGTCAAAAAAATATCTTTATTAAACTATTTTAATTATTGTTATTCTAATTATATGATTCACATTCAACCTACATTGGTTGATGTTAGGCCTTATATATAGTAAATTCTCTACTCTTAACACAATGATGCCCCGATATTTTTTATCCCAGAACCTGTTTAGAAGTTATTCTCATTTTAAAGAAAACCCACCTACACACTTTATTAAAAACAAAACATTTTTCATTGTATTGTTTCGAGCATACCGAGGAATAATATCCCATTCCATCTCAGCACCTGGTCTTGTAATTTTCCCAATTAATTTATACAAATAAAACCAGAGAAAATATGAGTCTCTATATTCTCCCCACCTTAGGACTTTACATCCCTGAAATCCAAAACAAGGGGTATGGAACAAAAAGATTAGAGTACTCAGCATGAATTTGAGCCACCCACTACCTAGTGTTCTCTTGTAGATTTTGGTGTAGCAAGAGAATGCACACCAGAGGAGTATACCACCCACAAAGGATATGCTCTTGTCGATCCTCGATATCCATCGGGTACTCTGCAAATTTCTCCCCATCATCAATTTCCATCTCACCCATATCAATGGAGTGCGATTTATCATCCATGTATCTCCTAAGATATGACACGTGGAAGGCATCATACACATGGTGTAACTATGAGGGAAGTGCTCGGATTTATGCCACCTCTCCAAATCTACTAAGAATCTGAAGAGGGCCGATGTATCTCATAGATAACATGATGCCCCAGTGAAATATTCAGAATCCCTATTGATGTGAGACAATAGAAAACACATGGCCTTCCTCCTAGATCTTCAAAGGGCTCTTTTTGATATCAAGAATATGACTTATGTATGATCTTTGGAGTCATCATCCCCTCATGGATGATCTGCAGCTTCTCGCTGGTAGCTCGCACCAACTCTAGACCCGTGAGTTCTGACTCCCCTAGACCCATCTAGAATAGTGGTGACATGAATTGTCACCCGTACAAGGCATCAAATAGTGTCATACCAATGGGGGAGTGATAAATATTGTTGTATGAAAACTCCATCAGTGGTATGTGATCCTCCCAACTACGGAGAAATTAGAGGATGAAAGCACATAGAATGTCCTCAAGAACCCAGATGGTTCTCTCCATCTAGCCATCTCTTAGGGGATGAAACTCCATGCTCATGTGAAACTGAGTCCAAAATAACTCATAAAATTCCTTCCACAACTGGTATGTGAAATGCGAATCATTGTCTAAAACGGTCGTCAATGGCACTCCATGAAGCCAAACAATCTCCTGCACATCAAGGCGTCCAAAGCCCTCTACTGAAATCTTCTCACAGATCAGTAGGAAGTTGGCCAAATTCATGAGTAGAACAATGATCACCCAGATGGTATCGTGTATCCAAGGTTTTCATGGTACACCCATTACAAAATCTCTTGATGTCTTTTCCCACCTCCACACTTGAAACTCAAGTGTTTGGGTCAAACTCACTAGAACCCAATGCTCACCCTTCACATGATAAAAATTGAGGCATCAACAAATGAACAATGCCACTACCATCTTGATCCTTATATACTAGAACGTTCATGGGAGGTCCTGGTACGTATTCTCCACACCTATATGTACCATTGAAGGGGTTGTGTGAAACTCCTTCATTAACGCCTCTCACAACATCACTGTTACCACTATACGCCATCTGAAATGAATGATGTTATCCCCACCTTTTGAATAACCATCAGTGGCATGCCCCATGGAAAATGAAGCATGTCAGGTCTCACATTAGATATCTATAAGTTGTGCCTACATAACTGTTAATAAGATTGGAGGGATGACAACAATCGTCTAGATGTAAGTTGTTCCATGTCCATCCAAAAAGGATACCTGTATCGCGGCCAACTGCTTAGATACCTCACTTAGTAACTAAAAACAGGATCTCCTAATGAGAGTATCTTCGACTAAGTTCCCCTTCCAAGGAGTATAGATTATCTAAATGTCATAGTGCTAAAAGAACTATTCCCATTGTCTCTTTCTCAGGTTCGCATCCTTCTAAGGGAATATATACTTGAGACTATTGTGGTTAGAGTAGATTTTAAACCACTCGTCCATCAGGTAGTGTATCCACATCTTCAATGTGAAGTCTACCGATGCAATCTCAAGATCATGGGTGGCTTAGTTCTTATAATGTGGCCTCAACTGGAGAAAACCATAGGCAATCAAAACTTTCACCTATATCAAGACACAACCACGCCCAATCCTCAATGCATCCCTAAAAACCAGATACTCAATACCCTTCTCCGGTAACCTCCTAATATGAGCACTCGTTAATCTCTACCTTAACTACTAAAAACTATCCTGGCACATCCCTATCCACACAAAAGGTTAATCCTTATATTTAAATGCCATCAAGGGTGCTGATACTATGTAAAATATTGGTACAAACCATATATTGAACCCTAAAAAACCTAGGAAACTCCGCTCCTCAGTGAAACTCTCGGGTGGCTCCCAAGAGATCATTACATCAATCTTTCTCGAATCAACTTTAACCCTAGCCTCTAAAATGATGTGTCCCAGAATGCGGACCTCCCGATTCTAGAACTGACACTTCAAGAGAATACCATAAAGTATGTGATCTTGGAGTGTGTCTAGAACAATCATTAAGTGTATATCATTCTCCTTATCGGACACCAAGTACACTAGGATGTCATCAATGAAGACCCCAAAAAATCGGTCAGGGTAAGGCTAGAGGATTCTGTTCATGAGTCCCATGAACAATACAAGGGAATTTTTCACAACAAATTCCATCACTAAGTACTTGTAGTTTCCATACATGAATCTGAAGGGTGTATTTGGGATATCCTCATCCCATTCCCGAAGTTGGTGATAGAAAAATATGAGGTCAATCAGTGAGAACCACCTCGCGCCCTTTAGCTGATCGAAGAGGTTTTAAATCCTCATTAATGGATATTTTTCTTCACGGTCACCTGGTTCAGGCACTGGAAGTCTACACATAGTCTTATCTTCCCATATTCCTTTTTTTGTAATAAAAAATTGGGCTTCCCAAGGTGAAATACTTGGTCTCACGAAGCCTTTCCTCTACATGTCATCTAGTTTTACCCTCAACTCACAGATCATTACGGAGGCCATTAGATATGAAGTTGTAGATATCATTATCATCTCGTGGTAGAGGTCAATGCAGATGTCTACCTCCATGAGGGAAGGTATTCCAGGGACATCCTCAAGAAATAAAAACTCATACTCCACCATTATAGTAAATTGAAGACTCCTATAATCCCCCATACCGAGGATGAGGCAAGACAACTAGTGAGTTATCGGCATCACCATCCTATGATAAATTCTGTCCTATGCTACATGTGTTTCCTTATAACCAAAAAAGAAAATCCTGGTCTCATCTCTACAAACACACCACACTCTATGCCTATAACAGTGAATTTGGGCATGAACTTTGGATAACTAGTCCATACCACGAAAGACGTCATAAGGCCTCAACACTACCACCAATAGATCTCAAATGAAACTCTCACCCCCTATAGTAAGGGAATGCTATCAAAACTAGTGTGTGATCGTAAAATATCCCCCTGTAGTAGTCTCTAGGCATAAGGATCGATTAAATGGTTCCACTACAATATTTGAGCCTCAAACAAGTGTCGTGGTAAGAAATGAGTGACTCAAATCTATGTCTTTAAAAACATTAGCTAGGGTGGAAAATAAACTAATCATACCTCTAATTATTTATAGATCACCAAATTCATATGCCTCCATCATCTGAATCTAGCCTCGTCTTTATCCACCAACTCCCAGAGCCCATGATGGACCCCCTAGGGGTGGTGGTGGTGGTGGTATGTCAAACCTTTTCCCACCGCCTACTGCTATACCAGCTCCTCTACCATTTCAGCCACCTTGTAGACCACTATTCTCCTGCATCCTTCTCTTCCTTGGAGTACCCTCGACCATTTTCTAATCATCGACATAGGGAGTCAAGGAATCTCAACCCATATGTCCTTGATCACCGCATGAGTAACACATCATGTTCTTCAGCTAACTTACTCAAAAATGGGAGCCCCGCATTGCTAACCTCATATCCCAGGGTCATCCCATAGATTTCTGAAACCACATGGGTCAATGTATCTAATGTAATATACCGACCGCCAATGACTGAGTTGCCTACTGCATATTAGCAGTTTCCACTACTGACATCTACTCCGCCATAAATCTCTCTGCAACCAGGGCTCACTCCTATACAACATCATATGTATAGATTATAAGGGATATCATGGATGCCAGAAATCTCTCATCATTCATCTGGATCACTAAGTTACACCTCTTCCTCCACTGAACCCTGAAGAAGTCTCACAATTAGAACTACCATCTGGTTTGAAGGTTTCCTCATAGGGTGGAAGACATATGTAACTACCTTTAGCCAATCCTTCGTTACATAGGGGTCTGGATCACCCCTAAACCTAAGATCTCACTATCTCTAGAACTCATGCAATGCAATCAACCCACGTTCATCCTCTACTAGTAGCTCTAGTAGTAACTGTTTCTGTTCAGGTGGCGGTATGACTGGTATACCACCTAGAGGTGTTATCTTCGGTATTGGTCCACGTACTAATGCCTCATTTCTAGGAATATCATCATTTTGATAACTCATCAGAATACTAGCTAGTTGAATGTGTGGATGTATCCTGAAATATATCAATACATACCATAGTCAATAGAGTATACCTAGTGTGCTGACTCACGAATGGAATTAGAACACACTTAAAATCTTATATGATGCATTTACCATTTATTTTACCTAAAAATAGTGTTTTATATACCGAGTCAAAAGGCCTAATTAAGAGTCCTAGTGTATGTATACGTCGACCGCTACACCAACACTAGAGTCCCTGGTTTGAAATCTGAACTCAAAACACTTAACACTATCACCCCAAACCAATCTCACAACTCTTGGTTGATTAGGTGGTACCTAAATCCTCTGATACCACTCCATCATGACCCGTCCTAGAGGGGCCAGGGTCGTGACTACCTCAATACTAAATCTGATAGGCTAGGGGATGATTAATGGCACCAAGTAGGAATATCCCACAAATGGGAGTCAGTTTTCTAAGTACATACACACACACACACACATCACCATGCTGAAAATGATAAAATGTAAAAACATTAAGTAATAAATGAATGTATACAATATGACACCAACCAAACAGTAAAAAAATATGAAAAATGGAATGTAAATAGGGGAAAAATATAAGGCCACTTAAAAAAAAGTCTGTCAAGTGATTTCACAAGTTCGTGAAACTCATCTGCATAAAAACCTACCTAAAGGGTAGGAGTAGAATAGCTACTTAAAGTTATATGAGAAAAACATATCCATATAATCTCTCAAAGAACCACCTGGTCCTAGTCCATGTAGAACTCCATAAAATCATTGACCTTCCGCATAAGACATGACATGTGTGGGAAAAGGCTATGCAGAGGTGAGTAAAACAATACTCTGTAGGATACCCCAAAACCCCAAAACCACAAAGAAATAAATGAATTATACCACAAAGTGGAAACAAAAAGTACTCCACAATGGAAACCTATGAAGTACATAACAAAGGAAATATATGAAGTGAAACACAAATGAAACACATGAAGTACACCACAATGGAAACACATGAAGTATACCACAAAGGAAACACATGATGTACAGTCTACTCACAGATGTATATGTCTAAATCATGAAGGGAATGATTTTTAGTATAGTCCACAGATCTCCCAATTTCCATGACACATAGAGTGTGGATGAAACCCAGTGCATCAATGGAGATTTGAGCATAGATATAGCAGGAAGTGTCAATTGTGATCGGAGTGGTGATGGAGCATGAAGCGTTGATGGAGCGAGGAGCGTCGATGGAGCACAGAGCGTCGATGGCGACCAGAGCATCGATGGTGCATAGAGTTTCGATAGTGCGCAGAGAATTGATGGAATGTAGAGAATATATGAAGCCTAGAGCATCAATGGAGCACAGAGTACCAATAGATCATGAATCTTCGATGTCTCATGGAGCATCAATGGAACATACAGCCCCCAAGTCACGTACTCAAAAATTCACAGCCAGCCATTGGATTCCTCTCATAACGCACTTGTTCTGGGAGAAAATACTGATCAAGCCAGTAGGTAAGATGAAAAATCCATAATAACTAAATTAGTGTATCTTAGAAGGACCTTCTCATCACAATGGTCCCAATTCCTCAAACAGATAGTCAAACGGACGCCAAGTATGGAATTTTTGGTTGTTTTTCTGAGAAGGTTCTACCTGGGTCTTGTCCAACCCACCGTACCCAACCCGACCCATTGGATGACCCGATCCATTTTGGCCCATATTGAACCAGCATGATCTATTAGTCTCGATTGACCTAGATCACTAGGACGCTGGAGTGGCCAGGCTCATTTGGTCTATCTGGCACTACGGGTCGACCTGTGCGCCCGACGCAGCCCGTCCCAACCACATATTGTGCCAGTCCATCAGGTCTACCCCCAAACGAGTGGCCTCTGCATCTACACTCCATCAAACCATGTCATGGTGCCACCATGGGATTTCTATGATGTGGTCTCCCCTAGACCATGTCCTAACGTCGATGTCAGCTACCCTACCGTTGGCCCATCATACTGTGCTCTGCCTAGCCCACCACTACTGGGCCGCTGCTTCCTCTACCGTCAGCCGCCCGGTAGGCGGAATATCGACACCTTAGTCTCCTCTGGAATGACCCTACCACCCGCCTCTCCGCAAGTCAACCTTGCATCTTCATAAGCCGTTTCATTGTCCAAATTGTGCCACACTCCCGTCACACCTCTCTTATTCCATCTTAGGGAAAAATATACAATATCATACTGTTGCGCTATTGATTAGGGGTTCAATGGTCATTCATTTTCATTGGTGATTCAAAGGTGAAGAATTTAAGAAGAACACTATAGATTGAGGGGGGAGATAAATCACATGAATGACCAATGAGTGGATCTTGGCATTGTTCATATCCACCTTGATCCATTTATGTTAGACGGTTTGGCGAAGAACAAATGGACACACAGATCTAAATCCCAATTCAATCCCCTACATTCATAACAACCATCCCGCAAGCGATTGAACCACAAATCAACATGTTCATTGGTTGGTCCTCTTTCATCATTGGATATAATAAGGGGCATGGAAATCACAAAGAGAATCATGAACCCAAACTCAAGGTTGGATCAGTCAATTAAAAATAAGGGAGGTATGTGTTGTCATTGATCCTCGATCCGTAGGTTTTTTTCATTGTTCGTAGGAGAGGTTTTTGTCTCGTTGCTTCAAATGAATTTCTTGACTTATAGAGATTAACTTAGATTCCTAGTAATGGGAATTAATTAAAAGAAACCCAAAAAACATCAAATAAAATATTATTAATAAAATATTTTACTGATGATTATATCCAATTTCTAACTTTCACAATCGACCTGTTTTGATCGATGTTTGGCCCCACCTAAGGTAAATTTATTTCTCTAAACGGAATGGTACCCTCTAATTTCTGATCTGAGCACCCTTTTATAAGTTATTACTATTTTAAATAAAAATATCTCACACGCTTTATTAAGAACATTGTATTTTTCATCGTATATTTTTGGGGATACTACGCATCGGAATCTCACACCATATCAGCATCTGGTCTCGTAATTAACCTAATTAATTTATAAAAATAAAATTGTAGTAAATTTGAATCATTACATCTGACATGAATTTCACAACAACATTTTTTATTTTAGGAATTTTTCAAATTTTGCATAGAAAAAATAAAACAATTAAAATTAAAAACTGAATGCCTTTAGAAAATTTAAATACAATGTTAATTACATATTCATTTTAAAAATTAAAATAATCTAATTGAAATTATATTTTTAAAATCACAATTAATTTTAAATTTATCATTCTAATAACAAATTTAAAAATCCAGGTTGACATTTCACAATTTAAAATAAATGATTTACAAAATTTATGGATTTTATTATATTCAAAAATAAATAACATAATTAAAACTCATAAATAATTCCATTTATGCATATTGATTCCATATTGAATAAAACAAAATAACATCAAATTTAAAAATAAATGTCTGGTATAATGATAGAATCCAAAAATTAAATAAATCATTAAAATTCTTATTCTATACCATTAACATATTAAGTCCCTATTTTCAAAAATGTAACAAAAACACAAATTTAGTATAGATTTGGATTAATACAAAGGTAATTATCATTAAAAGTAAATTAGAATTCTAGAAAACGTGTGCTCATATCCCTCCCACACATATAAACTACTACACTCCTAGGAATTTAATTAAATTCTATTTATTAAATGGAATAAAAAATATTTGACCAACAAATATCCAAATATGAAATCCAATGAATTAAAAAAACATATTCCCCACTATTATTTGAATTATCATGTCTTTTCAATGGATCTAATTCACATTTCCACTCAAATTAATGAAATTTCCAAGTTTGGAAGTGAAAAAAACTATATATTTTAGTGCCATAGAACTTTTAACAAGTAATTCGATTTATCCCTCTCTCATAAGTTTCAAGAATAAATTTTATATTGTTTATTCATTAATAAAACTCAAATTAATTTATTTAATTCCATTTATTCTTCTTTATTTGGGTTTAATACTCTTCTCACTAGGATGAATTCGTTTTTTACTATTATGGTTTTTTTGAATTTTTTCAATCCATAAATGTGAAAAATACTATGAAAAGGAACCTATTAGAAATGTAAAAATGGATTTACTCATGAAAGAAGTACCTAATGTTTTAGACACATAGCATGGGACCTAGATGCTAATTTTAAACTATTTTCAAAATAATTATTCAATTTCTTTTGAGTTATATATTTGTGTTTTATTTTCTATAGTGGAAAAATGACCATGGATTATGATTTAATTTCTAAGGACCTCATCTTTTAATTATGATTCCATATAAATCCTTTCACTCACACTTACATTAATATTTCAAAGACAATGAATTCATTAAAATAGATATAAATTCACCCAACAATCATTTATCTCTCACAATTTCATATCTATATAAATTATAAAAATTTAGCAAGGTATTTAAACTAGGTTTGGAAATAATGAATTTTAATTCAAGTTTATAAATATATAAAACAAAAAATATATAAAAGAACATTGTATAACATTTAAAAATACAGAAATTTTGTGTGTGTTCTTTTGGGTTTCTATAAAATTTCATAATAGTTTCTAAAATTAAATTAAAAAAACTCTAATTTTGATTAAATCTCATCCACCATACTTAATCATCAATATATATATAGTTTCTTGTATTTATTCATAAAAATTTCAGTGATTAAATATAATAAATGGATAGGTACATCCCAATGTATTTATATGACAGTATGTTTAGGTTAAGATCTGCTCAGGTGTTCATGTATACAACTTGATATAACTTTCTAGGTGTTTTCCGCTTTGGGAAAACTGAAAAAAATTATAATTAATTGTTAAAATTTTTATTAAAATAAATGAATTAAAATAAATTGAAGTTAAGATATTCTTGGGATTTTCCATCTCAGGAGGGGATGTATTCATACTTTTTCAGTCCTAATGTCTTATGGTCATCCCCATTCCACCAAAGTATATTGTTTATGTGATGAAAACCATCATGTTTTCTTTCTTGAATTTATGGATAGCTACACTTCCATTGGTAGGGCCCCTTTTCTATATTTCTTGATCTTCACTCCCTCATTAGTGAGATTCACTTCATAAGTTAGGCTTAAAAAGACGATGTATAGGGTCTACACATTTAAAGCTACTGTAGACACTTATTTATCAAATGTCTCATGTATTAGTTTTTTCTACCTAATCAACTAAAGTGGACTTAATAAATTATTAAATATGAATAAAATTAAAAATAAATTTCATTATAAGTCAAAATCTCCCCCTTTATATATTTCATATTATTACATTGTTTCATTATGAGAAAGTAGTAGGATTAACTCTTATATTGTATCACCCTCTAGTTAATGTTCAGGGTGATGTTGAGGGATTATTTGATTCAACACAGTTCTGATTTTTACATTTTCTTATTCAATATGATCATTATTTTAACTTGTTCTAGGTTATCTATCTACATGTGAGTATTCTTCTTAAGATGATTTGAGTATTTTTTCAAATTATTCCCCATCTAACTCTTCTTCATCATCCTAGGTTGAAGAATATGGTGTTGAATTAGTACTACTGTATGTTGTAAAATCAAAACGAAATTCATAAAAAATTGATTAAAATGTGATCAAGTAAAGGAGATATTCTTAAATAATTTCAACATGATGTTATAATTGTACAATTAAGTGTACTGCCTTGTGTAATTATGTTGAAAATGAGAAGAAATTTTTTGGACCTTATAGAGTCTTTTCATTATTTGACACACTCTTTTAGCCTATTAACGATGCATTGGTTATTATAGGGAGTATCTTATCATATGTATTCTCATTAAAGGAATTTTTAATGTTTATTTGGAATTATTTTACAACTCCCATTTGAATCACAGAAGGTTTACACAATGGTTCTTTCATTACTTCATTAAAATACATTTTATTCATTCATATTTCATGTTTATCATTCAAGACCTATAACCAACTATATGAATTTTATTCTTCAAAATTAATGATATCATAATGTTGTTGAGTTTCATTAAAATTAGATAACTAAATTTTTATTAAATAATACCCCTTAATTATTTTATAGTTTAATTCCTATTTAAAGTGTAGTTCCATTGTGAAGAGGAGTTCAGACTAGAAAAACTATACTTTATCATCCTCTTCAATCTCTTCATGTTACATCTCTTACTTTATTTTCATAATAACTAGGAACTTAAATTCAATTTCATCTTCGATAATAACATTATACTCTTCTTGTTGATTTGATTTTTGTATTTTATCTATATGTATTTAGTGGATGGGTGATAACATGATAATTATTTCCATTAATTCTCTTAGTTTTTTTGTTGTAAAAAAATTTCCCTGATATCAAGTTAATATTGATATATGTTGGAAAATTTTCTAGTTTCCCCTGATATGGGACTTCAATAATCTCCCCCTTCAGCTCCATTGGAATATATTATGGGATATATTTTTCTCAAAATAAATAATCACTGAGTGGGGTTGTGAACTATGAATTTATTCTATCAATCTATTTAATCTAGGTATAAAATTAATCATCCATTATAGATTGGTCACACTATGATGTTACTCCCAAAGTATAGAAAATAAATAATGGAGAAAACAAAAACAAATAAAAACATAAAAGGAAAAGTTGAAAACACACTAATTACTATTGTGTTTTAAACAGTGGATACTCGACCCAAATTCCCATTAATGGTTCCATTTTAATCGCCTTATTATCACAAGATATGGTCAAATATGATTATTATTACTCCTAATGTTACCTAGTGTTTGACCGAGGTTATTTCCCAAAGATTTTATATGGTTTTGTTAACTATATTAATCACTTATGTATTTTTTCTGCATTTTTTATGGAAATATAAAATATGGGTGTTGTTTCAATGAATTAAAATAGTATTATAAAATGAAAATGCATTACCAAATTTATTCAACAAACAGAGACACCTACTAGAATCAACTTTATGACCCTTTCTAATTTCATATCCTTGAACCCTCAATTTAATGCTCTATGTGTTCTTATCAGCTACACATACCCTTACTTCTAAAAGTGAGTGAATTTTCATCACACTCATGGAAAATCCCAAAATTTATCAAATCATCAAACTCTTAAATAGGTAATAATAAAGATTCAATCCTAAATTCAAATAAATACTCCCATCATAAAAAATTTATCAAGATAGTTGGAGAGGAAAGAGTGTTCATCAGTGAGAAAGAAAACTAGATGTAATGTTACCTGAGGTACGATCAACTCCTCAACCTCTCACTATAACACCCTGAGATTTTATGAGATATATTATTTTTTCATATCTTCTATTGTGCGCTACACCAAGATTACCTTGCGCTATGCGCAACGCCGTATTAGCTTGCGGTATACGCAACACTATTCTTGGATCATGTTACACACAATTTCAAGTTCGTTTGATAGTAGTTATTCTACGCAACATTGAGTGTATATATATATATATATATATTCAATGTATAAATGAAATATGTTTGGATTCTATTATACTAAACAATGATGGAATCTTCCACAACACGCAACCCGGACTTGGCTTGCAATCGTGACCTTCCTCGATAGCGTGTGTTGTACGCAATACCAAGTTTCACTAAACAATGATATATGGTTATAATATTATTATGAACTATCCGTTATGAAAATTATTAACTAAATTTTTAATTTTATAACATTATTATTCATCATACATATTTTCTAGAGCATTTTATGAGAACAAAATAAATTTTTCGGGTAAAATAATTTTTTTAAACAAAAATACAGTTTTGCCGCCTTTTGATGGAGCACCCACTTTAAATCTAGTTTTTGACTTGATTATAAGTTCAATTTGACAAAATATAATTATTCCTTGGAATAAGGATATAAAAATTTATTTTGGATAAATTTTTCATATTATTCTGATAACTTTCATATTTTTATGAATAGTAAAAGAACGCTATATTTTAATTAAAAACAACTTTTTTCATCGCAATAATTTATATAGTTAAATTATCTTTTTAATTGGTTTTAAAGTGTAGTTATAATATATTTTTACCATTTAATCCAATGTTGGTCATTGGAATTAATTTCACATTGAAATTTGACATAAAAATGTGTCGATCTTTTGATAGTTATTGTTTCTTAAAAACACACTATTTGTTTCGATAACGAGAATTACTTTTAAAATTAATTAATACCACTTATATGTTTTGAATTTGAAAAAATAGACATCATTTTTGAATTCGGAATGTCAAATATATCTTAGGCTGAATGTTTGGTATTTTTCTGAAAAACTACAATTTTTGATGAATAGTGAAACCACTTAGTGGTAGTTAAAAAACTAACTCTTTCATTTAAATAAAATTTTACCACTTCTGTGAATTAAAATTCAAAAATCCAACATACATGGTTTTTATCAAGAATTAAAATGTGGTTCAATAAGATAAAAATTATTTTTGGTGAATAGTAACTTTTGACTTTTATTTACCGCTGTTAAAGGTAAATAGGGTAATTCAAGGTTAAAAGAATATTTTAATAATTAAAAATTACCTTTACACTTGTCTTAACCTTATTGGATGAGTAGTGGTCGACCATGGGCTTCCTTGTGTCGATTTGGGGACCCCATTGAGCCACTTGGTAGTGATAATGACAATTTGGATTAATTAATTTAATGTAAAGACAAAATTGACATTAACAAAAATATTTTAGTAATTAATTTTTATAAGGGGTTATATAAATTATCTTTTAGATTATAAATATTATTTAAAAAGCTAAAAATATTTCCTAAATTATGGTATTTTTTTAATTATTTTTAGACATCAAATAAATTAAATAATTTATGACACAATAATGATGCAATATTTACCTCATTAATAAATGATTTAATTAAATAAGATTATAATGACTAAAATATTATCCAAAAAATGTCCAATTCTGATTGGATGATTTTATTTTGACCATGAGTCATCTTATCTTGATCATTAATAATTTTTGTAACTTTTGACACCGAAGATAATTTTATAATAAAATAATATTTTCACACTTTCCAAAAGAGCCCCTCCTCCCCTTTATAAAAGGAGACCATTTCTATCCATCTCTCAAGCCATTTGGCTCGTCCAACCTCTGCGAAATTAAGCTCCCTACATCCCTTTCCTCCCCCTATAAGCCTTAACTTAGGCAAAAGACACTTCAAAAACTCATTTTGGTTCAAACCAAAGGAAGTTACCCAAATTAAATGAGATTAAAGAACGATCGAGTCAAGTCGGACATGAGGTAAGGGAACTTCTTAATCCAATTTCCATTCTTTGGGTTGATCTTCTCTTTCTTCTTTTTGTCATTCTTTTATTATGTTAGAAATGAATTTTTATATCTTATCATATATTTATACTTTCTTTATTTGACTTTATAGTGAATACACATAAGTGATCTATTTTATTTACAAAAATATCTTTGTAAGGGATAACTTTTCCAATCTCGTTTTTATCCGAGATTTTTTATTCGTAAGTATTTACTGGGGTTATATTTACCATCCATGTCCCTATTTTCTAAAAATGGTTTCAAGTATGTTTAAATTCCTTTTTACCCATTTTTGACTTTTACTATATGGCATATAAGGAATCTTTCTTTTGTTTACCCTATGTGATACTTTTTGACATTTCTGTGAAAAGTTCGAGGAGAATGTTTTTTAACTTATACGACATGAACAGATTTTTACAGTTTCATAACAACTCATTTTCATGAATCTTCCTCTACAATATTGCATGATTATTTTCAACAAAACCCTTCTCTTTTAAAAATTTCATTGCATTTTGAGAAAAGAAAATGATTTTGAAAAGAAAGGATATTTTCATCATGATTTCAATTCAAGTGTTTTATCAAAACCTTTTTCCATCTAAGATGAAATTATTTCATATGTGTATGTTTCAAGTATAATTTCTATATGATTTACATGGTTTCACTTTTATTATGGTGAAATTATATCCATTTGTTTTATATGGATTATGTTATGATGGGATGATGTTTATGAAACCCATTTTATTCTTTGGGTTATGTTGAATGATTTATGTTTATCTTGTGGAACAAATAGGAATGATTTCATTATGAGATGGGTGGGACCTATATCTCCCTCTAATCCATTGGGTAAAGATTTATATCTAATGAGATAGACATGGCTAGAACGGTAAGTTAATCTGGTTCAGTGATACAGGACTGGAACGGGGAGTGAACTTGATTCAGAAAGGGACTCAGTCCGCTAAGATGGTCTTGGCAGCAATGTCTTGGATACTATAGAAATCATAACATGTGCTTAATGGTTTCCACAATTACATGTTTTATTCCCATTATATTTTATCATGATTAATGTTTCATTATGATCTATGCCTTATGTACTGCCATGTTTTATGTCATTGCTCAAGATTTTGATGTTTAAACATTATGTTCATGTTTTTTGTTGAAATATATATTATTTGTTTTAATTTCTCCATGCTTACCCTTACTGAGAATTTGATCTCACCCTTTATATGTTTTCTTTTCCCCAGGATTTAAAGAAATGTTTTAGGTATGAGAGAAAAATGGAATATCTTTATGGGAGATGTGGAAGATATTTCACCACAATTAGAAGATTATATCCCGAGTTTCCAAAGACACTAAACTATTACAATCCTTGTGTGTCTATTTTTTTGTGTATTAAGTATTCTTCAAAAGTAATGTAATGTCTATGTATGTCACACATTGGGTCTCTACGGTCGGTATGAGAGGAAAGGCTTAGTTAACCTTTGGAAACTAGGATGCGAAAACATTAGTGAGATCCCTAGAGATATTTATAAGGTATGTATAGGAATGTCTCTAAGGATAAGTATAAGTATAGGTTATAGTCCTAGAATTACGTTAACAATCATAAAATTAAACCTAATCTCTTAGATATTTAAGGTACTCCCCCTTTATTATGTTGTTTTCCTAGCATGATTTTTGCCTCTAACACTGTTCTTTTTGGGTTTTAGACGATGGTTGGAACCCAAAGGAACCATGTTGATCAATGTAATGGAAAATGTAATTTTTTCCTCATGAATAACGAAATGTGATGGATATGGAGTAAAAAATCTTATTTCTATACTTACACAAGCTATGAATCATTCTGGACTTCCAAATGAGTAGAGAAAGGAACAATATTCTATTGAGTACTTCATTAGGAAACGTCCACATTCTTGCAGTGGGTCTTCTGATCCACTTGTTGCTGAACAATGGATTAGTAACATTGAAAAGATATTTTCAATACTTCGATGTTCAGATCATGAAAAAGTCATTTTATCTGTCTACCATTTAGAAGGTGAAGCAGAGCAGTGGTGGACACTAATTAAGAATACAAGGCCCCAAGATGAAATTGAATCCATGGGATGGGATGAGTTAAAGAACTTGTTTTTCAATAAGTACTTCCCTCATATTCTTCAAACAAATATGGAAAAGTATTTCCTTGAGATTAAGCAAAAGGATGATAAATCTGTTGGTATATACGAAGCGTATTTTACAAGGCTTCAAGGTACGCATCTGGCTTTATAATACAACATGAAAGTAATGTTGATCGATTATTTAGTGTCTTAAAACCATGTCTTTGAAGGGAATTATATATAAGAGACTTCAGTAGCTATAAAGAAATTGTGTGTTGTGCTATCAAGGTAGAACTCAAAGTTGATGTAACAAATCCATCTCATGGTTTTGATTTGAAACGAAAGATGGAGTTCATGAAAAAATATCAAAACAGGGGTGAAAAGAAGTTGAATGTTTCTTTATGCTCAATGTGTGGAAACAAATCATGGTGTATATTGTCTAAAAGGAACTAGAAAATGTTTCAGGTGTGGAAAAGAAGGTCATCGAGTAGCTGAGTGCCGATGTAATGTGAAAAAGGTAGCTAATGGTGTGAATGGAGAAAAGACTGTAGAAAACGCACCACCAACACTTTAATGCTTCAAGTGCAAGGAAATGGGGAATAATGCTAATAAATTCCCTAATCTAAGGGTTAATAATGGTCAATATCAACAATCTCTTAAGGAAAGGGACAAATGGAAGTCACATGTGATCACTATTGGCGATGTTGAATATGACAACGATGTAGTGGAATGATTAAGTGTTTAGGTAATGGGATTCCAAAATAATGTTGTATAGTGGAATATTGGAATATTTATGTATTGGTATATTGTGGTTTTCAATAAATTATTGGTATTGGTAACCATGAAAAGCGGTTTTAGAAAGCAGATGACGTGATATAAAGAAAATGAAATGTTTAATAGTATTCATGATCTCAAGACTGATATTAGGACAAAGTGATATCATTGTTTGAGTATATAGAAATTTTTGTATTTTGGTATGTTGAAAGAGTTAACTTTTGACAGCACTCATGTTTTCACTAAGGTTCTATGGTAATTCATGTTTCAAAAGAATACTTGATTAAGGTATTCACATGTTTGGAATGTGACCAACAAGATATATCTTATGATATATGGGGGATAAATGATTGTATTCACGTTCTTATTATGTGTCCATTCAAGTATTAAATTTCTTTATACTATGAGATTTGACATATGTATTTTAGATAAGCCTAATGATTGGAATGTGTTATGTTGTACATATGTTAGTTTTGTTTAAGGATATAAATATTTTTGATATTATTGAGGGGATGTTATAATAATTTAGTTTTAGAAAAATGAAAACCTGCAGGACGGGTGAAAACCCATCACGTCGGAAAAGGATGTGGGAATAGAACCCACAACCATAGTGAAACGGGCCTTTATCACCTACCACGGGCCTACAGGAAGTCCCTGGATAGTAGAAACTTGTTTTATTTTATTAAGCGGTATGATAGATAAAGTATAAGTCCATTTTTGGAATCATATATGATTAATATCACCATAAATGTACTTATGTATATAACTATTGCTAACATTATGTTCGAGACAGATGGAATGACCTATCATTCTACCGCATGATCTGCTAACACTTCACGGAAGACAAATTAAACTTCATTTCTTTAAGAGATGAAGTGGAAATTGCTCAAGGCACAAACAACAATGAGACTGTACCAAAATCAAGTAAGTATTTATTTTAACTCAAAAATTCTTCATCTTTAGGGAAATTATATTGAAAACAAAATATGTTGTCCTAGTGCTCTTATATCTGATGAATCAGATGGTACCTTAGATCATCACAAATTTATGGCTTTGTGATTGTTGGATTTTTCATAGCCATGTTCTCTACCACTCTATATTAGAACTTGATGGTTAGATTTCTCTTACATATACATATTTTCACCTATGTGGAAACCCAAGGATAAGTTAATTTGTTTAACCGTTACGTTTTTTTACATTATTTTTTAAAATTGAGTTTTAATATTCCTTTTTACGATGTGGGTTTCTATGAAAGAAACTCTCAAGTAACAAACCATTTATAACCCCGACAAATTTTGAGGGAGAAATTCATGTTAAAGGGGGTAGAATGTAACACCCTAATATTTTATGAGATATATTATTTTTTTTCATATCATCTATTGTATGACAAACCAATATTACCTTGCACTATGCGCAACACCATATTAGCTTTCGGTATACACAACACTATTCTTCGATCATGTTAGACACAATTTCAAGTTTGTTTGATAGTAGTTATTCTACGCAACATTGAGTATATATATATATATATATATATTCAGTGTATAAATCAAATATATTTGGATTCTGTTGTACGAAACAACGAAGGAGTCTTTCACAACACGCAACCCTGGCTTGGCTTGCAATCGCAACCTTCCTCGATAGCGTGTGTTGTACGCAATACCAGGTTTCACTAAACAGATATATATGGTTATAATATTATTATGAACTAGACGTTATGAATAGTATTAACTAAATTTTGAATTTTATTACATTATTATTCATCTTACACATTTTCTAGAACATGGTATGAGAAAAAAATAAATATTTCGGTTAAAATAAGTTTTTTTTTAAAAAAATGCAGTTTTGTCGCCTTTTGATGGCACACCCACTTTTAATCTAGTTTTTGACATGTTTATAAGTTCAATATGACAAAATAAAATTCTTTCTTGGAATCAAGATATAAAAATTTACTTTGGATAAATTTTTCCTATGATTCTAATAACTTTTATATTTTCATGAATAGTAAAAACATGCTATATTTTAATTAAAAACAACCTTTTTCATTGCAATAATTTATATGGTTAGATTATAATTTTAATTCGTTTTAAAGTGTAATTAGAATATATTTTTACCATTTAATCCAATTTTGTTCATTGGAATTAATTTCACATTGAAATTGGACATAAACAAGTGTCGATCTTTTGATATTTATTGTTCCTTAAAAACACGCTATTTATTTTGATAATGGGAATTACATTCAAAATTAATTAATGACACTTCTATGTTTTTAATTTTGAAAAATAGAAATCATTTTTCAATTCGGAATATCAAATATAGCTTAGGCTGAATTTTTTGTATTTTTCTGAAAAACTTCAATTTTTGATGAATAGTGAAACCACTTAGTGGTAGTTAAAAAAACTGACTCTTTCATTTAAATGAAATTTTACCACTTCTGTGAATTTAATTTCAAAAATCTGACATACATGGTTGTTATCAAAAAGTAAAATGTGGTTCAATAAGAGAAAAAATAATTTTTGGTGAATAGTAACTTTTGACTCTTATTTACCACGGTTAAAGGTAAATAGGGTAATTTAAGGTTAAAAGAATGTTATAATAATTCAAAATTACCTTAACACTTGTCTTAACATTATTGGATGAGTAGTGGCGGACCATGGGAATCCTTGGGTCGATTTTGGGACCCCATTTATCCACTTGGTAGTGATAATGACAATTTGGATTAATTAATTTAATGTAAAGACAAAATTGACAATAACAAAAATCTTTTAGTAATTAATTTTTATAAGGGATTATATAAATTATCTTTTTGACTATAAATATTCATTGGAAATTTAAAATTATTTCCTATATTATGGTATTATTTTAATAATTTTTAGACATCAAATAAATGAAATTATTTATGACATAATAATGATGCAATATTTACCTCATTAATAAATGATTTAATTAAATAAGATTATAACGATTAAAATATTATCCAAAACATGTCAAATTCTGATTGGATGGTTTTATTTCGACCATGATTCATCTTATCTTCATCTTTAATGATTTTTGGACCTTTTGAAACCGAAGATAAGTCTACAATAAAATAATATTTTCACACATTCCAAAAGAGCCCCTCCTCCCCCTTATAAAAGGAGACCATTTCTATCCACTTCCTCACACATCTCAAGACATTTGGCTCGTCCAACCTCTGCCCAGTTAAGCTCCCTACATCCCTCTACTCTCCCTAGAATCCTTACCTTAGGCATAAGGCACTTCAAGAAGTCCTTTTGGTTCAAACCAAATGAAGTTACCGAAAATAAAGGAGATTAAAGAACGATCGAGTGAAGTCGGATACAAGGTAAGGGAACTTCTTAACCCAATTTCTGTTATTTGGGTTGACCTTCTCCTTATTATTTATGTCATTCTTTGATTAAGTGAGAAAGGAATTTTTATATCTTATCTAGTATTTATACATTCTTTATGTGACCTTATAGTGAATATACATAAGTGATCTATTTTATTCACAAAAATATCCTTGTAATGGATAACTTTTCCAATCTCATTTTTATCCGAGATTGTTTATTCGTAAGTATTTACTGGGGTTATATTTATCATCCATGTCCCTGTTTTCTAAAAATGGTTTCATGTATGTTTCAAGTCCTTTTTACCCATTTTTTACTTTTACTACATGGTATGTAAGAAATATTTCTTTTGTTTACCATATGTGGTACTTTTTGACTTTTCCTTTAAAAGTACAAGGAGAATGATTTTTTATCTTATACAGCATGAATGGATTTTTACGGTTTCATAACGCCTCATTTTAATGAAGCTTCCTCTACAAGATTGCATTATTATTTTCAACCAAATCCTTTTCTTTTAAAAATTGCATGTCATTTTGAGAAAAGAAAATGATTTTGAAATGAAATGATATTTTCTTCAAGAATTCATTTCAAGTGTTTTATCAAAACCATTTTCCATCTATGATGAAATTATTTCATATGTTTATGTTTCAAGTATAATGTCTCTATGATTTACATGGTTTCATTTTTCTTATGATGAAATGATATCCATTTGTTTTATATGGATAATGTTTTGATGGGATGATGTTTATGGAACCCATTTTATTCTTTGGGTTATGTTGAATGATTTATGTTTATGTTGTGGGACACATAAGAATGATTTCCTTATGAGATGGGTGGGACCTATGTCTCCCGCCAATGCATTGGATAAAGATTTATATCTCATGAGATAGACATGGTTGGAATGGTAAGTTAATCCGGTTCAGTGATACATGAATGGAAGAAGGAGTGAACTCAATTCAGAAAGGGACTTTGTCCCCTAAGATGGTCTTGGTAGAAATGCCTTGGATACTATGGAAATAATAACATGTGCTTAATGGTTGACACAATTACATGCAATATTACCATTCTATTTTATCATGATTAATGTTTCATTATGATCTATGCCTTACGTACTACCATGTTTTATGTCATTGCTCATGATTTTTATGTTTAAACATTATGTTCCTGTTTCTTGTTCAAATCTATATGATTTGTTTTATTTTCTCCATGATTACACATACTGAGAATTTGAGCTCACCCTTTATATGTTTTCTTTTCACTATTATTTAATGAATGTTATTAGGTAAGATAAAAAAGGGAAGATATTTATGGGATATGTTGAAGATCTTTCACCACGATTACAAGATTATATCCTGAGTTTCCAAAGACACTAAACTATTACGGTCCTTGTGTGTATATTTTTTTTATGTATTAAGTATTACGAAAAAGTAATGTAATGTCTACATAATCCAAGCTTTGGGTATCTACACTAACTCTATAGAGATCCTCGTAAAAAGATAGAAGGAGTATGTTTGGGTGTGTATACTCTAGCTTACTTCCATTCATCAAGTAGGTGACCTTTGGGTTAAACTACCACTATGGATAGATGCTTAAGAATCAATATCGCTTCATTGTGAGAGAAACACATAGATTTTGTGGAGAAGATAAAACATTAATTATAAATAGAAAGAGATCATACTAAAATAAAAATATTACATAAAATATTTGAAATAATTAGTGGATGCCTATAGTTTTCCATGTGGGATAAAAATATGTTTATAAGAATTTTGAATGCATATTTTAACTCATAGTTGAATTCATTATTGTCTTTGACATCCTTCTTTAATTTTGGATAGGTTCCATGTATCATGGATGAGGGTCGTAATGGATTTAGTTTGGATTATCTTTCTAGATCAGTAATACCTCCCATTATTGAGCTTTTATTCCTTTTAGAGTAATCACAAGATTCTATGCTCGTGTAATTTATGGTGGAGTGAAAATTATGATTTTTTTGGTTCACGTTCTAGAAATTAAACCTAATAATCATTGGGAAAAGTGGTGATTATGGCCCAAATTTTTCACCACACTTTGGATCATTTCCTATACTCATGCATCAATTCTTGTATCTTCAAATTCATATGGTTATCTAACTCCATAAATATTTGATTTTCTATCTTCTAAATCCTATTTATGAATGACCATTTCAACTCTTATATTTAATTTAGGATCATTTACTGAGTTAAGGTTGTATCTTGGTACTAGATAGTACTATTTGTGGCTTACTATAGAATGCTTAGAGTTTCTTTTGGATAAATTGAAGAGATTGTCTTCATTGAGCCATTTTACCGAGAATGATGTGTGCACCTCTCAATGACCTTGTAATCACAAAATTGTTAAGGAATGAGTTCCACATACATTCTTAGAAAAGAATATATATAATGAAAAATAAACAACAAACATAGACTCATTTGGATTAAAATTCAAGTGAGATTGATTATGGGATTCCCTCATTAGGCTAGTAGTCGGGGAATAGATAAAAATTAGCATATTCAATGAACTCTTCATTTAGAAACACTATTCGATTAATCTAAATTTCATTATAAGTGGAGTAGGCTTAAGAATATGGTCTTATGATAGGGGTGAAGTACTATTAATCGGTATAGATTTCCATCTAACCTGACACTCAACCAAGCCTATAGCATTGATAGAAGGGAATTCTTAATAACTGTGGGAACCAAACTAGTGTTTTGGAATCAAAGAAATGCTTTTAAATTTATTTTCCCATATGAATAAAGATCAAAAACTTTATAATCTGTACATAAAGTACCACAACCATTATCCATAAAAACTATACCACGGATCATACAAAAGTTTCAACTCAAATATTACATTTACAACAAATAACTAAAATGAAAAAATTGAGGGGAAAATAAGTGAAAAAAATACTTCTCATGAAATGAATACCGTCATTCCCCATTCCACTAGTATCACCTTTAACATAGAATAAAAATTAGGAAGTCTATCCATTTCACCCAAATGATGCCTCGTATTTACTAGAATAAAACAAAAGAGGTCTACATACACCCATTGGGTATGTGTAGTGTTTCATATACATTTCCTTGTAGGATCCCATGATGTCTTTTATGAATAGATATTATAAAAAAAATGATTGTTCTAAAGAAAAGTATTAAATTTGGTTTGAAAACATTCATTAGCTTTTCAAAAGAATTAAAATATGTAAGAGTGACTAAAATTTGATAAAAAATAGCATAAAAACATGATAAACCCCTAAGTAGCCATATTTTTGGGGTTTTAGAAATATCATATCTCAGTGATCAGCCATATAAAGATCACTTATCATGAATAAGCCCTTTGATAAGAGACACTGAAGATCCAACAATAATAATACATGGTGTATAGTTTAATTAGTGTTGTATTGAAATATTACTAGTGAGACCAAGTTGAGGGCCTACCAGCTCACCTACATATTAGTAGTAGTCTTCCCACCTAGGTACCAAAGGTTCCTAGGTTCTTTGTTCCACTTTCATACCATACTACTCCCCTTTCATCAAAAACCAACTCATCATATTCTAACCATACCATTTACAACCATTTTCATAGGGGTATACTTTTTATAAATCCTTACAGACACCAATTACATTGTAATCGCTCATTTTCACACACACACACACACACAAAATAGAACACATTTCAAAAAAAAAATAGAGAACATTTAAATATTCAAATAATATCACAACGTTAACCCACCTATCCTTATTTAATTAACCAACACTAACTACTTGAAAAATACAAGATAATGTAATATAAGATCCTACAGAAGGAAAAAAACAACAACAACATCAAAACCCAGTCCAAAAATATATATTCAACTCACTCAAGGTTTCCAGAAACCTCAGAGAGAAGGAAAATCAATAATGAAGGGATAAAAAACCATTTCAAATAAAGAGGACGAACTTCATGAATATAAAAGATCAAATAACCCAATTATTTAATCCAAGAGGTGGGTGGAGAAGATGGGAGGCATGAATAGGGCTAGAAAAATTGAATGGGGAATATTAGTGGTGAAAATAAGATAAAAATAAGGAGGGGTATTTTTAAAAAATTAGAATCATCAAAATTCATTTAAGACTCAATGTTTATCTGAGTGATTTTCCCAACTGTGTACCACCCATATCGGTACCATTGTCTCAGTATATAGAGGCCCCAAAATTTGGGGAATATGGTTTAACAAACCTTGTGCCTAGACCATTAAACATTCCAGCGCCACTGTCTGGGTCACATAGTTCACTGTGGACTGACACATAGTTTCTACTAACCATGTTCCACCCTATGTCTCCCAAAATATTCATTTTTTTCAAAAAGACCAAGAAAAGATTAAAAATCAAATAAATGAAAAAATAAATGAAAAAATAACTGACAATAACACTTGTGGTTTGATAATTATCCCTAATATGACACTTTTAATTCTTATAATGTTATCCCACAGTTTGATCTAAAGAAAAATGAAGGTACTAATCCTCTACCCAATACATTGGTTCACAAGTCTCATGCTCATCCATCCTCTATTTCAACATTACTTGAACTAATATAATAGATTTACGACAAACCTCTTCCAACTAGGAATCTTAATCCAAATTGTCTTCTTGAAAACTAACATATCATGTTCCAACTCAAGCTCTTCCCATATCCGCACATGGGAAGGGTCTTAGTTTTTCCTATTCGACTGATATATGTGTAAAATAATGAGAATTAATGTCAACAATAATGGAAACACCAAGTGATATGTGACCTTACCAATTATATCATAGTCTCAAGGGGTCTGACCTAACATAACATGAGATTCCTCTACTTTCCAATATGATGATGAACCATGCATGGTGTCACCCCCATAAACATCTGATCACCCACTAATAATTCCAAGGATTAGTATGGAAAACTAGTATTAGATTTAAATCATATCTGAGCTATTATAAAATAATTCTTGATTGTCTGAATCTTATTAGTTTTCTTCTTCATAATGTTTTTCCTCACTAAGGAATTATTACTTACTTATGTCCAGCATAGAGGAGATGAACATAGATGACCATAAAACAGTTCTAAATGAGACTTTCTATTTTAGGTTTGGAAACTATTATTATAAGTAAATTCCATCAATCCATGGTGGTTCTACCATGATCAACCAAAGTCAAACACACATGTGTGAAGTAATTTTTATTTGATATGGTTCTATCTCTTTGTCTAGCAATCCGTTTGAGGATTTTATGCCATGTTAACCCTTTCCTATGATCCCATTTCCTTGTAGAGGCCTTCCTATAAAAAATACGTAAAATGGGCATACATGTCATAAAAAATAGTAGATGTCAGGACTTATAACCTCATGATATCCTAAATATATAGAATATCTAGATATTCCACATTATATGTATCCTTTATTGGGATAAAATGGTAAAATTTGGTTAGATGATTGATAACCACCCAAATTACATTCCTTACCTAGGGTTTATGGCTCAATTCAATGATGAAATCCCTGGCTTCCACATCCCACTTATAAGTAGGGATGATAAAAGGATAAAGTGAGATTGAGGGCTTCTAGTGTTCATTATTGAATTGCTGCTAAGTAGAACATTAAGATGTGAAGTTAGTTATATCATGTTCTATACCTAGACACCAAAAACAACATCACACAATAGAAAAACATATTTGAAGATCTAGAATGAATGATCCACTTCAAAAGATATAAATTCTATATCACGGCCTTTCATAGAGAAAATGGAGAAATAGATTGTCCCTTGAATTATAGAACTCATTTAGGAGTTGATGAATATTTTCTAGGAACCTCCCCTCTATTTAGAAACATGATATATCACTACCATAACCCATATTTTGTCTTCACATCCCGAATCAGTCCCATAAGGGATGGTTCTAGCTATATACTATCCCTGAATATACCACCTCTCTATTATTTTTTATATATGTGTATCCAAGTGAAAATATATGTCATATCAGACCAACTGGTAAATTCCTTTAGGACTGAGATTGGAAACATCATATTCAAGGAATCAACAACTACATTTCCATTACATGGGGTATACAAAATATCAAATTCAAACCCCAAGAGTTACTCAATCCATCATCATTACTGTTTAGCTAGTGTCATTCTCAATAATACTCTATACTATTATGATTAGGGGAGATTGTTGAGTATGTATTGTTTCAACAATTCTCTATATTTTTATGATGATTTTGATGCTCTCAAATTCCCTTTTCTGTTATTATAATGATTTTACTTTGAGTATATTTTTGGAAATTAATATTTTTAATATTTCTATTCTAGAATAATATTCAAACAATTTAATTTTCATGGAATATTTGACAGTGTTTGGAAATAGTTTTAGCATGTTTTGGAAACACTTTTCATACCATTCATTGAAGAGCATAGCGTAAGGATAAATTTCTATGTTTACATTATAAGAGTTCAGAAAAGTATGGTTAATCAACCATACATTATCATAAAAGTATGGAAAAAGAAACTTACATTTGGAAGGAACCTAATGTTTGTAATATCAGAAAAGTATGGAATAAGAACCTTACGTATGTATGGATCCTTATGTTTTCTTCACAAAAGTATTGATCATCAGCCTTACATTTATAATTAACCTTATGTTCTATTGAAAATTATAGATAATGTATATTATGTTTTTATTAAGAGAAAATTTTGGATATTATACCATAAATTTTAAAGATTAAGAGAAAATTATGGATGATCAACCTTACATTTGAGATCAACCTTACGTTTGAATAATAGATCATAAACCCTATGTTAAGATTCAGATATTCAAATTCTGACTTTATCATTATACAATCTTTTTGTGGAATATCAGACTGATTTCAAGCTAGTTTCATAGCCCAATATTAAATCCATTTATTTGTGATTCAAATGACTTATTTAAGAGGATGATTTCATTCCGATTATTTAGGGGAGTTAAGAATTCAGTATTACTCAAAAATTTGAATATCATGATTCTTAAGGCGACATTTGTGCATCTAAATTTGAAAGGAAAATGCTCGTATGTATTCGTTATATATCTGTGTTATTATGAATTACATACAGAGAGATGAATCATAATTAATAAGAGATATACGAGTCGCATAGATCTTCTGCTACCAAGATCTATCAGACTCTATTTTTTAAATAAAAGGAAAAGCATTAAAGATTCTTATTCTACATCGAGGATCTATCATGAATCTACTGTTGTTAAAGATACTAATTTTCACTCAAGATCTTTTTGCATCTGGATAGAATCAGAATTGCTCTTATGTAAAGACATTTTTTTTCTAGAAATGAAGATCCATCTACTATCAATTGCGTACGGTTAAAATAGTGAAGAACTACTAGAAAGTATTTTTAGACAAATACTCTCTTCATTTTGAGTAACTAGATTCTTTTATTAAGCCGTGTATTCAGTTATGTGTGTGAACCAAAAGGATCTATTTTAACCTTATCTTGTAATGTTTTCAACTACTTGCACTTAGTAGTGGACAGTCTATTGATAAGAGAACTAGATAATAAAATAACCAAGCTCATTGAGTAGAGAATTGGTGTAGTGGACTAGGGGCATTCTATTCCCCTAACTACTATAAATCTGTGTGTTCTTAAATATTTTTATTTTCCACTTCATTACTATTATGATGAAGCTAAAGAGAATATTTGGAAATCATAATGAATATTTAATAAATTGTAAAAGACATAATTCACCCCCCCTCCTCTTGTGAATATTTGGTATAACCTGATCCAACAATTTGTATCAGAGGTGGTTATTTTGTCAAATATATAACAAGATGAAAGATTCAAAGGATTATACTCAGAGATATCAATAGCTGATACATGAGAGGAAATGTAAATGTTTTGTGCTCCGTAATTCAATGGTGAAATCAATGGATGCTAGAAGTCGAGGATTATCATCTATCTGAAAAATCACAGTTACATAGTCTACTAAAACAATTCTTACTCCTTATGAAATTATTGAGAAACTAGAAACATGGAGTGCAGCTACTGAAAATGAGAATGAAATATATTCAAAATCTATGAATACAATAATTTTTGGTGTAGGAATAGACGAATACAATCAAGTATCTCAATGTTCTACTGCATATGATATGTGGTAGGCAATTGTGGTTGCCTATGAAGGAACTTAAATTATCGGAAAAATTAGGTATGCTACAGAAAAACTAAAATTTGATACATTTATAATGCTTGATGGTGAAAGCATCACTCATATGAATGGAAGGATTACAGAAATAGTCAACAACAACACTGCCTTGGGAGATCCTATCAAATGAGAAGATTATGCATTAAAAGTACAGAGAGTACTTCTAACCCAATGGAATGGGATACCGACAACCATTAAGAAATCATCAAAAGTCAAAGATAATACTATGAGATAATTAATTGGAACCTTGATGATGTATGAAGATGATATGCAAGATAAATAAATTATCATAAATTCTTGATCAAGAGAGAAAATACTGGTTTGAAAGTAACATCCCAAAAGAAGGGTAGAAATATAAAGCAAGAGATCAAGAGAAAACCAGAATGTTCTGATTCATCTGATTTAGATGTGGAACTATATCAGTTAGCCATGAAATTCAAGAAATTCCATAGAAACAATAGGGGATTCATAAAATTCTTCTAGAGATATGAGAAAGATTCAAAAAAAGTAAGATGCTATGAATATAAAAAGATTTTTCATGTAAAACCTGACTGTCCTAAGATAAAATGAGAAAAAAAAAGAATTCTTTATAAAACAATGATTTTGACTAGAAATAAAAAAATGTAATGAATGATACATGGAGTAATTTTGAAGACTCCAGAAGCTCATCAAAGTCTGACTCGGAAAAGGATGAATCAAATCTAAAAGAAAATTTGTTATTTATGGAACAAGATAATGAGGTACAATCTTATTACTCATCTAATTCTGATTCTAGTTCTAGTTGATCAAATTATAAACTTGCAGCCTACTGCAAAATTCTAGAATAGAAATATGATTTCTTATTTAAGAAACATAATTAACTGAAAAATATTCACCAAGTTGCCTTAAGAGAAAGAGACACTCTACTAAAACAACATCAAGAGTTAATTGAAAAATATAATTCATCAAACACAAACCGTAAAAATAATGAAACTAAAATAAAAACCCAAAAAATAGAAGTAGATACATACAATAAATCATCACTTATTTTTTAAAAAGGTGAAAATTCTCAAAATGAAATTCTTGGAAATAATGTGATTGAAAAGGAAGGATATGTAATATGTATTAAAGGTGACAAACCCAAACAGTATAAGAACTATTTTGTTCCAAGTACAAAAGGTATAATTTTCAAAGACTATAGAGCAAAAGGTCACATATCTAAAAAATATTATTTAATGTAACCTTAAATAAGTGGGTTTAAGAAATCCATTGTTTTAGACAGTTTATATGATTCTATTGATTATATAAAAACAAAGAATTTTTGGATTCTGATATCTTTGCAAGCTAACATGGCTCTGGACCCTCTAGAATATGGGTAAGAAAACAAGTTTTTTGTTTGAATACCTTCATAGGATGCAGGTCACAAAATCCAAACTAAATATGGTAGAGGAACTGTGGCTTCTCCAGGCATATGAGTGAGACCTCATAAATCGTTAAAAAATTAACTCAAAAGGATGGAGGATTAGTCACACTTAGTGAAAATGCCAAAGGTAAATTAATTAGCATTGGAACATTGGGAGATAAAAAAGCTGTATCAATCAATAAAGTACTCTATGTACAAGGATTGAAACACAAACTGATAAGTATTTCTCAACTATGTGATGATGGTTATTTTTTTATTCTTCTAACAAATGATGTTCTGTTTTAAAAGATTAGTTTCTTAAATTTAGAGCAACTAGAATTTGAAATGTTTATATTCTGGACAGAAATTCCTTATGTAAACGAAAAATAAATTGTTTAACTATTAAGATAAATAAATCCTAGATCTGGCATAGAAGACATGGAAATTGCAATATATATATGCTTTAGATATGTTATCTAAGAAACAACCAGTGTCTGATTTACCTAGTCTTAAATTTGATAGTGATAGATTTTTTAATGCATGTCAACATGGAAAACAACATAAATTATCCTTCAAATTAATTAACAAAATTTCTATATCTAATCCTTTAGAACTTATCCATATGGATCTATTTAGATCTTCAAGAGTTGCAAGTTTGGTAGGTTAATTATATGTATATGTTTTAGTTGATGAATATTCATGATTTTCATGGGTATATTTTCTAAAATGTAAAAATTAACCATTAACTATATTTGAATGTTTCGGTAAATCTGTTCAAAATTAAAAAGGATTTAAAATAATTTCATTAAGAAGTGATCATGGTGGAGAATTTGAGAATTTTGAATTCAATTTCTTTTGCTCAAATTTAGGTACTAAACCCACCTTCTATACACCAAGAAAACATTAATATAATGAGATTTTTGAAAGCAAACAAATAACTATTTAGGAAATGTCTAAGACTATTCTAAATGAATACAATCTTCATACCTATTTCTGGGAAGAAGTTGTAAGCATAGTCTATAATATAATTAATTGAATTTTAATCAGACATATTTTCAAAAAGAAACCCTATGAACTTTTGAAAAATAGAAAACTGAAAGTAAAATAGTTTGAAGTTTTTTGGATACAAGGCTTATATCTTGAACACCAAAGAAAATCTTGGAAAATTCGATCCAAAATATGATGAAAGAATTTTATTAGAATGTCATGAAACTTCCAATGATTTTATAATTTTTAATAAAAACTGAAGGATTGTTAAAGAACCAATTCATGTTAAATTTGATGAATCTGATCCCATTGAGAAAAGGAAATACCAATTCATGAATTTATCTCTAATGATTACATGAGATTTGAGAAAAAAACAATGATTTTGAAAATGATATATATAAAATTCAGTGTAGTTCAGAAGAACATGACACTAATGAACTTAATAGTGTGTTACCTAGATTATCTAGAACCCTAAAGGATCATCCATAAGAAACTGTTTTAGAAGACATAGACATCAGAATAAAAACTAGAAGAAATATAGTAAATCTTGTTTGGTTTTTCTTCCTTTCAATCTCAATTAGAACCTAAGTCAAAAGAAGAAGCCTTATTTTATGAAATTTATATGATAGCAATGAAATAATAAATAAACCAGTTCAAGATAAATGAATTGTGTAATTTAGTAGAAATACCATAGAATTATCCAATTATAAGAACTAAATGGGTCTTTAGAAATAAAAAAGATGATTAATGTATAATAAATAGAAATAATTCAAGACTTGTAGCTAAAGGATATAATCAATAAAAAGTTATAGATTTTGATGAGACCTCTTCCCCTGTAGCAATACTATAAGCCATTATAATACTTTTAGCCTATGCATCTCAAATGAGCATTAAATTATTTCATATGGCTGTTAAGTCTACCTTTTTAAATGATTATTTAATAGAGGATGCTTATGTTGAGCAACCTCCAAATTTTGAAAATTCTCATAAACCAGATTCTATTTTTAAACATACTAAATCTCTTTATGGTCTTAAACAAGAACCTAGAGTTTTCTATAAAAGATTATGTTCTTTTATTTTGAAAAATGATTTTTCTGTTGGAACAGTATATCCAGCATTATTTAAGAAAATAGAAAAATCGAATATTTTATTGGTTCAAATTTATGTTGATGATATAATTTTTGGATAAAAAAAATAGGAAACATTGTCATTATTTTTCAAATTTAATTCAAAAATAATTTAAATGGGTATGATGGGAGAATTAAATTTCTTTAGGACTTCATATTTATCAGAAAAATTTTGGAAATGTTTTTAATCAAAGCATATAAATTACTAATTTACTTAAAAAAATTTCACATGAAAACAAAAAGACATATACAACTCTTATGTGTACTAATATATAACTTTATTTTGATGAAACTAGAAAATCAGTTGAGAACAAATTATATAGAGTTATGATTTGTAGTTTATTATATATTACTTCTAGAATGGCAGATATAATGTACTCAGTATCAATTTGTGAATTATTTCTATCAAATCCTAATGAATCTCACTTAAGTGGTGTAAAAAAATAGATATTTAAATTGAAGTGTTTTTAATCTCTTCTCAATACAAAAAATTCTTATTGTAATTTAATTTCATATTCAGATGCTGAATTTGGAATATATAGATTAAATATAAAAATCACCTTAGGATGTTTTCACTTTTTAGGAAAATCATTAGTTTCATAGTCTAGTAAAAATCAAAGCATAGTTTACTTGTCAACAGCCGTGGAAGAATATGTGTCTTCAGGTAATTTTTGTGCACAAGTGTTGTGGATGAAAAACACTCTTATGGAAATTAGACTAAAATTTAATAATACATTTATTTTATGTGATAATACAAGAATAATAAATATTTCAAAAAATCATATTAATCATTTTAAGACTAAGGAGATTGATATCATACATCATCTTCAAAGATATCATGTTCTTAAAAAGGATATATTTTTAGAATTTTTATGTACTAAAATTCATCTAGCTGGTATTTTACTAAACCACTTCCCACTGTAAGGATTAATTTAATTAAGGGGGAGCTGGGTTTTATAAATTTTAATTCTACTAATTTTATTATATTAATTATTATTTTGTTTAATATTCAGAGTTTTAAATAACTTAATTGTTTTTATTTTGTAATAATTTAAAAAAAATCATTTATTGCTATAATAATTCCCGAAAAACATTTTTTTTAAATAATGCAATAATTATTTTTTATGTAATTACATGAGAATAATTTTTTTCAAAACCCATTTTAAATTACAAACTCTTTCATTTTCATAAAACATTTTGAAACACCTAATCCATTACCGCCTTCATCTATCTTTGACTAAACCATTGAAAAAATAAACCTTAGATCCCTTAGAACTTTTAGATAGAAATGGGAAAGATAAAGAGAATAGAGGAAGGAGAAGCCAGTAACGCCAAGCATCAATGTTCGGTAGAAAGGAAGATCTTTTCAGGGTAGAGTAATTGATTTGGAATGGTTGTACCAGACCAATCTAATGTTAAAGCAAGTTTTGGATTTTCAGAATCTCGAACAAAAGTTCAGTGATAAAAACATAGAAATTCTGTATGAGGTAGAGTGGTGAAATTTCATTAAATATGTTCAGTTCAGTCTTGGAGATACAGAAGACTCCATATTCACAAAAATTGAAGATTGGGATTTTTTAATTTTTTCAGTGGAAATAGCTAGAATCTTAAACTGCCCTCATGTGGGATTATGTCACTTTGATTTGAAATCCATTAGAGATAAGTAACATAATTCAAAGGATATTATGTCATTTTTATTTAGTTCTATGAATATCAGAAAAATGTTAGTCAAAGATTTGGAGCTAGATGAAGAAATTCTTGTAATATTTGTTCAAATAGTGATTTCCCTGAGGATGTCTAAAATGGAAAAAAATTATATCCAGATATGTATTTGTTGTTTCTATTTATGTGGGACATTAAGTTGAATTTTCCTCATTATATAGTAAGGTATTTGACTAAAACTATCAAACAGAGGCTATAATGAACTTCTATCCCTATGGGAAGTTCATTTCAAAATTACTATTTATGTTTGATGTTGTGAGATCGGTAGATTCTAGAGTGTGATTCCATCACAGTAACGAGTTCAATGCTGGAACTTCAAGAAAGATAGGTTTTTTCTGGAGCAGTAAGAAAGGAAAGATTATGCATGATGGTGTTGATGAAGATCATGGGTCTTCTTAGGGAGAGAAACATGAAAAAACCAAAGAAGAAATAGAAGAATCAAGGACCAGTGATATTTCAAAAAAATCAAGAATAATTATATTTGAAGTAGTTGATGCACCAGCTAATGAGGCAAGTCAATAGGGACTTCAGATGAAAAGGCATAGAGAAACTCAAGCTGATGAGGATAATGTTCAAACAAATGTTGTTACAACTATATATCTTTTAAGCTACAGATTTTTAAGAGAATTTGTTTCTCATATTGAGTTAGTACCTAAAATTTTAGAGGAATTTGTAACTCAGGCAGAGGCAGAGCCTGGAGATGTTAAAGTGGATCAGAATAAATCTATTCAAGAATAGTCTTCACAACCTACTAAAGTTATTCATGAAGAAAAATTTCAAGAAGAACCTATTTAAAGTAAGTAAATGAAGATTCTCATGAGGAGAAACAACCTAATTAAATGGGAATAAATTAATGATTCCATATGAATTTCATACTTTAGATTTAAATGATTGTTTTTGTGGATGAGCCAGTTCATGAATCTGAAGAAAAATATGTTGAGAAACAAGTGGAGAGGGCTACAGATCAGAGATATGATGCTCAATCATTACTACTGATTTTATTTGATCCAGTTGTGTATCAATAATAGGGTTCCTCTATTTCTATATCAAATCATGTTGAGGAACTTTCCAGAAATATTAACAGAGCTAAAGCCAAGAATGATGCATTATGAAGTGAGTTAGAAAAAGAGACACATATATTTCAAAATCTGAAGGATAGCTCTATTTCAAAGAAAGAACATGATTTTTTAAGAAGGATATGATAAAAGAAGTTGGAAAATTAATATATTAAGTTGTACTGAAATCAGATTTGGTAAAATTCAATTTTTTTATTATCTTTTTGAAACAGTCGCGAACTATCAAGAATGTATATCAGGTACTTTTCAATATCTTGTAAAGAGATTCCATGCCATTAAAATTTTAATGATAAATATGAATGAAAAGTTTCATGATTTATAGTGTAATAGAACTCCTTTGTGTGCTTTGTTGGAAAATCAAAAATTCCTTGTTGATCAGCTTACCTCAGCTGAACAATGTATTAGACAATTACTGGACAGATTCACTGTGAAGATAAATTAGTTCATTGAAAAAGAAGAAGTATTTCTTGAGTTTTTCTGAGTCAATCTGTATGAATATATTCGTTTGACCCTAGAATGAAGATATCTAATAATTTAGTTAGGATATGGACATATGAAGATGTTAAGAATGTAGTTAGCAGAGCCAAAGGAAGTTGTTTAGTGTTTCTGAAATACCCTTTTTTTCAATTCCTTTTATCCCAACCTTGATTTGTGAATCAATTATGTACTTGTGCATATATTTTCAATAAAATATTTTTTAATCTCATTTTTTTGTGTTTTTAATTTGTTTTACAATTATGTATATGTTAGAATACTAGAATACAGAATCATTTATTGATATGCAGTTTTTGATAGTATTTACTTAAGTTCAGTGCTACATTAAATGTGTTTTAATCCTTATTCTATCATTCTTTTTTATATCACAAAAGGAGGAGCAATTGTATGAACACAACGTTTTATTTTAAAAAAATAGATAAATATTTTTCTCATAGGGAGAAATATGGACACAAATACTTCATTTAATATTGTATTTATGTTTTTCCTTTATGGGAGAAATTAGGATAAAAAATATTATTTTATTTATAAATTGAAGAACTTTATATTACAGTTTATTTATTTCTTATTGAAATAATTCTGCTAAAATAAAATATTATTTTATCCTTGTAAAATTCAAAATTATATGAAATTAATTTCATGGGTTATTTCATGGGTTTTATGATCATCAAAAAGGGGGATATTGTAGAGAAACTGTTGTTTTCAACAATACTCTATACTATTTATAATAGGTTATATTGCTGAGCATGTATTGTTTCAATAATACTCTATCTTTTTATGATGATTTTGATGCTCACAAATACCCTTATTTGTTATTATAATGATTTTACAATGTATATATTTTAGTAAATTAATATTGATTATATTTATATTCTATAATAATATTAAAATAATTTAATTTTTATGCAATTTATGACAAAGTGTTGGGAAATTGTTTTAGTGTTTTCTAGAAACATTGTTCATAACCTACGTTAAAGTGCATAGTTTAAGGATAAAATTCTACATTTACATTAAGAGAGCATAGAAAAGTATGGTTAATCAACCATAAATTATCAGAAATTTATGGTAAACGAACCTTATGTTTGGAAGGAACCTTACATTTGTAATATCGGAAAAGTATGGAAGAATAACTTAACGTAACTATGGAACCTTACGTTTTCTTCCCAAAAGTATGGATCATCAACCGTACTTTTATAATGAAATTTACTTTCAATTGAAAAGTATGGATCATGTATCTTATATTTTACTAAAGAGTATTGTATGGATATTATAACATTAATTTGAAAATTTAATAGAAAAATATGTATGATCAACCTTACATTTAAAATCAACCATACATTTGAAGACTAGATCATCAACACTACATTTAGCATCAGAGATTCAAAATAAAACATTATCATGAAATGGTCTTTTTGCAGAATATCAAGATGATTTCAAGCCAGTTCCAAAGATTGATATTAAATCCATTTATTTATGATTCAGATGATCGATTAAAGTGGAGGATTTAATACTTATTAATAATGGAAGTTATGACTGCATAATTATTCACACATTTTAATATAACGATTCTTAAGGTGACATTGGTGGATATAAATTTGGAAGGAAAACACTCACCATTATTCTTTGTATATTTGTGTTATTTTTAATTACATATAGGGAGATGAGTAATCTTAAAAAAGAGATATATGAGTCACAGAGATATGACACAACCAAGATCAATAAAACTCTGTTTTTTTGAAGAAAAAGAAAAGCGTTAATGATTCTTTTTTCTACTTCAAAGATCTTTCGTGAATCCATTATTTTTACTATTGCAGATTTTATTTCAAAATCTATTTTCAACTAGATCGACTAAAAACTACTCTTACCTAACAAGCATTTTTTTGAAGATGATGATCCATCTACTATTGGTTGCATGTTGTTGCAACTGTGAAGAACAACTGGAAAGTATTTTTAGAAAAATAGTCTTTTTATTTTGAGTAATCAGGTTCTCGTACTAAGCTATGAATTCGGTTATGTGAATGAACTAGAAGGATCTGTTTTATCTTTATCTTGAAAAGGTTTCAACTGCCTGCACTCTGTTGTGGATGATCTATTTATAAGAGAACCAGATAGTAAAATCACCAAGCTCATGGATTAGAGCATTGGTGGGGTGGACTATTGTAACGGCCCGAAATTTTGAATAAATCTTGTTTCCTAATTTCATGTGTTATTTTTATACTCAACAAAAATGTTTTATTTGATAAACATGATTATAATTAAAATGAGACCATTGGGTTTTGATTGTTATATGACCATCGGTCAATATCACCACTGTGAACAAAATGTTTTGATTATTGTCTCTAAATACAAGTAATCTTGGTTAATTAATATAGAAAGAAGATTTGATGGCCTCACCTAGTAGTCTTGGACCGATCTAAGCCCATCTAATAGAACTTGGGAAGGAGGTAGCACCATTGGGCTTTGCTCTGGACCAATCCCAAGCCGAACTTCATCATGTGAAGCTAGAATGGAGTCACCTTCGCGAGAAGTTCAAACTGATAGAAATTACTACTCGGGCAATGTTGACCAAGCCTCCCCAAGATTCTATCACCCTAGCACACCTTACTCTTAGGTCCTATGCTGGTATTATTAGGGGATATGTAACAAGACTGTAACTGCCTTGTGTAATCCTTTGTTTTAAATAAAAATTGTGATTTCTTCTTATGATGATGTTTATGAATTTTCAAATGACCGGATAAATATAGTATGCATATTTTTGATGAATTTTAGAAAAAGGATATTTTAAAAATGATTATGTAAACCTTAAATAATAAAAAATGTGTAATGATTTTCAAAAAATGGTCTTCTACAATTATGTTCAGTACGAAATTTGGATTCTAATAAGATCAAAATGATTTTTGATGAATAGTAAATTATGAATGGTGATTTTATGATTAGGATTAGTAATATGACCAAATGGATTAGTAATCTCACTTAAATAAAGTTTTAAAATAATCTAGACACCTTGATTAAGTAATGTGATTCAATCAAATGGTTAAATAATGGTTTCATAAATTATTATTCATGTATTAGTTTTTTCGGGTGAATAGTGTTTTTTAATTAAAAATTAAATGAAAAATATTTAGAAAATTATTTGTATAAAATGTATTTCATTTTTGAACTCAGAGCACCGATATTATGTTATGGTAATTTTTGGGGTTTTTTTGAAAAAATGAATTTTTGGTGAATGGTGTATTTATTTAAAAATAAATTTAAAAGTATATAGAAAATTATTTTTATAAAATGGAGTTCATTTTTGAAATCAGAGCATTGATATTTGGTTAGTGTGAAATTTTGGGATTTTTCTGAGAAAGTTGAATTTTTAGTGAATAGTAAAAATGCAGTTTTAGGGTTTCGGTATGTTTAATGACATCATAGCTATATCATGATGATGTCATGAGATATTTTAAGGATTAGACAGCCAAGGGTGATTAATTATTGTATTGGGGGCCCCATGTGGCCTAACTTAATGGGAAATATCAAGGGAGAGCACATGGGTTTGAGAAAAGCACATGTGAGGTGTCCCTTGGCCATTAATGCCTTGTCCCCTCACTTTCCCTATAAATACCAAGCCCTCCTCTCATCCATTCGACTCCACACTCTTCCCCAACGAATTTCTGGTCTCTTTACCTCCCATGTAGTCCTCCAAAGGTGCCCCCAAGCCCTCAAGGTGTCAACCTTTGAGGTTTAAGAGTTATATTTTAAGGTAAGGGATCTGACCCCTCTCTTTCTTTTCAAGTGATCTCTTTTATGTCATTACTTTTATGATCCATGTTATTATGTTATAGGATGATCTTTTATACTCCTATTAGTGCCCTTTTTATGTTCATATAATGAGAGATCCCATCTTACTCTCATTATTTCGTTTTATGATGTTTTAAGTGGCGCCGTTAGGCTGCTGAAATTTTTGTAACAGATTCTTTCTCCCTTCTCATTTTTCAAGATCTATTTTCATGTAAAGTATTTCATGTTCCATTTTATTATGTTGGGGTATGATCTCTAAATTTATCATACTGTTTTTTTATGATCATATGATGAGATACCCAATTTGATCTCTTCAATTCAGTATTTTGATGTTTTAAGTGGTGTTGTTAGGCTGCCGAATTTTTAAGTGGTCCTTCACCATTCTCATTTTGAAGTTCTACTTTCATGTCAATTCTTTCAAGTTCCTTTTTGTTATGTTGGGTTATGCTCTCTATATCTATCATACTGATATTTTATGACCATATGATTAGAGACCCAATTTTATCTCTTCAATTCAGTATTTTGAAGTTTTAAGTGGTGACGTTAGGCTACCGAATTTTTAAGTGGTTCTTCACCCTTCTCGTTTTGAAGTTCTAATTTCATGTCAAATCTTTAAAGTTCCTTCATATTATGTTGGGGTATAATATCTATATCTATCATACTAGACTCTTATTTTCTTATGATGAAAGACCCTATTTGACCTTGTCAATTCAATTTTGTTGAAGTTTAAGTGACGTCGTTAGGCTGTCGAATTCTCACAAGAGAAATCTTATTTTTTTCTTCCTTTCATGTTCTTCATTTCATATGGTATATTTTCAAATTTAATTACCATGTTCTTAAATCCCTTATATTTTGTCCCTCTGCTGTTTTATGGGTCATTTATGAATGTTTGACCCATGTCCCCTCTCTTCTCAATGTTTTCTAAAACCCAGAAACATAGCCGTTATGCTGCAGAATTTTCGTCTCAAAGTGCCTCTCTCTCTTTTCTGAAAATTATTTTATGTTATAAAGTGAATACTCAAAGATCTTATTTCTATAGGGGTATTAAAATATATATCAAAATGTTCTATTTTAAATTCTGGGATTTACATACATGAAACCCTCTTTCTCTTTCCGTGGGTTTAAAGTAACATAAAGATCATGTCTTTAAAGCAGTTTTTAAAACGTTATGATTATGAAATGAAACCCATTTCTTTTATGCTATATGGGTTGTTTATGAAATTACTGATGATTATATATTTGGCTCACATGATAATAAATACATGTCAAGGGTGCGCCCAGATAGCGCTCCTATGCATTGTGTAAAGGCTTAATCTTTAGAGATGACTTTTTAGACTGATACCTTGGTGATTAACCTTGGTAATTTTTAATGACACCTTGGGGATGGACCTTGGTGAAACGAAATGATTGTCAATATTAAATGTTTTAGCAACATCTTTAAGTTATGAAAAATTTTATTTTTATTATGATGTATCTCATGATTACTTTCTCATGCCTTAAAGTTCTTTTCATGTCCTTATTGAATTATCTGAAGTTCACATGTAAAATGTTTCTCTTGTTTCCCTTACTGGGCCTTCTGCTCACCCTTTCTTTTGATGTATGTCCCCAGGTTATGAGATGCAGTAATGAACCTAGGATTAACTTAAGGAGAATCCTTTAATGTTTTTAAGAAGAATGTTTTATGTTTTTTTCATGTATTATGTTCCTTGTTTCCAAGACATTAAACCTTAAATATCCTCAGTTCCGTGTAATGATATGAAAGTTTATGTTATAAAAAGCTGGGATGCTATAACTATGGGCCTTCTATTACCAAAAAAACTATACATATGTGTATTCTTCAATTTATATTAATTCCACTATATAACCACTCTGATAATGTTAAAGGACATATTTGGAAATCACTCTGATTCAAGAAGAAATTGTAAACGAAACAATTTACCCCCTCTTGTGAATATTTGGTATAACCTGATCCAATGACTACCTCATGTTAAAATTATTCTTAGATGAGATATAGATGAAGCTTTTTTAGTCTTTTTGGACACTAAAATTTTCCCTAAAAATATAGTAATTCCATTATTTAAGGGCATGCATCACTGCCATAAGCTCTAGGTCTTCGGCTGGGTAATTCCTCTAAAGTATTCGAGATTGGGGAGAGACATACACCACCAAATGGTATCCCTAGATAATAATACAACCAAATTTTGTGCCTAAAGAATCACAATAATCCACATTACTCTTCCCAGACACAAGTAAAATCTATATTGGGGGTGGTCAACCTCCACTTTAGCTTCTTGAATGATTCATGGCAATTAATTCTATATAATAACTTCACCCCTTTTTAAGTGAGATATATCAATATTGAATTAATATTAGATAAATATCTAAAAACCCACCAGTAATACCCTTCCACTCCAAGAAAAAATATTATCTCAAAGAAATTACTCACCTCTTCCCATGACATCATAACCTTAACTTTATTCGAGTCAACTAAAACCCCATGCTCTGACATCACATATAACAGAAACCTAACTTTCTAGATCTAAAAAAGTATTTTTATAATTATTAATAAAGACTATAAACACATAGTTTTTATATATTAATCCATCAATTATACCCATTCACTAATTTAATCATCAATAGACCAAATTTTCATAAAAAACACCTCAAAGAATAATTCAGGTTATCTATAGAACACCATATTTATAAGACCCATGAAAATCATCGGATATTTTATCAATATGAATGGAATTGCAAAAATAATTGATGTTTCCATACCTACTTCAAAAAGTGGGCTTGGGAAGATTCTCCCCTCTCACTTCGACTTAATGATACCATGAACAGGGGACAATCTTCGAGAACATCCTTTATTCTTTGATCTAGTAATGTAGACCATCAATATAGTGCAAGGGGTGTTTATTTTTTATAGTGACCTGATTTATATTTTGATAATTCATGAAAAACTAAATAGATCTATTGGATTTAAAATAAAATCACTAGATATGATAAAGGAGAGGCTCTCATGCAATAAACCCTTTGGATTAAAAATCACCATGTTTTATTATTAACACCCACCACTTGATGGAGGCAATAATATATGAGGGAAGAGATATCGGTTGTGAGCTCTGTGTCAAATCAATGGTAAACACCACATCCAATTCATGAGGTAAAACTAAAAATACTATGAGAACACCTTATGGAACTCACTCACCATTGAAGTTAGACCACTCTCCAATATTTCATTATCATCCTCTAGAAGTAGGGATGATACCTACAAATTAATCCTTCCTTACTTCAGAAGTAGAGATCTAGATTGTCCTAACCATATATCCGCTTATCCATAAAAAACATGATTGATCCCATGTAAGGCTATGAAATTATCCCACCAATGATGTTAATCTACATGGTCCCCAAATAGAATAATTCAATCTAACCCAAGGATTATGTCAAATAGATCCATCTCTATGGTGAGAAAATCACATTTCATCTCAATATCTAAATAGGAGACAACACAATATGGGAATTGGAATTCCTGCACCTTCCTTCTGTACAAAGGAAAAACTTACTCCGTGGAATATGATGTATGATTATTCCTGAATTTTAGTAAATCCAACGGGTAATTTGGAATGAATGAAAGATAAACACTCTTATAGGAAAATGAAATTACAATGGGTGATGAAATAAAATGGTACATATAACTTTCACTGGTCCTGCAACAGATTTCACTAATGTCTTGTCCATAGAATGTAGGTGATTCTTCTCCATCTATGCACACAGTTGGAAACAATCCTTATGATCTTCCTAACATTATATCTTCCCATAATATGATCTATTTCTTGAAACTATGTCTACCTGATTGAGATCCTAGGGATCTAGATGCATCCAACAATGTTATTATTCCCTTGGGATCCATACAACATGAACCACTATGAGTAGGATGGGAAACTCTAAAAAAACCATTTCAAATGGACTATGGACCCACAAATATATCATTCTTGGGTGGGGCTAATCATGTGGACCATGTACTCCAATATCTCCCAAACCGATTTTACACCATAGGTCCACTAGCTACAAATGTTGATGAAGGTGGTCTGTATGGATTTATATTTATACTACCACCCTTCTTTCCTTGATACGCATGTTTAATCTTCTTTTCAAACTTGACATACCCAATCTTTCCCAGTATTTGAAGAATCATAGAAAATCATGACATACCCACCAATTCCGTTGAAATATCCCATTTTAAAAAACACACAGCATATAAAACATTTCCAAATAAATGCTAGCATATATAAATCCACAAATAATAGAAAAACATTAAACCACATGAATTTCATCTTCAAACCACCTCTAAAATGTTGAAAACTCAAATCCAATAAAAGATGATATTCTATAGATGTAACTTAACACCATCAACATCAAAACCCAATAAAAAAATAGATTCAACTCACTCTATGATACCATAACCACCAATGAAAATGAATATCAAGAAATAAGGGAGAATAAACCAATGATAATGACACAAAAGAACTTATATATAGTTTCATCAAATATCCAATATAAAATCACCCAAGGATTGAATACCATTGGGAGGTAGGTAATAGGGGAGATGTTCCTTTGGATGGAGAAGTAGAATAGGGGAAATGAGTTTTGAAAATGCTTAAAATCATATAGGGGTATTTTTAGAAAACAAAATTTTTAAAAACTAGGAAGGTCACATGATTTGGATGCATTGTTTTTCAATACATACACAAAACGTGCACATTCCACTATCCCAATAGGTATAGTCTACATAGTTTGGGATGAAATATTTCACAAACTATGAACCTAATGATGTCAAAATTCTAAAAAAAGTGTCTAGGTCATAGGGTTTGTCAGGGGCTAGCACACAATTTTTACTAACCATGAACCTCCCTCTTTAATTCCTACGCTACTCGGTGCATATTTCATTAAACCAAGAAACCAGTGCATTATTATTGAAGAACACCTTTGGGAATTATTTTCAAATATGATTAAATATCATAAATAATTCAACTATTTTATAATGTATCACAACCATTAAATATAATAAACTATCCCAAGGATAATACACAAATTTCATGTACAATTTAATATTTATATCCAATAACAAAAATGAAATAAAGGGGTGAGGGAACTAATAAGTGAAACACATGACTCCTCATGAAATGATGACTATCCTCGACCATGTCACAACCATCACATGACCCAAAAAGAATGGAAACTAGAAGAGTATACACATCCACAATCAAGTACTTACCTTTAAATAAATTATAAAATATATTGTCTATATATACCCATTGTTTATATATAGTGTAAAATCTCACATTTCATATAGTATCCCTCAAGGAATTCTAGCAATATCAATTATAAGATAAGTAAAAAATCATTTTTTGAAGGAAAATAATTTTGTTTGAAAACATAATCTATATTTAAAAAGGAATTAAAATATTAATTATTCACTGAAAAAGGTAACAACACCACATAATCACTATGGAAAACCCACTAAGTAGCTTGGATAATGTTTTTATAGAATCATCATATCTCTGTGATAAAATATTTTAATATCTCTTCCTATGTATTATCCATTTTAGGGGACTCGCCCAATGTCCAATGGTAATAAGGCGTGACATAACATTAATTTAGTGTTATATTATAGTCCAGCTAGTGAAACCAGTATGAAGCTCTGCTAATATTCCTTACAATTAGTCCTAGTCTACCAACTTAGGTACCCATTTCCATGTGATTTGTTCTATTTTAAAACCATACCAATACACATTAATAATAAAACAACTCATCACAACCCAATAAAACCATTTCCAACCATTTGAATTAGTGTAAACCATTTGAAAATCCTTAAACACACCAATATATTTGAAATAAACCATTTCCACCCAAATAAACAACTCAGAACACATTTAAAAATATAGGCTAGCACATTTAAATAATCAAATAATATCCGAACAAGGAACAACCTACCATTCTTCTCAAAACCACCACCAACCTGTAAAGAAATTCCATCCAACATAGTAGGATATCCTATGAAAGAAGGAACACAACACCAATATCAAAAACCTTGATGATAAAATTATATTAAACTCACTCTAGGTTACCATGACTACCAGAGAGAAGGAAACTCAATAAAAATAGAGAAGAAACTGAGGGTAATTAAGAGGATATATTTACCTAGATTTTCCTTGAAGACATATGCTAAAATTACACAAAGATTAAATCCATTAGGGATGTGGATAATAGGGGAGGAAAACATTGAAATTTAGATGTTGAATCGGGGAAATGCATTATGGAAAGTGTTAAAATTAATAAGGGGATATTTTTAAAAACCAAAAATATTTAAAAACAGGGCAACCACATTTTTCGGAAACATAGTTTACCAGACTATGTTCCAACCATGTGGGTTCATCTATATCAGTAGATAGAGGTCATGGGGTTTTGGTTGAACAATTTAATAAACTTTTTTTCCTAACAATACAAGTGTTCTAGTTCCATTATATAGGTTTAAAGGTTCCCTAGAGGCTGTGGGGCTATTTGTAATAATTGTGAGACAACCATGCACCAACATCTGTCATCTTAATGTTTTGAATTTTCATTGAGAAACACCTAAGAATTATTAAGAGTAAAAGATAAAAATAAATGAAAAAAATACTTAAACATAACACCATGGGTGTGAAATGAAGTAAATATGTCATGGTGATGTCTAATTTGGCACGAGTTGAGGTTTGTGTTCGTATTCAATTCATGCTCGAGTTAGGGGTCTTTGATAAAAACATGGTGTTGCTAAATATTCTATGAGAAATTTCTATTTTTCATCTTCTAAAATCATTTATAGTTATTACAATTTACCTCATTGGATAAAAAATTGATTTTGGGTCGGTAATGTGGCATACTTTATGCTTAGATGAGGAAGTGTAAAGGGGGTGTCAACCATAGTCAAATGAAATTAGAGATCGTGATTGAACGTATAGAATGTAAACGGATTAATTATTAAGGTTGGGTATAGTAGAACATGGTGACTTGGTAGCACTACATGGCATGGTATTAGATTTATATGACTATATTTTTTCTCTTCTCACGGTTGCAGACAGAGCTCATGATAGAAGACCCATCCCTTCACACGATTGCAGTACTATGTCAAAATTAAAACCTTCATTTCACAACAACATTTTTATATAGAAATTTTCTAGAATATTATATAAATAATTAAAAAATCAAAATTAAAAATTGAATTCATTTTGAAGATTTAAATCAAATATTAATTTCAAAATAATTTTAATATCAAAATAAACCAATTAAAATCATATTTTCCAAATCTCAATTAATTTTAATTAATCATTCTAAAAACACATTTTCAAATCCTAGTTGACTTTAAAAAATTTAAAATAATAAATTTACACAATTTATGGATTTATCTAAATTAAAAAATTTATAAAATAATTAACTGTAAAGCCCTGTAAAATTCAAGGAAATTATTTTTTCTTAATTTTCTTTGGAATTTTACAAGAATGCAGTTTCTGACAGCTCCTGATTCTGAGGCCCGGTGTGCCCGGAATCATTTTCCAATGTTTGGCTCGGGTACGTTCAGTGAACGGATGAGTGGGTTTTTCTAACTTTTGAACTGGTGCTTGGAATCGAATTTGGAGGGCACCGATGGAATCGTAGCACCGGTATTTTCTTAGAAACGCCTTTTCCGGAGTTGCGTTTGCTCAGGTGTGGTTTTAATTTTTCCGGGTTAAGTTATGAAATAAAATAAAGTGGTGCGACAACTTTATTTTATTTCACTTAAAGCAACTTAAAGCCACTTAAGCTAAGTTAAGAGGATAGGGTGGAACACAAAATATCCTACCCACTTGGTAGGATATTTGTGAGGGGGGGCCCGCACGAGTCCCACCGTTTCTTTTCCTATAAGTAACTCACCCGCGAACACCCCTTTTAAATGAAAGTCAACCGGTGCATTTTCTTAAATTCTTAACGCCCCTATTAATTGGGAAGTTAAGTCGTTACCATTAATTCACCGAATTAATGGTTCATTTCTTAACTTTGTTTTTTGTTTGTTGGAATATGAATAAAATAAGACCAATGCATTTCTTTCATGGGTGTGGCTTGTTGAGAGGATTTGGAGAAACTATATCTTCATCCTCCTTCATGAAGAATGCGAAGAACGCGAAGAACGCAAAGAACGCGAAGAATGCTGAACCCTTGGAGATCGACGATGCGACGCCGACGATCCTCCTTCCGCGACGTTTCTTCCGCGACGATCCTTCCCCGTGACAATCTTCGATCATCAACCAATTGAAGTAGGGGATTACGGATCTTTTATTTTCCTTTGTGGATTCTATCCACAACATGGATTTAATTGGTGCAATTAAATCTGTGTGTTTATAACCCTCGGAGATCGTCGACGCGACGCCGTGTACCACGGCGACAGTGATGCCCCTTCCACGACGCGACGATCTTCTTCTTCCACAACGGTCAATTCCGCGACGAATGCACCTTCGACGACAATGACGAGGTAAGGGTTTGATTCATTTAAATCATTGTGATTTATACCTGTGACATATGATTAAAATTGTTGTGAGTCTTCTAAAACCGCTAACGTGGTGGGTGCGGACTAACGAACAAGTCCGAACCCACAGCCCCTTTCGTTCTTGGTGTGCGAAACGGCGGACGTCGACAAAGCAGGCCACACGGGTGATGCGAGGTCCTCGCAGTGAAGGACGAACCCCGGTAGGGCCTTTGGAGAAGACGACATGAAATTCTGACCACCGGAATTCGTCCGGTGGTCCACGGAGTAGCCCGCCGGCGTGCCTCGCTGGCACGGCGGCGCCGGCAGCAGGAGGCGGCGGCGCCCGGTGTGCCGCCGGAAAGAACCGCCGCGGCTAAAGCCGCGGCGGCAGCACATGGTCCCGCGACCACGCGGGACCGGAGGAGGACGGGACGCGGTGGCCCGGCCGCATCCTCTATCAAGGGCAGCCCCACGCGGGGCCGCGGTTCCCTCACGCTGGGGCAGCACGACCCCCGCTCCGCTCGACCGTAACCGGCCGCACCGACCCGCCTGGCGGCCGGGTCGCGCCCGCACCAGCCTGGCCGGGTCGCCCCCAGGCACGACTGGGCCACCCAGGCCGGGCCGGGCCGCGTTGGCCGGGTCGGACCTGGACCCGGGTCAGGTTGACTCGGTTCGGGCCGACCCAGGGTGGGTTGGGCCCGGTCGGTCCGGGCCCAGACCCCCCGTTTTCGGACCTTTTCTGTATTTTGCCCATATCTTGGGATAAGGACCTCTGATCGATGCACCATTAGCGGAGATGTGATCCTTGCATCAAGATGGTCGTTTCGATATATCGCACTCAAGGTTTCGGAATACTTTGGGTTCCGCCGGGTTGGTTCGTACATGAAACCAACCGGGCCCTCGGAGCAGAAATGCTCATAACTTGAGCTTCGGACGTCCGATTGACGTGCCATCGATGATGATGGATTCCTCTAAGTGAGACAGATATTTTGGATTACTCCGCCCAATGTTTGGATGTAGGTGGAGTACGGTCGGGTTGGTTTTGACTTAAAAATCAACCGGGCCCCTGGGATGAAAAAGCCAATAACTCTCAGACCGGGCGTCCAATTGACGCGCTGTCTGCAACGTTGAGTTCCTGTTGACGATACAGAACTTTTGGATACATCAAATCTGGACTATGTTTCAATTGATGTATCAGCCTCTCGGCTTGTGGAGTGGACCCTCCTGAACGAGCTTGCTGTGTGCGGGAACCCTAGAGCTGGCTACATCTGCAACGACGACGACGACGACTATACATAGATCCTCAATGGTTTCGACGGTGATGACTATAGAACTCAGCGATCCTATGTGGATCAGTGCTATCGATCCTGTGTGGGTCTGATCCTGTGTGGGTCAGCGCTCAGCGGTCCTGTGTGGGCCAGCACCTACAGATCCTGTGTGGGTCTGATCCTGTGTGGGTCTTTGCGGGGGTTAGTTACCTATCGATCCTATGTGGGTCAGATCCTTTGTGGGACATTGCGGGGGTTAGTTACCTATCGATCCTGTGTGGGTCAGATCCTTTGCGGGTCATTGCGGGGGTTAGTACCTATCGATCCTTTATGGGTCCGACAACTTAGATGAATCAGTGGCTATATCTGATCATCTCTATCGTCATACAAAGAAGTATAACTCTGTGAGCTGAATCATGTTTTGCTTTCCTATGTGGATTTTGTTGAGCTATCCTGTGTGGATTTACGTTTTGCTTCCCTATGTTGACTGGGTTGTACTTGGGATCGAATTTTGGAGCCGAACGAGAATTGATGACTTTGATATATGTATGGGCATATACCTAAGCAGTGTCAAATGTTACTTCGTGATTGTATCATTCCTTTGTGTTTTATCCTTTTTGGATTCTGGGAGACCTTCGGGGGTCTCGGGATCCCTACTGAGTAGCTTATAATCACCCCTACATGGGCTATGCCCCCACTACGTTGTGTTGGTTGCAGATGACGGACAGTGCTGATCGTGGTTGAGGCTTGCGGAGCAGGACGGTACCTGGAGGTGGGCCACTGGGCGGGACGTACTCGGAGTGGACGGCTGGACCCTAGGAGCTGTGGAGGCCATCTGTACCCACCCTTCAGGTGGGGCTTCCAGTGGACGGCTCGACGTTGCGGCTTTACTTTTCAGTTTCTGTTTTATCTTTCCAGTTGTACTTTACTTTCAGTTTGGGTTTGTATTATGGACCACTTACTTTTCCGCACATACTATTTTACTCAGTTTTTACTTAGTGTTTACTTCTACTGCTTGCTTGCTCTATGGTGTTTGTTTACTTTACAAAGGCAATGCCATCCCTTTTTACCGGGATTTACGCCTTGGTGCTAGTCGCCATCCCCTGGCCTATGGAAGGCGGGCTTGGGGTAGTCACGTCACGGGATTCATCTGACCTAGTGTTTCACCCTGGGCTTCCCCTATATTGTTCAGCAAGATGGAGGACGAGAGCTTGCGACTTTGTGTCAACTATCGTCTCCTGAACCAGGTGACAGTGAGGAACAAGTATCCACTACCGAGGATTGATGACCTCCTCGATCAGCTCAAGGGATCACGATGGTTCTCAAAGATAGACCTCAGGTCATGCTATCATCAGCTCAGAGTTCGGGACGAGGACATGCAGAAGACGGCCTTCAGATGTCGGTATGGCCACAATGAGTTCTTGGTTATGCCTTTCGGCGTAACCAACGCTCCAGTAGTGTTCATGGGCCACATGAACATGATATTTCATCCATACCTCGATCGATTTGTCGTGGTCTTCATCGACGACATTTTGATATACTCGACGACTGTGGAGGAGCACGCCTACCACTTGAGGGTTCTACTAGACACACTCAAAGAGCACCAGCTTTATGGAAAGCTCTCAAAGTGTTAGTTATGGATACGCGAGGACCACTTCTTTGGGGATTTCATTTCTAAGGCAGGAGTTGTGGTAGATCCCACGAAGATCGAGGCAGTGCTAGCTTGAGAGCCATCGAGGAGCGTGACGTAGGTGCGATGTTTCTTGGGACTAGCTGGATACTAGCAGAGATTTATTCCAGACTTCTCCAGAGTTGCGGCACCACTCTCAGCTTTGACGAAGAAAGGGAAACACATTGTGTAGTCAGACAGATGTCAGTAGAGCTCCCAGGAGTTGAGACAGAGATTGACTAGTGCCCCTATCTTGAGGTTGCCGGAGGAGGGAGTAGGGTACGTAGTCTACTGCGATGCATCAGGGACCGGACTCGGATGTGTCCTGATCCAGGAGCGGGCGGTGATCGCCTATGGATCATGTCAGTTGAGGCCGCATGAGCAGAACTACGCTACCCATGACCTGGAGTTAGCAGCAGTGGTCTTCGCTCTGAAGACATGGAGGCACGACCTGATGGGCGAGCGCTTTATAGTCTTTTCTGACCATCAGAGTCTTAGGTACATCTTCTCTCAGAAGGACCTGAACCTAAGACAGCGGCGATGGCTCGAGTTCCTCCAGGACAATGACTTTGAGATAGTCTATACTCCTGGGATGGGGAACGTAGTAGCCGATGCTCTCAGCAGGAGGACGACCATTCAGCTACTTAAGGAGGCGACGGAGCAGCTAGCCACTTTGCAGATATCCTTCGTGGATAGAGATGGAGAATCCTTCTTTCAGTCTCTTACAGTCACCCCTCCACTACTACAGTGGGTCAGAGAGACTGCGTGGGGACGCTGACTGTGAGACGCGGTGTGCGAAAATATCCGCATGACAGTCACCTAACAGTTTCTCCTTTGGAGAAGAGAACGACATCCTATAGAAAGGACGTACCTTGGTACTAGTTGATTTATGAGAGGAGGTGCTGAGAGAGTTTCACACTTCTCCTTTGGCGGTACATCCTGGGGTGGAGAAGATGTACCAGGATCTCAGACGACAGCACTGGTGGCTGGGCATGAAGAAGGTTGTGGCAGAGTTCGTTTCTCGATGCCTCACCTGCCAGCTGGTGAAGGCAGAGCATCAGGTACCGGCAGGCTTGGTACAGACCTTGGAGGTCCCGGAATGGAAGTGGGACAGGATATCTATGGACTTCGTGACAAGACTTCCACGCACTTCCAAAGGTCACGACTGCATTTGGGTGATTTTCGACCGACTCACCAAGTCGGCTCACTTCTTACCCATTAGAGAGCAGGGCTCAGTAGAGAGATTGGGACGTCTCTACCTTCAGGAGATTGTACGGCTTCACGGTGTGCCATCTTCTATCATCTCCGATCGAGATGCTCTCTTCACTTCCCGGCATTGTAAGGGGTTAAAGGAGGCGTTCGGGACGCAGCTACATCTGAGCACCGCCTTTCACCCTCAGACGGATGGTCAGACGGAGAGGACTATTCAGACTCCTGAGGACATTCTCTGAACATGTGTCCCCGACTTTGGTCGCAGCTGGGAGGACCACCTACCCTTGGTAGAGTTTTCATACAACAACAGCTACCACTCCACCATCAGGATGACACCATACGATGCGTTGTACGATCGGCCTTGCAGATCTCCTTTGTGCTGGACAGACCCTGGGGAGTCAGCACTTGTGGGAATGAAGATGGTCCAGGCCACGATAGAGAAGGTCCAGGTCATCCAACAGTGGATGAGGACAGCTCAGAGCCAGCAGAAGTCTTATGGTGATAGGAGGCGGAGGCCACTAGAGTTCGAGGATGGTGACCACGTCTTCTTGCGGGTCTCACCTCAACGTGGATTACGGAGATTTGGCCGAGGCAACAAGTTGTCTCCACGCTTCATCGGACCCTTCCAGGTCCTCAGCAGGATTGGTGAGGTGGCTTATCGCCTGGATCTACCACCTCAGTTGCACCGGGTGCACGACGTCTTCCACGTATCTCAGCTGATGAGATACATGCACGGCCTGATGCATATCATTGACCATGGGGAGCTGGATGTTGATGATGGGGAGACTTTTGCGGAGGTTCCAGTGGAGATCGAGGATCGACAGGAGCGGGTCCTACATGGACGATTGATCCCTCTAGTGTGCATCAGATGGCAGCATGGGAACCTCCAGGAGAGTACTTGGGAGCGCGAGGCTCAGATGCGTGCTCAGTACCCACTTTTGTTTCCCTAGTTTATGATGTATCTTTTTGGGGACGTAAAGCCCTAAGGTGGGAGAGATGTAAAGACCCTTAAAATTCAAGGAAATTTTTTTTTCTTAATTTTCATTGAAATTTTACAAGAACACAGTTTCTGACGGCACCTGATTCCGAGGCCCGGTGTGCCCGGAATCAGTTTCCGAAGTTTGGCTCAGGTACGTTCAGTGAACGGACGGGCGGGTTTTTCTAACTTTTGAACCGGTGCTAAGAATCGATTTCTGAGGGCACCAATGGAATCTCAGCGCCGGTATTTTTTTAGAAACACCTATTCCGGAGTTGCGTTTGCTCGGGTGTGGTTTTAATTTTTCGAGGTTATGTTACGAAATAAAATAATGTGGTGCGACAAATTTATTTTATTTCACTTAAAGCCACTTAAAGACACTTTAACTAAGTTAAGAGAATAGGGTGGAACCCAAAATATCCTACCCATTTGGTAGGATATTTGTGAGGTGGGGCCCACACGAGTCCGACCGTTTCTTTTCCTCTAAGTAACGCACCCGCGAAAACACCTTTTAAATAAAAGTCAATCAGTGCGTTTTCTTAAATTTTTAATGCCCCTATTAATTGGGCAGTTAAGTCGTTACCATTAATTCACCGAATTAATGGTTCATTTCTTAACATTGTTTTTCGTTTGTTAGAATATGAATAAAATAAGACCAACACATGTCTTTCTTGGGTGTGCCTTGTTGAGAGGATTTGGAGAAACTCTATCTTCATCCTCCTTCGTGAAGAACGTGAAGAACGCGAAGAACACGAAGAACGCCGAACCCTCAGAGATCGACAACGCGACGCCATGTACCGCGACGCCGACGATCCTCCTTCTGCGACGTTTCTTCCGCGATGATCCTTCCCCGTGACAATCTTCAATCATCAACCGATTGAGGTAGGGGATTACGGATCTTTTATTTTCCTTTGTGGATTTTAACCTCAACATGGATTTAATTGGTGAAATTAAATCTGTGTGTTTATAACCCTTGGAGATCGTCAATGCGACGCCGTGTACCACGACGACAGCTACGCCCCTTCCACGACGCGACGATCTTCTTCTTCCGCGACGGTCAATTCCGCGAGGAACTCACGTTCGATGACTACGAAGAGGTATGGGTTTGATTCATTTAAATAATTGTGATTTATACCCGCGGCGTTTGATTAAAAATATTTTGAGACTTTTAAAATCCGTTAACGCGGTGGGTGCAGACTAACGAACAAGTCCGAACCCGCCACCCATTTCGTTCTTAGTGTGCAAAACGGCGAACATCGACAAAGCAGGCCGCACGGGCGCTGCGAGGTCCTCGAAGTGATGGACGGACCCCAAGAGGGCCTTTGGCGAAGACGATGTGAAATTCCAACCACCATAACTCGTCTGGTGGTCCGCAGAGCAGCCCGCCGGCGCGCGTCACCGGCACGGCGGCAGGAGGCGGCGGCGCCCGGCGCGCCGCCGGAAGGAACCGTCGTGGCGGCAGCACGCGGTCCCGCGACCGCACGGGACCGGAGGAGGACAGGACACGGAAGCCCGGCCGCGTCCACTGGAAAGGGCGGCCCCATGCGGGGCCACAGTTCCCTCACACAGGGGCAGCACGCCCCTCGCTCCGCTCGGCCGTAACCAGCCGAGCCAACCCGCCTGGCGGCCGGGCCGCGCCCAAACCGGCCAGGTCGGGTCGCGCCCAAGCCGGGCCGGGCCGCACCGGCCGGGTCGGACCCGGAACTGGGTCGGCTCGACCCGGTTCGGGCCTACCCAGGGGGGTGGGGCCCGGTCGGTCCGGGCCCAGACCCCCCATTTTCGGACCTTTTCATTCTTTTGCCCATATCTTTGGCTACGAACCTCCAATCGACGCACTGTCAGTGGTAATGTGATCCTTGGATCGAGATGGTCGTCTTGATATATCGCACTCAAGGTTTCGGAATACTTTGTGTTTGGCCGGGTTGGTTCGTACACGAAACCAACCGGGCCCTCGGAGCGGAAACACTCATAACTTGAGCTTCAGACGTCTGATTGGCCTTCCATCGACTTTGATGGATTCCTCTAAGTGAGACGGATATTTTGGCTTACTCCGACCAAGGTTTGGACGTAGGTGGAGTATGGTCGGGTCAGTTTTGACTTAAAAATCAACTGGGCCCTTGGGATGAAAAAGCCAATAACTCTCAGACCGGGTGTTCGATTGACGCGCCGTCTGCAATGTTGAGTTCCTATTGATGATATGGAACTTTTGGATACATCAACTCTGTACTATGTGTTAGTTGATGTATCAGCCTCTCGGCTCATGGAGCGGACCATCCCTAACGAGCTTGCTGTGTGCGGGAACCCTAGAGCTGGATGCATCTGCGACGACGACAATGACGAATGTACAGAGATACTTAGTGGATTCGACGGCGACGACTACAACAATCAGGGATCCTATGTGGATCAGTGCTACTGATCCTGGGTGGGTTCGATCCTGTGTGGGTCAGTGCTCAACGGTCCTGTGTGGGCCAGCGGCTACAGATACTGTGTGGGTCCGATCCTGTGTGGGTCTTTCCGGGGGTTAGTTATCTATCGATCCTGTGTGGGTCAGATCCTTTGTGGGTCATTGCGGGGGTTAGTTACCTATCGATCCTGTGTGGGTCAGATCCTTTGCGGGTCATTGCAAGGGTTAGTTACCTATCTATCATGTGTGGGTCAGATCCTTTCTGGGTCATTGCGGGGGTTAGTTACCTATCGATCCTATGTGGGTCAGATCCTTTGTGGGTCATTGCGGGGGTTAGTACCTATCGATCCTTTGTGGTTCTGGTGCCTTAGATGAATCAGTGTCTATATCTGATCATCTCTATCGTCATACGAAGAAGTATACCTATGTGAGCTGAATCCTATTTTTCGTTCCTATGTGGATTGTGTTGAGCTATCATGTGTGGATTTATGTTTTTCTTCCCTGTGTGGACTGGGTTGTACTTGGGCTCGGATGTTGGAGCCGAACGAGAATTGATGACTTAGGTATATGTATGGGCATATACCTAAGCAGTGTCGAATGTTACTTCGTGATTGTATCTTTCCTTTGTGGTTTATCCTTTGTGGATTCTTGGAGACCTTCTGGGGTCTCGGGGTCCCTACTAAGTAGCTTATACTCACCCATGCACGGGCTATGCCCACACTACGTTGTGTTGGTTGGAGACGACAGACAGCGCTGATCATGGTTGAGGCTTGTGGATCAAGACGGTACCTGGAGTTGGACCATTGGGTGGGACGTACTCGGAGTGGACGGCTGGACCCTAGGAGCTATGGAGGCCATCTATACCCACCCTTCAGGTGGGACTTCTAGTGTACGGCTCGACGTTGCGGCTTTACTTTTCAGTTGTTGTTTTCTCTTTCCAGTTATACTTTACTTTCAGTTTGGGTTTGTATTCTGGCCCACTTAATTTTCCACACTTACTGTTGTACTCAGTTTTTACTTAGTGTTTACTTCTACTGCTTGTTTGCTCTGTGGTGTTTGTTTACTTTACAAAGTCAATGCCTTCCCTTTTTACCGGGATTTACGCATTGGTGCTAGTCGCCAGCCCCTGGCTTATGGAAGGAAGGCTTGGGGTAGTCACCACATGTGCCCCGAGGATGGGTCGTGACATTAACACTCATCAATAAATCTATTTAATAATATTAATTAATGATTGATAAAAAAAATTTCCTTTCAAAATAAATGTAAGTATTAACAATTTAATGAAAGAAATAAATAAATCATAAAAAAATTGACCTATTCCATTAACAAAATAAGTTGTTATTTTATAAAGATTCATAAAACCACAAATTTACCATGGATTTATATTAATAAGAGGTTAATGATCCATTATTCTCTTTTTGAAAATTTTGACTCATATCAAGTCCCCAATTCGAGGCTCATTGTAAGCTATATTGTGTTTTTATCGATATCTACTATACCATAAAAAGTATGACAAATAAAAAAGGTGATATTTTTCTATTTTTTCTTATGTAATCCTAAGACCACTCATCAGTGTCCTTTATGATGATTTCACATGACTTCAAGCACACCTGTCTATACACCATCGGCTTGTAGCTAGTGATAAGGGCCTAAATCATAAATTTGGAAGACTGTTCCCTAAAATATGAGTAAAAAATAGTTTAAATAACCTAACAAAATACAAAATTAACATATCAATGTGTATATCAATAAACATATTATTTCATAACAAATGAAAAAGAAGAATTTAATAATCACAAATCAACATATCACCAACTAGGCCAATCACATATACAAAATAAATACAGAATATTACATGCAAGAGGGTTTACTACCATAACAAAGAATCACCTCAATCATAGTCTCTAATAAACTATTGAGCTATCCTAGCTCAATAAATGGTGCAATCTATGCTCAAATTTTAAAGAATAAATAATATATTTGTACGCACCAAAGTGCCAGTGCAGTGTGTGATAAATACATCCCTATGGGTCTCACTACGTATGTATAATATATTTTTTATATACATGTTTATGAATATGGAAAATGATAACTAAAAATAAATATGAATGTTGGATCATCATGTTATAACCACGTCACCACAACACTCAACCATACCAACACTAGTATATATCTAAAATATACCTCTTTCCACAAACCTCAATCCATATTCGAAGACTCGGGAAGGGTTTATGACATGAATCAGCCTCTACCCCCACCCTTAAGGTGGTTTACATATAAAATATCTTAACCAGCCCATATCAGAAATGGTTACATGTCAAAACTTGATCCTTCCCTTCTCACACTAGGGATATCATATAGATTTTCTCAAACAACCCTCTCACTTAGGGTGGTCGTGCTAGAACCTTCTCACTCAATGTGTGGCCAATGTCCACATCCTGAATACCACTTTATCACTCATAGTAGGACCAACATCTATATCCTAGCCACTACTTTATCAATCAAGTTATGGCCCCATACCTCATATTGTATCACATCACAACAAGTACTAACCTTCTATCATAATTATGTCAAAGGACAAAAAATTATCACTGAAGATGAGATTATTATCCTGACTACTACCTAATAATTGAAGGTATATTTTGGTATCATTTCAAAAAATGACCACAACCATAGCACTCAACATAGGGTCCCACTAATACATTATCACTCATTGTGAGGCTAGACTTGAGACTTATCATCACCCAAAACATTTTCCATCACCAACCACATTCTCTTGAACAAAACATGCATGCCACAATAAGAATGTAACATAACCTTCCCTAAAATCTCAGCAACTCATCCTAGAGAACTATTAACTTAGAACCTATCCCCATGTCCCACAACTCGCCACAATGTCCACCTAGCCTAACAGAATAATATCCTCATGACGATCGTGGATACACTTGCATAACATGTATATACTATCAGTATTCTCATTCCAACCCTAAGAGAATCCACTATGGTCAATTAGACCCATCCTAGTCTCTACTAAATATCACCAAACCCCATGTCAACTCCACGTGATGTCCTTAAAAAATCATATAGCACACACTAGAGTCTCATATAACATATCTATTTGGAGAGGTCTCAACCATCACCTATTGGAAATGATTCTTCCTGACACCACATATAGTCTTAGAGGGCTCACCTCGATCATGGAACATGATAAGATTCCAATCCACCCTCAAGAGGGTGGTAAATGTAATATGTTAGATGTATGATTATATCACCTATTACCACAATTATTATGCCTCGCATGTCTAGAAAACTTTCCCTATGTTACTTACCTAGGAAACCTGTGTCACCTACCACATCCTGAGACCTACTCAAGGTCACCCGTTAACTCAAATGGAACCTTCACCCCATGATAATGTAGTCTTAGAGAAATCCATATTTACCCAAAGTGTTAATGATCACTTACTCAATGTATTAGAGGCTCAATTCCATCTTATCTCGTTAAATAGGTCACTCTCAGTACCTATACCTTTTTTTGGTCCTATGTAAACATGCATTCAAGGACACTCAATCATAAACAAGTATATCATTTAGTATTAAAAGGACCACCTACCTCATCCATGATGTTACCAGCCTGAATAAGCTCTAAATACCCTAATCTAATCCCATCCATTCCTCATCCAAGATCTTACCAACACACAATCTCCTATCTCAAACCACACAATAAAAAATATAATTACAAGAATTTATAATTAATTACTCAACATAATATAAAATGGTATAATCAATAATAAATTCCATATAAATTAAACTATAACCAACTTATTGTGTTAATCCTCCTCATTACTTCTCAAGCTATATTGATAAAAGTCTCCATCATTCTCTCTTGGTTCCACCACAGTCCAATAGAATCAACACCAAACCAAATATTGAAATATCACCATATGATAGGGTTCACAAGGGATGATAATACAATAGATAATGAATAGAGGAAATAACTTTTAATTGACCAAAAATTCCACCCTAAATCACCATTCCACAAGGATGATAAAATAGTAGGAATAAAAGGTGGATATCTAGATAAAATTCCTCTCTCCCATTCTTATCGTTACCTAAATTGTGAGGGGGAACCCCAAAATTAGAGGTATCCCATGTTAAAAATAATATAAAATGGTTAGGTCACTATGTTTCCATGAGGATCACGTTGGAGTGCTTCTTCACACGGTCAAGTCGTAGTGTGGCCCTAGTGGATTGCAGCAAGACCACCCCATGTGGAAGATCCTTCCTTATACCAATAATCGTAATATTTTGACTCTTATGGTAAAAATTTAATGAGCCTATCCCAATAGAGGATGAGTCCCCAACTCCCTCTCATAGCACAACACCATGTGACCCCTATTGTAAAATACCCCTCATAAAAGTTCATCGTGGAATGACCAACGGGTTGCGGCATGATTGGTCATTTCTCCTCAAATACATACATCATATATATAGGGTTTCATTAAGAATAGACTAAAAAAATCAACCATTATGTGATGCCTTAGACCATAGAGAGACCATCACCCACTCAACACTTTTATGGGAATGACTAGCATTCATTGCAGCATAATGATCCATATACCTGAAAAATCAGCATGAGATGTCACCCCGGCCCTACATCGACATTTAGTTAAGAAAAAAAACCAATATCAGGTCTCTATCCACATAAAAACAATCTCTTTGATTTTTAAAAACTCAAAAAATCTTATTCTAAATCTTAATTCAAGAAATGTTCCCTACTCCATGACCAAAATTCAAAATTCCATTAAAAATAAAAACACCAAAATATGTGTGTCATTTATCCTTCAACTAATGTGGTGAGAGACATGAAAGTTACACCATCATAATACCACATAATTTATTTTCTTTTAGGGAAAAAATGTTGCAAAATACACCTATAAGATTTTAATATCACACTTTTTAATTTTTAAATAATTATAATATTGATCCCTTAAAAATGTACCCCCATTCTCTCCCATTTTTAGGTGGTATTCTATTATTATATCCCTTTTTTAAAACCATTTTAAATAAAAACAAATATTAAATATTTTAAAAACTAATTTGAATTTCAAACCCCCCCTCATAATTTTTAAATATTCGAAATAATATTTTTATTTTAACAATACAAAATTATATTCACTTTGATACAATTGTATAAAATAATGTTTTTTAATAATTATATCCATTATATATTAGAATCAAATCATGGTTTAATGAATAAATGGTAAAACACTTTACTGAACTTATAGCTTTTATAATCAATAAAATTCAACATTTACAACTTTTTTAGATTTCATTGTTCTTTGTTGAATCATAAAAACCCTTATGTTAATGTTCCTCTTAAAATTTCACGATTATTTGAGATAAATAGTCATAATATATTTCCAGTGGCCCCACACATGAATTTATATAGGTGAACCAAAAAATATTTAAAATGTTTCAATACTACATTGATATTCTTAATTCATTAAGTGTTTTTAAACACACCCTCATTTTATAATGGGTATAAAACATCATTTTCCTTGAATGAAATATGAATTTGGTGTTTCTTTCACACATTTGATATAATTTTTTATAATTTAAATAGATAATAAATGTTATCACATGTTATGTTGAGGTCTGGAAATTGGTAAATCATGGAAGAAAACTTTAAGCCCCTCCCTAAAGAATGTTCCCACACCGACACCCTAGAAATAAAATTTTATATAAATATATAAAGTTTGGATTGATCTAATAAATTAAATAGTTTTAATACCATCATGTATCAGCTACTACACATAGTTATGTTTCATACCAATGGGGAATTATATTTAATTATAAGTATCCTTATATACCTTAGTAAATCTTTCTTAAATATCATAACTCCAAACAACCAAGGGCATTGGAATTATCTAAAATGGTATATCTAGTAAAAAATATCAAATCCATACTACTTATTTTATATTTACTATTAATCCAAAAAACTCTAAAAACATTATAAAATTCATTATATATGTTTTTTTCTTTGATAACTAAGTGATATATCCACCAAAAAGTGTAAAAAATCAACTACTTATAGAAGAGTGGTCCCTAATATTATGTATATAAATTGAATCTAAAACACCTTCCAACAACCTTGGGTTTTAATTAAATCATATATAGTAATCCATAGTACTCATCAGATGTTTTATTACTATTTTATCTATATATCATTAAGCATAACCCATTTTAGATATATACCTACTCAAAATTTCCAAAACATATGAAATATCTAGTATTTTAATAGTCATAACATAATTGGGACATCCAATAACACCCATATATTTCTGTTGAGAAACTGAACTACCAGTATTTTGTGGCATCTACTACTAGAAGCAGATGGTCTAAAAACTAGTGAACAATTAAACTACTCAAACATCATTAAGAAAATATCAATATAATTAGATTGAGAAAGTAAAGTGTGAATTTTATTCCCAAAAATTTCAATTCCAAATATAGAATTTTATTCACCAGGGTATTTTGTATTAAAGGTTATAAAAAGAGTATTCTTGGAATTATATAATTTTATTCAAATCAGTTCCCAAAATTAACTTGTCATATATATATATATATAAACAAATGAAAATACGATAACTATTATATAACCTAATATAAATTTATTTATTAAAAACGTTAACTACAACCCCATTTTACATAACTAATTTATTATATTTATCATTATATTGTTTTTAATATTGTTTTAAAACATATAGGTATCATAAAAATTAGCAAACCTTCTTTTATTTAAAGTGTACTCTGAATAATTATGGTTGTTTAATATATGTTTCCTTATCTTATTCAAAATTTAATAATGTTATTTTAAAATCAATTTGATTGAATTTATAAATGATACATATTAGTTAAGTTTATAAGTTTTTTGATAGAATATTTCAAAGCCATTTGAGCATAGATATCAAAATAATTGATTCCTTACATTTGAGTGCACCCCTTGTACACCCATTTGAATCTATATTATTAAATAGTATCATTAAATTTTATTTTCCTTATAAATGACCATTTAAAAATTATTTCTTTTTAATCCTATAAAATAAAAAATAATATAAATGTATTTTTTTATAGAGTCAATTTCGTCATTTATAGCATCCATCCCAAGAGATGTATCAAAAGATGAAATTTTTTCCTCATGAGTTTTATGATTATGATATTTATTAGTAAATATGAGAGTCTATGTGACATTTTTTTTCATTAGTTTCTTATAATATATATATAGAGAAATTATATCTATGTGTTTGGATATCTTTGTTTTTTTACTTTTATGAACCTCATAAAATCTATCTTTTAGAGATGCGATTTTATTTATCATAATTCCTAAATTGTGAATTTTTTAGGTAAAGTTCTAAATTTTTAATCATCAATTAATGAATATACTGATTCAATAATTTTATTAACAAATAATAAATCATTATATTCTACAAGCATGAATTTATAATATATATAATTATATACATGCCAAAGAAATTTACAATAAATTCCAATTTTACATCATTTTTTATTTTAGGTCTAAGTACTCCTAAAATTTCAAGACAACCCCAAACCTTTAAATGAATTTTGTTTATTTTCATATGATTTTATAATTTTTATTAAGTCATTATATTCAATTTTATGGAACCTTATTTATAATATGACATAAATTTTATAATTCCTCTCCCACGAAACCACGTGAGGGGCCTGAGGTAAACATAATATAATTAGTCATTTAAATTAATGTTATATCTTTTCTAATAGCCACAATAACACATTGATGTATGCAGATGTTTTCACTTCAGGTATATTGAACTAGGATTCAAAAATATTGGATTATAATATTATCCTTCCGTGTTCAATATAATAAATTCAACCCTAAGAACACATTAGTTTCAAACATCAATTTTATAAATTCATAAATTATATATAACATCATAATTTGTATTTAAAATATATCAATGAAAAAATATAGATAAAATATAAATTAAATATAAATTAATTTTTATTACCTGATGTGAATATGAAGTAATAATACATTATGAATAAATTATTATTTTTAGTCCATGATCATGTGTTGGTAAATAAATTAAATTTACTCCAAAAGATATCATTAGATTGGAAAACATAAGTTTTGGTTCTTTTATAAATAATGGTTTTACTCTACAGAAAATGTAATTACAATTTTCACCCATGGTTTTAGGATTAACTCTAATAGATGTGTAATTAAATAAGAATTAATTAATTTCAAATTTTTTATTTATGTATTCACAAACCCAAAACCTAGGTATTAAAAACTTTTTAACTCTCTAATCTCGATTTAGAAACCATAAAACCTATAATTAAATATGGACGTTGTGAGAGAAAGGATTTGATGAATGGTTTTATTTGTAAGGATCTATAATGGATCCAGACTAAAATATGCACTTCATCATTAATTGATATATTCACGATGTAGGTATCATTTATAGATTTTTTGTTAGTTTTTATGATTATAATATTGGATATATTTATTCATTTTTATTTTTTCACAAATCACATATACCAATGAACTTATGAATATTTTTTACCTATTCTTGATTCCTCTCTGTGTTATTCACTGTTGACATATCTACACCTAATGAATGTGGTTAGGGTTCACATAATCCACTATTATCAATCCATATATGATATTTCATTGATTTTATTATTCTTTTACTTTTCATGTTCATCATCATAATTTTCTATGGAAGATGGTTTAACAAATCATGATCCTAATCATGATCAACTATTATTTGGGTCTAAAGGTGGTCAATTCATATAAACAATCAATGATAAATTTGTAAATATGAGTCCTCAAGTGACAATAGGATATATGAATGTGCATTGATGTAGATTCCACCAGTGTAGTGGAATTTAGGGGTGTTGGGAGTATATATGAACCCCTTATAAATTTTTTCTAGTAAAGGATGGCCAAGGAATTAGCATTGAAGGAATTATAATAAAATCCAGGGAATACTGTATTGTTTTGGTGATATAAAAGTCTATAAAGGTAATTGAAAGTTGATTCAAATATTTCGACAAATTATGGGCCCAAAAATGTGATCACACATCAGGTGATCCTGATCCATACATTTTGTATCACCGAGGTAGTGGAATCTAGAGTTTTAATGTATTTATGTATCACATGGCGTGTACCTTAGGTATATACATTTATTACACCTAAGATGATTATCATTGAGTCTATAGGTAGTGCAGACCCTACAGGTCATCTAGCCATACACGATGTGTGGGTTGGGACTATAAGGTGTTTACCCTTGGAAATATTGGCATCAAGACAAGCAGTGGAAGTTGTTGGGTTGAACATTTAAAAGGTTTCATCATCAAATAAACAAAAATTTCCTCAATAATGATATATTCCCAAGTATGTTCTGATGATATTGCATGAATTATTCAGAGTACAAAAATAAAACTAAACACATACCTTGTTTTAAACAGAGCATGATTAAAAGAAGATCATTATTGGTGACTATTTCTTAATGGATCCAAATAAAAAACCTTATAAATCATCCGCACTCTCAAAAGAAAATTGTGCTTTTCTATCATTATATTCTATATGCAAGTGTGAATATCAAATGAATACTTAGATGTCATAATGATCACCTTGATTCAATTCCTTTGATCTGATAAAGAAACACTTGGATCCGTGCTTAGAAATATACTCTCACTCTCTATAAGGTGGGAGGATAAATAAGATCTCATTTTTCTTACATGAATAGTTCACTGAAAATGATCCTCTCTTGTTATTATATAGTGGTATTCTAAAAATACCCATAAGGCATCCCCAACCCCCAGAAATAAAATGCCCACTAAATAAGAAATAAATAAATAATTGTGAAGAACTAAAAAATGTCATAAATACAATTTTTATTTTATCACATTACTCTAATATATATTAAACACATTACATGATATAATCATGTTATTTAACTCGAATCGTATTTCTTATTAATATTAAACATACCTGGAATATTAATATAATTTTAATTCATATAATATTTTCCATGTATTAACAAAATACATTATGAATAATTTTAATAAATAAATTCATCCAAATTATTCTATACTTGAGTAATAATGATTTTACTTATTCTTTGAATATCCTCAGTACTTGGAAAATACTAGGGCCATGTGGTGGGTCCCATCATGTGCTATATACCTATTCACCAAAATAGTAAAGGTTCTTGAATACAATATTGTGTGTGAACCTCTGGGCCCTTATCTTGATAGTATATAATGGTATATATAGACCAAGAGAAGATTATAGCTTCCCATAAAGGCCCTTAAATAGATATGTAATAGTCATAGAAATAAAAATCAACCCAAAAACACATACAATGTAATATAATATCATTGTATTTAGAAATATCGTCAAGTAGGTTGCACACTTCTGTCATTATATTATATTTTATTTTTATTTTTGGATCGAACTAGAAAGATTTACACTTGACTTCATTTGCCAAGGACTTATGAGGTTACTCCCATCATGATTAACCAAGAAGGAGATATTTCTACCTCAACTAAAAAGTGAAAAATCATATCTTGATCATTCAACCATTGTCATGCCACCAACGATGCACCAAACACAAGTTACCTCACCATGATCTCAAGATCATGGTATTTACCTAACATAAATGTACATGATCAACTGGAATACATTGATAACGATCTCAATTCAGGATAACAATACACATTTAAATGGATATAAACATTCAATGACACCCAAAATAAGTGTTTTGTCTTTTAATAGGTCTATCCTCATCATTTTCACTAATAGAGGCCACTATGTGTGATCTTAATTAAAAGAAGTCTCAATTATTATAATCCCCCAACACCTAATATACTTAAATATACTATTTTCAATCAGTGTTATATATCTAGAACATAAGTCCTATATTTTATATTGATTTCATAGTGTCTCAAGTTTCTCATTATAGTACAGGATCTAATATAACCTTTTGACATAAAAAATAATCTATGGACATTACCATTTAAATAGAGGAAACGGGAATGACTACACAATAATGGTAAGATTATATCATGAATATCTAATAGTATCCATCATATGGTAGTAAAAAAGTATTGTTTAGGTGGTTCTAGGGAAACCACTATTACAACACTTCTGCTTTCAATAGATAAAACATGCTAACTATCCTTGTTCTCTCTCACATGTTTAAGATCATGTTTCTACTAAGTCGTGACTTTTGTTGATGGGTCTGCCAAATCTCTACTACGTGGCTATTATTCTATGTTTGACCTCGCCTCCTTGACTAAATCTCCCCAATATATGTTTACCTCAAGTGTAATCCCTTTTTTCCTCAGTCAAAACTTGACATCTTGACTAGTAAGAGTATCACAATTTATATTATGATAATTATTAAATTACTAGGAGTGATTCTAAGAATTAGAAAAAATAATTTCATATTTTACACTTATTCGTAGCTACCATAGAAGCAACAAAACACTCAGTATTTGTGGGTATGGATTCCACTGACTTGAATAATATTTTAATTTTCATTAACACAACATGTGTGCGATATTAGATCACATATTCCTAGGAAATAATAGTTCATGTAACATAAAAACTACTATCCTTTCCTTTTCTTATACCAATTACATATCCTTTGTACTTTTTCAAGTACAATTGGATAGTTCTCACTATGTCCCTTGTAGTTCATCTTGATATGATAGACAATTTTCTACAATAAATATTATGTTCTCAATATCATTTATTGTATATATAATTTCATGCATGATTGATCTATCACATAGTTATATGGAACTCAACTCACCAATTTAATCTCCTCTTAGGCCTATGAATGTCTTCTTAGAGAGAGATATGCCATGTGGCACTGGTAACAATTCTCTCCTAAATTGTTCCATCTTTTATTTCTAATGCCTTATTAGTACATATACAATTGATTAGGTCAAAGAAACAATTATGTATACCTTAGTGTATCTTGGTCCCTAGAGCATATTTTTCTAATTTAATTAAATATGTAGAAAGTTTTTTTCATCATGGTCTTAACTAACTATAAGATCTAAAGTTTTTATATGTTAGTAAACATATTTTACTTGGGAAATAGTGATGGACCCTCTAATCTCTAGTAGGCAGATGGAATATATTCATTCCCAAGGAATGATCTGATAACATGTTTATTACTTTAATCAAAGAATGGAATTGATATAATCACACTCCAAATTAGAATTCAATAATGTCCCCATCCCTTTCTATTTTCATCATATTGACACCATCCATGAATGGTGGTCTTTACATCCAATGCACAATTAAAATGGTCACAGAAAATTTGATATAACATGAAAAATTCTAATGGATTTATCCCTTTTGACTTTATATTACATATATTGTTTATTGGTACCACACTTTTACTATCCATGTGTAATCTAATGTAAATACCAACCACTATTTTAAAATTAATAAGCCCTATTTAATTTGATTCATGGAATCCATTATTTATTTTTAATTGATCTCAGCAATTTTTGATATTTCATATACTACCAACATGTAGGAATTTTTATTTTCAATGAATAATGTGTCACCATACATGGTAAATATAAAACAATCCCCATGGTTTTATCATTCTTATGTAGTATGTTTCTCTAGAACATTATCTTCTACACCTTTTGTGGAACTTGTTCATATGTCCACTATTTATACATCTATAGAAATGAATAATCCCAATTAAATATTTATCCCACTTTCCCAAGTAGAGATATGCACCATTTTATAAAAATGTAGTCTATAACTAAAATTTATATTTTCTATCATAGGGATTTCTATAATATCCTCTGATACTTTTAGGATGATTACAATAGATGAATATTGTGTTTTTCTTAATAAAAGTTTATTTATATCCAAAACTAACTCTTTGTATCTAAACACACGTTCTTAAGACATAATGGATTTCATCATACAATAACTCATATAATATCTATTTTCATTATAGCTGGAATGTGGTTATGGGATAATGTCATTATTCTCAAAGCATGTCTTGAAATATAAAAGTATATACAATGAATAAGTTTTAAAATCAATTCACCTATTTCTTACATCATGAATACGATGTGTATAAGGAAATGTGCATTTAAGAATTACTCCATTAAAAATTATGTTGACTAAATTTAATATGTAAGACTCTACATCAATCCTTTGTATTATCATCATATCCCTAGTGAGGATAAGGTAATGTGCATTGAGAAAGTACTTCTCAATAAATTATATTGATTGATTAATTCTTGGTCAACATATCCTTTGATATGGAAGCTTGAAGCATCACATATCTTATAAACATGAATATACCATAAGTAAATTTATCATTCACTATAGAATTAAAGAAAACATACAATTTACAGGAATATTCCCCTAGATTCTTCTTGGAATATTTCACGCTCAAGATGAACTAGTTCTGAAAGCCTTTGGAGGTGACACTAATTTATAAAGTTTTCTTTATTCAAACTAAATATGTATATATGTTAGTAATACCTATGTTTCTTATCTCTAACAAGAATAAATACAACATTGTTTATATCTTTAACAACTGATTTTAGTTTTTATTGGAAAATAATTATCTTTGTACAACTGGGTATAAAATTATTACATTTTATATTCATCACATATTTTTTATAATTCACGTATCATTGAAATATTGGCTGATAATAAAAGACTATAAATAACATTCATTCATGAACTAGAATAATGTTCCCTAGTATCCAAATCATATCGAAGATAAATGTTTTGGTTATACTCAATAAAACATTTACATGTATCATTTTCGTAGAAATTATAAGTTGTATACTATTTACTACAGACTTAGGAACCACCCTTTCCCAGATTATTAGATAAAAACCCCACTCCTAGTAATGTTTATATATTTATTTGGTTACTTAATTTAGATATACATGTTTGTAATTCATATTTTATTTAATACCCAAGAAGTAAAATATAAATATTATATATAATGATGGATATTTACTGAAAAAGAAGAGAGTAATTTCTTATGTGATTTAGTTTGTTGCATTTAAACTTATATTGATTTATTTCATGATATGAGAAGAAAAAATATCCGGTTTAATACCTCCTTCTTTGAAGGACATTGATTATGTGACTTTGGAAGTTCTCTTTCCCTAGGCCTTTTATTGTTGTCTTTAAACATGTCCACCACAAAAATTAAAACTTTCTTTATGTTTTTATTTCATAGTGAACCTTAAATAGAAGGTGAAGAAGAATATTCTTGATACTATTTATTTTGTAATCTTAAATGAAATTGGAGTAAATGGATGAGTGTGATACGATAATGTGAATGGGTGAAATGTCATGATCCATCCTTCATATTTACTCATAAATGGTTTAATCATCACCCATTCATATCTTGCTTCACATTATCCTCACAAACTCCATAGAGATGAGACTACGGGTAATATAATCCATTTATTGTTGTAGTATCCTGAACACACAACTTAATTTGCTGATTTAATTGTGCAAAAAACAATCATATTGGTTAAAAATGAGTTTCCTGTAATCATTTTTAACACCCTCGCTTCCTGAGGTGTGTTAACAAGGTATTTGGGATACCTGTACCTTGATGTTTTTATGTCATAGTACTTTGTACTAGTTCCTATACAACTCTTAGAAAATCATGAAAATTAAGAAAAGTCATTTTTATAATAATTACAGTAGTGTATTTGTGGTGTTATTTTCTATTTATTCAAAAACAAAATCTAGTAGATTTTACCTTTTGTATTGATTACTGATTATAAATTATTGATTAATTAATTAAATCATTAAATGTATCCCATAATTTTATCCAAATATATCCAACCTTTATGCTTGAATATAAATACATTTCCTCTTATGTATTGAAGAAGAAATTATTCTTGAACTTCCCCTAATAGTCTACCAGATATGGCTAAACCACTACTCAAAGAGTTCAATTTGGGCATTTGATTACCCAGCCAAATTAACTCACAAAACATATATATTTTGATTTAATTCCCACCTTCTAAAATCGTTAATATGATTTACTATGTTATTTCCTATAAATATTCAAAAATCTATCTATGTTTACTATTTTTCTACAAAAGTTTGAAAAGTCAACCCATCATTCTTATAAAAACTCCTCAATAGTAGGATCCACCCTCAACTATGGCTAACCGAGCACCCCATACACCAGATTGTGTTCAAAATTAAATGATGGAAGGAATTTATGACTAAATATTTCTGTGTGGTTTTTTATATTTCTCAATGAATGTACTCTATTTCTATTAATATGATCATTCAATGTGGTCATGGTCCCAACTGAATATTAAAAGAAAAACATTCATCACTTCATTACTCATTTTTCATGTTTATTATTTTATGTGTTTCCCACTATCATGGAAATGATTAAATTAATAAGCAAATGAATAAATAAATAAAAACCCACCTAACTAGTCTTGAGAATATAATATTTTTTGATCAAATTAAACTTAGTGGATAAACCATGACCTAGAGAAATCATACTTAGATTGACTCATGATAAAGCTCATCTCCTTTAAGCGTGTCCACTTTTCCTTTAATTACACGTCTACATGGAATTGTCGACATCTCAAACCTTCCTTTTCATGGTACAATAATACTCACATATAGGTAAGGGGATCTCATGATTGAAAAATACAGATAAATAACTTCTTATTTGGGTGAACAGACCATCATTTATTAATTGAATTTAAATTCCAGAACTTAAATTAATTAATTAATTAATTTAATACCTAGATTAAATTAATTTTTCATAATATTAAAGTATTAGTATTATTAAACAAAATATTATTCCATAATGAAATTAGATTAATACAAAAATTAATTAAATTAATTAAATTAAATGTGATCAAATATAAAAAGAAATATATTCTCGGAATGTGACATCTCTGTTTTTTTAATAAAACAACGTTCGATAGCACATATGATATCAAACTATGAACTCAAACAAACCATAATTATTTAAACAAGACAATTATAACAATGCCATTATATTATTTGTTATAAATATAACTGACTAATTTTTGAAATATACTTATATATATAAATATGTCATAAATATATTTGATAAAATGAAATAAAATGATATATATTATAATTTCAAAATTAACTAAGGGTGAAAATTTTGGATATTTTAAAAAATATAGATTTTTAGTGAATAGTGATAAATAGTGATTTTATGTAAAATTGTAATTTATTTTGATAAATGAATTAATTTAAAAGTAAAATTATTATTTTAATTTTGATTAAATTTAACAAAAGTATTATTTAGATATATTTAATTCAATTAATAATATTTATACCGAACATTATTATATGTTTATTTTTAAGATTAAATAATGCATTTTTAGAGAACTGTTTTAAAATGCATAATGTTTCCCCACTATAATTAATTAAAATAACCCCTAATTAGAAATTATTTAAATGTATTTGATATATTACATATCTATTTTTATTAATTTAAATTCATATTATGAATATTACTAGTTTAATAGTTAAAGTAAAATCATGTTACCATTAAAAAGGCATTTTTGGAAAATTGCTTTCCGTCATGTACAAAGGTTTTATTTTAATTAAAATTATTCCACCTCTATGGATTTATTTTTATAAAATTTATTCCATAATTTTAATCATAATAATTAATATTTCATAAAAAATTCAACTTAATTTTTGTACCATATGAATAGTAAGTATAGAAAATATTAATTACCACGGTAAAATAAAAATAGGTTAATTAAAGGTAAAAAAATTAACAATGAATAGAACAAATATAAAAAAAATAGTAAGAATATTTATTTTCCCATTTGAATAAAAATAATATTTTATTCGTTCCTTATTGTTTTAATTTATAAATTATTAAGTAATCAGTTTGGTAAAAATTATATTTTGATAAGATAAAACAAAAATAGTATTTTAAAGTAATGTGAAACTTCAATTAAAAAATTCCTTTTGAAAAATTAAAATATTTTTTATAATAAATAATATTTTAATAAAATATTATTATTAAATAATTTTTATTAAATAGAAATAATTATATAATTTTTATGAAGTAAAATGTAATTTTTATAGGGGTTCAAAAACTGTTTTTGTCAAAAAATCCATCATTTTCAATAAATATCAGTTATTATTTTTCAAGTATAAATTCATATAATAATAAAATTATTTGGATATAATGAATATTATTTTTGAATAATTTACAAAAAAGTTATCAAACTTTGACTTTTCCATAATTTTCTGATACAGTTAAATTTTTTAGTAAACATTAAATACTATATAAATATATACTGTGTATTATTACATCATATTGATCCAAAAGTTATGTAATAACTACCATAAATTGTATCCATGTCCCAATATATGTTTTCACCTTAAAATAATTTGATTTTAATTTGATTTAATTTTTTTATAAAACCATTTTGAATACCCTAAACATGTACTATATTTTAAGGTGTTAAATTCCATTCATTAAGAGTACAACTCACATCTACATAATAAAGGGAATTGTTTTATTATGTTATTCCATTGGACTTATTAAATAATTAAAATCACTCCCATTTGGCAGAAACCATGGTCAAAAACCATGTTATGGTTTGTGGTTTTGGTTATTTTATTATATAGAGTCCAAAACCTAAATAATAATGAAATACCCTTATATTCCAATATAAACACGCACAGTATCTCATTTATCTTCACTAAAAAACCTTTGAAAACATAAATAAAATTCCTTTAACTATCTAAAATCCTCCCAGGGATTCCTTTTAGCTCTCAAGATGTCCCACTCAATCATATAGAGTCACAAACTCAAGAGTCTTTCCTCTCCTCTTTTCAATTCACACACCTTTATTGAAATTTGTATTCTTAAATGCATGTTTTTTATTAAATTTATTTTTAAACATCACCTTAATCTGAAATTTATTTTATTTTAATTATATTTCATTTGTCCTATATCATTTTGACCATTATCTAGGTTGTTACTAAGCTGAAATTTTGTAATGGATTTCGCTCTTCTCATTTGCATTCAATCACTTCTTAAAATTTGTTTATTAATTTCCTTTTTCATATGTGGGGATATGTTCTTCAATATACCCCTTACTCACTAATGTATTTATAAATAATGATATCTAATTTTCACTCTTATTAATCCTCCCATTATCCTTTATGTACACTCATTACAATACCGAAATTTGGGAAGGGATATTTCACTCTTTTTTTATCGAAGCACTTATTTTATGTTATTCTTATTAATTTAAATTTTTTAATTTTGGGATATGTTATTGAAAATATATAACACATTAGTTTTTATGAATACATTATTATAACCTCTTTCAATATCATTAATCCACCCACTATCCATTATGTATACTTGTTACCATATGAATTTTTTAAGGGGTTTCTCTCTTCTCATTTCCATTCAAGAACATCTTTTATGTTATGCCACTAAAATTACATTTTCATAGGTTTGAATAAAATCTCCTATATTCCCATTAACTTCCTTTTAATTTATAAATAAATATATCCACTTTCTATATCATTAATCCTCCAATGATCTATTATGTAAACACGTTCCAATGTTTTGTACGGATTATTATCTCTACTAAAATTTCATCATTGCTTTATGCCTTATGTTTCTAAATGTTCAATGTTATGATATTATTTGACATGTCCCTATTACTTACCATTTGATGTATATGTTATTATATACCCCTTTATCCCTCAGCAATCCATTTATATGCATGTTTAAATGATGTCGTTATGATTCATTAATTTCATTATGATCTTCCATGCCAATAAAATTGTGTGGTGAATACCATACTCATTTCCTATAAACATTGTTCACATTTATGAACATATAATTTTTGATTGGGTAATTACACATATTTATTCTACACTCCTTAGTCGTGGAATAAATTTAGATGATGGATGAATCCATCTTTTATGATCTCTGTGGTGCACTTAAGTATGATAATGAAATGAATATGTTGGGTGCACCTAGATAGAGCTTTAATAAATTGGGTAATGTTTACTATCAAGATAAATTATTTTGGTATATAGAGTGAACCTGTTTATTTCATGGTAATTTTTTAGTAATAATTTCATTGAAGTTTCATCCTTGGCCTATGTTTATGATGAATTTTGTAATGTTTTTTCCACATTTCCCATGTTATGATTATCATGTTACATCATGAATTTTTAGTTATCTTCTTTTAATACCCCATTGAAATTCCAAATTTATAACATGTTTTATGTTTTTCATGTCATGTATTTTTTATTCCCTTAATAGTATTTATAGCTCACCCCTGTATTATGTTTATCCCCATGATATCCTGTCAAATTTTAAAAATCTATAGAATTTTATAATCATTTTGAATAATTTTTCAATAATATTGTTGTATCCCATGTTAAAAATGTTATATTATGTAGTTCATTCATAAATACAAAAGAAGTCATGATATTTTGGGTTTTATTATCTGTAATTTTATGTAATAAATTATGAATTAATGTATAATAGAGATTTACATTGTTATAGTTGGAATTAGAGGAAACTTTTAGATATTTTTTGGAATAGGATTAAAAAACTATAGAGAACAATTTAGGGATAAGGCTAAGTCTAAGAAAAATTCCAATTATTTTGGTATGTATATATTAAGTGGTTTATAAAGAAAAAAATCCATGTCTGGATACTATAAGTGGACATGGTTCTGGCACAAAGGTACCTAGGGATAAAAACACTGACAAGGTGTCCTGGGCCTGACTCGAGCTAACAAGGAACACAAAAATGGGCCTTACTGCACACCTAGTTTGACACTCTTAATTTTTATGATTTGGTAAATTCATAAGATCATTACGAACCATTATTAAGGGAATAAAAATTCATATATGTTTCTATGTTTGAAAATATATAAGGGATAACATATATTAATGCTTAAAAATTTAAAAGTTGATGAATAAATTTTCATTTATATGATATCCATTTAATGTTATTTTTTTCCCATTTATTTGTTGACTTATTTAAAATTACTCATCCCTAATTTTCCCTTTATTCTAGCCAATGGTGGTGAATAGTAGGAACTGAGTAAACAAACAATGTGAAGGGAAATTTTGTGACTATACAAATAATATGCCTAACGCAAAGTGAGATCATATAGGAAATCTTGATATTTCTTAAAACCAACTGTCAAAAATTAAAAATTAACAATGGGTACCTTGTTGAATTACAAATGGATTAAAAGAATATAATGTTTACATATCATTAAATTTTTTCAAGAAAATGTGATGTGGGAAAAAAGACCCAATTTCATTCATGAAACAAGTGTGGAAATATAAACCATGGGAAATACAACAAAGGACCTTGGAGATGTTTTATATGTGGGAAGATAGGGAAAAAGTATCTAATTTCCATGAAAAATGTATAATGTAATGGAAATAAAAATCAGACTAAATTGCCTTATATTATTCTATGTCTTAAATGTGGAGAAGTTGGTCATTATTTATACTGACTCTATATTTGAAGGGATGAGAGGCATGATGAGCATCAAGAATCTCTTGGATCAATAGAGAAAAGAATGTCTTATGTTGATATGGATCATCATGACTAAATTAAATGTAGTGTGTGTAATTTTATATTTCAATTCATTCCCTATGAGTATTCTTGTATGTTTTCTATGAAAATTATTTCAGTAACCCAAATGATTTGACAAAAAAATATAATATTATGTATCATATGATGATGTTTAGGTGAATTTTATTCTTGAAAATAATACAACTATTCAATTAGTTTAATTTAATATTATCATAGGTTTTCATTTTAAAATGATAATATAAATCACTAGGATAAGGAACTCACCCTTCGTACTAGGAATCACCATTCAATTATATATAAGTACAATGAAAAGGGTCAATCTTACTTAGTATGGACTCTATTTCACTAAATCATGTATATCTATCGTAAAATATTTGGAATAGATAATGACAGATGCTATAGAAATTATTGAATTATAAATATTAAAGTGTTTATGTATAGATATTAGAGATTTATATTTTATAATTTCTATATCAATAAAATTATTGATATAAGAATCATGAAACCTCCATGGATTGTTCCATAGTTTTGTTTTCTACTTTGATGACTTAAAATTTAGATTTAATGTCACTGATAACCTATATAAATTATATAGTGATAATGTGATATTTTAGAAAAAACACGATTTAGGGATTGATAACCCTTAATATGTGATTGATTTTGGGAAAAATCTAAAGCATCTTGTGATGATGTGTATATGGATAATATTATGATTAAAATCCGTGATAGAACTTTTCAAGATTTATTTGATTGATGTTTAGTATTATATTTTTTTGGAAACATATTATAGGATCAAATTTTTTTATTTTTATTCGATTAATGATAATTTTGGAGATGTTTTATTTGGTTATGTTATATATATACTCATTAGGATAATCCAATATTAATGATTTTATGATTTTGGGGGTCTAAGATAAAGGGTATTAGACAACCGCAGGGGTTAAAACACTCTTTAATTTTGAGGTTATTAGTGTTATATATGGGTAACTAATTTACAGAATGATTTATATTAAAACATTAATAATATTTATTCAATTTTTTAGATTAATATATTAATTTATTATTAAATAGTATATGAAACATTTTGTATTTATTAAAATAAAAAAATAATATATTGTTCTTCTTGGTTGTATTATGATATCTGTTACAAGTTTATATTCCATCAGGCATGATAAAATTAATTTTCAGTTCTCATAATTTAGAGAAAAAGATTACATTATAGTGGGAATTAATTATATTCTTCAGGAAATTATATATCTTTATGTTCCTATTCTATGTAATAAAATAATTCCTTAACTCCAGGAAATTAATTTTAAGTTAATTTTTTTTTTCATATTATGGTCATTTCTGATGGATTGATAGTCATTTTATTCATCGCATACTTATGGTATTATGGTCATTGACCATCTCCAGAACATGTTCTCTATCACACTCAAACAGTTATTTTGTGTTATTTTTCTCTTCCATGTCTATGTTTTCACTTCCTGCTTAAGTTCTCGTACTTGGAAACCTAGTTATGTAATGACCATCATATGTCCCTTTCTCACTTTTCAAGAAGATGTTTTATTAATCTTTTTCACGATGTGGGTTTTCTAAAAATATATTTTAATGTTTCAAACCATTTCTTACCAAGTCCATGATTAAATTGTGAGGATTAAATTTATTAAATGGAGAAATAATGTTATGCCCCGTGTTTTTTTAAAAGAAATCTATGTTGAATAGTGTATGTGACACACAATGATGGACCCTAAAAAACCACAATTATTTAAACAATACTATTATAACAAAGTCATTATATTATTGGGAATGAAAATAACTAATTAATTTATGAAATAAATATATGTCATATATATATTCATAAATTATTATTCAATAATCAATCTTTATTTTGTAATGTCATTTTGTCCATAAAAATATGCTTTCTTCAAAAATGATTTTATTTATTTTTATAAATATTATAACTATTTTCTAGAATATATAGGAAAATTATTTCATAAAATGAAATCCATTTTCTATTATCAACCTATCAAAATTATCTTAGGGTGAAATTTTTGGATTTTTCAGAAAATATAGATATTTTAGTGAATAGTAATAAATAGTGTTTTATGTAAAATTATCATTTATTTTGATATATTAATTAATTTAAAAGTAAAATTATTATTTTAATAGTATTTAAAGGTAACATAATCCTTATTTAGATATATTCAATTGAATAAATCATATTTATACAAGACATTAATACAAGTTTATTTTTAGGATTAAATAACGCATTTTTATGAGAACGGTTTTAAAATGCATAATGTTTCTCCACTGTAGTTAATTAATATAACCACTAATGAGAAATTATGTAAATGAAATTTTTATATTAAATATCTATTTTTATTAATTTAAATTCATATAATAAATATGACTAATTAAATAGTTAAACTAAAATCATTTTCCCTTAAAAATGAATTTATAAGAAAATTAGTTTCCATCATGTTTACGAGTTTTTTATTAAATAAAATTCATCAAAATCTGTTAATTTATTTTGATAAAATAAATTCCGTATTTTTAATCATCATAATTAATATTTTTTAATAATTTTAACTTATTTTATAAAATATGAAGATTAAATGTGGAAAATATTAATTACCACGGTAAATTGAAAATAGATTTCTTATGGGTAAAAACAATATAAAAAAGAAAAGAAATAATTTAACCCTAAGAATGTGAATTTTTATATTACATTTTAAGGGAAATTATTATAATATTTATTTCTTATTATTTTACTTCATTAATGAGTAAGGAATCAGTTTGAAAAGAAATTATATTTTGATAAGATAATCCACAAAATGTATTTTTAAGAAATAAGAAAATTCAATTAAGAAATTCATTTTGATTAATTGATATATTTTTTTAATATATAATAAATTATTAAAATATTATTAATAAATAATTTATATTAAATATAAATTATCATATAATTTTTATGAAGACAAATGTTATCTTTATAAGGGTTTGAATACTGTGATTTTCGAAAAACATATCATTTTCAATAAATATATGTTATTATTTTAAAATAAAATTCAAATATTTAGAAAATTATTTAGATTAAATGAATATTATATTTGGAATCAGAACATTGAAATTATCCAACATTGAATTTTTCAAAATTTCTTGAGACAATCGAATTTTCAGGTAAAAATTAAATACTATAGATATATTTTGCAAAAGATGACATCATAATGACACAAAATTGTTGAAATAAATACTATAAATGAAATAATATATGTTTTAAATTTAAAATAATGTGATTTTATGTTTATTATATTTATTTTATAAAGTCATTATGAATCATCCAAAACATGTAATATATTTTATGGTTTTAAAATCCATTATTCTAGAGTATAAATCACCCCAATATAAGAAATAGATTTATTTCACTATGTTCTAACATTATCCTTCGGAAATAATAAAATAACTCCATGTTTTCATAAACCATGGTAGAAAACCATGGTATTGTTTGTGGTTTTGGTTATTTTATTATATCGAGTCCAAAACCTAAATAATGAAGAAAACCCCCTATTCTCCCATATAACCCCCCCCCCAAGATTCCATCTATGTTCAATAAGACATCTTTAATCATGTCTATAATATTTCATACACTCTCTATATTCCTCCAAAGGTTCCCTAAATCTCTCAAGAATACCTTATCCAACATTTGGAGTCACACACTCATGTAAGGGACCTTCCTCTCCTCCTTTCAATTCAAGCACCATCTTTCAATTTCTTATTCTTAATTACAATTTTATTTAATTGCATTGATTTATATAGATTCCCTTAATTTCAAAATTGTGTTATTTTACTGATATATCATTGTCCTCTCTCATTTTTACATTTAATGAAGACATTACTATGCCAAATTTTGTAAGGTATTTCTCTCTTCTCCTATCCATTCAAGAACCTCTTTTAAGATTTGTATCTTAATTTCATTTTTATTTAGTGGGGAAATGTTCATATATACCCCCTTACGATACATATGATTTATAAATATTAATATCTTCTTTTCACACTCCTTTAGCCTCCTATGATATTTTATTTACACCAATTACCATTCCAAAATTTAGTAAGGGATCTTCTACTCTCCTTTTTAATCAAGAAATTTTTTTTTATAGATAATAATTTCCATTTTCCAGGTTGTTATATGTTCTTCAATATCCCACATACATTAATTTTGCTTTATAAATTATCCAATCCCATTTCTCTATCATTAATCCTCCCATTATCCTTTATGTACACCTATTACCATGCCGAAATTTTGAAAGAGATTTCTCACTTCTCATTTCCATTCAATAACATATTTTAGGTTATGTCTATTAAATTATATTTTCTTATATTGGAATATGTTATTCCATATTACTATTATAATGCATTTAATTTATTAATGATTATATCTCATTTTCCTCTCATTAATCCTTCCATTATCATTTATGCACACTTGTTACCGTGCCAGAATTTCATAAGGATTATTTTACCTATTAATGTTTCTTCACTACCTTATGCCTTATATTTACAAATTTATAATGTTGGGATATCATATTTTATATACCTATTACATCCAATTCATTTTATATGTAATTATATATCACATATTCTCTCATCAACCCATTTTTTCAGATTTTTTTGTGATGCTATTATGCTGCCAAAATTTCACGACAATATTCCATGCCAAAAAAATTGTGAGGTGAATACCATAAATATTTCATATCAAGGGGTTCACATTTATAGACATATACATTTTTAATGGTTAGTTACACATATCTATTATATACACCTTAATCATGGAATAAATATTTTTGATTAAGGAATCCATGTTTCATGATCTATGTGGCGTACATAACTATGAGAATGAAATTAATATGATGGGTGTGCACATATAATAATCCATTATATTGGTTAATATTTAATATCATGATATATCATGTTAGGATAGATATTTAATCTCATTATTTAATGGTATTTTGTCCAAAATGATGTATTGGTGAGTTTAGCTTTGACCTATGTTAATGATGAAGTGTTTTAAGTTGTTTTCACATTCCCCATGTAATGATTATAAAGATATATCGAGCTTTATTATTCATGTTTCATTTATGAACCACTGATATGAAAACTTTATAATAGGTATTATATTATTCAATTTATATCATGTTTATTCCTTTTCTAGGATTTATAGCTCACCCCTTTCTTAGGTTTATCCCCAGGTTATCTAATTCAATTTAAAAAATCCTTGGAATATTTCAAAGCATGTTAATGATGTTTTCAATGATGTCATTATATTCCATGTTCAAAATATTATTTTATGTACTTCATTCCATAATACACTAGACTTGTCCATATTTAGGGTTGTATTAAGTGTAATTTTATTTAATAAATCACGAATTAATGTGTAATGAAGAGTAGAGTTGTTATACTGAAACCTCACGCATGACAAACGCAAGTCAGGATGAACCCACGTAGGGTTTTTATGGGCCAAGCTGATATACATTGACAAATTCTATTTCAAGCATATCTGATTGGGCTAATTTTAGTGCTGATCCAGAAACACTAATCCCAATAGAGTCTATTAGGATATCTATTTAAACAAATCTAGATTGTGCAATGTGGTTAAAGGGGTACCCCATGCCTGGAACTCATGTTTGAACCATTGTATGGACACTTGAAAGAAGTTGAGGTTTGTTGGTCATGGAAAGGCTTCGTGATGAATGAAAGACGAGATCAAATTAGAGTTAAGCAGCATCCAATCACATCCATGTATCGAGGGGGTCGGGGTTAGGGGGTCTAGAGATAACGGCAGGGAAGAGTCCAGATGTATATAGGATTTTGTGAATGAGGGTGTTGGTGACTATGCTCCCCAAAAAAGAGGTAAGTGCCCCTAGATCTGGTCATGGGTGGTGGATGTGACAAGGCTTCTAGAAAGACAATGTTCTGGGATCGCACCCGAGGAGGATCATCATGTAGAGGGGTCACCAGTGAAGGTTGGGATGCAGAGTGGGTGGTGTCCAATGTGATCATGATCCAAATAGGATGGATCTTCGCTAAATCTTGTCCAGAAAGGGGGGATTACATGGTGTCCTAGTGAGATCGGTAAGTTTTTGATGCAGATATCTCGCATCCCAGGTTGGAAGTGCTCTTCAAGGACCATTGAAACAAGTAAATTCACATAAGGCAGTATATAGAGGGATGGTGAAAGGTGGCCCAGTGGGATTGTAGGGCGAAACTTGAGTAGGAAGAAAAGATACCCTGGCCAAAGGCACTGTTGTTGAGGTCTATGGAGGGTGGAGGAGACTTCCTTAGGATGGAGGTAGTCCAAAAAACATTTCAAATTACAAATATTGTTTTTTAAATCACTATCCATTTTATATTAATCCTTGTGTTTAGACTTGGGACAAAATGAATGATGTGAAAATTGGTGTGCCTCCCCAATTTTAGGAAGCCTTTTATTATTTTAAAAAACATTTTTTGTGGTTGTTTGAAGAATAAATGAAAGATTGATTCCACCCAAAAATTTTAAAAATTAAGAAAAAACTATTTAAAATTTTCAATTCCATAGTACTAGTGGAATAAAAAAATACCAGAAAACACTATTCTATGCTTAGTGTCAGGCCATAATAGTTTGGATTAACCAGAATCAAACACTACCAACCAGTCAGAGAATTATTAACAGATATATATGTTATTTAAAATTAATTCCCTCAAACTACAAATGATCCATATTAAAATTTTTGGAGATCCATAACATTGTTGTTGAAAATCGTATAGATGTTGGGTTTATATCAATTGGACCGAATTTAAAACCATCTTCTTAGTTTAAGGAAAATTAATTTTTATTCATGGCTCAGTAAATTCACACAATCAATCTGATTATGGTATTGGGCCATGAAACGGAAGTGTATGCGATGGATATTTAGGAAATTTTTTCAAAGGCCCAACTGAACATCTCATCTTTAATAATTCAATCCCAGGTATGATCTGAGGATCTCATATTAATTATTCAAATCAAAAAAGTAAAAACAAAAACATACATTTTTCAGATTGTATAACACTACACAATAGCTCATCACCAATTACCTTCACATAATGAATTCAGTGTTAGACCTCTCTAAATCATCCACACATGCTTCAGGAATCTGTTTGGTCTATAATAATTGAATTGTGGGTGCTAGAATAGAGGTATGATGAATCTTTCAGCATCACAATGATCACCTCCATCTCGTTCCATCGATCAGTTGAAGGCTCACTTGGATTATTGCTCGGAGAGAGACTCTCACTCTCTATACAAGGAATTATAAGATAGAGGATCTAGTTTCGTTGGAATGAATAGCATAACGTAAATGGGCCTCTCAAATTATTTTATAGTGGGACACTAAAAATACCCAGAAGGGTTCCCCAACATCTAGAAATAAAATGCACACTAAATAAGAAATAAATATATAATTATAATGAACTAAAACTTTTCAAAAATATTATTTATATTTTATCACATACCTGTAAAATATAATAAATATATTATGTGATAATAAAATGTCATTTATCTAGACCCTTAATTCCTGCTAATATTAAATTAACCAAGAATATTAAAATAATATTCATTCGTATAATATTTGTTTCTTGTATTTAAAAAATGCCTCAAAAATACATTTAATAATAAAATTATACCTAATTATTTTATACTGAATAGTAATGAATTTTACTATTCTTTGATGATCTTCAATATCTGTACAACACTCAGATCCTATGGTGGGGCCAACTATGTTATATATACATATTCACCATAATCGGATAGATTTTTGAAAGTTCTATTGTGTGTAACCCTCTAGTCCCTTATATTGATCATAGTGAATAGTATATATTGACCCAGAGTGAAGTCTAGAAACACATCAAGGCCCCTAAAGTGATAAAGAATAGTCATTGCAATGACAACCAACCCAAAAACACGTAATGTGTAATATAACCTCTTTCTATTTAGATATATCATAAAGTTAGAGGCACTGTTTTGTCACCATCAATTCATTCTGTATTATTTTTTGATCTAACTGGATAGATTTACTATTTATTTCCTGGACCATGGACTTATGAAGGAACTACCATCCTAATCAACCATCCATGAGATATTACATCCTCAAATTAGAAGCCAAAAATCTTATCTTGATCATTTAACCAATTCAATACCACAAATAATTGACCGAACATAAGCAACCTCACCATTATTTCATTATCATTTTTCCCTTATATTAATGTATGTGATCCAATGGAATATCTTGATAATAATCTCAAGTCCGGAGACCACTAGTCATGATTATAGATAGAAACATCCAATGACACCCAAATTATGTGGTGTTCATATTAGCAGGTGTATCAACATGATCTCAACTATTAAAGATCACCATGTGTGAGATTTATGTGAAAAAGTCTCAATTCTTATGATCCCCCATTACTTGATAGTAATACATCTACTAAATCCAGTCATTATGATGTACTTTGATCGTAGGACATATATTTAGGATTAATATCATAGTATCTTGAGGTTCTCAATATAGTATGGGATCTACTATAACCCTTTGATAAGACAAATAATCTATAGTCATTACCTTTTAAATAGTGGATTCATAAATCTAAACACTATAGTGATAAGAGTACATCATAATTATCTAAAAGTATACATGATATCTTAATCGAAAATTATTGTTTAGTCAAGTCTTGGGAAACTACTTTTACAACAGGGCTTACCTGACTTGACCTCCCTGGAAGTATTTTTTTGTTGATCCAGGCAATGATACTAGGTATGTACCATCTATGGTATATTCCATGAATCTTGGAACTATATGAATTGTGTTGTGGAAGTAGTTTCTAAGGGACCAGGTGGTCCCACACACCATATTCCCCCATTCTATACATCTTTTTGGTAGACCTTCACATGGTATGTTAAGATCAGTACATGACCAGGCAACCCTCAAGGGGCTACACCATATTTATTTCAATAAATCATGAAATATATTTTTTCATCCAAAGTAACTTCATGTATATCTTTTCCTGGGAAATATATTTGGGTACAAAAGAAGTCCATTCTAAATGTTTTTTATATAAGGTAATGTTATACTCCTATTTAACATCATAGGTGAGAAATGAGGTGATATAAGATTTTTAGTCATTATGGCTCTATATAATTGATGAGAGGGATTAGGCATTAAGATCAATGTATTCAAAGGGTTAGGAATCTCTATGTAAATATGATTATGATAGGGATTGGGTATGCATCATAACTAATAGGGTTAGGATATCACCCACTCATTTGGTGGGTGTGATATATCTCGGAGGTGGGTACTCCCTCATCTAATGAGATCTACTTGACAAGGTGTGTGTTTTATACCAGAGTTGATTCCTCCCTTTACTGAAATTTATCATTTAGTGTGGCACTATTCCCTAACAAAAGATTATGAGAGGTGATGTGGGGGTATAATATGGGTGATACAAATTCATGGGATTCTTGTTGGGGTGATTCTTCAATATATAGGTTTTGTTGATTGGGACTCTTATCTATATAATTTGTGCTCCTATGAATGAATATATTGTTTTCCCTCTTCATTTTTTAGTTTTATGTTGATTTATCCAATTAAATAATCTTCATGGTTTTTAGTGCTTCATATTGGGTTTATTATACTACCTTATACATGTTCATTTTTCTCACATATCTAATGTATTGTGAAGATGATGAATAATTTGGTGATGGATTTAGTGGACACAATGTTAGGGAGCTTAATAATACATGGAGGTAATAATAGAATATGTTGTCTATGTCTAGAGGTAGTTCATTATATATATCCTTATACCTTAGTTTTTTTGATTGGTTCATTATGGGATTTGATGGGTGTGTATTCCACCTATTTTCATTATTTTTTTATATTCTAGTTATAATTAATGGATCTTATTAATTTTTTTATGATTTATACGTTATAATGGATTTGTAAATATATACATCTCATTATTATATCTTATGAGGAGATTTGTGTTTGCGTACAAGGGTATTAGGATAAGGTCCTCTATTATGTGTGGTATGAATAATCAATGTTATTCACCAACCCCTAGCCTACTCGATTTCAGAATAGTGTAGAACACTTGGATTACTATGCACCATGTTGTGGTCTAAATGGTTTAGACCATATAATAGGGGTATCATATTCATTATATCTTAGGGATATAGTTTAATGTTCTGTTTCATATGGGGATTGGTTTGGTAATTTAAGGAAATAGTGTTATGGGGTCTTGAGTTTTGATATTATTCTAGAAAAGAAAGTATTCTTATTTCATCTAATGTATTAATTCACCAAGACTTTGATAATATATTTTATAACTTAAACCATTGAGTCACTGATACCTGGGAAATATTAAATTGTGTATGCGGTTGAAATAAAGGGTTACTTGATTTCCATGAACTTCTTAATTAAACTCTAAAAATATTATTGAATGAATATGGTTCATCTATGAAACTATATCCCTTAAAAAAACTAGCTAGATTCTAATGGTTGGATCATGACATGCATTTGTAAGAGATTATGCCTCCCATCATCGAATAGATGAGAGACAAGGCATATAACAAGATATTGGATCATGATATTACCTCACTAGTCATGTGAGGAGTAATAACATTACCTAGTCTACAATGAGTAGGAATAAGTCCCCCAATGTAGGTTTAAATTCCTCTACCTAATTTTTAGAAGATCACTGTAGTTGTATGAGATAAATATTCTTGTAGGTTGAGTGCACATCATGAGTTCAAATTAAAAATACCACCTAGGTTCTGAGTCATTCTCGACCCTCATGTAGTTGAGGACTGGTTTGAGGTAGTTATTTGGGTGTTCCACTTAGTTTGAACTCCTATTGATCAGATTGTGGTGCTAACATCCATCCTTATTCAGGGAATAATGTTTTTTAGTATAACATGATCATCTGAACCAATGTTGAGGATACTCTTCCATGGTCAAATTTAGTGCACCTCTTCAATGAAGAGTATTACAAGGATACATTGGGGTCAGTATGCATCTTGTTTCTTTTGGATTAGTAGTAGTGTATCATGTATGTCCTAGAGTATGTGTCGTGCTTCACTATCCTCAATAGGCACTCTCCTGACATGAACCAAGATGAGTTCTTTTGAAAATTTAAGTTTAGTTATCGCCTTATAAAAGACATTTATGACAAATTTTTCCCTCATTATATCCCTACCTATATTAAGGTAATATAAATATATATAGATATTGATATAATCTAAGAATATAAAGAGTGGGTAGTAGATGGTGTTGGTGGGTTTCAAGATTTGTATTAATCATCTACGGACACCCGATGGAAGACATAAATATCTTGGTGTCAAAGGAATATTCATGCATGGTCCCAGTCCAAAGGATCAGTTTCCCATATGTCATATAAGAATCCAGACATCCCGAAGATAGGATATTTTATGCAATTATATGATTAGGTTATTTGTCTTGTGACTTACCAAATAAATGTTTCATATAAAGAAGTTAAAAAGTGTATGGGACACTGCACTAGAGGTTATGACATAATTAGGGACCTCCTTGAGGTGGAAATAGTTCTCCTTAGTGTGACAGTTATGGAAAAAAGCTATTAGTGAACCATGATTAGGAGCTAGAGTTGGACTTCTAAATGATCTAATTCCACCACCAACTCCCCAATTAAATTCATAGAAGGATCAAATATATGATGGATAGTGATTCATATAGATAAAATCAATGGAATTATATGAACAATAATTCTCTAAATGGTCATAGGTATAATATGTGTCTCTTTTTTACTACCAACAATACTTTTAGATATTAGTGTGAGTCATTCCATTATTTTTTCATCCCTATTTTGAGATATAAAATCTTGGTATATCCCCTAGCTTGACCTATTCAATTATATAATCTCACTGGAAGTGATCACCTACTTAGACACACTTAAAAAATGTGTGGTTTCTATATGTGTAGAAAGTTTTTCATGGGGTCTTATAGTTTATAGGATAAATCCATAAAACATAATCCTTAGAATGGAATGTTTAAGAAAAATCTATTCTTGTAATGTCAAAAATCATCATAATGTTTTATGCTACTAATTAGACTGATCAATATTTTCATTCACTGTTGAGGGGGGAATTTCAGTCGATATGAGACAGTCCATTACATGGGAAGCTAAAACAGGCCACCCATCAATGGGGAGTTTGTATCTATGTGATTTAGACACATTAGTTTAACAATTTACTGTAATCATGGAAAATTACATGAATACCCTTCGTAAGGATGTCCCATGAATTCTACCATATTGGTATATTGAATTCTATATTGATATATACCTTTGGACTACCCTGATATATTCAATTTATTATCGGATGGATGTAAATGAACTCATATAGCTGAAGTTGTAGGTGGAATAACTAATAGAAAAGGGTTTTATGATACCCATTTCATCCCAGAAGTAGCTCTGGTGTTATTCTATAATAAGGAGAATGTGGTCATAAGGCTTCTTATTGACAATATTCGTCTGAATCATGTGACATCAAGAAATAAATACCCTTTATCATGGATTAATAATCTCTTCAACCAATTTAATGGAGTTAATTTTTTGTCCAAAATCATTATTTAGCCCATCTATCATAAACTTTTTGATCACAATGAGAATATTTTTGAGGTAAAATATGATATCTCTATAGATATTATGAGTTTCTAGTGATTCCCTTCATCACAAAAAACTCCCCAATGATGTTCAAGTCCATCAAGGAATGGATATTCCATCCCTTCTTGGATCAATTTCTAGTGGTATCCATTGAGGAAATTTTTTTCTTTTAAACACTAGAGGATGAGAAAGCTATTTACCTTATGCTTATTTTGGAAATACTATGAATGTACCAGTTATATGGAAAGTTGTTGATGTTTCAATTCTAGATTCAATATGTACACTTATTGGGGAATGTCATTTCTGAGGGTAGGGTAGCTATGGACCTGGTGAAGATCAAGTATGTTCTTGCATGAAATACATCCAATATCATGTTTACGGTAGAGAGTTTCCATGAGTTAAAATGAAACTAACAAAGATTCATAGTTGACTTATCTCATGTTTTCAATCCAATGATTTACCATACTTGAAAGTGGAATCCCATCATTTGGTTTGAGAATTATTAGATAACTTTGGAAGAGATGATATAGAGGTTGATAAGTTCTCATAATCTGAGGCTATAAGAGAAAGGTGTCGGGTATTTGGTATCCTATGGTGCATCTGGTTTCTATATGCCTACTAGGATGTTTGTTACTATTAATGGGTATAAATTATTGATAATTCTTGAGAAGAATTATGTAACCCCCAATTTGATGATTTCAGTTGTTTTTTCTGAATGAAAACATTGAGACTCTATATTATTTATGAGTGGATCATAATCTACATATATAATAAGATTATATGGTATATCTTTAAAAAGATAGATATTAACTTGAGGAAGATGCATTGGTTAGAGTTCTAGCTTGAAAATTATATTGACATTTTATATACTATGAGCAAGGGATATGTGGTGGATGATTCCTTTTGTAGGAAGTCATGTGATCACTTATTGGGGTTTCATTTAAGAAGACAACCTTGAGTATTTATACTTGGATCATTACAAGGATGTGTCTTATCTTTGATCAATGGTTATATACCATCAACTTATTTAGTGTGTGAGGGAGGATTATTTGGGATATATCCTATGTGACGATCCACATGTCCAGATATTTTTATGTGATTTCACAGATGGATTTTTTTAAGATAAGGATTATTTAATACTATTTTGAGGATGGACAATGGTTCTAGAAATTATTTTTGATGACGTGTTATGGAAGTTCAAAGCTTTACACAAAGTGGAATATATTAGTATAGATAATATATACCATGAATCTTATAGTTAGATTCCCTATCCATGTATGAAGAAAATTATTTCCATGTTTATCTAAAAGTGTCTCACTTTTCAATATGTGAATAAATGGATACGGTCCCCATAGATATTTCCCAGCCCCTTTATGTTCTATAGTTGATGTGGGATGGTGTATTGATGGATTTCATGATATAATTTCTATGACTAGTGAGATTTCATAATGATACATTGGTTCTAATTTACATACTGACAATGTAATCCCAATTTATTCTTATTTGAGAGATTACTTTGATGGATAGATTTTGACACATGTATGTAGGGAATAATATATTATTCCATGGGGTGTCATATCTAACTAAGATGCTCAATTTTATTCCCAACTATTGGAATATATTTCATGATAAATTCATCACTCAGTTATAGATGAGTATATCATTCCATCCTTAGATTAATGATCATACAAAGTGAAACATTTATTTTCGCAACGATATACTGTGGAATTTCATGTCTGGTTTATGGAAAAGCATGGAGGATTACATACCCTTAATGAAGTTCACATAAAACAATACCTACCATTCTTCTGTTGGAATGAAACATTTCAAGTCCCAATATAGAAGACCCCATAGATCACCCCTATGTTAGATAGAGATCAAGGAAACGTCATTGATGGGGTCTAGGATCATATTTTTTATGATAAAAATGGTTTCATTGATCCAAGAAAGAATGAGGGAAGGTAAAATCCATCATAAGTACTTTACAAACTAACAATATTTGAACTTGGAGTTTGAGTAAAGATACTATATGTTCCTAAAGGTCATTCCGTGACATGATTTTCAAATATTTCGATGGGAGGAGAAATTTTTCACCTAAGACCATAGATCCATTGTAGATCTAGTGTGGGATGGGAGATCTTTATTATCAATGATCATTGAACCTATAGTTGTATGGGGTGAAAAACATCTTCCATATGTCACAGTTGAGGAAATATGTTCATGATTCATTACAAGTAATTAATTGGGCTTAATAATAGATTGAGGATGGTGTTACATTCTGGGAGTACCTAATAACAATTAAGTACTTGAGGAATAGGACACTTCAAGGATATAATATACCACTTATGAATCTATTATGGTATCTTAAAAACCATCAAGAGAGGTTTAAAAATGTTAGAGTCAGATGTGGGATCAATAACCTTTGGTTCTATAGTAGAATGTTCATTTATGGGTGGAAAACCATAAAAGATGTGTGGATGTAATATCCCAGCATTTTTTGGATAAACCTTTTGAATGTTTTAAATAATATTTTTGAGGTGGGTCACTTATCATTTTCATTAATTTTAGAATAAATGATTCTTAAAATTAAATATATATGTGTATATATATGTATATATATAATATATTAATATTAGTCTATGTACAAACTTTGGAAAAAAATGTAATTTCCACTCAAACAGAGCATTAGATAAAAAAATATGAATCACAATTGTGTGTGGAATATAATTTTTACACTAAGGATGTTGTAATTATAGTTCACACTCATGGATCTAAGATTTATTATCTATAATGTGTATTTAAATAATAATTAAATTATTTTTATATCTAGAGACTCTAATCCTTTTTATTTAAAACTCTTTAACTCTCTAATATAGTGTTATCCACCATAAACCCTAAAATTGAAGAGGAATAATAAGAGATCATAGAACTGAAAAACAAGTTCGTCAAGAAGGATCAATGACAGAGATGGAATCCAGCAATTATATTATCAGTGATCAGTCTGTTTTCAAGGTTGTGCTAGTTATTTCATGATTTTGGATCCATTATTTTGATTTCGATACTAGATATCATGATTCATGATTTTTCATGAACACAATTTTTGTGTCCCTGTGAACATATGATGTTTTACCATCTAATATTGATTCCTATCATAGTATGTTTCCCAGTTAAGAGATTTGTTGCCAAAGATCATGGTTGGGGATCGAACCAACCACCAATAACATTCCATCTATGATTTTTCGTTAATTTTCATCCCCTTTTTCTTTTTTTATCAATCCTCAAACATCTCCATGGATCATTGTTTTATCAAATAATAATATAAATTAATGGATGATTGATATTTTTGTCTTCATGTAATTGATTCATATATAAAAATAAGGATCATGATTTGTAAAATGATTCTTCAGTGATGATGTTTTTTTGAAAGGCATGATGATGTAAATTCCCAAAAGTGCAATGGATTTATAGGGAATCAAAATTTTGATTGAACCTGTTATGAATTATTTTACCGATGAAGGACAGAGGGAGAACAACCATTGGAGGATTGAAAATAAATATTGAAGGCATAAATAGTGTTTTAGGCATTATTAATGGTGATATTAAATTGGTAGAATGATTTCGATAAATCTTTAAATTTTATGATTGAAGACCCAATTCGACATTGATTGATCCAAATACACAAGTCATTTATCACCAAGGAAAGGATATCTAGGGTCTAAAGGGAGATATTAATCGTAAGTAATTTACCATTGGTATTTTTTGTAAAAAAAATATAATTATCCTAGTGTGTATAGGGATTACATAACCTGGTGTTCATATTCCCACACATGATATGTTGGTTTTGACACCGCACTATTTACCCTTAGTGAGTGATCTAGTTGGAGATACACATCGTAAACCGTACATGGGACACAAAATATATCTTATACCTACATGACATGATACATAGAGGAACAAATTAGGAAGTTCACTGGTCTCATATATTGTGTACCCATAGTCTACATGTCATGCAGGTAGACCTACATATGAAAAGTGAAGAGTAATAAATGACTAGACTATCTCTGAGGGGATACACATAGTGCTCCTTTATTGTATTTCCATGTACATCTCTATAAAATCTGTAATTACATATATCCTTTCTCAAGACTCATATTTTTGAATAAAATTATTCAATGATGACTATTTTTCATATAAAATATGACGATACACTCTTCATTGACATTAGAGGTTAAATGAGAGGTCATATGGGAAATTTTGTCTCTTTAGCTCTATGGAACCAGTTATAGTTACAATGCATGAAAATAAGAGCGTTCATAGGCTTAGTAACTCCCCTAGTAATTTATTATAATATTTTTTGTGTCCCTTAAATGATGATAGGGTTAGGTACACACCGACTCACAAAGTTTTGGTCCTCTATCCTTAGTGTTGGATAATCCCTCATCTAATGATATGTAATTCAAAATGTGTGTGTTCTATACTAGGTTTGGTTACTCTATCAAGCATAATTTATCTTTTAATGGAAAATGGGTCCCTCGTTACATATTATGACAGGTAAAACGGTGTTAAAATCCAGGTGATTCGGATTCTTGGGATGTTTTGGGACAATTATTCTATATTTAGGTTGTGTTATGTGGGGGACTCTTTTATGTTTCGTGTTCTCTACTTTAAAACATATTTTGATTTATTTTACTATTTATTTTACTATATATTTTATATTTTTTAGATAAATAATCTTTTTATCATTTCATTATAGTTTTAAGGTTTACCATGAAAATACACACACACACACACATGCATGCATGAGAGCTTTTCCCGCATGTCTCATGTATTATGTAGATAAAGGATAGTTCAACAACTAATTTAGTGGAAACATTGTTTTTAAAGCTCATTAATAACCATAGGTGATAATAAAAAATGATGTTTGTGTCTAGAGTGAGTTCGTTTTGGTGACACTTTAATTTTAGTGTCTTTTTGGTTGGTTCCCTTTTTGATTTTTTGGGTGTGTATTTTTCCCTATTTCATTATAATGTGTCCACTAGATATTCCTCCATGCATCATAGAATATTTCATTTCATTACATATTATAGTTGGTTTTATTTTTTTCTTGTAATATTATTTCTTGTGAGGGGATGTGTGTTTATGTATATGTGTATTATGTTAAGGGCTCCTATCATGTGTGGTATACCTACTTGATGCTAGTTACCAACCTCTAGACAATTGATGGTTGTCTAGGGGTTAAACCCTTAGCTTAATATAGTCCAACGTGGGGTCTCACTAGGTTAGGTCATGTCAATAGATAAAAATACATCCTTAGGATATTTTTGACCATATTTTTTTATACGGACATGGTAGCCTAATTTAAATTGTCATGTACTACCATAAATATTACATTATTCTTTCTTGTTCATGAATTTTATATTCCCCTTTGAAGGATGGTATGGATATTTATTCATGTTTAAAAACATATATGACCAAAATCCCTCACCCAGGAGGTCCTTGTATTTATTATCCACATTTTTTACCACTTAATACTTTTATATTATTTCTAAATTTAAAGATAGTTGAGTAGCGATTTAAGAGATATATCTTCCTTCATGTGTTTTAGAGAATTTATAACATTATTAAAAAATGGTGGAGTCTAACTATGATAGATATGACTGTGATGGAATCAACCATATTTTAATCTTTATTTTTTAAAAATATTGATTATTTCATAAAATTTATCTATGATGGATCTATTATCTACCATCATGTATGAAATAAATTTTATTACTTGGAACATATTTCTTTCTACATCAATTGTGATATATTTTTCCCTAAGGCATACATAGTTTTTTCATTAAATGATTTCAATATGTATCAAAGAGATCATCATCCAACAACATAATTATGTTTCTAGGACACATGAGATACATTATGATAAATTTATCATTAAAATTAGATCCCACACCACCTAATAAATAGTACTATGGGTTGTAAGTTTATCCTATTTAAGATATTGTGGTGTCTCATTACTAAATTCTGGTTCTTAGTAGAGAGTAACCCTTTAAAAACATTAAAAATAAGAGTGTAATGAATTAATTTTATTGATTCAGATAAACAATGTCTCATTGATAATTCCACAAAAGAAGAGGAGGAATTAAAATAATTGAGATATTATTGAAATTTTCTGAATGAATTTTTGTATCCATTTTATCTAATTTTATGGGAATGGGAATAAGATTTCAAATAATTGGTCATACCCTTCAATATTTTGTTGAAACATTCTATGGAAAGACAAGTCTTAACCAAATATAATCTTGTATGTCAAATTTATCCCACCCAATGAGTGGATATGTTCATTAGATAAAACTTAATCAAATCTATAGTTCAGATCATTCCCATTTTTTGAATTGGGTTAACCTTATCACTACTACAAAATAGGTCTTTTAAAGTGCTAAAAATGGTCTTCATCAATGCTAGGGAAGCACAGACTATAGGAGGGTGATTAAGAACTAATGTATTTTATCAGTTCTTTTAAAAGTGATGATAATGGGGTTATTGTTCAGTACTTATAGAAGATATGGTAAATGATTCCTTCATCTGTGCTTTTTGAGGCACTGATATAAGGGCATACTATAATGTGTCGTAATGGCACACTACATCACTAATGCATTGTGCTATAACAGCACACAGTTGCACCAAAAAAAAATGAAATTATAGAGATGTAGTACGAATAAAGAGATTAAATGATATAAAATTTACAAAACCAATACAAGAAACACACAATATTAAATAATTTTCAAACACTATTTTATAAAATTACATAATTAGAAATTATTACATACATCAAAAAATAGAAGCCTTATATTGTCTTTTGATCCTAACCCATGATCAAGATAAAAAATCACCTCTATAAGAAAAAAATCATGATGTTAGTAGTAATATAATGAAATAAATTTACAATATGTTTTAATTTTAAACTAAACTTTGAGTCATACAAGGAATAATGTGTATCATATTGAGTTGTGGTTGATTGTTGCTGGTCACACCATTTCTTGTTCGTCTTCAGGAATTATCTCTTTAAAAATTCACAAAATAAGTAGAAGATAAATATGATAAATAAATTAATTAAGTAATAAAAATAAAAATGGATAGAAAAAAATATAGGCTCATTTTCTCAGTTTTGGTGATGTGATGATTGTTTTAAACTAAAATGATACTCACATATTGAAAAGACGCACTATGATTCATATCGGTCACATCATGCATCATATTGAGGTGTGGATGATTATTACACATAAAAAATGACTTATGGATCATTTTAATAAAGTAAGAAAATAATCCAAATCTATTTTCTTGATTATGAGTAGGGTAGATACCATTTTAACAAAAATGTCATTTTAAACAAGAAATTTGTACTTTGACTCATAATGGTCACATCGCGTGTCAGTATTACATGATACTAATTCCTACACATCAAAACATAATTAGGAATTTTTTTTCCTAAATTATAAAGACAATATGAGATTTTTTCCTTGGTTTTTAGTTAGTGACACTTTTTGAATAGTAATTTTCATTTTAATCTGATAACAGACACATTGAGTCATACCATTCACACTATGAATTGATTTGAGGTGAAGATGATTCCTACATATCAATAATGACTTAAGGACCATTTTACTAAAGTATCAATGAAATAAAAATGTGTTTTCTCGATTTTGAGTAGGTCATTTTCCTTTTTTATTAAAATGTATTTTTAAAATGGAAACACATAATTTACTCATACTGGTCACGTCATGTGTCGGTTGAATGTGATACTAATTCATACATGAAAAAAATTACTTATGAATCAATTTTCTAAATTATAAAGACAATCTGAGTGTGTTTTATTAGTTTTCAATGAGTGGCACTTTTTTGAACTAAAATATCTATCGTAAACTAATAATGAACACATTGAGTCATACCAGACACACCATTAATCTGATTGAGGTTAGGTTGATTCCTACATGTAAAAATTCTCTTATGGGTCATTTTCCTAATGTATCAAAAGGATATGAATGTGTTTCATGGTTTTGAGAAGTTCGGTTTTTCTTTTACTAAAATGTCATTTTAACTTGAAACACAAACATTGACTCATACTGATCACATCAAGAGTCGGTTTAACATGATACTGATTTTTACACATAAAAAATGACTAATACATTGTTTTACTAAATTATAAATACAATTCAAGTGTGTTTTTTTAGTTTTTAGTGAGTGAATATTTGTGAACTAATAAGAGATACATTGAGTCATACTGAACACATTGTGTAACAGATTGAGGTTCAGAAAATTAATACACATCAAAAAATGATGTGGATGATCTTACTAAAGTATTATAATAATACAAATGTTTTTTCTCAGTTTTGAGTTGGTCATTTGTCTTTTTTACTAAAATTAATCTTAATTTTAAATAAAAAGAGTCACATAGAATCACACTGGTAACATCGTGTGTTAGATTGAGGTGTGGCTGATTACTACACATCAAAAAATATCAAAACAATCCTAACTTTCAATGTTACCACATTTCCACTTTACTTTTATGATGAATTGTCAACTATGATTATTGACATGATTTTCTTAGCTGAAATACCTTTCTCGTTATTCAATGTTAGAAGAGTAGAGGAAGATCATGTACCCATTATATCATGAGAAGTTACCAAAATGGGAACATAAGCTTCATATACTTTTTTTATTTCAATAAAAATAAAGTTTTTTTAGAAAATAATATCAAATCAATATGAATTGTCAGAATTTAGACAAAGAAAGGAAATAAAGATAGAAAATGTGTCATCATTGGAAGAAAGAATCATTTTATCTCTATTATGGCTTATTGTAGATAGTAAAAAGAAAAATAATACTTCCAAAAATATATGTGAAAAAAATACTAAATATGTATTAGATAAATATTATAAGGAAATTATCTTAGAAATAGTAGATAAAATGACGAAAAATTTAACAAAATAAGTAGCAGTAACTAACCTTATTTTATGGTTGTAATAATTCTTGACGCATTTCCTTATTTTCATTATCTCAGTTGTAGGGCCAATGTCCAATCCCTCACAAGCATGAGAAGCTTCAAAAAAACCACCCCAACTTGAACAAAATTACCCTCTTGTAATGGAAAATATTTAGTATATGAGTTATTTTAAAAATAAATAAAGTAATAATAAGTATGATAAAAATACATTAATTATATTAAAAAATATTTTCTATGCAAACTTATTGAATGTGAAAACTGATTTGTGATTGTGAAAAAATTTGATCATATTAGATAATGAGACAATTAAATAATAACGTAAAAAGGGTAGTTTTTGATGTTTTTATGATGAAAAGATAAAATTTATAGATATTGTTTACTAATTATAATGGGGAGATTGTTAATAATTAATGTAATGATGAAAAATAGAAGGAAATTAATGTTGAATTGAGTAGAATATGGGGGAGCACAAAGGGATAAGGTAGACTCAAAATATTACATTGATGATGTGGAAAATGAATATGGATTATCAGCTTCAAGAAATATAATCATGGTTGAAATCAATGAATAAAATTTCATTGGTGATTGTAGAGTTTCGTTTAAAACTCAGAGGTGTATGAGTATACAAAAACCTCCTTTTTCCCAAGTAGAGCCTAAATCATTTAGATATTCATGAAAATGATGATAATTTTATAAAATCTATTCACAAGGAACCCATTCCTAATATGAACAATATTACATTTGAAATTTTTCCAAGGCTTGAGGATTGAAATGTTATCATAACCATGTCGGTGTTCAGTAATAAACTAATTCAATATGGAAAAGTAGTACAAAATAATAAATGGATAGTGTGAAAGGGGAACTCTTATATGAAATGAATTTATATTTATGATAAATTTACTCACCCATAGCATAGTTGGAAACTATTTGATTTTTTTGGCTATTTCAGTGAAAATGTAGTAAAACTTATAACAAATGGACGTCAAATATATGTTCCTCAATAGAGTTAATAAGGGGGAGTATACATTGAAAAACCAAATGGGTTTATTATGTATGTAAATGCGATAAAGGTGTTCTAGTTAATGAATTATTTGTATAAGATAAAGTAATCCCTAATGATATAGTATTTAAGGTTGGATCAATACCTAGAAAGATTGGTTTTTAGTGAGGTAGAGTATATCACACTCTATACATAATGAAAAATAATGATCAAAGGATGTTGGTACTCATATATATTGAAGACATACTATTTAAGGATTGGAAAAAGCACAATGAAAATTATTTTTTGGATTGTATGTTGTTCATTATCGTGATGTCTATGCTTGGTGAAACATTATTTATTGTTTATAGGATAATAATATAAATCTGAGAACATTAACTACACAATAAAAATGTGAAAAAGATGTTCCCAAGTGATTTGAAATGGAATATCCCAGACCAATGAAAACACTGACCGCTATATGGATGAATTTTTTCAAAAGTTAATGGTTACAAAGAGGTAGATGTAATGAAATATAGGTATTCAGATCTTACTATACATCAAAAAACATTAATAATAAAACTAGTGCATGAATAATAATATGAATTAATAAAGGGATGATTCAATCAAAAAACATAAATACATATGAATAATAAAACTAGTGCATTCATATTATGTAATGAGTGAAGATGATGACTATATCTTATATTAAAAATGATATTCCAAATTTTATATGAATTCTTCATGCATGACATGAGAGTGTTAATTATTCTAAACATACTATCAATAATTAAAATCATATGATAATAAATTTTATTTATTCTAGAGGCATAAAATAATAAATTTTCATATTTGAAATAAAAACCAATATTTTCATAAAATCAAATCCACTTAAAAATAACAAGAATGACTTTGTTATTGTTTTATATTATATATAAAAATAAAATACTTGAATGAATGTTAAACATGATTTTAAAATGTTGAATAAATTGAAAATAATTTTATATACATATATCTACATAATATACATATATATACATGATCTTGTAATTTTTGAGGAAAAATATAATTCTTTACATAATGTAAAAATAATCACATGCAATAATGTGATTAAAATGAATAACTAATCAAAGGAAATAATTATATTTCTAATAATATATATATTTTATAAGAAAAAATATTAGAATAGAAATTTAACATATGAAAATAAATTCCCTTTTGAAAATTAAATCATGCTAAAATAAATAAACAATTAATCTATTTCAAATATTACAATTCAAAAATATTTATCACCTTAAAAGTAAATCCATAGTACAAAAAAATATTTCATTACTATTAAAATGTAAAAATAAAATTAAAATGGATAATCTCACTTGATTGCAGAATATTGTTTTCCTCTTCTATGAAGATAAAATCACATGAAAAACTCACTCAATCGTATAGATATTTGTGTGAAGAATACTAGTAAGATTAAAACTGAACATACAACACTTATAAAATGAGGATAGACAATAAAAACCATTGATAAATACTCTAATTTATTTCCTACTAATAAATAATGGATTATATGTTTATTAATTCATTTAGTGAGCACCTTGTTGAGAAAGCTGTTATTGGGTCCACTTATATTCATTTTAGATTCTAATTTATGTTTACAGAATAGAAAAAAAATAAGAAAATGACATAAAGATGAAACCAGATGCAGATATTGATTACAAGTGTAAATATTTTCTACTTTTCTAAATCTAAACAACATAGTCTTCTCCAAGAAACCCAGATCTCATTCAAAAGAAAAAACAATGAATATTTGGATGTTGATTATATTATAGTGCAACTAGACATGTTGGGATACAGGGATGGGGGATGAGAAAATTCATTGGATATCATATAGAAATTAAAGATATCCAAAAACATGGATTTTGTTCGTGCGTGAGTTTTTCCAACCCTTGAATCACTCGAACCATGGATTCGAGCTTTGGAATAGTCGGAGCCTTGATTATAGCCTAGATTCGAGGTTGGATTAAAAAAGGAGTGTTCATGTTGGTAGATTCTACAGAGAGATTCAGATATCGCAATCTAGTTCATGATGGTTTGAATTATTAATATAGATCATGACACTTTTATCAACACTTCTAAAAATGTACTAATAAAGATATATTTTTTCAATGTTAAGTTAAAAAGGAATGATAAAATGAATCTTTATTAGGGATTTTTTAGCGTTGATAAATCTATATTTTTATCACCATTAAGAATGCACTGATAAGTACTTATAATACTTTTTAAAACATTTTTTTAAAACAAGTATAATTAAAAAATATAATTATAATACATACACTAATAATTTTTATAAAATAATAATTTAATAATTCTTTTAATATATAATTATTTATTTATAATTATATAAATACTTTTAAAAAAATATTACTTATTTCATTATTTATATTAATATAATTTTATATATATAGTAAATATATTCATTTTTCAAAAAATATATATTATAATTTAATAATTATTTTTTAATAATTATTTTAATACATTTTAAATAAATATTATTTATTTATTTTATAATTATAAATGTATAAATAAAATTACTATAAATTTATAAATATATTTATTTATAAATAATTTATTTTAAATGTATTTTTATCATTATTAATGAATATTTAATTTTAAGTGCATGCATGTTAAAAATGAGTAAAATTGATTAATTAAAAATGAGTACAATATTAAAAATTTTGATATTTTTTTAATATAAATCCTTACAAAATTGATATTTGTTGAAATAAAGGTCAATACATATTGATAATATTAAAACGTAGTAAAAAGATATACAAAATAAATAATGTAGATTGATTAATTTCCCAAAATTAATTGTGTCTGGGTGTGTATATATATATAAATTAATTAATTACGTATATGTGAAATCAATATAACACATTTGTTCCCAATAAAATTGAAAAATCAAATGACATTCAATTATATCCTCTACTCGATGCAATTATTTAGTATTTTTAATTCATATTAATTTCTAATTATTAACCATTGTTCACTAAGTATATTACTATTTGATGTAATGAATAAATAAAACACTAACTAAAATGTTTTACATTATTAACATTATTATTTTTAATATTATTTATTAACATTATAAAAAATTATTTATTAATTAATTTCTTAATATTATTTTGGGTTTAAATATTTTTAATTTTTATTTATTTATTGTTTTACATTTATCTATATATTTAATATATATTATTTATAATTTATATATAGTTTAATCAATTTATTCATTTTTATCAATATTTATTTTAGTAATATAATTTTTAAAATTATTTTAATAAAATTATTTTTTATTTCATTATATCATTTTATTTGTACTTTTATTAGTGCTAAAAACACTGATAAAGGATTCATTTATGGGTGCAACAAAAAATGCGCTGATAAAGGGTATCCTTTATCATCGCTAAACATAATGCATTGATAAAGGAATCCCTTTATCAGGGATAAAAATGTGTTGTCAAAAGTTTCCTTTTATCAATGACGATAAATATGCACTGATAAAGGGGGTGTTTTATTAGTAATATAAAAAAGCACTGATAAAAGGTACCCATTATCATTTCTTGTTTTAGCATTGATAAAGGCTACCTTTATCTGTGTATAATCTAGCACTGATAAAGGCCAGTGCTGTTAAAGGCATGTTTTATACTAGTGGATAAATATACCCATTCAGGCTTAGGTCCATACTATTATGAACCATTTGATCCATCGATAAAAAAATATACATCTAAATACCTCACAATAATGCATTATCAAATGTTTTAATTGTGCCATTACAACACCATATTGCATGATTGGGATATTTTGAATATGGATGGTGTGGTGTACCATTATTATAGGATTTTAATCTCACAATTTACATTTTTAAAATAATGATAACATGATCCCCATTTTAAAAAGTATCCCCACACTCACATTTTTTATATGTGATTCCATTCTTCCAACATCTATGTCCTCAATTTTAAAATAAAATTAAATAAATAATTTAAAAACTGGTTTAAAATTTAATTAAATTTTCTCTGGAATATTTCTTTCCTGGAAAACATAAGGTTCATGAACTAAACCCAAATAAAATTTCTTATTCTTATAAGAAGATACCAACCAATGTTACATGATTCAAATACCCATATAAATAATTTTCATCATTTAATTTAATAATATTAAAACTATCAATATATAATAGTAAATCATTTGATTTCATAAAAATATAATTATTATATAAATAATCATAATATTAATAACATAAATTCCATATATATCAAAAAAATATATCTATTTACATTTAATTAAAAAATAAAATTTATGATTTTTATGTAATTCATTTGTCATTAGATCCACCAAATCCTTTTATGTGTGGACACTTATAAAAACCATGACCATCACCATTTCAAAACTTGTAAAAATAACATTTTACATATATAAATCTAAATGTAATCCTTATTTCCCAATGTAATGACAGAAAAAATCATAATAGAATATTAATCGTCAAATTAAAAATAATTATACTAAAAAAATATTTGATCATTAATCCCTTGACTATTAATCTACCCCATTATTTATAAAACATTTCTTAATAAATATATAAATATTTTTAGAAATAAATTTTTTATAACAATAAAATGAATTATATCTTATATTTATTTTCATTGTATTTATTTATTCATATATACATCATTAATGGTGGTTTTTTTAAAGAACCACATTATTAATAAAAAAATTAAATATTATTATCATAATATGTTTCCCAAACTCACTATAATATCACCAAATTAATTTTTTATAGTTTTTCAAAACAATTTTGTGGAAAAAGAGTAAAACCATATAAGTCAAAATAGAGGTGTGTTACATATAGAAAGAGCTCACAAAATTTTTAATTATGAGACTAAGATTATATATATGAGATACCCTTTGTAACTCCTAATGAAGAGTATTTAACTGGTTTTCCAGATCATTATTGATAAGGTCTTCTAATTGATTATCCATCTTGTTCCCTCTCATTATATATTCCTACAAAATAATCTTCTATTCATGAAATCCTCATACCAAGATGTAGTATTGATTATTAATCCACACACTTTTCTATTCGTTGGTAGAAAAATTTATACTTATATCATAAATTCAATTGACCTCCTCCTTCATCACATTGATCTGAAACAATTCATCCGGCATAATACCCATAGAATGTAGGGTAAGCTCCAAGTGCCCTCATTTTTAATTTTCTATTTTCCCTATTATTCCATCCAGATCTTCAAAAACACTGGTTTCTGGACACGTAATATATCTTGATATTCGGTCCTCTAGTTGGACTCACTTGTATCTTGACCCCCCACATCATCGGCCTCCAGATTATCCACTTCAACACATGTTGTTTTGGATGGTTTTGTTCCTATCTCACATTTCATTGTTTTACCTAAGGATCTTGTTTTGATCATCCTTGGTATGTTAGAATAATATTTGTAGGGTCCTAGTTCCCCCCTTTTGAATAAGAAAATATCTAAATATCATGTTCCCTTTCTTCTCCTTCCATTAAACTTTTCCAACATTTGTGTGATCTTTGGGGGTCCTTCTCATATTTTTTCTTCTATTGTGAATTAGTATCCTTGTTTCTCAACTCAGTGTCTTAACTGGACCTTTACCCGACTTGTCTCTTCTTCCATTGTGGCATAACTATCTTCCACCCTTCAAAGTCCACATCTTCATGGAAATTTCTAATCAAGGTAGAAAAGTGGTTTTGAGTATTTCTCCTGCTTAGAACATCCTACTTCCCATACAGCCCCTTTCCCTAGACAACTGAACTCTTCTAGCTGGGAGACACCTAAAGACAATGAGGTGGTCTAGACTGAGAAGCCCTTATAACATAAATCTTGGAACCAGAACCATATAAAAATTCATTTCTATTGTGTACACATCCAAACCTCACGATATGAGAAAAGAAGGAGAAGCACTCAAATGGGTTGATATGTCTCCTTCCAGGGCCTGTACATGCCGATTTGTAGCACCCAAATCATGTTTCAAATTCTCAAAAATAACAGCGACCCTTATTTCAAAAATCAATAGTACTTTCTCTCTCTAAACAAGGTGAATACACACTTCCTCCATGCCCAAGTTGACAATAGAGGGACTTTTATTTCATTCAGACTCACTACATGTATCATGAATGATCTTCCCAATAAGAGATTTGATACGGTGGAAAATAGATGATAAATTCTCCAAATGATTACATGAAGTGTAGTAGCCTATCCATGATTTAAAGGTCACTAATTTCTTACACTAAAAATTCACCCCACCATGATCTAAATACGATTTTCATGGGGTTAATAATTTACACTTCTATACATATACATGTGGAGATGGGATGACACACTGAGTTGGTTCACCTATCAAATAAAAATAAAAACTTGACAAGCTTTCCATGTATTCGAATAATGGTAGGATTTTGAAAAGGAAACGGAAGACCATGAAAACAAACCCAAAGATCCAAAATCAGAGTATCATGTTTCATATAGAAGTTGTAGGACCATAAAAATAGGTATAATAGGGAATGTTTTCATGTGTGAGGGTATCTAGATCATGAAAGTATAAGGTCCTCCCCGATGAGAAGCAAACCATAATATGACGGTTATCAAGAAGCCCGATGGTTGTGTGGTCCTGTAAAACCCAAAAACCGAACATGATCCTGTAAAATGCATCAAATGATGGAAGAAAATTCCTAAAGAGATACACAATGATCCGGTTTAAGATCGTTAAAGCTTCTGAGAACTCCATGAGTAAAATTGAAATATTAGCGCATCCAAAATGATGATCAAGGACTTTAGGGAAAAGCACAATTTTAGGGAAAGGAGGAAAAAAGTCTTAGTAGGAGAATGAATATAAGGAGGGTCAGTCTACAAGGGGTCCCACCATCTCTGGTGGGTGAGGGACTGGATCAGATTCCATTTTCGCCTAGGTCATCTTAAAACATTGAGCACCAGACTCCATCACTACCCAATACACACTATAATATGAATACTTCATTGTAACTCTTTTTTTTTAAAAAAAAATATTGTTATATAACAATGCATAAAAAATAAATAGAATGTTCCTGAAATGTAATAAATACAACATGCTTCTAATATAAATAATTTTTCTACATTACCGTAATTATATTTTATAATTTTTTTAAAATATATATTAATATACTTTTAAGATTTTTTATTCAATGAAAATAATAATATCTTCTCCCTTTTAAAATTTAATAAATTCAAAAATAAGAATTTTTTTAAGGGTATTTAGTTTTTTCCCACCTTAATTTTTGTTCATTCCATATAATATTAAACATAATACTGTTAAAGGAAAACAATGAACCAAGATTATATGTAATTTTTCATTACATACTCTATCAAAAGTTTTAACCAAGGAAACTAAAAAATGATAACAATGAAAGGATAAAATTGTTATTATAGAACACTCATATTAAGAGAAACATAAGAATTAAATCCAAGATTAAAAATTATTTCAATGGGATACAAACAAAAAATATAATTATTTATCCACACAAATTAAATAATAAATACATCATTCCAATTTCATCATTGTTTGATAAATTTTTAACTACCACAATAACCTCAAAAAGAATAATGAAGATCAATGTCAAATTATTCATTCTTTCTATAACATTCTACCTTGGAATAATAATGATACGAAGGTCAAAGACAACATTTTTTAATGTTCACTCCTTGATCACTAGAGGTTGGAGCCTATCACAAGGGGTATAAGATTATATCATGGGGATAGGATTTCCATTTAGTGGATCATCATAACAAAATATACATAATTAGAGTAAATATAGACATAATGGAAATAAAATCTAACAAATATCAATAAAATTAAAAAAAACGCAACAATGCCCTCATGTCATACAATTTAATTTCCAAACAATAATATCTCAAAGAATGGATAATAAAATAATAAAATTGAAATAACTTAAATTAAATGAGAGAATAATTTTCTATTAATACCTAAAAAAACTATTGTTTCACTACAATTATCCCAAACTCAAATTCTAATATTCTCATTATCCATTCGCGTACTTATAAAAATTTGTATAATTTCATGTCTATGAGATGTGAATGTATTGGGTGTGAGAAATAAATCTCAATATAAAACCTCCAAAGAACAAAAATTTAATGATTATCCTGGTGTACATATACTCATATAGAGAAATAAATTCTATAATTTTAAGTATGAAATTAACTTATAATAAATAGCATATAATTATTAGAAAAATACTTTAGATTATATTATAATCACATTATACATTGCTGGTTTAAACTCCTAATTTCTATTGGAACATATCATATCCAAATGCAAAGATTAACTAGTAACATTATAAATACATGGCATTGTCCCCCTCTTTTTGAACTCAAGGCATATCCAACCCATTGTATAAATCTCAACATATCATAATCAAAGTATAAACCTATATAATTACCAATATCAAGGTTATATCATTTTCAAATTAAATAATTTCATTTTAATAAAATCAATACAAATTCTCACAAAACAAAATAAACATATATCAATGTTATACAATCAACAAAATAATTTGAACAATTTTTTTGAAAATATAAGTAAAATAATTATAAAATTATGTTTTCAAAATCAATGCATCATTACTCAATGAACACTTTTTCCTTTTATTTAACGAGACCCCTTTTTATTCACATGTACTCATTTTAACCTGATTTTCCATGCATTTCTAGTCATAATATCTAAATTAAATATCCCTTCACTTATCCCTATCAATAAATCATTTATTACCTCAAATATCATAATCATTATATTATATCCAACATTTATTGATAATCATTAACATATAATTTAGTACATTGATCCATGTTAAACACCTCATTCCTTTCCAAATAATCATTACTAACTTTTATAAATCTTAAAAAATAATAATTATAAGCATAAAAAATCAATCTTGAATAATATATACAATAATTCAAAAAATTACATATCTATGATGTTAACATTTTTTTATTCAAACAATTACATTATCAACCCTATTTATTTATGTGGGGATTTAGTATACTACCATTAGTTATCCTTACATGAAGAATCATATAAAAGATTAATAACACAAAGAAAATATTATACATCATATTATTCTAAATGAAATTTTCTTTTAAATCATCATTCACATAATAATCATATTTAATTCAAAATAAATATATAAGAATATAACCATTTTCATAGACGATAAATAATTATTCTTCATAAATTATATATTTTTCATCCCAAACAATATCCCATATTTTCATTTAATACAATACCTAACACACACTTATATTCATCCAATACATTATATTTTTTATATAAATTCCTAAAAAAATAATCCAATTATATGAATTCAACATATAACATTTACCAATTTTGAATAATTCCCTTTCCTTTTAAGCCCATTAACAACCATATTATTTTGAAAACCTGAAGTTCTTGGTTGAAATTGAAGCACTTTGGTGATCTAAGTAATCATATTTTTTTTATTTTATGGATCAGTCTCAAATATTTTATGACATAAGTGCACAAGCTAATGAAATATTTCCACTAAATATTGAAATAAGATAACCCAGAACATAGAGAGGATATTTACACATTAGATTTATAATCATTTTATCATGTATATTAAGAAATTATCCATATTATAAGGATCTTTCTATGAAAAATATGTTGATCATCTCAAACACTTTTCAGATTATGGTAACACCCATAGATTTTAAAAGAGGAACTTCAGGTTCAATAGAGTACATGACACAAAAAACCAATATTAAAAGAGAATTCAATTCCCCAAGACATTATGATATATATATATATATAAGTAATTTCAATCTCTTTTATATATTGATATTTATGCAACACCCGGTTTAAACGAAACACGAAATTCTTTTAAAATATGATAATTTAACATAAAATTTATAAAAAATTTATTAAGTTGTTTGATATTAATAATACTACATAAATTATTAAAAGTTTATATTTAACACATGTATAAAATAGATTCAATGGTTATTTATTTATTATAAATAAAATAAAGACCATTTGAAAGAAACAAATAAAAGCTTTCTGAAAAAATGGTATTTTTCAAAATGGAAGTATAGTCGTGCTTTGTCCACATAATCTAAAATTAATTTTTAAAAATTTTATAAAATTTAACTAATTAAAATAAAATTTTTTAAAACTATATGTCGAAATTATCCTTTGGAGAATGTTTTAGAATTTTCTCAAAAGATTAATTATTTTGATGAATAGTGAAACACTGATTTTTATTTAAAAATGAATTTTAATTAAAATTATTTAAAAAGTTAAATTATATTTCAAATTTGTTTTAATGTAAAATAAGTTAAATTATATTAAAATTTTACTAATTTAATTCTTTGTAATCAATTTCATTTTGAATTCGGATAAAAAAAATTAAACTTTTATATTTTTTCCTTTGGAAAACCCATTTTTTTACGTATATTTGAGTTTAATTTTTAATTGGATTCTACCAATTATATGAATCAAATTTGAAGAAATTAATTACTTATTTTTAATCATCATAATTTTTATTATATAAACAATTCAACTTAATTTTTTACCATAGTTAATAGTGAAAATAGTAAAAATTAATTTCCCCGGTTATAGAAAAAAATGTGTTTATCAGGGGTTAAACTAAAGATATAAGTGTATTAAATGATATAAAACATGTAAAAACTCCATTTATGGATATATTTAGACTTTACAACCTCAATTTTGTTATAATTAAACATTTATATACTTTTTTCTGGAGAAAACATGGGTATCACTTTTTCTTTCCAAAAAAATCCAATTATACCCTCTCCTCTCCCCTTCACACTTAAAAAACCATTGATTTCAGTCAATACCAACCCAAATACCATAATTAATCATTAATAATCAAACTATATAGCATTTGTTTAACAAAAAACCAGTATATAAAGGATTCATGTGTAAATCTAAATTCTTTTAAAGTAGAGGTTAAATTCTTAAAGTGTGTCTTTGGTAAATTAATTCTTTAACCTATTTCAAATATTATCAAATCAAGATAATATAATAAATATATTACCTCCCACATATTTATACATTATAATTTTAATTTAATAAGATACATTATTCTCCACTTCTATAAAATGCAAAACAAAACCACGGATCGTGTGTACGGTGAACTACAGCCTCGCAAACCGATTTAATTTGTTTTCCATCAACATATTTAAGGGATTGATATAATGTTGTATCTAACATATATAAATATTATTTAAGAAATTATTATCATTTTAGTATTATGATACCACATATACAATATTATTTTCCATTCCTTATAGGATATGATAATGTTGCTTGTGTGTTTAGAGGACTACCACCTCATGAGGCAATGGGATTTGTTTTGCTTATGCTTTACATGGAAGTTAGTAAGGATACATTTAATGAAATATATGTGATCTTTATGAAATAAAAATACTTTTGGAAATATAATTTCACATATATCTTCTTACCTCCTGATCTTTTGGAAGGAAATAACATCACTCATGAAAATGTGTGGACTACCACGTCCACGTAGCGATGCAAAATGTTTTACATTTTTTTTACGTGGCTAAGAATAATGATTTATTTGATTAATATAGTTCATATATATAAAATAATAATTATTCTTCAATTTTTAGTTTATTTTTATTTACCTTTCATTCCATCCTTTAAGAAAAAAGGAAATGGTGTTTGTGCATATATATGACCTACCCTCTCCATGAATGATGTAATCTAGTTTCTATTTATAAATTTTAAAAATTAATATAAATAAATTTATAATTAATAAATATGATATTTATATAATTAATAACATTATGGATATTATATAACCCCGATCAATGTAAAGGGACCAAAATTACTGAACTAAAACATACATGAAAAATGATGAAATTACCACCTGGAACAATGATTTTTACTAAGAATTTATTAAACATGTGACTAAAGACTATAATTAAATCATATAGGGTATGAGATAAATTTTTATGGTTTTATAAGTAATGTATAATAATCCTATATTTATTATATAGGATCTTCATACACATACATTAGAACTCAAATGTGAGGTAATGGTTTCTCATCTCACTTTTACTTGCATGAGACATATTTCATGCTCACCAATTATTTATTTTGTGTGGTGTATATACTTCCCCATTGATATTTTATATCATGAATATATTTATCTTCATGGTATTTAAATCTTCATTGGATGTTATCTCCTTTATCGGGCTTACGATTCAGTGGATACCAAAGGGGTAAATTTTTATTTCACAATATCATCATTATTCAGTATTGATTACGTTTAAGTATTTTTTGGGGGATTTTGTTTTTTTATTTATATCCTAAAACCAATCCACTTCATTATAATCTGGTTATATAGGGTATTTTAATATAATAATACAATTTTACAACACTTTCGTACTTAAAATTATTGGTTAAATGTTTTAAACAAAATCTGACTTTATTTCTCTCTTAAGCCAAAATCATATTTCTTCGAAAACCATATTTGAAAAAAAATAAAAAAACAGTATCTAGTAATTTATTAAAGGAATTTTTACCCATATTTTACTTTTCATTAGTTTTTTTTAAGAAATATTCATTTCATTTTTCTAAACAAGTCTCATTTGGATTTTACCGAAAATGTGGAAGTAATATTTTTTAACATACTCGACATGTATAGAATTTAGTACCATCACCACCACTAATTTTTTTTAAATAATTTTATATGATTCAAAGTTTATTTTTGAAAAATATTATTTTCAAAAAAATGTTAACTTTTAAAATTAAAATTATTTTTAAATTAAAAAATGTTATTTTCCTCTAGAATGTTTTTAATGATATTTTTAAGGAATTTCTATTCATCGATGACATAAATTATTTTTTGTACTTGTGATAGATATGAAATATGTTTTATTGTTATCATACTTATTATTATATTTGGATTATATATTATCATTTTGAATGAGGTCATAAAATTTCATTATCATTCATCCTATTACTGTGGATTGTTTATTATTATATATATTTTATTGGGGAAAATATTAGTTTTTCATATGTTAGTTTTTCAATATGAATGTTTCTGTTTAATATTATTAATCCCTTTCATATGAAAAATGACTTAGAATTATTATGTTTTTACGGGTTACCAATTATAGATATCCCCACGATGCATCAACAAGACTCATGATACAAATTAGTTGGCCAAATTATATGGGCTTCTAACCACATTTTTTATCTATCACGTGAAAGGTCCTAATAGTATATTTTATATTTATATAATTATTCATTCCCTTATCATTATATCATTTTTTATTTCCAGGTTATTATTTTATTATGTAAACTACCCATGGATAATATTCAAGTTCATTTGATTATTTGTATTTCATTATTTGATCATTCTTTATTCTTTCCATATTTTGATCAAGTTATTATTCAAATGGAATGATTTTAAGTTATTTACCTTTACATAATGATTATTCTTATTTATTAATGATATATTAGGTTATAATATTACCCTTGTTAAAAAACTGATATTACCTCTTTCTTATGATGTATTTTCCTCATGTTACTAGGATGTGTTGTGTGATTAATATGAAGAGATATGCTAAGAGGAATAATTTATTTCTCAATGAAAAAAAATTATTTTATTTTTTAAAATATAATTTTTATTGTTAAAGTATGTCTTTATTTTACCAATTAAATTAAATAATTTAATCTATCAGGATACTATTAATTTTATCTAATGCTATGGTAATAAAGTAACTGTAATATCCCGACCTATCACAGGACCATCAGTCACTTATTTTCATTTAATATTTTACCCTTGTTTTGAAAATATTTCAGTTGGATTTTTATTTCACGTAATTTTAGGTGAAATTAGATAATTTTGGAATCCCATGGGGCTATGCATAGTTGGTACTTGGTTAGGGAAAGCAGTGTGGTTTCCTCCAATAATTCTTACGACCAATTTTGAGCTACTAGAGGTGGAAGAGTGTTTCACCAAACTATGTATCCACCCCCCCCCCCACTATTCACCCTTGAATAGTGTGGGTTCTTATTATTGACAAATAATTCATCAAACATATCATCCATCTAGGAGAAACCATACACCCTAGATAATATGGGAACAAACTTAGGGTGCATGGTTTGTTTAACCATGCAACCCGTCCAGGAAACTGTGTGGGCATGTTTATAAACAAGCAATGACATAAGTAAAAATTCATAGACCCCCATTTTGTATTCCTAATCACACCCACTCTTCCTATTATTTTTTATTTTTCTCTTGGAGGTGCTTGAAGAGATTCTCAGGCTTCTCCAACCCCATACTTTTTTAATTAAAGAACTAATTGAAATAATCAACCTCTCTTTGTTATGGGAACTATTCTTTGATTGGATTAATCCCTATCACATATTTCATCCCCTTGGAGTGTTGTTAATTTCATATGATTTTTAATGGGTTTATACCTAGGTTTTAATGTGTCTTGTTTCAATGAATTGTGATTCTATGTTTTGATCCTATATATCCTTCAACCTTGTGAATCATGACTTTATACCATAAATTAATCCCTAAGGATTGGTGATTGTTCTTAAACAATCTAAGGTTAGGTCATATAATTGTTGATTTCCCATATTCATGATCATGATCTTGTGTTTTTAGTTGTATTATTTCATTTACAATTATATTTAAATTTAAAATTTTAATTGAATCCCATGAAATTAAGAGACCCATCATAGATCCCATTGGAATAATTAGAGATTATGGGATTGGTCTTGATTGAAACCTATTAGATGTGAAAATATCCATAAAATGATGACTTATGGAATGAAAAAAATATAAATAATTGGTTTATTGAACTAAAATAAATACATTTTAGATGGTTTAAAAATTAAATTTAAAGGTATGATTAGCATAACCTTTAAAGGTTAATGGGTTATGTAATAATAAAATAAAAATGGATTAATGGGGAAATTTCTCATGCTGTTTCTTGTGATAAAAGTAAATAACCTTGGTATTTTATGATAAATTAAATGGTGTTTTGTTATTTGATTAATTTATTATAAGGTCACTGATGATGAACCTTGATATATATCTATATTAAAATGTGAGTATTAAGTTGTGGGAGATGGATTGATTCTACAAGTACGAATGGGGTGCTAAACTATTGATTTAGGACCCTAATGCATGCATGCCAATTGGTGTTGGAATGCTATCCTAATACTTGAGATTTTAGTGATAGACTAATTCTCTAAGTATCTATGATATTATTTTTGGAATGATACTCAATGTTTTTGAGATAATGATGTTGGAATGACCCTCTAAGTAACTTTGCAAGTAGTTCCAAAACTGAGGCATCAAGATACTGAAATGAAATAGAAATAAATTGAATAATAAAATCCATGAAATAATAAATTGTAAAACCCCATTGGTGTATGTTTTAAACTCTAACATGGCCCTAAGAAGGTATGGTGTGGTTGAAAAAGAATGTGAAACCTATTTAAATTAATAATTTTCTCATTTATTATTTATACAACTACATACTTTGTAGACTGGATATTGTTTTAGTTGTCTTTGGTGGTAGCCTACTAAGTTGTAATCACACCCAACTTGAGTCATCATTTGTAACCTGAATAGAAATCATGTTTTCAGATTATTATAAGAGAAAGGGCCCTATATTATATGTATAAGTATAAATTTTGTATAGAGAATGGATGATGGAACCGAACATGATGTTGGGACCCACTAAGGTGTTCATAATGTGTCTTTATTTTGGTTTTTATTTTAACAGTTTACACTTATATGGAATAACATATCTATAGAATTGGTTAATGTTCATTTCACCTATTTCAAATTATTATGTGATGTTTTTATTTTATTGAATATTGTATTTTAATGTTTATGTTGAATATTTATTTATGTCACGACCCGTCCTTGGGGCCCGTGTCATGACTACCCCAAGCCCGCCTTCCATAGGCCAGGGGCTGGCGACAAGCACCAAATGTGTAAAACCCGATAACTGGTAAGGAATTTCCTTGATAAAAGTAAACAAAACACCACAGAGTACAAGAGGAAGTAAAACACTAAGTACACAAGAAAGTGTTGAACATTGAATGGGCCAGAATACAAACCCAACTGAAAGTACAGCTACAACTGAGCAAAAGTACAACAGAAAAAGAAAAACAGCTGGATGAAAGGAAGAAGCTCCTAGGTCGTCCTCCTCAGATCCTACCTGAAGGGTAGGTACAGATAGTGCAACTCCTGGATCATCCACCACAGATCATACCTGAAGGGTAGGTACAGACAGCCTCCACAATGCTCTCTCCCATCAACCTCCTCCAAGTGTCGTCTCGCCGTGAAGTCCACCTCCGGATACTGACTCGTCGTGTGGTCCACCTCCGGGTACTGACTCGTCATGTTTTCCACCTCCAGGTACCGTCCAGTCCTCGAACACTCAGCCTCTGTCAGTGCTTCCCTTCGTCTGCAACCAACACAACGAGGTGCGGGCATAGCCCGTGCAGGGGTGAGTATAACGATGCTCAGTTGGGACCCCGAGACCCTCAAGGTATCACTAAAACCAACATGGATAACCACATAGAAGATCTCAACAGATAACCTCTACATAGGTATATGCCCTTACATACACCTAAGTTATCAAGTAACCCATATCAATCATGAGGAAACACAAAGATTATGAAATCAATGGATAACAACTACCCAGGTATATGCCCATACATATACCTAAGTTATCAAGTGACACATCTCATTCATGAGGTAAACACAAAGGTCAAAGATTCACCTCAAACCAGGATTTTCATGATCGAAACTATAACTGCTGAAGAGCCCCGTCTCTGGAGTGTACAGTGGTCCTGTCACGACTCCAAGGTACTGCTCACTAACCTAAGAATGATGAGGTACTCCTCCTATTGAGTACTGTGGGCCATCTTCTACAACCAAGCGCTTCCCACCATGGGTCTGCCGCTACAACCAAGCGCTCCACCTCATATCCTCAAGAGGTACTCCTTCTGTTGAGTACAGCGGGTATGCCGCTACAACCAAGCGCTCCTCCACCGTGGGTATGCCACTACAACCAAGCCCTCCCCCTCATAGCCTCCAGAGTTACTTCTTGTATTGAGTACCACGGGTCTGCCGCTACAACCAAGCGCCCCTCCGCCGTGGGTCTGTCGCTACAACCAAGCACTCCCTACTGGGCTATCCGAAACACACCGAGTCGATCGGTCAAGTAGCCATCAGGTCCCAGCCGGCTACACGGTCTCCGTACTTCGCATGCTCATCTCCGTGAGGGTCCGCTCCACGAGATGCTGGTCGATACTACAAGTATCACAAAGTTCCACGAAGAATTATCTCAAAGGATCTCCTCGTCACAGGGGTCTCAATGCAACAGACAGCGCGTCAATCGGAAGCCCGGTCTGTGAGTTACTAGCCTTTTCGTCCCCGGGGCCCGGTTGGTTTCGTGTGCGAACCAAACCGGACGTAACTCAACTGTACCCCAAAATCTCATTGGGTATACTCATAGGGACCATTTATTCACGTGATCACCAACGCCGCTGACGGTTCGTCAAACAGACGTCTGGTCTAAACGTTATCAGCTTTTCCGTTCCAGGGGCCCGGTTGGATTCGTGTGCAATCCAACCTGTCCACTATCCAACTGCATCCAAACCTCAGGTGAAGTATTCCAAATGTTCTGTCTCATCAAAAGGAATTCAAAGAGATAGACGGTGTGTCAATCGGACGCCCGGTCTGTGAGTTATTGGCTTTTTCGTCCCAGGGGTCCGGTTGGTTTCATTAGCGAACCAACCCGACCGCACTCCGATGGCATCCAAACATCGAGCGGAGTAATTCAAAAGATCTGTCTCACTTAGAGGATTTCAACAAAGTTGACGGCACGTCAATCGGATGTCCGAAGCTAAAGATATGGGTGTTTCCGCTCCGAGGGCCCGGTTGGTTTCGTGAACGAACCAACCCAGCCAAACCCAAAGTACTCCGAAACCTTGAGTGCGATATACCGAAAGGACCGACTCGATCCAAGGATCGCGTCACTGCTAACGGTGCGTCGATCAGAGGCTCGTAGCCAAAGATATGGGCAAAAGACCGAAAAAGGTCCGAAAACGGGGGGTCTGGGCCCGGACCGACCCGGACCAACCCCCCCTGGGTCGGCCCGAACCGTGTCTACCCGACCCGGGTCCGGGTCCGACCCGGCTAGGCACGACCCGGTCTGGCTGGGCGCGACCCGTCCTGGGCGGCCCGGCGCCGGCCGAGCGGCCGCGCCCAAGGAGTCGTGGCCCGAGCGCGGGGGCCGCTACGTGTCACCGGACGCGGCGCAAGGCCGCATCCCTTCCCCACGGTCCCGTGCAGCCACGGGACCGGCGCTCGCCGCCGCGGTGGGTCTTTCCGGCGGCTTGTCGGGCGCCGCCGCTTCCTGGCGGTCGGCCGCTGCCGGACGCCGCCTCCGGCCACTGGTGCCGCCGTGCCGGCGTGGTGTGCTGGCAGGAACTTCCGCGGACCACCGGATGCGCTCCGGTGGTCCGTTTTTCCTGCGGTTTGCGCCTACGGATCTCCTGGGACCCGAACTTTGCTGTGAAGGCCTCCAATCACCATTCTGATCCCATTTCGTAAATTCCGTTAATCCACGCATCAATGAAAATCTCCGGAGGGTTGTTTGGCAGTGTTTATTTGGCTCGCACCCTCCACGTTAGGTGATATCAATTGGGAATAATAATCAACTCAGGAAAACATAACAAGGCACAATTTTCATAAATTAAAATTGAACCTAGTTCCCAAGAAAGAAAAACTCCCGTAAATAAAAAAATTCACGTCCCGCATATAAAAACAATCACGGATCAACTTGATGATGAGTTGATCCGGGTTCTTTGTTTTGGAAGGAAACAACCATGGGAATAAATATTATTCTCAAATAAAACCCCTACCTCAAGCGGCTGATGATTCGAAGATTGTCGCGGGAGAAGGAACGTCACGGAAGAAGCACCGCGGAAGGAGCGTCGCGGAAGGAGGATCGTCACGTCGCGGAGAAAGAATTCATCGGCATCGCGTCGTTGATTCTCGAGGATCCGACGTTCTTGGCGACCTTCGTTGGTGGTCGAAGTTCATCGCGTTCTTCGCGTTTTTCGTGTTCTTCATCGAGGAAGAAGAACTTCAAGGCTTGGGTGATTTCTCCCAAATTCCTCTGGCACAACCTACCTTTAATAAAATAAGAATTCTCTTATTTTATTTTTCCAAGTCAACCCTTTGAATTACAAAATAAATAGTCAATTAAAAGAATTAATTTAGCAGTTTAAAACCACCCAATTAATTAGGCGTTTCTTAATCAGAAAAACACACGGTTGACTTTCTTTTAAGAGGGGTTTGCGGGTGCGTTACTTAGGAGGAAAGAAACGGTGGGGCTTGTGCGGGCCCCACCTCAAAAATATACTACCAAGGGGGTAGGATATTTTGGGTTCCACCCTATCCACTTAACTTAGATTAAGTGGCTTTAAGTGGCTTTAAGTGAAATAAAATAAAGTTGTCGCACCACTTTATTCTATTTATTAACTTAACCCCCCCCCCCCCAAAATTAAAATTAAAAACCACACCCAAGAAAACGCAACTCCGGAAAAGGTGTTTCTAAGAAAATACTGGTGCTGTGTGTTCATCGGTGCCCTCAGAATTCGATTCCGAGCATCAGTTCAAAAGTTAGAAAAACCCGCTGGTTCGTTTACTGAATGTACCCGAGCCTACCTTCAGAAATTTATTCCGGGCACACCGGGCCTCGGAATCAGGCGCCGTCAGAAACTACATTCTTGTAAAATTCCAAAGAAAATTAAGAAAAAAAATTTCCTTGAAATTTTCGGTTCTTTACATTACTTCCACCTCAGGTCTTTACGTCCTCGTAAATCTTCAACACAAACTAGGGTCACAAAAGCGGTATTGAGCATGCATTTGAGCCTTCCACTCCCATGTGATTACCTGGAGGTTCCTGTACTGCCAGTGAAAGCGCACCCGAGGAATAGGCCGTTCTCATAGGATCCACCCCTGTCGATCCTCAATCCCCACTGGAACCTCCGTGAAAGTCACCCAATCGTCATCGTCCATCTCCCCATTGCCGATGATATGCGAAGGGTCGAGCACGTATCTCCTTAGTTGAGATACGTGGAAGTTGTCATGCACTTGGGAAATTGAGGTGGATGGGTCAAGTGGTAAACCACCACGCCTACCCAGCTGAGGACCTAATAAGGTCCGCTGAACCTCAGAGATAACTTGCCGCCTTGGCCACATCTCCATAAACCTTGTCATGGTGAGACCCGTATAAAGACGTGGTCATCATCCTCAAACTCTAGAGGTATCCAATTCCTGTTAGAACTGAAACTCAAAACGACTGCTACCACGAGGGTAAGGTTGACCGACTCAAGAGTGATCGGTCGCACCCTCCTGTGCAAATGTTTATCCTGTGCTGCCTGGGGTTTCCTTTTCACGACCAAGGAAAACCCATTCCGACGTCGTAGTTAAACCACAACCTTTTTGCCTAATACCATCAATTTTTGTATCAACTGTGATTGCCCAGTCCATACTCAAACCAACTTCTTAAGGCCTCGACGCTGCCACCAAGAGATTCCAACCGAAACTCTCACCTTGAGGGTCTGACCACACTGTCTGCGTAAGTGTGATTATCGAGTCTCCTCCCAAGGTATCTTCAGACGTGTGGGTCAAGTCCACGACTTACCGGAAACTCTAGGTCTGGAACAAGATTTGTGAAGGCAAGGAATGATTCATATCAACATCCATTACTACAACAGCTAGTAGTGGACACAGACTGTCCATTGAATCATTTTAGAGCCATTGGGTCACACTCTTTGACAGCATGCAGCCGCACTCTTCCTCCGCCCTCTAGCTCCCTGAGCCTGGCGGGGATAACTAAGGTGGGTGGTTGGGTGGTTGTGTTGTCACCGGGACCCTGTTGTCACATTTGGTATCAGAGGAGGAACCCAGCCTTAAGTGCAGTGAACTGCCTGGGTTTAGATGTAGGGCCCACAACGAGGGCGTTGTGCTCTAAAGGGGGGGGAGTGATTGTAACATCCCCAAATGATAAAAGATTAAATGACTAAATGATATGACTCATGTCAACAAGGTCCACTTTTCTTTTCAGGAGCCTACCTGGTTAGAACTCCACAGTTAAGCGTGCTTGGCCTGGAGTAGTGATCAGGATGGGTGACCTTCTGGGAAGTTTCCCAGGGTGCGTGTGAGTGAGGACAAAGCACACTGGATAGGATATGTGTTGGCCTGTAGGGACTGTCATTAGTCAGATGACCTGTTCGGGCATGTGGGTGGACCCTGGGGTGGGGCCCACGTGTCTGCGGGGCAACTGGTGGTGCCTGGGGGCCAGGACCCGACAGCCATGTTAAGGAGGGGTGGTTGTGCTATAACCGGCACCCAGTTGTCACATTTGGTATCAGAGAAGGAACCCAGCCTTAAGTGCGGTGCACTGCCTGGGTTTAGATGTAGGGCCTACAACGAGGGCGTTTTGCTCTAAAGGGGGGGGGGGTGATGACCTATGGGGACTGTGGGGAAAGGATATGTGTTGGCCTGTGGGGACTGTCATTAGTCAGATGACCTGTTCGGGCATGTGGGTGGACCCTGGGGTGGGGCCCACGTGTCTGTGGGGCAACTGGTGGTGCCTAGGGGCCAGGACCCGACAGCCATGTTAAGGCGGGGTGGTTGTGCTGTCACCGAGACCCAGTTGTCACATTTGGTATCAGAGAAGGAACCCAGCCTTAAGTGCAGTGCACTGCTTGGGTTGATATGTAGGGCCCACAACGAGGGCGTTGTGCTCTAAGGGGGGGGGGGGGGGGTGGTGATTGTGACATCCCCAAATGATAAAGGGTTAAATGACTAAATGATATGACTATGTCAACAAGGTGCACCTTCCTTTTCGGGAGCATGTCTGATTAGAACTCCATAGTTAAGCGTGCTTGGCCTGGAGTAGTGATCAGGATAGGTGACGTTCTGGGATGTTTCCCAGGGTGTGTGTGAGTGAGAACAAAGCACACTAGAAAGGACATGTGTTGGCTTGTGGGGACTATCATTACTCAAATGACCCGTTCAGGCATGTGGGTGGACCTTGGGGTGGGCCCCACATGTCTGCGGGGGCAATTGGTGGTACCTGGTAGGCGAGGACCCGACGGCCATGTTAAGGCGGGGTGTTTGTGCTGTCACCGGGACCCAGTTGTCACATTTGGTATTAGAGGAGGAACCAAGCCTTAAGTGCGGTGCTCTGCCTGGGTTTAGTTGTAGGGACCACAACGAGAGCGTTGTGCTCTAAAGGGGGGTGGGGGTGATTGTAACATCCCCAAATGATAAAGGGTTAAATGACTAAATGATATGACTCATGTTAACAAGGTGCATTTTCCTTTTCGGGAGCCTACATGGTTAGAACTCCACAGTTAAGCGTGGTTGGCCTAGAGTAGTGATAAGGATGGGTGACCTTCTGGTAAGTTTCTCAGGGTGTGTGTGAGTGAGGACAAAGCACACTGGAAAGGACATGTGTTGGCCTGTGGGAACTGTCACTAGTCAGATGACATGTTCGGGCATGTGGGTGGACCCTGGGGAGGGGCCCACGTGTCTGCGGGGCAACTGGTGGTGCCTGGGGGCCAGGACCCGATAGCCATGTTAAGGCGGGGTGGTTGTGCTGTCACCGGGACCCAATTGTCATATTTGGTTCAGAGGAGGAACCCAGCCTTAAGTGCGGTGCTCTGCCTGGGTTTAGTTGTAGGGACCACAACGAGGGCATTGTGCTCTAAAGGGGGGGTGATTGTAACATCCCCAAATGATAAAGGGTTAAATGACTAAATGATATGACTCATGTTAACAAGGTGCACCTTCCTTTTCGGGAGCCTACATGGTTAGAACTCCACAGTTAAGCGTGCTTGGCCTAGAGTAGTGATCATGATGGGTGACCTTCTGGGAAGTTTCCCAGGGTGTGTGTGAGTGAGGACAAAGCACACTGGAAAGGACATATGTTGGCCTGTGGGAACTGTCATTAGTCAGATGGCCTGTTCGGGCATGTGGGTGGACCCTGGGGAGGGGCCCACATGTCTGCGGGGCAACTGGTGGTGCCTGGGGGCCAGGACCCGACAGCCATGTTAAGGCGGGGTGGTTGTGCTGTCACCGGGACACAGTTGTCACAATTTATATTGCGGCTTTCCTTTGAAAAAGAGGGTATAGTATCCCCACATGGCATCTTATAGACCCTTGTTGTTTGTCGGTAGCCTCTGGCATATGGGGAGGTGCGCATAGGGCCATATAACAAACCATCATGGGGCACTGGTATGTGGCACCCAGGTTGGGATGCTAAAACCTGGAATCAAAAGATTTTTCTTTTCTTTTCAATTGTTGTATTATTTGGGAAAGGTGGATGGAAGACATATTTGATTTGGACCTTGGACATTAGCTCGTACTTGGGAGTAGCTGACCCGTGTTCGGAGGAAAACCCAAGTACCCAATTTGGGATTATTGTGTTTGGGGTTTTCTATTATAATTGGAAATTATTTCACCTTGTGTAATGAACTTTTTTATATATTTTTTTTTTGTTTTCTAATATTTTTAATGAAGGCCTAGTATGGAATTAGAGTTGAGTATGCATGAATAATTCTAGTCACTAAGGAATTTATGTTACATGAATCATATTAAGAATAAATGAAAAAAATAGTCATGAGTGATTTTTGAGTAAATTTAAATTCTTTTCTAAATTTGATTATTTTTTAAAAAAAATTAATTAGTTTCTAATAATATAGGTGGTTTCATTAAAAATATCTTAAATGTCGTAATTTTAAATGGATAAAATGGGTGAATACTAGAAATAATACAAATATGAAAAGTTTTTTACCCATTTTTGTCCATGACCTAGGTTAGGGATGGTTGAGTGTTATGATACATTCATGGTTTTGACTGTGGGGATGTGTATGCGGGATGGATTCTTATAAATTTTTTTGAATCCCTATTATGTAAGTATTTTAATGAAGTTTTATGTTTCTTAGGACATGTTTTTTGATTTGTAGAAACATTACTACATAACAACAATTTTTTTGTAGGATGATAGGAGGAAATTGATAGAAATGTTCCTTTAGAAGTAGGATAAGAGGCACCAATAGTTATGGGTGAAGGCTTAGAAGATAAGTTCCATGAGAACATTGCTTGATGTATATATTTCATTGAAAAAGACCCATGGTTGTCTGTATAGAATATGTATGAGTTGATCTATGAGTTTTAATTGAATCACCCACTAATATTAACTAGAGAGAGTGGAACTGAGGTTGATGTGTTATGGATTGAGCCTATCGAGAAAATTCTCAACCCTTTAGAGGCTCATGTAGAAAAAAGAATCAAGTTGGTTGCTTATTTTTTATTAGTTCAAGTGAAGCATTGGTGGGATATTCAGGCTTGGGATGAACATTTTGATGGAATGGTATGTAAGGACTTCCAAGATATGTTCTCAAATCAGTTTTAACCAGAGACACTGATATATAAGATGGTGGCATATTTTTTTGTTGTTGACCCAGGGAAGCATGTTATTGATGGAATATGTAAGTCACTTCGCCTACTTGAATCACATTGTCCCAGTACTTGTAGTAGATGAGGAAACTACAGAGATTAATTTTCAAGATGAACTTAAATGTTATAATATGTCATAGGTTAACACATTTATATTGAATAATATTTCTGAGGTAGTGAATAAGGTTATCATTTCAAAGGGAAACTGGAAGGGGGATTCTAGTGGAGGATATGTCATTTATACTGGATGACTAAGAAGTATACCTTCTAAGGGTAGGAATATTAATTATGAGAATGTTAACCAAGGAAGTGGAAAGTTGGATATCCAGGGAGAAGGATTAGTTACCCATGGTTTTAATCAAGGGTTGTTCCATTAGTGTTGTTGCCCAGGTCATGTTTATATTCAGTGTCACAAACCACTGGAGGAGAACAAAGCATGGAAAATAATGGGAAACTTACATAGATATTATTGGAACCCTCGACCAAGGGGTAGTTATGGAGGACCTAATACAAACTAGAATACTGGATGGGGTTATTCTTCCCCATACTAGTCGGGTAGTTAGAGCTCTACTAACCATGCAAGTTGACGTGGAAGATGTGGTACTTCAGGGAAAGAGTGCCTATATCAGCATTGTAGTTTAGCACATGGGACTCAGACTAAATCACATAGTGTATCGGAATTTTAATTTCAAATAGTTTTGCAATAACTTGTGGATAGAGAGGCTAGGTCATCGATAGTCAGAGAGACAATTCTTATAGATTTTACACTTTCTAATTCTTATTTTCATATAGGGGCCCTATATTCTTTTATATCTACACATAATGTGAATACTTTGAGTGTTATTGTGCAATTAGTGAATAGGGATGTGAATATTTACATACCACTGGGTTTACAGTCAAAGGAAATCTATATATACAAGGGATGTTCCCTCGAGGTTGGTGAGTATTATTCACCTTGGGATCATTGCATACTTTAAATGCCATGATTTGAATTGATTTTGATCCCGGACTTACTGGTACCATACCAAGACTATATCAATTATTATCGTATGAAATTAGACTTTACATCTCTTAAGGGTAACAGTTATGTTCATCATGGAGAATGAGAAATCCAAGTAGGCCGTATATGGACATTTTATCAGAAGTCAAAGAAGATCAATTACTAGGTTTCAAGTCTTTTGTTGGATAAAGAGGGTGTGAATAATTTTTTCTTTCCTGGCATAGTGAATCTGTTTCTTCATGTTTTTTCTGAGCACTTATCGAGGATTCCCCCTCTGATATATGTTGAATTTATAATTGAGATAATGTCAATTGTTGAAGGAATTTTCATTCCACCTTACCAAATAGTGCCAATATAGCATCAATTAATTATGACACAACAATAATAATTATGGAAAAGGGATTTATCCATATGAATATGTCACCTTGGGGTTCATGGGTTTTGTTTTATAATAAGGCTAATAGAAATTTGTGTTTATGTGTCTTTTACTAGAATTTGGTCTGGATTATAGTTAATAACCGATGTCCTCTTCTACATATCAATGGAATATGTGACTATTTGAGGGGTGATTATGTGTTCTACAAGACAGGTATGAGGTCAGGGTATCATCAGCTAAGCGTGATACCTTTTGATATACCACCGACTGCTTTCAAAAGTATGTATATACCTTATGATTTTTTTTATGTTGTTTGGGATTAAAATGCTCATGTTGTGTTCATGGACTTAATGAACTGAATCTTCCACCTGTACATAGTTAATTTTTTGTTTTTTTCTTCAATGAAATCTCGATGTACTCCAAGACTCGTGATGATCATGAAAAACATATTTTCATCATCCTATGTACATTGGTAGATCATAGGGGATACTATAAGCTATCTATGTGTCAATTCTACATTTACAAGGTACATTTCTTGGGTCACATTATCTCTGAGGAAGATGATTCGGTATAACTAGAGAAATTTCAGGAAGTTGTTTCTTTTTAGAATCCCAATATATTTTTTGAAATCAAAATATTTTTAGGTTTGGAGGTATATTTTTATAGATACATCAAATTTTTTCCATGCATAGCAGTGCCACATATGGTTCTGACCAATATGGGTATCAAATTTTAGTGGTAAGGAGAATGTGAGAAATCCTTCCAAGATATAAATATATACTTGAATATTACACCAATTTTGATATTGATCGGGATGGGGGATGAGTATACCATTTTTTTAGGCATCAAAAATGAAACATAGGGAAGTGTTTATGAAGAGAGATTTAGTCGTGGTGTACATATCATTAAAGTGGGTTCCACATAAATAATTTCATCCTATAAAAAATCGTGAGTTTTCCGTAGTGGTTTATGCCTTGAATGGTTAGTAGTATTACCTATTGGGTGAAAGGTTTATTTTTTATACAAAACATAAGAGATTAAAAAACATATTTTCACAGTGATATTTTGATCTCTTAAAAGGAAGATGGGTTGAGAATTTTTGATTTTTGAATTTTTTCTAGTCTATAGACCTAGTACGGTAAATAGTGTGGCTAATATATTGAGCTAGAAAAAACATACCCAAGTAATCCAGAAGTCTAGATTTGAGTAGAATATGATGAATTATCTAAATTAGGTGCACATTGTGGTTTAGGAGGGCTAAGAGTAGATGATACTCCTGTCCTTATTAGTTGAGTCCACAATTCTAATCCAGATTAAGAAACGGATGTATGAGGTTTTATAGTGTTTGGACTAGATGGGAAGCCTTGAAGGTTGGCAGTCACCATCTAATTAGATTATAGATTTTTATGAGAACATCTATGTTCGGTTCCATGTTGTTGCTTCTATGTGTATGGGAGAAGAGTTTATGTATGAGTCTCATGCGTCGAAGTGGGTAGTGCACCCTAGTTTGACTAAGTGGAACTACAATATTCAAAGAAAGTATCGGTGCATAGGGATGAAAAAGGAAATTGTAGGATTCATGACACAATGCAACACCTTTTAGAAGGTGAAGGATAACCATCAATGACTTGGTGGTTTGATACAGCCCATAACAATTATTGAATGGAAATCTAATGATGTTACCATATATTTTATCGTAGGTCATTTGAGGACACCTCAATAATAATGATGTTATATAGGTTATTTTGTATTGGTTGATGAAAGTAATCCATTTACTTCAAATTATGGATAGCTTCATGGTTAATAGTTTGTCAATTTTTATGTTGAATAGATAGTCTATTTTCATGGGGTAACATAAATTATAGTTTCATATCATTAATCAGATTTTATTTTATTCTTATGGAAAAATATGAATAAAAAATTGGGTAATAATATATTTATAAGTATATATTTTCACCAATAAATATATAGAAAATCATAGAATACTATCCAGGTGTTAGGGGACATTCTTTAGTAATATGTGACATATTCTTATGCGTCTTGGGAGAAGTTCATAGCACTCGTTTATTTCTCTTATGATAATATTTTTCAGGTGAATATTGAGATATAACCATATGAGTCTATTTATTATAGTCTATGGAGATCGTCCCTTTGTTGGGTGGAGGTGGGTCACTCTGATTTTTTGGGACCAAATCTCATGTAGGAGACATCGAGACATGTTTAGTTGATTTATAAATGTTTGGATAAAGCATAGATTATACAAAAGTCATATGCTGATTGGAATTTTCAAACTCTTTATTTTATAGTGGGTGATTGTGTAGTCCTTCAGGTGTCACAAAGATAGGGTGAACATCAGATTTGGAATAAGGGCAAGATGGCACCCATGTTTGTCAGACTAGGTGAGATTATGGAGAGGATCATACTAGTGTCATATTGATTAGATCATCCATAGAGGTATATTTCTATGAACAATGTCTTCCAAATGTCATAACTTTGGTAGTATCACCCCGACCCTTATCATTTTATCGATTTTAATGATATTGAGCTTAAGGCTAGTGTATCCCTTGAGAAGCAACTAATTCATATTGTGGATCATAGTGAGAAACTTTTGTGGGAAAATAATATGTCACTGGTTTCAGTGTTGTGGTAACATAGCTATTTTTAGGAGGAAAAATGGTTTATGGAAGCAAATATATGGTCCCAATGGACTGGCATTTTCATCATGGAAGCTTAGTGATGCTTGCGTGTACATATCAAGGATGATCTCTTATAGGGTTGGAATATTGTAAGATCCTGACGCATCATAGTACCTTCAATTACTTATTTTCAGGTAATCTTTTACAATTTTTTATCATATATCAGTTAGGCTATTCATAGGGGTCATTTTATGTGAATTTTAATAATTTTGGAAACCCATAAGATTATGCATAGTTTCCACATGGTTAGGAAAAACCATGTGATTTTTCCTAGAGAATAGTGTTCCCCATTTTGAGCCACTATATTAGGTCACATGGTTTGACCAAACCATGCACCCCCCACCGTAATCCCTTGGATAGAGGGGCTATTCATTTTGTGTGCATGGTTTTTCAAACTGCATACCCACCCTGAAGAAACTATTCACCCCAGATAGTAGGGGTGAATGATTAGGGTGTATGGTCTGTCTAACCATGTGGACCATCTAGGAAACCATGTGTGTGGGTTTATAAACACATAAAAATAATTAATATTTATAATACCCATAAATTAAATACTTAATCACCCCAACTCTGCCTAATAAAATTTCCATTTCTCTTCGAGGCTCTCGAGAGGATACATAGACTTCTCAAAACCCATACTTTTTTAATCAAAGATCCAGTGGAAAGAATCCATATATATTTGCTATGTGATCTATTCTCTGATTAGGTTACTCTCCCTCCCATATTTATTCCCCTTGGAGTGAGATGAATTTCCTCTGTTTATTGATGGCTCAGATCTAGGTTTTAATAGATCTTAGTTTATTGGATCTTGATCCAATATTTTGATCCCATATCTCTTTCACCTTTTTGAATCCATTCGTTCTACCTAAAATTAAGGGCTCATGTTGAGTGATTGATTTTTGTTGATCCTATGGTAGGTTGTCTAATTACTAATTTCCCATAGTTAGGATCATGATATTGTGTTTTTAGTTGTATCATTGCTTTCTAATGTCATGGAATTGCTTTAAAATTTAATAATTAAATTAAATCCCACTAAATTGAAATATCCTTCATGAATATCATTAGAACCATTGAATATTATGATATTGGTATTGGTGAAATCCCATGGGGTGTTCCAATATCTGTGAAATATTGAATTATAGAATGAATAAAAGAGAAATAGTGGTTTTAAGGAATTGAAAAAAATCCATGTTTCATGGTTTGATTGTGGGATTTAATGGATTTATTTTGTTAGACTTGAAGGGTTAATGAGTTGTGTAATAATTGAAGAAAAATTGATTAATCGAGGCACAAATCATGTTGTTCCTTATGATACATGTAAAGAACCATGGTTATATTTGATAAATGAAATGGTGCACTATATTTTTAATGATTTATAATAAGATCACTGATGATGAACCTTGATATATTTCTATATTAAAATATTAAAAATGAGTTATGCACGATGGAATGATTCTTAAACTACCTATGGGGTGCCATACTACTACTCTATTCACTCGATGCATTCATGATAATTGGTGCTAGACTTATGATCCATGTACCTGATATTTTGGAGCAAGACTTATTGTCTAAGTATCTATGATTTTGGCACTGGATTAAAGCTCTAAGTTCCTAAGATAATGATCTTGGAATGAAACTCTATGTGTCCTTGATAATGGTACATGTAATGATGCTCTAAGATACCAAAATAAAATGGAATTAAACTGAATAAGGAATTCATTGAAATATTATATTTTAAACACCTTTTGATGTATGTTTTAGACTCTAGAATTGGAAAAAGGATGTATAGTGTGTATATATAAGGAATAGTAAATTTGAAACCTATTTACATTCATATTGTTGTATATTATTCATTGTACAACTATATATTCTTTTGTAAACTAGATATTTATTTAGATGGAATTGGTCATGGCCCACTAATTGGTACTCACACCCTAATCACACAAATGTTTAGTACCCAAATATACTTCATTTTTAGAGTACAAGACAAGGGTAACACCCCTAAGTTAGATGGATGAGTTGGTGTTTGGGATTAATCATGGATGTGGGATCCAAAAAATATGTCATAACACACTTGGTAGTTTTCAGTGTGTCATTATTTTTAATTTTCAATTGTCACTTGACACTTACATGGTATGAAATATATACTTCATTGGATTGTGGTCATTTTTCTTGTTTGGAATTATTTTTTGATGTTGGTATTTAATTGAAAATTGTATTATATTGGTAATTTTGAACATTTATTTTTGTTGTGGATTCCATTAATAAAGAGGGTATTGTCTCCCCACAAGACATCAAAGACCCTTGATACATGTCAAAAACCTCTATCATACGGGGATGCACAAATGAGGCCATATAATGAACTGGATCGGGGCACCAGTATGTGGAACCTTGATTGGGACACTATATTAACTACTAACTCAATACTATTTGAGTCGGGGTCTTTACAATTACCTTCATTTCACTTATAGGATCTATATGTAAAATTTCTCTAACAGTGATCCACACGTGCTTCTTTGATCTCCAAACAATCATCAATGGAGCATTGGGTTCTTGTATAGAGGATAATTCATCATGTTTTGTTCATCCTAATAGCTAAAGGATCATTCGGGGTTAATGGAGTTCTTATTATTGATAGGAGGAGAGAAGAAAAAAAATCATGTGAGACATCTATTTTGCGCAATGATTCATGATTCATAATTTTTTATTAACACTACACACTAGACATAACCATCTATTTATAAATTTAGGGTTTAGGTTAAAACATTTTCAAATTGTGTAATGGTAATTAAATAATAGAATAATCATTATAAAATTCCCTTATATATATTAATATTATTATTATTTTATGCCATTAACTTACTTACTTAATGATAAATATTAGTTTTCAATCTTGTAATTTCATATTTATCATAATAAAAAATCTTGGTCTTCTCGAATTCATAATCATTTATTTATTACTTAAATAAATATTTACCAAAAAAAATTCCCAAATAATATTTTTCAATTGATAAAAAATGAATAAAATTATTATCTATTCATTTAAAAAATATTACTTCCATTAATTAAAATCATTAAAATTTAATTGATATCAATGGAAAGGCTTATTTTGTGACCCTTTATGATTATTTCTCTTTAGTACTATATTGGTTTGCCTAAATTGCAAAAATGTTATCAAGAATTGGGCCAAAGAACCCAAGAGAAAGAACATAATGTTGCAATGTCGACAACCACTTATGAATTCTAACTCTGTAATATAATCCCTTTGTCTCATTATCTTATCAAGAAACTTTCACATTAGGTTCATTAACCTATATTCATGATACATATTTTTTTTACTATATGGAATAAACACATTATTAAACCATGGTCATGAAATTTAATGTGAATGTTCAATTTCAATAAAAGGGTTGAGATATAAAATTTCTTCATGATATAAGGAGAAAATCCTTCCTCAACTTATCCTTAAATATCAAGTCATTCCGGATGCTCCCAATGTACCCTACATCTCTCAATCATACGGTGTCACAATTTTGGTTAGTAAATTTAAATCAGTGAATCGTGACATGAATTAATTACAATATTAAAGTCCAACGACTATTACACATGCTCTTATTTAGGAGTATTTAATAACACTAAAACTTGTAGAATTCCTACTAGCAGATATGATCACATAATATCTCATCTTGGATATTACCAAGTGTAAAATTTAGGATAAGAATTATCATCCACTTATGAGTACTCAAACCTAATAGTAAACATACTATTTTTCCAATAATATAATTTCATCTAACAAAAGAAGTTTTTTTTAATATCATCATATCATTTCATGGTTATAATCATAGTAGATAACTATTATGATGTTATCAATGTGACAGATAACCTAGGAAATTATTACATAAAATTCATATTGAACAATGAGAAATATGTACTAATACTTTTGATTAATATTAAAATATTTTAATGTACATATAGTCAGAGAAAAAATAGTTTGTTCTAGAACACCAACTCCAAAAAACTCCCACTTTAACTAAAGATAACTAACTATAATGTTTAGTCTAATAGACCTCACATAATGGTCATGTTTATATTGAGATATGTCTTTAGTAAAGGGTACTTAAAATGTTTCTTTTGTGGATATTATTCTCACTGGAACATCACCTCTATATGAAAAATCCCTCAATACATGATACTTTTAAGTATATGCTTTTTCTAAAAATGTGACTTTGGATCATTTTTAAGAGACACCACTATATTATTATCACAATAATGTGTGATATGATCATTATTTTTAGGTACATTATCAATTTCTTGGACAAAGTTTTATATACAAATGGTTTCTTTAGCTTCCACAAAAGTTGCAATATATTCAGACTCTACATCAAGTTTTGTGACAACAACCTAATTTAATCTCTTTTAGATCACAACCCCTCCATTGATATTGAAGATATATCTCTTTTTTAATTTTATATCATCTTCACCTATTTAAAAAATAGTATCTAAATATCATATTATGACTAGTTTCTCATATCTTTAATACACTAGGAACATGTCCTTAGTATTCCTTAGATACTTAATTATGGTCTTGACAACCACAAATAGTTATCCATTTAGTTTATCTTGATACCTTCCTATTATACTCAAGAAATAGGAGACATTTATCCTTGTACATAGCATAACATGCATGAATAACATAATCACATACACTTATAGAATTATTACCATTATCTTCCTTCCCTCATGTTTCAGTGGAAATATTTTTCATATAAAGATAAATTCCATTTCAAATTGGAATCAATCCCATCTTTGATTGTTTTATTTTTAAAATATTTTGTATCTTATTGATATATATACATTTACTATTGTTTAGAAGCCTCTTTGATCAATAAATATGGATCTTGATAAAAATAATATATGTTACTTCACTTATTCCCTTCATGGAGGAGAAATTATTCAACCAAAATTTAACATACTATAAAACATTTATTTTATATTTTATAAGTACTATGTCATTGAAATAAAATATTATGAAAAATGGCTTCACTCCCACCAAACAACTTATATACACAAGTCTCAAAATAATTTTTATGAAACCAAATTCTATTATGGATTCATAAAACTAAATTCTCCATGTCCTGGATGTGTGATTTAATCCATAAATGGATATTTGTAATTTATATACCTTTTGGAATCATTTGGAGTCACAAATCCTTCATGTTGTTTCATATAAAAATCTTACTGAAGGTTCCCATTAAAATAAATCTATATTCACATCTAATTTCCAAAATTCCATGGGTATTAAAATCCATACTGTAAAGTAGAATTATGATCGGTTTCATCAAAGAAACTGGCGAAAATGATTCAACATATTCTATTCCTTGATTTTATTTTAACCCTGTTTCAAAATTTTGTGTCTTATAATTATTTACATTTTCATCCATGTAAGGATTCATTCGGAATACCCATTTAAAACCAATGAGGTTTATATCTACTTTAGGACCATACTAAATAAATACTAACTTTTTGTACATGGAATCCATTTAAACATTTATAGCTTCTTTCCAATTGGAAAAATATGTGCCACTTACTACTTCCATGTAGGTTAGCGGTTCATTATTATCAACTAATAATTGTTCACCATCCTCAATGATGATAAAATCATACCTTTTTTTGTTCTTTATAATCCCTTGTACTCATATTCAGTACTTTTATCTCAAAAATTACTTATTCCATGGGGATTTGTGGAATTTGTTTCAATTGCTAACTCTTGTGTACCTTGATCATACACATCATCTAATTCTATATTTCTCCCACCATCTTTTTTAGATATGTACTCCTTCTAGAGGAATATGTCATTACATTACACTATAACATTTTTTCTGAGGGGTCAAATAGTTAATAAACCCTTGTTTCCTTTGAGTATCCTACAAAGGTACAACTTATACCTCAGGGTGAATTTTTATTTTTTAAAGTGTTCTTAAAAATTGTTTCCCAACCCTATAAATATATGTATATCAACTAAAGTTTATTTCCATTCCCTAACTGGTATTGTATACCATCTAAAACTAAAACTAGATCATGTTTTAGTATTTATGTTGTAGTCTATAACATGTGTCCCCAACGGATAATATATGACTCACATGACTCACTATTTATCTCACATTAACTAATAAGGTACACTTGCTGCTTTCAATAACACTGTTCCACTGAGGTGTATAATGAATATTGAGTTGATATAGAATCCAAAAATATAATGAACTATATTTTACATAAATTTTTATTACTTCAGAATTGAAGTATATTTATTAAAATAAATAACAAAACCTTGATAGGACTGTATATGTATAGTTTCTTTAAAAACTAGGAAACATAAACAACCAGTTCATAAAACGTCTACATTGTATTTTAATTACTTCATCATAACTAGACTCATTTTTGGAATATCATATTTAATACCCTTCTTCCTGACCTAGGTAAAATAAACATATAAAACGGTGATCTGAAATTCTAATTAAGGGTAAAAAAAGGAAATATCAATCATATCATATTCATAAGAACATAACATTTGAAAATATCATCCTGCATAAGAGATCATAATATCGTGTCATGGGATAAATCCTATAAGTGAAATGTAATCCCAATAATCATAACATTAGACATGAAAATTTTTTCATACACACATAATCATATAAAATTAGTTCATATTAGTTGAGTCTCACTGCTAAGACTGTCATAGCGGACAATGTCCATCCCTGAACTGAGTTCACTCATCGTTCCAGTCATGTATCACTAAACCAGATTAACATGCCTTTCCATACATGTCTATCTCATGAGATATAAAACATTACCAAATGAATTGGAGATATATATAGGTTCCATCCATCTCATACAAAAACCATTCTTATGTTTTCCACAAAAAAATAGATCATACATCACAGCATAACCAATATAATAAAATGGGATTCTTAAACATCATGTCATCATTACATAATCCATATAAGAAAAAAGGATATCATTAAAATAATTCCATAATAACGTAATCATGTCTATATAATAATAGATAAAAAATAGAAACCTATATAATCTTAGATAGAAAATAATTATGATAAAATAGTTGAACATAGTTATTAGGAAAATATCCTTTATTCTTTAAAAAAATATTTTCTCAATATTTCATGAAATTTTAAAAGAAAATAAGTTAACTAAAAATAAACATGAAATATTTTAGAGTAATAATCATGGAAATAAATCATTATGATTATGTGAAAATCTATTTATTTTGTAAAAGTAAAAAAATATTATCCTCGTACTTTTACCAGAAAAGTCAAAAAGTTCCTCATATGGTAAACAAAAGAAAAATTATTTCCATACCATGTGGTAGAAGTCAATAAAGGGTAAAAACGAATTTAAATATACATGGAATAATAGTAAATAATTTATTAATATATTTTTAGAAAACATGGTCATGGATGATAAATATAACCCCAATAAAGACTTACGAGTAAATAATCTCGGATAAAAACGAAATAGGAAAAGTTATCCATTACCCTAGGTTTGATATGCATCTTATGTATCCAAACCTCCTATATAATGATTTAAATAATGTTACAGATTTATTCTAGAATCATAATAATTTTTATGATAACATTTATGATCATATTTTTATCCATTTGTTTTTATCATTTCATTGTTACTCTTTATTTGGGTATTACCTTTTTTATGTTCTTATGTATGTTTTGTTGAATAAGTTCATATTAATTTTTTTAGGTTATAGTTATATCATTTAAATCCTTGTATTAGTATAATATATATCATATTTATTTATTTATTTAATACATATAATCATGGTTTGGTGAAGATCATGTAGAATGAATCACATCACACCATAGAGATGGTAAGTCGTACGTACGCACGAGCAATGATATCTTTCCCATAATTGATGAATGGAATTGAAGTGGATCATTTATTGTATCATAGAATTGGTATAATGTTATATTATTCCTATATAAGTATTAATTACACCATTATACCCATCGAAGTATGGTGGTGGTGAAATACATATTAAACCACGGTGTAGAGACGGTAAGTCGTGTGTACGCATGCACGATGATTTCTTTTTCTTGTAGGATGGATAGAAGGTGAAACAAGATTGATTCATATTTATAATAACATATCAGTATATGAGTTATACTGAAGTTACTATTTTATTATTAAACAACAAAATAAGATGATGTAGAGGAAAAAGAAACATGAAATAATCGGTAGAAGAGATTACCCCTTCCTTGACGTGCCTCCTTTGAATTTCCACTAGCGGCGCTAGAGTTAGTCTTTTGAAAAGACCAGAACATCATGAATGTTACCATTGAAGTTGAGAAGAGTAATGTAAAGGGTTTTTTTGAGCATGAAGGCTAGAAATGGATTTCATAGGAGAGGTAGGAGGTTACCTTTTATAAGAGAGAAGAGGGAAACTTTAGAAAACTCTCAAAAATATTAATTTATAATAAAATAAAAACCAAACCAAAAACTTCTAAAGTTTCCCTAATTATAATATTAGATGTGATAGGGTTGTAATATAATCAACCAATAAATTTGGGCAACTTATTTTTTCAATTTAATCTTATCTTTTTAATTGACCCTTAGTTATACTATTAAAGTTCAATTTTTGGAAAAACATTCTAAATATTTAATGGTAATGAATATTAACTTATGTGGTGTTAATTGAACATAAATGGATACTTTATGATATTTTAGACCTTAAAATTATCACATTGTAATTTTTAAATATTTTTATGATTTTTAAATAATTTAATAAAATTTTATGTTTATAAAATATCATTAGTGTAAATTTTGACACTCTTAATTTATTAAACATTAAATAAAATTCACACAGAAGATAAATTCGATATAAAATATTAAATAAACTCCTAAAATGTAATATTATCCTTTTAAGTACATTAATAACATTAATTAGTTCATATGATATTTCTTTGAACATTTTTAAAACCATTAATTTGATATTTCTATTAATAAAATAATTTCTATATCACTATTGTGACATCATTAATGGTAATTATTTAATATCTGAAAATTATAAATAAATTATAATGATGTGTGTAACTCTTTTATATATCTATATACAATCTATAGTCGATTTTATCTCCTAGTTTTCCATATATTCAAATTAATAAACTTATATAAAAAGAGATTGTGACACATTGTCCATTTCATTAGTTTTTCTTACATTCCTGTCATTTTCATAGGTAAGTTGAAATAAAGTGATTATATTTAAAATCATAGATTATAAGGGTCAAATTTAATCATCCAATAATATTTTTATAGGTTTTAAATTAATTTTATAATACTATTTTAACCCTTAATTACACGATTCAACTTCAATGGTGGTAACAAAAATAATTACCAAAGTTAGTGTTCCAAATGCCCAAAAATAAAAGTATCCTACTAAAATAATTTGTAACTAATGTTTCCAAATATAGAATAAATTTTTCAAAATAAAAAAAAACATAATTTTTAGTAATTAATTTAAAATTAATCATTTTTTTGAGAAAACTGCTTCTAAAAGTTATAACATCGCAAAAGATTGAAATGTTTTTACCTATGAATTCAATGTAAAATTAATAATAATGAAATACATTATATTAAATGGTTAAAATATATTCTATTTATTCATTAAAACCATTCAATTTTATAATTAAACCATATAAATTATCTCATTGAAAAAAATATTTTTTTAATAAAAATTTAGCATATTTTAACTATTCTACAAAATATGAAAGTCATCAGAAAAATATCAAAAATGTGTCCAAAGTAAATATGTATACCCCACTTCAAAATAACATGTTTTTTTTATATAAAATCATTAATGTCTTAAAGTCATAATTTAAAATGGGTTTTCCATTCAATGGTTTAAAATTAAACCTTTTTAAAAAAATACACCAAATAGAGTTTTATTCATAAATTATGAATAAAATATCGACTGAATTAATGTAAAAAAATTATTAAGTATATAAAACATATATGTCTTATTAATTTCAAAACCAAAAGTAATTCACTATAAAATAAAAATATCTAATTGATTTATATTTTTTATAATGCATTTTCATAAGTTAGTTATAATTATTCTCACTAACCTAACGGCTAAGCTATAATAGTAATTTTATATTAAGGGCATCTCATTGTTTGTTTAAACACACAATGGCATGAAAATAATGCTACTGAAGAATAATTGTTTTTAAAATATCTCATAAAAACATACGGGTGTTAAATTATATGCCCCTTAAATTGAATTTCACCCTCAAAAGTTTTTGCATGAAAAACAAAAAGATGAGGATACCTATCCTTCATCATATCCTCAAGTTACCATGTAGCTTCTTCAAATTTGTGGTCCCTCAATAAAACTATAACTAAGAAAGTGGTCTTGTTTTGTAGATCTTTTTCGCTACAATATAGAATCTCTATTTGTTGTTCTTCATAAGGAAAATCTTGCTCTAGAGGTATGACTTCTGAGCTTAGTGCATGTGAAGGATCAGGTATGTACTTTTTCAGTAGAAATACATGGAACACATCATGAACCTGGGAGAGATTTGGTGAAATCTCTAATCATTATGGTACCTTCTCAACATGATACAAATTTTCAAAAGGACCGAGATACCTAGGTTTCAACATTCCCTTCTTTCCAAATCACATTACACTCTTCCTGGGAGATATTAATAAGAACACCTTATCACCCATTTCAAACTCTAGGTCTTTTCTTCAGTTTTCGGCAATTACTTTTTTGCCGACTCTGAGCTTCTCATATATGTTGTTGAATAGATCTGACCTTTTCTGCCATTTCATCAATGAGATCAGCTCCTAATAGATTTATTTCCCCAACTTAATTCTTACATGTTGGAGTTCTGAACATCATTCCATATAGAGATTCATAAGGATCCATATAAATACTAGAGTGAAAGCTATTATTGTAAACAAATTCCACCAATGGTCGGTGTTGATCACAACCACCTTTGAAATCTATAGAGCATGATCTCAACATGTCTTTCAAAGTACGAATTTTCCTCTCAAACTGACCATCTGTCTGAGGAATATAAAAAGTGTATAAAATTAACATTGTATCTAGATCATGCTAAAGAATTCTCCAGAACATCGAGGCAAACCATGAATCCCAATCAGTTATAATGGAAAATGCTACTCCATGAAATCATACCACTTACTTTACATTTATCATGGAAAACTAATCAAGAGATAAATCCTCTCTAATAGAAATGAAGTGTGACGAATTAATAAGACGATCAATTATAACCTAGATAACACTATTTCCTTTGTATTTTTTGGGAACTCCGATGACAATGTCCATAGTGATGTTTTTTCATTTCCATTCTAGTATGGGTAACTGTTGTAACATCCCCTTATAATTCTATCTTTTATCTTTATCTTTATGACAAACCAAGCATCAAGAGACATATTTAATGAAATCTATTTTCATTCCATCCCAACAGAAGTACTTGTTCATGTCCCTATACATCTTCATGCTTCCGGAGTGAATAGAGAATGAATAACTATGAGACTCATCCAATATATCATTTTTTAATTCTGGTATGGGAGTAACAAAAAACTAATTATTAAACCTCATTATCTCATCACAATCAAGATTGAATTCAATAACAATTCTCACCTTCTTTTTTCACGTTACATATCCCTTATGAACCTCTTTAATCTTCACATGTATAGATGGTATAACATTAATTTGAGAATGATACAATTTCTCTCATATAGTTATAATATGAAGATCTATCCTTTGAAAATCCATAAATATTGGATCTTCTATTATCCTCAACATGGATATGCTGGAATGGTCTTGTCAACATAATGCATCTCCCACCTTTTTTTTCTTTCCTATGGTGGAAATGTATTGAGGATTCGTAATCTTTAATAAAATCCAACCATCTTCATTGGGTCATATTCAGCTTATGTTTTATGAAAATATACTTTAAAAATTTATGATCAGTATAAATATCAAACATTTCACAATAAAGATAATTCCTCCACATCATTAACACAAATATTACTACATATAACTCTAAATCATTAGTTGGGTAATTTTTCTCATAGATTTTTAGCTTTCGTGGGGCATAATCTATCACCATATAATTTTTCATGAGAACACACCCCAACTCCTTCTTCCATGTATCACTGTAGATCACAAACCTTTCTCCATTACAAGGAAGTGTGAGCACATGTGCACTATCTAACATTATTTTTAGCTTTTTTAAATTCTATACACATTCCTTCTCTTAAACTAACATATATCCTTTATTAGTCAACTTGGTGAGTGGATTAGATAATTGTGAAAAGTATTTCACAAAACATCAATAATAGCCTTCCAAACCAACAAAACTTCGGATCTCAGTTACTATAGCTGGACTCGACTATCTTTCAGTAATCTATATTTTTGTTGGATCTATATATATTTCCTATCTTGAGATTATGTGACCCAAAAATGAATCTTTTTGAAGCCAAAATTCACACTTGGTAAATTTGGGATAAATATTTATCCTTTCTTAGGGTCTTATGTACAATTCTCAAGTGATCTTTATGTTCTACATTTTCCTTTGAATATAAAAGAACATCATCTATAAATACTACCAAAAAATAATTGAGACAGTATCTAAAGACTCTATTCATAATTCCATGAAGATGATAGGGGCATTAGTAAGACAAAATGTAATCTCTATAAAATCATAGTGTCCGTAGTTTGTATGGAATGCTGTCTTTGGTATATCCTAATTTTTTACCCTTAATTGATGATATCCTAAACGAAGATTAATCTTGGAAAAGTATGGAGTTCCACATAGTTGGCCAAATTAGTCATCAATTCATGGAAGAGGATATTTTTTATTGATAGTGATCTTGTTAAGTTCTCCATAATCAATCCAGAGTCTCATTAATCCGTATTTCTTCTAAACAAATAGAACATGTTCTCCATAAGGTGATTCACTATGGTTTATGAAACCCGTATCGAGATTCTCTTGGAGTTTCTTTGTCAATTATTGAAACTCAATTGGGGAAATTCAATAAGGTTTCTTGGAAATAGGCATATAACTCGGTATGAGTTGTTTTGAAAAAACAACTTCACATTTTGGTTGAAGACCTAGAAATTCCTCTGGAAAGACATCATCAAACTCCCATACAACATGTTTATTCTTAATCGTGATTTTCTCACCAACCATTTGAGATAAACAACCTTCATTTATTCGAATCAAGACCCATAATATGGAATAAATTTTTACAAGAAGGTTAAATTAATCCTTGGAAGGATAGATGATTGTATATTGATCTGTAATATGGAATGTGGCATCCCTTCATTGCCCATTGATATGAGATATATATAAATAATTCCAATACATTCCAAGAATCACATCAAATTTCACTATAATAAGGATCACAAGATTTACAGGAAGCACATTCCCACAAACTTCAATCAGAGAAGAATTTTACACTTTTGATGTGACTGTTGTGACAATAGGAGTTGTCACAACTAACTGAACTTCTAATTGTTGAGGTAATATGACAATAATGTTGGAAAATTCTTCATAAATAAGAGAGTGGGTGGATACATAATCAAGTAAAACATTTTCTACTTTAGAGTGGATGGTATGTGTACCTTTCACCACTTTATTATCGTATTCCACATCGCTGATAGTAATTGCATGTGAAATTCCTTTGTCTTTCGACATATGTGTTTGCTGACATCGATCATCATCAATAACCATAGGATTTGGGAATTTATTTGAATAATTTCCCATTTCATTGCACTTGTAACATTGATGTGTAGGAGGTGCATTCTATGTCGCAGTTTTTTGTTCGCATCATTGGAAATATTTTTTCCATTATTTCAGCATTCAATTGCCTGATAAAATTCTTTTCCATGCATAAAATATTTAATTTTCTCTTTAAGATAGTCCCCTCTATGTTTCATTCCACACTTTGAGAACAATGTAAAACAGATCTACTTTTCAATGTGATATTTAGATTTTCCTTGGAATTCAATTTTCCTCTTATTATCAAACCCTTATGACTGATGGGTTAATAGATTCTTCATATCAACCATGACATCACATCAAACAATTTCCTCAAAACTATTTAGATCCCTTATGGATAATTCCATTTAGATTATTTGTTTTAAGAATTGATCGATCTTACTCTTAGGTTGGATAATAATTATGGAAGTATACCTTGCACGTCTTGAAATATTTTATTCATAGGTAGCAACAAGTTCATCATACATTTTCATTAGTTTATGAAACTCTCTCTACATCATTGTTTAAAGAATATGAGGGAATTACTTATTGAAAAATATGTTCTTGAACTATTCCCCTTACATGCACTCATTTTCATCTCTTTTCATTGTATTCTATATACGATTCTTCCATTTATTAGCTTCAACTTCCAAACGTTATACTATTAAGATGAATTTATCATGTTTAGAACAATGTATAATTGAAAATATCATTTCAGTGGTATAGATCAATTATTCATCCACTAAGGGATCAGAAGACCCGTTGAATGAAGGTGGACGCTACCTCATGTAGGATTCAATAGGATGCTTCTCATTCCATTTCTATTTAGAAAGTCATGTGTGGTTCGTAGCTTGAGAAAGTTGTGTGAGCTTGGATAAAAGATTTTTCATTCTATCTCCCATAACATTTGGTTGCTCATGGGGACAATCATTACATTTACCATCGCATTTAGTTTTAACTTAGTTCCTTGAGGTTCCATCCACTAATTAAAACCTATAACTATAGTGTGAGAAACACTAATCATAATAGGAAAACTACATAATAAAGAATAAAATTTCAATTTTCAACACTTTAGGTTTTGTCATAGGTTATTCAGGTATGTTTCTAAATCACTAGGATTGTATCCTATACTTAGACATATCCTTATGGTTCTTACTAAGGATTTCTCATCCTAGCTTCCAAAGTTTAACTATAACTTTCCTCTGATACTGACAATAACGACCTATAATATACATTCATTGTTATTACATCAAAATTGAAGTATATTTAATATAATATATAAAAAAACATGACAACATCGTATAGATATAGTGACATTGGAAACAAGGATTCATAAACAACTAGTTCATAAAACATCTACATTGTCTCTAATTTATTTCATCCTAACTAGAATCCTTTTTGGAATATCATATTTAATACACTTCTTCCTTGCATGGGGAAATGAAACCTATAAAATAGTGATCTCAAAGGCTCAGTAAGGGTAAACAAAGTAAATATCAATCATATCATATTCATAAGAACATAACATTTGAAAATCATATCTTGTATAAGAGATAAAAATATCATGTCATGGGATAAATCGTAGAAGTGAAATGTAATTACAATAATAATAACATAAGACTTGAACATTTTGGCATACACACATAAGCATAGAAAATAATTTCATATTATTCAAGGCTCATTTCCAATACCATCATAATGGACAATGTCCATTACTGGACCGAGTTCACTCCTCGTTCCTGTCCTGTATCACTAAACCAGATTAACTTGTCATTCCATCCATGTATATCTCATGAGATATAAATCATTACCCAATATATTAGAGGGAGATATCGGTCCCACCCAACTAATAATGAAACCATTATTATGAGTTCCAAAAAAACATAAATCATACATCATTGCATAACCCATGTAATAAAATGGGATTCTTAAACATCATGCCATCATAATTTAATCCATATAAGATAAAAGGACTTCATAAAAATAATTCCATCATAAATGAATAAAATCTAAGTAATAATAGGGATAGAAAGATAACCTTATATCATATTATATGGAAAATAATTTTGATAAAACACTTGAACATAGTTCTTGAGGAAAATATCATTTCTTTATAAAATACATTTTCTTTTTTAAATATGCCAGGAAATTTGAAAAGAAAAGAAATTAAGTGGAGATAAACATGAAATATTTTAGAGGAATATTCATGGATATATGTCATTGAGAATATGTAAAAATCATTTCATGTTGTATAATTTAAAAAAACCCTCTCCTCTTACTTTTACCAGAAAAGACAAAAAGTACCTTGTATGGTAAACAAAAGAATGATTTCTTCCGTATCATGACGTAAAAGTAAAAAAAGGGTAAAAATAATTTAAACAAAAATGGAATAATAGTAAACTTTTTATGAAAAAATTTACAAACAACATGGACATGGATGATAAATATAACCTGAGTAAATACTTACGAGTAACAAATCACGGTGAAAAACAAGATTGGAAAAGTTATCCTTTACCCTAGGTCTGATATGCTTCGTATTTATCTGAACCCCCCATATAATTATTTAAACATTGTTAAAGATTAAATCCAGAATTATTTTTTTAATGTTTGGGGCCGAAGCCTCAAACGTTTGTAAGTAACATTTCATTTTTACTTGTTTTTCAGGTATTAACTGCTTTATGTTCTTACATATGATTTTTCGATTAAGTTTTAGCTAATTTTTCTAGGGTATATTTAAATAATTTATGTAATTTTATTATTATAATATATATCATATTTTTTATTCAATTCATTTATATAATAACAATTTAATGAAGATATTGTATAACTAATCAAATAGCACAGTGGAGATGGTAAGTCGTATGTACATAAGAGGAACGATATTGTTACTATAATTATTGAATGGTATTGAAGTGGATGGTTTATAGTAACTCAGAATTAGTATAATGTTATATTATTCATAAAGAGGTATTAATTACACCATTATACCCATCCAAGTAAGGTGTTGGTGAAAAATAGAGTACACCATGGCGTGGAGATGGTAAGCAGTACGTACGCATGCGCAATGATTTCATTTTTCCTTCGGATGGATAAATGATGAAATAGAATTGTTTCATATTTATAATAAAATATCATTATATTAATGATAAATATATTATTATTTTATAATTAAAATCTAAATATGATGAAGTAGAAGAAGAATAAAATTTGAATGAATCAGTAGAATAGATTACCTCTTCTTAGACGGGCTTCCACTGAATTTCTTCTTAGGGCACTAGAGTTGGTCTATTGAGAATCCCAGATCCTCTAAAATGTTACTAAGTAAGTTTAGAAGAGTAATGGGAAGGGTTTGGACGTGCATGAAGGCACTAAATATAGTGATGTGGATAGGGAGGAGGTTCCCTTTTATAAGAGAGGGGAGGGGCACTTTAGGAAACTCTCAAAAATATTTTATTAAATAAAATAAAACACATCCCAAAAACCTCAAAAGTGACCCTAATGGTAATAAAATATGATATAGGGTTGTAATCTCATCAAAAAATAAATTTTTGACTACTTATTTTTTTCAATTTAATCCTTATTGTTTTAATTGACCCTTAGTTATTCTATTAATGTTTAATTTTTGTAATAACATTCTAAATAATTAATTATGATGAATATTTACTTATGTGTTGTTAATTGACCATAAATGGATACATTATGATATTTTATACCTTATAATTATCACTTTAATTTAGTAAAATTTAATGTTTATAAAATATCAATAGTGTTAATGTTGATACTATTCATTTATTAGACTTTAAATAAAATTCACACAAAAAATAAAATCAAGACAACTTATTAAATAGACAACTAACATGTCATATGAACCTATAAAATTCATATAGAACATTAATTTTTTCATATGATGTTTCTTATAACATTTTTAAAACCACTTATTTGATATTTATTTTAATAAAATAATTTCTACATCGCTATTGTGTCATCATTAATGGTAATTATTTAATCTTGAAAAATTATAAATAAATTTTAATGATTTGGGTAATTCTTTTAGAATTATAAAGAATATCTACAGTCGATTGTATCTTCTATGTATCAATATATTAGAATTAATACACTTATATAAAAGGAGAGTGTGACACTTTTTCCATTTTATTAGTTTTATTACATTCATGTCATTTTCATAGATAAGTTACAATAAAGAGATTCCATTTCGAAAAATAGATAATAAGGGTATAATTTAATCATCCAATTAGATTTTTATAGGTGTTAAGGTAATTTTATAATATAGTTTTTACGGTTAATTACCTCATTCACTCTTAACCTTGGTAATAAAAATAATTACCAAAGTTACTATTCATAATGCCCAAAAATAAAAGTAGTATATTAACATAATTTTGACCTACTTATTCCAAATATGGAATCATTTTTTTTTTCAAAATTTAAATCACAGAAAGTAGAATAATTTATTTAAATTTATTCCCATTTCTGAGAAAATTGGTTTTTATAGATAAAACATTGCAAAAGATTGAAATGTTTTTTCCTATGAAATAAATGTAAAATTAATTTTAATTTCATACATTATATTAAATGGTAAAAATATATTCTATTTTTACCTTAAAACCATTCAATGTTATAATTTAACGATACAAATTATCTCAATGAAAAATGTTTTTAAATTGCAATTTAGTGTAGTTATACTATTCATCAAAATATGAATGTTATCAAAAAATTATCCAAAATAAATTTTCATACCCCGATTCACAATAACATGTTTATATTGTCATATGAAAATCATTAATGTTTCAATGTCTTAATTTAAAATGGATTCACAATTCAAAGCTGTAAAATTAACCCTCTTAAAAAAATGCATCAAATTGGGTTTCTTTCATAACTAATTATTAAAATATCCATTGAATGAATATATAAGAATATTTAATTAAGTATATAACACATATATATCTTATTAATTTCAAAAAAAAGTAATTCACTATAAATTATAAATATCTAATTGATTTATATTTTTCAAAATACATTTTCATATGATAGTTATAATTATTCCTGCTAACCAAACGGTTAGGATATAATGGTAATTTTATATTAAGGGCATCTCATAGTTTGTTTAAACTCACTATTTCATGCAGATAACCCAACTGAATAATAAAAATTATTTAAATATTTTCTAAAAACATATGTGCATTACATTTTACCCCCTTTAAATTGAATTTTCCCACAAAATTCGTCACTTGGAAACAAACAAATGATGATACCACTGTTTCATCATATCCCCAAGTTCCCATGTATCTTCTTAAAATTTTTGGTGCCCCTATAAAACTTTAACTAAGCGAGTGGTCTTGATTCGTAGAACTTTCTCTCTATGATCTAGAATCTCTATCTGTTGTCATTCATAGGAAAGATCTTGCTCCAGCGGTATGACTTCTGAGATTAGTACTTGTGAAGGATCAAATATGTACTTTTTTAGGAGAGATACAAGGAACACATCTTGATCTTGAGAGAGATTTAGTGGAAGCACCAATCGGTAAGCTACCTTTTCAACATGATCATAAATTTCAAAAGGACTGATATACCTAGGGCTTATCTTGACCTTCTTTCCAAATCTCATTACTCTTTTCCAAGGAGATATTTGTAAGAACACCTTATGACCCAATTCAAACTCTCAGTATTTTCTTCGGTTGTTAGCATAACTTTTTTTTTGAATCTGGGCTCCTCTTATATATTGTTGAAAAGATCTGACCTATTCTACCATTTTATCTACAAGATTAGGTCCTAATAGAATTATTTCCCCAACATCATCCCAACAAGTGAGAGTTTTGAACTTCTTTTAATAGAGGGATTCATAAGGAGTCGTCTAAATAATGGAGTGAAAGGTATTGTTATAAGAAAATTTCACCAAAGGTAGGTTTTGATCCCAACCTCCTTTGAAATCTCTTGAGCAAACTCTCAACATGTCTTCCAAAGTATTAGTTGTCTTCTCAGACTGACTGTCTCTACGGGGATGATATGAAGTGCCGAAAATTAACTTTGGGTCCAGAGCATACTAAATACCTCTACAAATATTCTAGGTAAACCTCAGATCCCAATCAGATATAATGGAAGGTGTTACTCCATGCAATCTTACAAATTCTTTTACATATATTCGGGAAAGCTGATCAAGATGGAAATCCTCTCTGATATCAATGAAGTGTGATGACTTCGTAAGAAGTTCAACTATAACCCATATAGCTTTATTTCCTTTGGATGTTTTGGGAAGTCTGATGACAAATCCCATAGTGATGTTTTCCTATTTCTATTCTGGTATAGGTAATGGTTGTAACATCCCCTTAGACATCTATCTTTCTACTTTAACATTCCAACAAACCTAGCATCTAAATACATACTAAATGACATCTCATTTCATTCCATCTAACCAAAAGTAATCTTTTAGGTCCCTTTACATCCTCGTGCTTCTAAGGTGAACATAGAATGAAGAACTATGAGAGTCATCCAATAGCTCATTATTTAATTCTGGTATGAGAGGAACACAAACCTGAATCCTGAACCTTATTATTTCATCACAATCAAGGTTGAATTTAGGATCATTTCCCACCTTATTTTTTAACTCAACATCTTCCATTTGAGCCACTTTAATATTCACATGTATATATGGATGAACATTAATTTGAGAAAGATATGATTTCTCCCCTTTCATAATTATTTCAAGATCTTTCTTTTGCAATCCCATAAATATTGGATCTTTTTTCATCCTCATCATTGATAAGATGGCATGATCTTGTCAACTTAATGTATCTGCCTCCTTATTTGTTTTTTCAATGTGGTAATGTATTGATCAGTCCTAATCTTTAATTAGCTCCAACCATCTTTTTGGGGCATATTCATCTCTTTTTGTGTGAAAATATACTTTAAACATTTATGATCAGTATAAATATCACACCTTTTACCATAAATATAATGCCTACATATCATTAGTGCAAAGATTACATTAGCTAACTCTAAATCGTGAGTTGGGTAATTTTTATCATGGATTTTACAAAATCATGAGGCATTATCTATCACCATATCATTTTTCTTGAGAACAAACCACATCACCTTCAAGGATGCCTCTCTATAGATCACAAACCTTTCTTCACTACAAGGAAATGTGAGCATAGGTGCACTGGATAACCTTATTTTAATCTCTCTGAAATTATCTTCACATTCCTCCATCAAAACAAACATAACTCTTTTTTGAGTCAAATTTTAGAGTTGATTAGAAAATCTTGAAAAATCTTTCACAAAACATCGATAATATCCATCCATACCAAGAAAACGTTAGATATCAGTTACTGTAGTTGGTCTTGAATATCATTTAATAACATTTATTTTTCTTGGATCCATAGATATCGTCTATCTTGAGATTATGTGACCCAAAAATGAAACATTTTGAAGAAAAAATTCACACTAGGTAAATTTGGCATAATGATTATCCTTTCTCAGGGTATTCATCACAATTCTCAAGTGATCTTCATGTTATTCCTTTCTTTTTGAATAGAGAAGAATATAATCTATAAAGAGTACCACAAACTGATCAAGATATTATCTAATGACTCTATTCATTATTTCCATGTAGATTGCAGGGGAATTAGTAAGACCGAAAGGCATCACTATAAATTCATAGTGTCCATACCTTTTACAGAATTTTTCGTTTGGTATATCATAATTTTTTACCCTTAATTGATGATATCTTAAACGAATATCAATGTTGAAAAAATATTGAGCTCCACTTAGTTGGTCAAATAAGTCATCAATGTGTCGGAGATGATATTTTTTCTTGATAGTGATCATGTTAAGTTCTCGATAATCAATGTAGAGTCTCATTGATCCATCTTTATTCTTAACAAACTGAATATGTGATCCCCAAGGGGACACACAAGAGCATATGAATCCCCTATCAATATTCTCATGGAGTTTCTTCTTCAATTACTACAACTCAATTAGAACCATTTTATAAGGTGTCTTTGAAATAAGTATAGAACCTAGTATGAGTTCTATTGAAAAATCAACGTCACGTTTTGGTGGAAGAACTGAAAATTCCCCCAGAAATACATCATCAAACCCCCGTACATTGGGTGTATTTTTAATCATGAGTTTCTCACCAACCATTAGAGAAAAATAAACTACATTTATTGGAATCAAAACCCAAGATATTGAATAAATTTCTACTATGAGGTTATATTCTTCAATGCAACGATAGATGATCATAGATTGATCAGGAATATGAAATGTGACTTCCCTTATTTAAAAATTGATATGATATCTATATAAACAAAGGAAATCCATGCCAATAATCACATAAAATTCTACTATAAGAAGGATCAAAATATTTTCAGGAATCTCTTTCCCCAAAAATTTAATCGAAGATGAATTGTAAAATTTTGATGTGACTTTTATGCCATTAAGAGTTGTCATAGCTAACTCAATAGCTAATAGTTGAGGTAATGTGGGGATATGACAAGAAAATTTCTCATTAATAATAGAATGGATGGATCTAGAATCAAATAAAACAATTTATACATTAGAGTGGATGGAAAGTGCACCTTTCACCACTTAATTATCGTATTCCCAATTGCTGATAGTAATTTCATGTGATATTCCATTTTCTTAGGCCTTAGAAGATTGTTGAAATCATTCATCATTAATAACCCTTGGATTAGGGCATTGATTATCATTATTCGGTATTTCCTTACACTTTTAACATTCAATTGGAGGAGATGCATTCTGTGTGGACTATTTTTTCATCATTAGATATCTTTTACCAATCATTTCGGCATTCAATTGCCTGATTACCTTATTTTACCCTCATAAAACATTTACTTGTCCCTTTATATCTATTCTGACAATATTTCATTCCACAAATTGCAAATAAGATACAAATCATCTTATTTTTGGTGTGGTCTTTATATTTTCCACCAAATTCCACTTTACTCTTCTTATCAAACCCATATGACTGATGGGATACTCCAATCTCCATCTCAGCCATGAGTGCACATCGAACAATTTCCTCATAGCTATTAAAGTCTGCTTTGGATAATTACCTTCAGAGACTTGGTTTTCAGCAAAAAAATAATTGATTGATCTTACTCCTAGATTTGATAATAATTTCGATAATGTGCCTTGGAAGTCTTGTAAAAGTTTCCTCATAGGTACCAACTGCTTCATCATTCTTTTTCTTTAGTTCAATAAACTCCTTATCCATATTTTCCAAAGAATATTGGTGAATTACTTGTTGAAAAATAAGTTATTTAACTCATCCCATTCAATGGACTCAATTTCATATCTTTGCCTTATATTCTGGATAATATTCCACCATTTATCAGCTTCACCTTCCAAATTATATACTACTAAGATGAATTTATCATGTTTAGAACACTGTAGAATTGAAAATATCTTTCTAGTGGTATTAATCCATTGTTCAGCCACTAATGAATCAGAAGACCCGCTGGATGGCGGTGGATGTTGCCTCATGAACGATTAAACAAAATTTTGCTCCTTCCATTTCTCTTTTGAGAGTCTAGTATGATTAATAGCTTTAGAAAGTTATGTGAGCATTGATACCAAAATTTTCATTCTAGATCCCATAACATTTGGTTGCTCAGGGGGACAATCAATTCATTTCCCATCACATTCAACATTAAGATGGTTCCTTAGGGTTCCATCCATTGACTAAAAACAATGAGCATAGTGTGAGAAACCCAAATCATAATAGGGAAAAACACATAATAAAGAATAAAATATCAATTTATCACACTTTCGGTTTTATCATAGGCTATTCATGGTCATTTATAAAACACTAGGACTGCATTCTATACATAGACATATCCTTATGGTTCATTCTAAATATTTCTCATCCTAGTTTCCAAAGATAAACTATACATTTACTTTGATACCAACTATAACGACCCATAAATTACATACATTGTTATTAATTCAGAATTGATATTTATTTATTACACTGTTTAACAAAACCATGATAGGATCATATAGGTATGATGGTTTTAGAAACTGGGAATCATAAACAATTGGTTCAAAAAACATCTATATTGTCTCCTGTTTATTTCATCATAGCTAGACTCCTTTTTGGAATATAATATTTAATACCATTTTTCCTACCTTGGGGAAAAAACATAAAAAATGGTGACCTCAAATGCTAAATAAGGGTAAACAATGGAAATATTAGTCATATCATATTCATAAGAACATAGAATTTTAAAATCTTATCATGCATAAGAGATCGACATATCATGTCATGGGATAAATCATAGAAGTGTAATGTAATCCCATTAAACATAACATAAGACATGAACATTGTTGAATACACACAGAAGCAGAGAAAATCATTTCATTTTAGTCAAGTCTCATTGCAAAGAACAACATAACGGACAAAGTCCATTACTGAACTGAGTTCACTCCTCTTTCCAGTCATGTATCACTGAATTAGATTAACTTAACGTTCCGACCATGTCTATATCATGAGATATAAATTTTGAACCAATTAATTGGACTGAGATATAGGTCCCAACCATATCATAATGAAACCATTCTTATGTGTGACACAAAAACATAAATCACACATCATATCATAACCCATGTAATAAAATGGCATTCTTAAACATCATTCCATCATAACATAATCCATATAAGATAAACGGACTTCATAAAAATAATTCAATCATAATTTAATAAAATATAAGAAATAATTGGGATATAATCATAACCCAATAACATCTTAGATGGAAAATTATTTTGATAAAACACTTGAACTTAGTTCTGGAGGAAAATATTCTTCCTCCTTAAAAAACAAAATTCTTTTCCCAAAATATCGTGAAATTTTAAAAGAAAACTAGTTAATTGAAAATAAACATGAAATATTTAAGAGGATTATTAATGGAAATAAGGTGTTAAGAATATGTAAAAATTCATTCATGTCGTATAAGTTAAAAAACATTCTCCTCATACTTTTACTAGAAAAGTCAAAAAGTACCTCGTATGGTAAACAAAAGAAAGATTCCTTCCATACTATGTGGTAAAAGTTAAAAAATGGTAACAAAGAAATTAAACATACATGAAAAAATAGTAAAACTTTTATGAAAACATTTTTAATAAACATTTTTAGAAAACATATACATGGATTATAAATATAACCCTAGTAAATACTTACAAGTAAACAATCGTGGATAAAAACGAGATTGGAATAGTTATCCCTTACATTAGGTCCGATATGATTTGATTGTATCCAAACCCATATATAATTATTTAAATAATTTTATGGTTTTATTCCAAAAAAAATAATCATTTTTATGAGAACATTTATGATCATATTTTCAACTGTTTGTTAGTAACATTTCATTGTTACTCATTATTCAGGTATTAACTACTTTATGTTCTTATGTATGTTTTGTCGAGTAATTTATTGTTCCTTTTTTTAGGATGTAGTTATATCATTTAAATCATGTTACTTGTATAATATATATCATATTTATTCATTCAATTCATTTATATAGTCATGGTTTAATAAAGATCTTGTAGAATGAATCACATCACACCATGGAGATGGTAAGCCATACGTACACATGACTGATGATATCGTACCCATAATTGCTGAATGGGACTAACGTTGATGGTGTATAGTATCTCAGAATTACTAAAATATTATATTATTCATATATATGTATTACTTACACCATTATATCCATCCATGTAAGGTGGTGTTGAAGAATAGGTAACACCACAGTGTAGAGATGGTAAGTAGTACATACGCATGTGTGGTGATTTTGTTTTTTCGTAGGATGGAAAGAATGTGAAATTGGGTTGTTTCATATTTATAATAACATACCAATATATGAGAGATAATGATTTTATTATTTTATAGTGAAAAAACTAAATAATAGGATGTATAAGAATAAAGAAACATGAATGAATCAGGAGAAGATGTTACCTTTTCCTCGACATGCCCCCTTTGAATTTATTCATAGGGAATTGTAGTTTGTCTTTTAAGAAGACTAGTGTAATGTCCTTGAATTTCCATAAAAATTTTATTTAATTATATGCAATTATTTTAAGACTGATAAATCTAATGGTGCATGATTCTAGGGCACGAAGTTCCTGGAATGATCTGTCAAATCTTTGTTAAACTTTAAATGGTGTGCATAAGTAGTTTTCATGAAAAAGTAGAATAAATCTTAAATGTTTACCGATATTAGAAATCTGAGGGCACTATTGCACCTAGGATAACAATTTTACCCTAAGCGTGACTTATTTTTAGTCAGTGAGGGCCTCTTATGAGAAAACCCAAAATGGCATAACCATAAATAAAATAATTAAATAACATAATTTTATTTTTCATGTGCTTATAACTCATGAGCGTTAACTCATATTAAATATCGGATACCACCACTAAATGTGTTAGGTTATTCTTTACTTAGGCTGATACTAAAATTGGCCAGAGCGGACCACCTGTGAATGTTAGTTTTTGGCCAAAAATAAAAAAATTAAGTGACAATTATTTTACTGTAAAATCCGAAACATCTAAATGGTAACTCGTATTGAAAACTTGAGGGTACTGTTGGGTTCGCTGGGGTGTGTTCCCCTTAAGTAGAGCCTAACCTTGATCAACGCAGATCGAGGGTGAATGTTAATAATTTATTGAACTTTTTTTAGGTACGTTCAATAAACGCGGGAGTGGAATTTTCTTTCATTTGAACCATTAATAGGATTAAAAATATGAAGGCACCATTGAATATGCAGCTCCAAGATTTTTTTAAGGGATGCTTTACATTGGTCGTAGTAGGTCTGGAGAAAAATTTATGTTTTTCAACTTTAAAAAAATGTAATAAATTAATTTTAATATTTTATTTCATATCCTCCAATGGAAAAGCAATGGGGTGGGGCCGGTGATGTGTCATGAAAATAAATGGCTTGACCTACCAACCCTAAGTACTAATGTCGTTGGAGAATTTGGAAGCTTCATAATTGATGATCCCCATTAAATTCCAATGTCATTACATGTCCTCCCCCTCGCTTGTTTATATAGAGATGGAGGGGAAGGTACCAGCACAGCTTTGCCAAGTAACGAAGTACTAAAGGATCACCTTGATGCCAGACCCTTAGAAGACGTAGCTGATCCCAGCGGAAGGTGACGAGTGACACCAAACCATGAACCAGATGACGACGTATGAGTAATTTCATTGGGATCCTATTGCGGGAATGAAGAACAACAACCCACCTTTAAGCTGTGGATGCTCTCTAGTGGGTTCGAGGTAGGGGGTTTATTCATTTAAATTTTCTTAAAAGATTCCCTCTTCCCCGTTCTTGAAAATTATACGAAGAACAGCGGTCAACAGACTAATGGGTTGATCCACAAATCATCCATTTTTTGGGAGGTTGTTAAGGGGTATCATTCTGAGGTTCTCTTTGTTGTTTAATACAAGAAATTGTTAAACACATTTTATCCTCCCTTTGATCACAAGCTAAATCGGGGGGAGAATGCCTAACGAAGACGACCCTAACTCTTCGCAACATTGTTACCCTTGTGAAATACATGGAAGACCAATGGCGTGGAAACACCAACCAGCTATGAAGGAGGCGACATGCCAACTCACACCGCAAGAGTATGCGGTGACATGAAGCCACGATATACATCAGAGTAGATGGCACCTGCCAACCGCAAAGGAGGTGTGGCACACCATCTCGAACTGCTGGTGGGCAAAGGGGCCACAGATCATCAGTCGTGGAAGACAGAGAATACGGATGGCTTATCGGCTTTCCATGGAAGGGAAGGGTGGCATGCCGTTACATGCTGTCATTGAGAATTGGACGACGACCGAAGCTGTGGTAGAGGAGGCTAAACCCATGCCTCCAGCGGGTTCCGTAATGACCGAGTGGTGCCCATGTGGTGTCGCCGCTTCAAATGACGAATGACCTTTGGCCTTTTGGGATCTTGGGGGAGAAGTTCCCCTAAGACACCAAAAGGACACACTGTAGGCCATTCCCTTCACGTTTGAACCACCGTCCAGCGAACCACTACTAGCAGGCCGGCCCGCATGACCCACGAGCTGCCTCCAGTTGGTCGGGCCACGCGCCACCACCATTCGGGTCACCCCTTTGCTGGACCCTCCCTACACGGGTCTGGCCAACCTTGGGGGCCTCCCCTTTTTATATGCCAAGCCAGCCCACATCCAAACAGGCTTAGTCCGCCGTAGCCCAGCACATACCGGGTCGGGCCAGGTTGGTTGAATTGGGTCAGACCAGACCTGGGCCCAAAAACACAAAAAGGGCCTAATCTCGAGAATCAGAAATCCGTTTGATGAACCGTCTATGGTGTTGGGTTCCTTGGAGTGAGACAATCATTTTTAATTAATCTATGAGAGTTTTGGAGAAACATGGAGTACAGATGGGTTGGATCACACCCAAATCCAACTGGGCCCTCAGTACTGAAATTCCAATAACGCACAGACTAAGCATCCAATTGACGTGCAAGCTATTATGTTAGAACCCTTTGTGACACGATGGATCATCAGGTTACTTTTTTGTGAGACTTCGTGTTGGTTGAAATATATCTGATGCCTTGGGATGTGATTCTCCCATACACGCAACATACGAAACCCTACAACTGACTGGTACCTAATGACTGCTGACCTTTCGACTCAGAGTGACTCAACAGCCACGGTACATGATAGGGAGGAGTATCTCAATAGGCCAGGGTGTGGAGTGGCCACGGTACACGATGAGTAGGAGTGCCTCAGCAGGCCACAGTGGGGGAGCGGCTCTGTGTGACCCGAAAGACCCACGATACGTGGTTGGGAGGAGTACCTCAATAGTTCAAGGTTAGTGGGAAGTGACTCTGTGTGATGTAGAAGTCCCACTATTCTTGATAGAGGATGAGTTCTCCAGTACCTAAGTTGTTCGACGTTGTGCCTGGTAATGTAACTTGTTCATAGGCCAAGAGAATATGTGGCTAGCTATCATCATTCACAACAATCCTCTGTGGGTAAGCATCTTATTCCTATTTCTATGAGTTGTATACCTAGTTTGAGCTGAGACTCTATTTGAACTATGTATTTTACTAGTGTGGTACTTCTACCTTTGTGGTTTTACCTTTTTAATATAATCTCATCATGTATGAGATGAGTATATCTGGATAACTTAGGTATATGTGTGAGCATATCCTAAGTATAGTTGATGTCTTTATTTGTGGTTTTTTCTTTTGTGGAACTTTAGGAGACCTACATGGTGTCAGGTTCTCTACTGAGTATTGTTATACTCACCCATGCACAGGATTCGCTCTCACCTGGTTGTGTCTTGTGCAGATGACGTACAACATTGATCAAGGATGAGGGAGCCAGGACCGGATGGTGCATGAAGGTAGACCCTTTTTCATAACATGACAAAGGGAATACTGATCGTGAGTTGTACCTACCCTTCATGTAAGATCTATGGTGGGTGACCCAGGAGTTTCTTTTCACTTTTCAGTTGTACTTGTACTTTTCCGGTTGGGATTGTATTCTGGACCCTTAATTTCAACACTCTTTTACTACAATAGTTTACTTCACAGTTGCTTCTTCTTATGTTCTAGTCTATGTGTTTTTAAAGGTTTAAAGGAAATACAGTCCCATTTTTAGGAATACACCTTTCCAGTGCTAGTCGCCAGCCCCTGCCCTATGGAAGGTGGGCTTGGGGTAGTCACGCGACGGGTCGTGACAAAGTGGTATCAGACGAGTTCAGTTCTACCGATGAAATAAGACTCTGATATTTTCTGTGTGGAAATAGTGTGAAGTGTTATGGGTGTGGTTTTCATTTTGGAGAATCCTGTGTTGGTGTGGCGGCCGACGTATCCATATACCCGGACCTTGAATTCTGATTTCTGACTCAGCACACAAAACCACTAATTGCGTGTGTTTTTAAGAGTTTTTATTTTGATGTCATTTGAGTCACCACACTAGGTATAACATAATGATTGTAGAACACCTGTTCTTTATTAGGATGTTGCCTTGTAGAGAGCCAGCTAGGATTCTCGAGAGAGTACGTGATGATGGCCCAGTGAGCGATGAGGCCTCCATAATGGGCCCTCTTACAGCGTTAGCACCTTCAGGTGGTGTACTAGAAAAACCACTACATATTGGGATGTTGTTACCACCAGATCCACTAGTTGAGGATGCATTCCAACTGAGCATGTTGCATGAGTTTCAGCAGTAGAGGCCTTTGAGGTTTCGAGGCGAGACAGATTCTCAGGTAGTTGAGGACTAGTTGGAGGCTGTGGCTAGAGTTTTCTGCCTAGTTGGGACACCAGTTGAGTAGATGGTGATTCTAGTTGTCGGTATTTTCCAGTATGTGACCATGAGGATGGTCTGTATGGTAATGAGGATTCGATAATTGGACCTTTTCCTGAGATGGTACCTTTGGGTAGTGTTCCAGTTATATAACTGCTCGTTGGTCACCAGTTACAACTGGCAGTACCGGTAGAAGAAACATGTAGACTTATTGCCTTACATGTTTTTCAGCATCAGATACTGCTCAGGTTCTGAGGTGAGCCTGAATCACAGGTGGAAGAGGAATTTCTTGAGAAGGTGGAAGAGAGTTACCTAGAGCTTCTATAGCTTCGGTAGAACAACATGTTAGTAGCTGAGTATTCATTGAGGTGTACCGACCATTCCTGGTACTCGTTGAATACGATACGATCAGTCCTTCAGGGCTTGGACTTCTGAGTGAGGTGTGTTTAATGAAATTTGATCCAGCATTATTCCACTATGCATTCCTGCTTATGTTAGGGTCAATTGATAACCTTTTTGGTTGAATGTTCATTGGTTAGCGGATACAGCCAATGAATTTTAGCAGTGGGAAAGTAGGAAACGACCACCAGTATCAGAGAATTGGGTGTGTAAAATGTTTTAGGAAGAGGATGTGATGGGGAAAGACGAATCATCAAGGCTATAGAGATGGAAGCAGAGATAGTAGAGAAGTATGAGGTGGTGTACATTTTGATATGTTACAACCAACCCTCTTTGTGGTCCCCACCAGGCTCAGGGAGATGGAGGATAGGGGAAGGGAGTAGTTTCATGTGGTCAAGGAGTAGGACCCAAGGGATCTAGGAATTATTTGAGGTGTGGTCTATGTCTAATACTAGCTACTGTATTAATAGACATAGGTACCAATTATTCCTTCCATCCACGAATCATGTCCAAGACCTACGGTTTCTGGTGAAACTTTTGACTTGAACCACATGTTTGGAGATAACATTGGGAGGAGACTCGATAATCACACTTATGATAATAGTGTAATCTAACCCTTGAGGTGAGAGTTTCAGTTGGAACCTCTTTGTGGAATCATCGAGGCCTTACGACATTAGTTTGGGTATGGAATGGACACCCATTGTTTATACTGAGATTGATTGTATTAGGAAAAATGGTTCTGGTTTATCTATAATGTTGGAATTGGGTTTTCAATGGTCAGTGAAAGAAAAAGGAAACCCAGGTAGTACAGAAAAACCTCATACATAGAAGGGTGTAGCCCATCACTCTTGAGTCGGCTAGCCTTACCCTTGTGGAAACCAGAGTTTTGATTTCTCTATTGTAAACAGGACTTACAGAGTGTAGGGACATCTTTTAAAAAAAATACTTCTAGGATTAACTCCCTGAAGGGAGAGGGACTTCTACTTTGGATAGGTACTACAAGAGATTTGAACCGGACTTTTCTAGAGTAGTGGAAACCTTTTTCTACTTTGAAAAAAATAGTGGAAACTTTCTTGTGGATGGAGAAGTGTCAGCTGAGCTTTCAGGATCTGAGAAAAAGAGTGAAAAGAATAACTATGCTACCCATGACCTCGAGTTAGCAGTAATGATCATTATTTGGTAGGTGGTCTTGGGTTTGTCACGACATGGGAAGATATCTTTCGTGGATAGAGATGGAGAAGTATACCTATAGTCAATGACATTCACTCACCCACTCCTTCAGCTAGTAAGAGAGGTGTTTCTTGGGGAAAACAACTATGAGGCATGACATACTCAGACATCCTTAGGGTAGACACCTGATGGATTTTCTGAAGGTGCGGAGCACGTCATTCTCTTCTGGGGACGTACCATGGTACCCGTGGAATTACGAGAAGAGGTGTTGAGGGAGTTCCATAAATCCCCTCTGGTAGTACATCCTGGTGTGGCGAAGATGTACATTGACCTCTGGCTTCATCACTTATGGCCAGATATGAAGAAGGCAGTATTAGAGTTTGTTTCCTGATTCCCCACTTGTCAAAAATTGAAGGCTGAGCATTAGGTTCCAGCAAGCTTAGCTCAACCACTAGAGGATCTAGAGTGGATGTGGGATGGGATCTCCATGGACTTTGTGACATTGATTCCATGAACATCCATGGGATATGATTCTATATGGATGATCATTGACCAACTCACCAAGTAGGCCCACTTCATACCCATCCGAGAGTGTGGATTAGTAGAGGGTTTGGGATGCCCCTATGTACATGAGATTATGAGATTTCATGGGGTTCCATCGAGGATCGACTCTGACCGTGAAACATATTTCACATCACGATTGTGGAAGGGATTATAGAAGGTGTTTGGGACTCAGTTGCATTTGAGCACTGCCTTTCATCCTCAAATGGAGTGAACCATTCAGATGCTAGAGGAAATGCTATGTCCATGCATCATAGATTTTGGCCACTGTTGGGAGGATAACTTTCCCTTGATAGAATCCGCATAAAAAACAGTTATCACTACCCCATTATAATGGAACCATTCGAGGCCCTATATGTTTGACCATGAAGATCACCTCTATGCTGGACAGACCCAGTAGAGTTAGCACTTATGGGTCCAAGGTTGGTATGAGCTACCATTGGGAAGGTGCAGACCATCCAAGAGCAGATAAAGCCTACACAGAGTAGATAGAATTCGTATGAAGATAGGATACAAAGACCTACCGAGTTCCAGGAGGGAGACCATGTTTTCATGTGAGTCTCTCATCATCGGGGACTACAGAGATTTGGATGAGGTGGCCAGTTATCACTGAGGTTTATCGGACCTTTTCTGAAACATTGGAGGATAGAATAGGTGCCATACCACTTGGAACTGCTACCGTATTTGGAAAGGGTGCACAACATCTTTCATGTATCCTAGCTAAGTAAATATGCACATGACCTATATCATTTCATCACCCATAGTGAGATATACTTAAACGATTTGGTGATGTTTATGGAGGTTTCAGTAGACACTGAGGATTGACAAGAGTATGTCATTTATGGGTGATTAATACCTCTAGTGTGCGTTCGATGGGAGCATAGAAACCTCCAAGAGAGAACATGGGAGTAGGAGGATCAAATTCATGCTCAATACACCCATTTGATTCCATAGTCAGTGTTTTGGATTTTAGAGACTAAAATCCCTAAGGTAGGAAGAATTTACAATCCCATAATTTCCGTATAATTTTTTTTAATTATATGGAATTATTTTGATATCGTGAAATCTAACAGCTTGTGATTCTGAGGCCCGGAGTGCTCGGAGTGCCTAGAATGATCTGTCGAAGTTTTGTTAAATGTAAAATAGTGTGCGTAAAAAGTTTTCTAGAAAAAGTGGAATAAAATTTAATGTTTTTGCCGGATTAGAAGTCCGAGATAACCATTGCGCTCAGGATAGCGGGTTTACCCTGGAGCGACTTATGTTTAGTCAGCACGGGCCTCCTGTGAGAAAACTCGAAAATGGCATAACTGTGAATAAAATAATTAAATAAAATAATTTTATTTTTCAAATTTATATAACTCTTAAACAGAAAAAATATATATGGGAATGTGGCCATAAAACTTGACATTTCTAAGGCCTTTGATACTATTGATTGGAGCTTTTTGTATAAAGTCCTAATCCAGTTTGGATTTAATGGCACTTTTATAAAATGGATAAAAACATTATTCAATTTGGATAATATTTATGTCCTAATTAATTGTTTTCCTAGAGGTTACTTCAGTTACTCCAAGGGAGTGAGACAAGGTGACCCTCTCTTGGAGATTCTATTCTCAATTGCAGAAGATTATCTTAGTAGGTTTCTTACTCAGGCTATTGAACAAGGTACTATCAAACCCATCTCTACTTCTATAAATTTGAATGCCCCCTCACATCTCCTTCATGAAGATGATATAATTCTATTTACCCAGGGAGAGAAAAGAAACATTCAAAAACTAAAATCTATTCTTCCTTGTTATCAAGAAGTGTCTGGTCAACACATTAACTGGAGTGAATCTTACATTTACTTTGGTAAAAACATTCCTCTAGGGAGCAAAATTAACATCACCAATACTTTAGGGGTAAAGGAGGGAACCTTACCCTTTCTTTACCTTTTTTTTCTCATTTCATTGGGTAGAGATAAAGCTAATTACTTCTCCTTCATCACTGATCAAACGCTTCGTCATCTTTCCTCTTGGAAGGGTAAAAACCTTTCGATGGCTTAGAGAATTTGTCTTGTTTAATCCACCATTGTCTCTAAACTAGTTTAATATATGATGATTTATAAATGGCCGAAGATTCTTATCAAGCACATTAATGTTTCTATTGAGAATCTTTTTTTGACAGGGAGTACTTTGGATCGAAAATTGGTTACAGTCCCTTGGGCTAATTGTTGCAAACCTATTGAAAAAGGAGGAATTGGTATTAAAAATCATTCCTATTTTAATGAATCTCTTAAAGCTAAACTTACATGGAAAATCATTCATATTAAATCTATATCTATGGATTTTCTCAGGGACCTCTTTCTCCATAAGATTAAAAATAATCATGGGAAATTTCTTACATCCTCTATATAAAATTCCATTAAAAACACATTCACATCCATTATGACTAACTCTAGATAGATGGTCAATAGGTATTAGGATCTTAAATTTTGATTTGATAACTGGAAAGGTTCTCCACTGATCTCATTGATTGACAATAACCAGCCTCCTCCTCATATTAATGATACTATTAAAAATGTCTTACAAAAAGGAACCCTTACCTTACTGAGAATTTCATCCAGATTGTTGACAATTATCCCTTCACTAACATGAGTGATTTTATTATTTGGGAACTATTTCATAATGGGATCATAAATTATAAAATTTATTATAATCACTTGTTCAACAATGTAGATAACAATTTTTCCTGGTTAAAAAGCTTTAATAAAGTCTGGTTAAAACCCTTGAGATTCACGGTAGTTTGGCGGATTTCTAATGATAGAATCCCTACGGATACCTGCCTTCAATCATTTAGGATTAATCTTTGTTCCAAATGCCGCATTTGTAATCAACATAGAGAGGATTTAAGTCACATTTTTCTTTCTTGTGTCATGGAAACCATACTTTGTAATTATATCTTTGACATCTTTGAATGCAGATGGTTTCTTTTTAGTTCTATTATCTTGCAGATACAATGGTTTTTGGAAGTTGGGGATTCTCAGCAAATCAAAAATCTATTTATCACAGTTTTTTGCGGCACTCTTGCATGTAATCTGGTATGGTATAAATGCTTATATTTTTCGTAAAATCTCATTCATGATTAATGTAGGGAAAACCAGAATCCTCATGGCCATTCTTGAGGTGGCTTCAATTGAAAAATATCATTGCAACAACTCCGTTGCTGACTTTGGGATTATCACACGCATTGGGGTGGATGGAAAATACCCCTAGTCCAAATCATACCCTTGAAGTGTTTTGGCGACCTCGACCTCCATGATGGATTAATGTAAATGTGGATGGAGCCTCCAAAGGCAACCCTGGCCCAGCAGGTTGTGGGGCCATTTTCAGAAATCACCTCGACCAGACTCTTGGTTGCTTCTATGGATATTGTGGTGATGCTTCCTCCCTAGAAGCTGAAATGATAAGCATTATTCATGCGACTACATTTTCTAGGCTTCATCATTCGAGAAATATTTCGACAGAGAGTAACTCCACTACTATTATTCAGGCCATTTGGAATGGTTCCATTCACCTGGATTGGACACTCACTTCATGTTGTATTGACTACCTGAAGTTTCTTTTAGAGATCAACATCATCGCCACTCATACCTATTGCGGAGCTAACAAAATTTCCAATGGTCTTCCAACAAGGGTGTTACTCAAGAGATGCATTGGAGTGATGTTCTTCTTCCTGAGTTAATCCCACTCTATGTTAGGGATGTTAGAAAAATGACTTATTTAAGAATTTTGTAATCCTTTTTTTCAATAAAATTTTTGTGTTTTGGTCTTTGACCAGAACACGATAATTAAAAAAAATTATATAATGAACTCCAGTCAACAGACTAACGGTTTGATCAGAGAATCATTCGTTTGAAGAGGTTGTTATGGGGAATCCTTGTGGGGTTTTGTTTTTTGCTTAATAAATGATATTGTTAAAACCATTTTATCCTCCCATTGATCATGAGAAAACAAAGAGGGTGCGGGCCTAACGAACATGACCCGAACACTCCGCATCTTTTTTACCCTTGCACCTTCCGTGGAAGACCACCATCGCGGCGACACCAACTAGATATGATAGAGGCGACACGCCAACGCCCACCTCTAGAGGAGGTTGTGACACGAAGATACGACAGACATCAGAGTGGCCGGCACCGGCCTACCACAGAGGAGGTGTGGATCATCATTGTGCGCCACTAGTGTGACAAGGGGTCTCGTCTCGTCAGTCGTGGTAGATGGACAAGGTGACCAGCTTGTCGGCCGGCTGTGGAAGGGAAGGGAAGCATTCCATTGCGCGCCCCCATGAGCTGGATACCACGGTCGAAGCCACAGTGGAAGAGGTGGAACCCACACCTCTGGCGGGTTCCACGGCAACTGGGTGCCACCCATGTGGAGTCGCCACTTCAATGGCCGAACATTTTTTGGCTGCTCAGGATCTCGGGGGAGAAGCTCCCTCGAGCCGCCTGGAGGAAGCATCGTGGGCCACACCCTTCGCAACTAGACCGCCCTACAGTGGGTCGCCACCATCGGGCCATGCTGCTTGCCCAGCGGGCCACCGCCAGTGGGCTGGGCTACCTGCCCAGCGGGATGCCTCCCTGTGGACCGGTTCATGCCCCACTGGTTAGGTTGTTCCCTGCTGTAGGTTGGGCCACCCCTTTGTGGGCTGGGCCACACCCCACTATGGGTCAGGCCACCCCTTACTAGTTAGGCTGCCCTTTCGGGCCACCCCTTTTTGCGAGCCACGACAGACCACATCTCTACAGGCTGACTCTGTCGCGGCCTAGCCCAGACCAGGTCATGCCAGGTGGGTCTGACCGGGTCAGATTGGAACCCTGCCCAACCGGGCCCATTAACAATTAAATGGACTTATCTTGAGAAACATATATTGTTTGAAAACCCGTCTACAGTATTGAGATCCTCGGAGTTAGACGGTCCTTTTGACTTGCTTCATGAGAGTTTTGGAGAAACATGGAGTACTGTCGGGTTGGATCATACCCAAATCCTACCAGGCCCTCGGTACTGAAATGCCAATAACACACATACAAGGTGTTCGTTGGACGCACTTTCTGTTTCATTGGAACCCTTGGGACATGAAAAATCATCGGGTTACTTCTTTGTGAGACTTTGTGCTGGTTGAAATATGACTGATGGCATGGGAAATATTCTCCCAAACACACTATGTACGAAACCCTGTGACTATCTGAGACCTGAAAACTGCTGAATTTTCGACTCAAAGTGACTCGACGACCATATTACACGATGGGGAGGAGTACCTCAGCAGGACATGGTGGGGAGAAACCATAGTACGCGAAGGGGAGGAGTACCACCGTAGCCCACGGTGGGGGAGCGGCTCTGTGTGATCCGACAGACCCACGGTACGCGATGGGGATGAGTACCTCAATAGTTAAAGGTTAGTGGGAAGCACCTCTGTGCGACATGGAAGGCCCACTGTACTCGATAGAGGAGGAGTTCTCCAACAACCTAGGTGTTCGACATATTGACTGGGACTGTTACTTATTCCTAGGCCTAGAGAATTCGTGGATGGCTATTAGTATTCATAGTGATCCTGTGTGGGTTAGAATCATAATCCAGTTTCTCTAAGTTGTATACCTGGTTTGAGCTAAGACTCTGTTTGAACTATTTCTTTTACTTATGTGGTACTTCTACCTTCGTGGTGTTACCATTGTGGTATACTCCCCTCATGTATGAGAAAAGTATATTTCAGTAACTTAGGTATATGTGTGGGAATATACCTAAGTAGAGTTGATTTCTTGGTGTTTGGTTTTTCATTTGTGGAACATTAGGAGACCAAAGGGGTCTTGGGGACCCTACAAAGTATTTTTATACTCACCCCTACATGGTCTTTGCCCGCACCTAGTTGTGTTTTGTGCAGATGACGTACAATATTGATCGAGGATGAGGGAGCCAGGACCAGATGGTGCTTGGAGGTGGACCATTTTGTGTGACATTACATAGGGACTACTGATTGTGACGTATACCTACCTTTCTGGTATGATCCGTGGTGGGCGATCTAGGAGCTTCTTTTCACTTTTCAGCTCTTTTTTACTTTTTAGTTGTACTTGTACTTTTCCAGTTGGGCTTGTATTCTGGACCCTTATATTCAGCACTCTTTTACTATAGTATTTTAGATCATAGTTTCTTTTTGTTGCATTCTACTCTATGTTTTTGTACAGGTTTAAAGGAAATTCCTTTCAGTTTTTAGGAATACACCTTTTCTGTGTTAGTCATCAGCCCCTGGCCTATGAAAGGCAGGCTTGGGGTTGTCCTGGCATGGGCCCTGAGGGAGAGTTCGTGACAACCACCACCTTTATAATGTTACTAGGGTAGTTTATATGATTAATGGGAAGGGTTTGTCCAATCATGAAGGCTCAAAAACGAGTGAAGAGTAGAATGATGTGGTTCCCTTTTATAAGAGTGGAGAGGGGCACTTTAGGAAAATCTCAAAAATATTAATTTATAATAATATCAAACCCTACCCAAAAACCTTCAAAGTGTCTTTAATTATAATTTGAGATGAGATAGGGTTGTAATCTCATCATGCAATAAATTTTGGACCACTTATTTTGTCAATTTAAACCTTATCTTTTTAATTGACCCTAAGTAATTCTATTAAAGTTTGATTTTGGTAATAACATTAAAAATATTCAATGGATATGAATATTTAATTATGTGGTGTTAATTGACCATAAAAGGATAACTTGTGATATTTTACAACTTATAAATATCACTTTTAATTTTGTTAATATTTTTTTTCTAATTTTTAAATAATTTTATAAAATGTAATGTTTATAAAATATCAATAGTGTCAATTGTGACACTATTAAATTATTAGACTTTATATAAAATTAACATATAAGATAAATTCAGAAAATAAATATTAAATACACTCCAAAAATTTTATAGTCACCTAGAAAATTCATGGATAACATTAATTAGCTCATATGATATTTCTTGTAACATTTTTAAAACCCTTAGTTTGATATTTCTTTTAATAAAATAATTTCTACATCACTATTGTTTCTTCAATAATGTTAACTATTAAATATATAAAAATTATAAATAAGTTTTTATGATGTGGGAAATTATTTTAGATTTCCAGTGACTATCTATAGTAAATTTTATCTCATAGTTATCCATATATTAAAATTAATAAACTTATATAAAAAGAGATTGTGACACATTGTCCATTTCATTCGTTTTTAGTACATTCAGGTCATTTTCATAGGGAAGTGGCAATAAAGTGATTACATTTCGTAAAATAGATGATAAGGGAATAATTTAATCATCCAATAGTACTTTTACATGTAATAAGGTAATTTTATAATATTATTTTTAGCCTTAATTACCCGATTCACCAAAAACCATGGTAATAAATATAATTACCATAGTTACTATTCTCAATGCTCAAAAATAAAAGTAGCATATTATAATAATTTGCACATAATTATTCCAAATAAGAAATCCATTTTTTCAAAAAAAAAACATAGAAGTTTCCATAATTAATTTAAAATTAATCACGTTGTTGAGAAAATGGGTTTTGAAAGTCAAAATATTGCAAAATATTGAAATGTTTTTACCTATGAATTCAATGTAAAATTAATGATAATGACATAAATTATATTAAATGGTAATAATATAGTCTATTTATATTTTCAAACCATTCAATAATATAATTTTACAATATAAAGTATCTCAAGTAAAAAAGTCATATTTAATTAAAATTTAGCGTATTTTTACTATTCATCAAAATATGAATGTCATCAGAAAAATATCAAGAATTTATCTGAAGTAAGTTTTTATACCCCGCTTAAAAATAAAATTATTATGTTATCTTAAAAAAATAATTCATCTGTCAAAGTCATAATTAAAATGGGTTCATCATTCAAAGGTGTAAAATTAACCCTTTTTTTAAAAAAAATACACCAAATAGGGTTTTATTCAAAACTTATGAATAAAATATCCCATGAATTAATATCCATAATATTGATTTAATAAAATAAAACATATATTTTTTATTAATTTCAATACAAAAATTAATTCACAATAAAATAAAAATATCTAATATATTTATATTTTTTATAATGCATTTTCATAAGTAAGTTATAATTTTTCCCGCTAACCTAATGGCTAGAATATTAATGTAATTTTATTTTAAGAGAATCTCAATTTTTTTTTAAACTCACAATTTAATGAAATGAAAGCTACTAAAAAATAATAATTATTTAAATATTTCCTAAAAATATACAGGCTTTACAAAAACCCCGATAAATAATAAAGCAAATTTTGATTAAGATATTCTCAACCACATTTTGAGTGGGGTTTCTTAATATCCTTACCCAGATGTTTCAAAACTTCATTCTTGTATTACATTAATCTATCAAAGGAATATTTCATATGCCTCATAATATAGAAATATCCATGTCGATTAAAATCATCGTTAAAAAGTTAAAAAAAATGAGTACCCACACCTTTCTTCAACTCTAAATAGTCCCCACATATCATTATAAACTAATTCAAGAATATCCATGGACCATTAACCATTTTGACTAAACGGGGATTTGGAAATTCTTTCATGAAAATATTTGTGACATTCACCAATTGGTTTATGTTCAAAAGAATCTAAATATCCATCTTGGTGCAATGTAGACATTTTTTTATTTGTATGACTCAAAAATTGATGCTAATGTTGGGTGTGGTATGATTCATGTAATTTAGTTTCATTATCGATTTCCATAACATGGTTCATGTAATTCAACACATAAATTCGATTATTTAAATGTACTTTATTATTAAAAATATATATTTATAAAATAAGTAACATTAATTCCCAAATTTGAAAATAAATCCATATTTATTATGTTTGGATAGAGACGTAATGTTTTTTGTAATGGATGTCACCTAATAAAAATCTTTCAAAACTATGATCATTAATGTTGGCAATGTGGGGTGGTAGTCATCGATATCCACAACAACAAGTTTGGATTCATTGGAAACTCATAGTTCTTACTCCTGTAAATAAATATTTATGTACCAATATGGTTACTATATTTGAATACATATGTGACATTTTATGTTGTATCCAATACTCAATTTATATAAATAGATAAGTTACACATGATAAAAAATCACATGAAGCTTACCCTTGCATCTATACCTGAGTTCAATTTTTCTTCTAGTAGCCCTTCTTGCCATATAAAAAATAGAAAACATCCTATTCTCATGTTTTCCCCTATATCTTTCTCTTATTTTTATTGAATTGTGAATAATATTTTTACATAGATTTATTCAATTTTACATTACTTCTATTCACTATAAGGTTGGAAGAATTTTCGCAATTTATATCCTTATAAACTTGGTGAAAATTAATGAGAATATATGGGAGATACATTTCAATGTAGTTCATATTAAAACAATCAACAAATATGTGGAAGCTCTGAGTGAGTAAGGAAAATTTGATATTGGTGTGTAGTTCATTAAGAACCTTAAACCCTAAAATCTATAGGTTCTCAATGTATCCAATGAGTTTGACTATGTGAGGAACAGTTGGTGCACCATCCCCAAAATACAATGGATGTGCTATTTGGATATCTAAAATCTTTCCTATCATGGTCTCTCTAAGTATAAACCATGAATATACTTGAGCATTCTATAAGAATATGTGTTTTCATGACACATAAAGAGTTAAATTAATATAGTATAAAGAATTAAACACTGAATGTATATTGTGTCACTCAAATGTTTATAAAATATAGTGAAATATTCATTAATTGTCTCCTTAGTAGTTGGATTTGGTAATGAGTATTCTAGTGTATAAGATTTTTTTTTCATCGTACATCAAATCTCAAATGCATCTAAAGCATTCATGTAGTTTTGTTCCAGTGAGGAGATATAATTTCTCAAATATTAATCTCTGGGATAATGTAAATGATGAACTTTTAATTATTCTAAAATTATAAAAAAATAATATAATTAGTACTTTTTGTGATTAAAAATTATATGATACCTAATAATAATATTAATTTTATTAAGTATCCCTCTATTTTATCAAGTCTCAACATCCCTCACCATGAAACACTAATATCCTAGTTTCCTAGACATTCTCAGAAAAGGGATCCTTATTTCCTTTCATATAACCCTAATGAGGGTTGGTCAAGCTACTTGAAGGTATTTAGGAAGGTTTGAAGTTACCAATTTTTGGCTTACAACTCTTTGACCCATTGAGTAGACTCCCCTATCCTAAAATACTTACTTGTATTTATTCAACATTTTCCTCCATGTTATATCAAGTCTATATAGGGTTACATATCTTTAAGTAAGATTGTTTCAACCCATAACCTTCATAAAATATCTATGATAAAAGTAAATTTCCCAATGATGGTTGGTCAAACACTTAGTTCTATGGATTTCATTCCTAATCATATAATGGAAAGAATAGTCTGACTTTATATTTGGTTAAGGAAGATTATTAATTATACATAAATTTTATCATGTTTTATCTTGTACGTGAATTTTTAATATTAAATAGATTTTAATTAAGTGATTAAACAAATTTTTATAAAACCATTTATGCATAATATATATATATTCTATATTTTCAAATTAATTCATCATTTTTATGTTATTGTGATCTTTCTCCAAAAAATAAATAATGCATAATATAGAAACAAAAAAATATATTAAATAGCCATAACATAGTTGATTTATTAAGAAGACAATAAATAAACCTATAATCATGGGGGAAACTCCTTATGTTGGTTAGGGCATGAGTTACATCATTATACCTATATATATATGTATCACCTAGTTGGTACCACCTTAGTTACATCTTGAACCGCCTCCAAATGCATTGGGATACTCCATTTATTACTTGTATTTATAACTCACATACTGGTGAGGGGAACCAATAGATTCAATAAGGGAGATTATATATATAATAATGGATATTTAGGTCCTACATAATAAAATAGGGGGGATGACTCCCATACCATAAAATTTAATTTAATAATGAATAATTTAAATGCCTTGAAATGAATTAAATTAAATAATTCTAACACATACATCGGTTTTGATCAAGTTAATGATTGTTCATACTCATGAAAAGGTTTCACAAAAGTATATTGGCTAACATTCTTTTCTATTTATCATTTTTTATTAATATAAACACACTTTAATTAATTAATTAATTAATTATATTTTATCTTAATGAATATCTAAATTCCCTTGGAGATAACTATCATTAATTCATACATGTAAAATAAAAGAAATGAATAATAATTATAGACTATTACAATAAATTAATTGATCATTTAATAATTATTTAAAACCATTATTAAATTGTCTGATAGATCAGGTTCCAATCAATGTAATATGGTTTTAAGGTTTAAATTATTAAAATAAGTTAATTTAATTCTAACCTTTTTTGGGATAATTCTCTTCATGTAATAATGAGCTACACACCATACTTCTCATTTTTCATATACTTAGGATAAAAGCATGGGGAAATAGTTTGTACCTTGGTAAGACTATAGAGTGTGTAATGGCTAGATATGTGTTATTTATCTAACTTTTTTGTGTCTCTTTATAACCCACTGAATGACTCATCAAGTTATTTATAAGTGGTACCTTATTATGTGTAATTCTTATAAAAGTTTGGTGTTCTTCTAGTCATGTGTCTGATTGACTCTTCAATGGATCATCTTCTATTTCAGATGTGGAAAATACTAAACTACACACCATGTATGCTAGATAAACATCATGTGTTTCATTAATACTTGAAACTATTGGCAACATGCAGGTTTTAACCATATATTTAATCACATAGTTTTCGCAAATTTTTTCGTTAAACCATGTGTACAACACGACACATCATGTAATATGAGAAGTCGTGTTCCATTTTATCCCAATCTATATTTCATTTGTAATAAATAAACCATGTGTGATTAATTATTTGTATTATAAGTATCCCCTTAAAATTATAGATGAAATTAACTTGGGTACATGGAATATACTTCAACTGAACACCAGGTAACCCTATCTTAGCAGAAAGAATTCTTGATTCTTCCAAGTGGAATATCTTTTATTTCTTCATCTATTCTTAGTTCCTTAATAAAATGAGATATTGAATGATTATGATTAATATATCTAAATGATATTAATTAAAATCTAATTGAAGAATGAATATTCTTGATAAAATATATCTTCCACAATTTCACATAAAGATCAAAAATAAAATAAATAATTATAAATTTAAAATATGACCCCTATGATATCATATGATGTTTATGAGCACAAAATAAGTGATTTGGATGGTAAACTAAAAATGATGATTTTATCGATATGGTGGATTATTTCAAAATTGTGTGTGATGTAGACACCATAACTAGTGAAATTTTTCCACATAATGTTGACATAAGGGAACAAGAAACATGGAGAGTATCTTTTTATGATAAATTTATAATTTGTTATTCTCATATATAAATAAATAATACATGGTATAAGAATTTTTATATAATTTATATTTTGATCTTCCAAAAACCTTTTTATATCACCTTCATTTCAGTTGAACGATCCAATTGCAGAATCCCTCTACCGGTGATCTCTATGTGCTCCTTTGATCTCTAAACAATCAATGATGGAAGGTTGGGTTATAGTATGATGGGTAAACAATATAGTGTTTCTCATCATAATTAATATATAATACTTGGGTTATAAAGAAAACATTCGCATTGTTAAGATGATTTGAGAAGAAAAAAATAGGGAGAGAATATTGTTATGCCCAATGATTCTAAATTCATATTTTTTTAATTAACCATATACAATAGACATAACCTTTCTATTTATAGAGTTTGATTTTAGGTTAATATTTTATTTAATTATGTACCATCCCATAAATAATATAATAAATTTAATCAAACCACATGTCATATAATAATAATAATAATATTTTATGGCATGCACTAACTAGTGTAATGATAAATATCATTATATGAAATTGAAAATTAATATTTACCATTAGAGATGATCTTAGTCTACTTGGATTCCACATAGTTTATTTAATACAAAAAATATATAATAAAATATGTATTCCAAAATAAATATTGTGATCAATAAAATAAGAATAAAATTATTCCCCAGTCTTAAATATTATATTTATTCCATTATTTAGAGTAAAAAATAATTTAACAGAGATAAGTGGAAACCCATAGTGTGTTAACTTCTATGATTATTTCTTATTGGAATTTTATGGTCTTTCTAAAAGTACAAAATTATTATCAAGTAATGGGTCAAGGAAAAAAAGATAAATAACATAAAATAGCAATGTCATTAACCACATAAGAATGTTTGTTGTGTAATATAATACATTTTTATTAATATCACATAATGAAGGTTACTCCTTTTCCCATCGAGCTATATGATTGATACATATTTATATGACTATATAAATTAATCATATCACTTCTCCATGGATATAAAATTTAATTTGACCATTTTATTCCAATCAGTGACCCAAGATATCAATTACTACAAATATAGAAGGGAAAATCCTTCTTTCCCTATATGGAAATGAATGATGAGTTGGTCCTTCCCCCCATGAAGGGGTAGGTACCTCCATCATCTTTTAACGGTTATAATCCATGATCTGTTTCTCCTTTATCCATCCAAAATTTCCATCCTCATTCCAATAGATCCTAATTGTCGCTAAATTCCCAGATCTATTTATTAGGTTCCCATAACTTTCTGTATTGCCATCACAGTCCACTAATGCTTTATCCTTACTAAACCGAACACTAATAGCTTGTTTTATGAAACTTCATCCATCAGTGGATGTGTTTGATAGGTTTATCATTGGATCATGGGGTGTATAAGGGTGTTTTATGGTGGGTCTTCTTGAAAATAGGAACATGATTATTCATTTTGCATCGAAGTGTGATTTTATCTAGGCCTGGTCTAGTGCTCCCCATATCTATAATGAATTATGGTTAGTCATATTTAGGTGTACTAATTATTTCCATATAAAATGAGATATTCCTACTATAGTGATTTGGGTTAGCTTCCCAGAAACAATGCTCCCTTATTAAAATCAATCTATTATTTATATGTTAGGGAAATTTGTTGGTCGATATATATATTCAAATAGTAGAACCAAGTCTATGTGTCATCCTTTTTTTCTAAGAATCTATGTGGTGGTCGATTTTTCAAGATTTAAAACAAGGTTTGTTTGGATTAAAATTGGGGAAGAGTTTAGATACAGAAACGGGTTGTGTTTGAGTCATGTATAGTCTTTATTCCCTCACATAAGAAAATGGGCCACTCAAATGCAATGTGTGGGTGTTGGAGAAAGAAAATTTCATATAATGCATATTCTAGATTAGAAAGAAATGATAAGGCCAAATTTAGGGGTTCATTGTCTGGTTCGGGTTGAGATATTGAGGATTCGGTCTGAGGTGGTGTTTTATATAAGTAAAGTATCTATTCAGAAGTTGTATGATAAGGATCTTTGGAGGGAGGGGAGTTGGTGGGGTATGAATTTCCTAATGGTCATGTAGATGAACTACTAACTAAGGATGATAGTTTATAGAAGGAGAATTACCATTACACTCTGATCTAAAAGTTGTTGCCATATATGACAATTTGAAACGCAGCTTGGTGTGAAGGTGTGCAATAGGGTCTGTGGATCCATGTAATGAAATTTTGAAGACACTCAATGGCGATGTTGAGGGATTGGGAGATGGATTTAAGGACAAGTATGAGTTTTTGGATTTTGGTGAGAAATATGCAATGTTCTATACAGATAGTGATGGTAGTAGAGGCTAGGTGAAGGTAGAGTGTAGGGTTTGATCGAGAAGGACCAGTCCAAATGTTAACATTTGTAGTCAATTTGAGTACCTAGAGGCTAAAGTATCGATACAAGAATTATAGGAGGGTAAATCATGGTATTTTCATGTTGGGGAGGCCTATTTGGATGGAATGGACATAAAACAATCTTCATAAAAACAAGATGCTTGTGAGGCTCCTAAGTACGTGGCTTTGGACAACACTAATGCACAACCTCAGTTTATGGGGAAATGATTCATACAAGGACGTGCTCCATAATATGGTAATCTCAACACTGATGCAAAAAATTATAATTATCTTGAGAAGATCTAGAATATCATTAACACATCAAGAATATATGATAAGTAGGGGAATATTTTTTATAATGAAAGGGGAATTGGAAACATTTCCCTTAAGGCTTTGGGTAGTGGTCATGCATCAGTCAAGGATTACGTTATATATGGTAAGAAAAGTCTAATTGAAAATGTCGGTCTTACATCTATTCCTACGAAGAGAATTTCTTAGAATGACTAATATAACCTACCATATTCTATATCTACTAGATCATCCTCTAAAGTATGAAGAAAGGAAAATGCATAGAATCATAAAATCTTAAATCTAATTAATTCTCATTCTGGGTGGGAAACTCATGATGAGTTTGATTATGAAAATGATCTATCACATTATAATTTTTAACTTTTTTCACACTAGATGTGGGAAATCCTCATTGTTTAATGCCACCCACTTTTCTTTTCTATTTTTTTATCATTAATAAATGTTCATAAGCTTTTTCTTCTGGCTGGACTTGTTTGGTAACATGTCGTTTTGACACACCCAATGTACCATACTTCCCCCAGACATATGGCCTCATGGTTTTGATAAGTAAATCTAAGTTCATGAGTAATAAAATTCATAATTATGATCTTAAATTATAAGGACCATTACACATGCTCATAGATTAGAATTTCTAATGACACTGAAAAAAGGTGGTCTTACTAGAAGGTATGTCATCATAATATCTCATCTTAGAGATTACCAAGTTTGAACATAATGAGAAGTCTGATCCACTCAAGAGTAATCTCACTTGACTATAAACATACTATATGTCTGATCATATGATATTATATTACCATAGAACAATATTTAATAATATCCACATAGAATTTCATTCTTCTCATCATAGCGGGGAACTACTTTTTCCTTATCAATGTGATAGATACACGAAGACATTGTTACATCAATGTCATATAGTGCAATGAACAATATGAAGTAATATGTGTTTATTAATATTGTAATCTTAAAATATATATGTAATAAAAGTACAAAAATTTTCTTCTGGAACATCATCCCAGTTAAAAACACCATCGTAAACCACAGGATGTCTTAAGGATCAAGAAAAAATTATAGATAGTCTATTACATAATTATAGAACCTAACATATAGATAAATCTTATATAAAACCCCTCTTTAAATTAAACTTTATGAAACTGTAATAATAAACTTCTAATATTTTATTCCCAGATAAGATTCAACCATTTAAAGGATAACATACAAACTATAGAAAACAAACTCTATCATTAAAAATAAAGTTTTTACACTAAATAAATGATACATAACATGTACAACCCAATTTAAATATCCACCAAATCATATACTAATTCTTAAAAAACAATTATAAATCAAAACTGATTAATTATCACATAAATACCACTTTCATGATAAAATTATAGTATAACTAGTATAATTTTAGTGTATTAATTAAACTATTAACCCTCACTTTACCTCTTAATACCATTTCCTTAATTATTACTATTTAATGATAAGTAATGACTATGAAACAATCAATAATCATATGTTCATTGAAATAAATTAATTGAAATAAATTTCTTATTTATTCCTTATTAAATTAATAATCATTTTCAAGACAAACAATCATAACATGATTACAATATAATATACAATAAATGAAAATATTCTTGAGAAATGAATTTCTTCATTGGAGAAGATCAAGACCAACAACCTCATATTATGTTAATAATCAGCCGAAGGATTGGAATAAATCATCTTCTTCTAACCAACCGATATAAAGAATTTATCCAAAATTATAAGAAAGGTTATAATTAGAATTAAAAAAACAAAATATTGAATCCTTTGAACAAATACCCAAGTAAAATTATCTACTCTTTATCTAAGTTATAACCCAACAAAAAAATAATCGGACTTCTAGGAAATGAAGTAAAAATCATTAAAATAATATCATAATATATTGAGAGAAAATTATTAGAATAAAAGCTAATAATTTCTATAAAAGGAATGATCAAACTAAACCCCAAAATACATGACCACATAATTAATAAACTACCCTTCTTAATAAAATCATAGAAACACATCGTGTACCCCATATATTTTAAAAATACACCTAGTGGATACTGACCACATGGTAAGACTAGAACATGTACCCTATGGTCAAACGTAGACAACCCCTCCCTCTACCTCATCTAATAGGTGCCTAGTGCCAACATACTGAGTAATGGGAGGTATTAATTGTGGGTTTTCAGTAATCAACACCTCTATTTCCCCTGAATCCACCTTAATCACCCAAAATATCAAATTTCCACTGAAATAAAACTATATAATGTATCCAAACACCTAATCTATTCTTTTAAATCATCATAAAAACACCACATTTGATATACATTAATTTCACCACTTTGGACTTATGAAAAAAAAAATACTAATACTCATTTAATATAATTATAATGAATACTTTAGTTTAAGTTCCATTAAATGATATATATATAACATAAAAATGAAAGAGAATTGGATATAAAAGGAAGATAAAGAAATCATTCGACCTACTGTTCAAAAGAGGTAGCTAGAGGATTTAGAGGAAAAGGGGTAGCTAGAGATACACTGATATCCATTCCTCCTTATAGTATGCCCACTACTGAGATGCATGATCTAAAGAGGTAGCTAGAGGATTTAAAGGAAAAGTGTTTTATCTAACTCTGTATTTCATTGTGGGGTCCACCAGTCCTTTTGTGATTTATGTTGGATGAAACTCTTATGTTATGTGTCGATTTCATGAAATTTAACCAACTAACATTTAAAAACTGATATCCTCTGGTGAGGATATATGATCACATTGATCATATCTAAGGAACTTGGGTGTTCTCAAAAATTAATTTGAGATCAACGTATCATCAGGTGTGTGTTTGAGCATCAGACATACCCCACACATCTTTTCATTATAGGTGTGTTCTATATGGGTATTTGGCCATGTCGTTTGATCTCATGAATGCAAAAATAGATTTCATGGAATGGCTGAACAAAGTTTTCCATCATTATCTAGATTCATTTGTCATGGTATTCATAGATGATATATTGGTGCATGATCAAACCTGATAGTACCATAAAAAACATCTTGAGGTGATATTGGATATAATGATAGATCATTAGTTATAAGATATGATAACAAAGTTCCACTTATGGATGAATCATATTCACTTCTTCAGTCAAATCATCTCAGAGAGAGAATTAGTAGTAGACCTAGAGAATGTGGGAGCTATAGTATCTTAACATAATACCGAGAATTTATTTGAGATATGGAGTTTTTTTGGGTTGTATATATATTACATGAATTTAATACATGACTTATCACACCTATAATCACCACTCATGGTCTTAATAAAGATGGGTGTGAGGTTTTTTTGGTCAGATGCATGTGATTCATCCTTTCAGGAGTTGAAATGAAGATTGACTTCAGAATCGATACTAATGTTTCTAGAACTAGCCATGAATTAAATTGTTTACTTTGATTTATCATGTATCAGTAAAGGATTAGTTCTTATGTAGGGGGATAGAGTTATAGCACGTGGGTCACATAATTTGAGTTCATGTGAGAGGAATTATCCAATGAAAAATCTCAAGTTAGCTGTAGTTTTTCGTGAATTATGTTATTAGAGACATTACTTACTCTGAAAGCATTTTTTGGTGTACACGGACCATAATACCCCTATGTGCATCTTCAAAAATCATGATCTTAATATGTGGTAGTAAATATGGGTTGAATATATATAGTATTTTGACTTTGATCTTACCTATATTCCTAGTAAAGGTAATGTAGTGGTCGATGCACTAAGTAGGTGGACTCAGACACAGGCAGTTTCACATGCCAGTAACGAGTGGAAGCTTATGGATTTGTTCATTGAGATGCACATAGAGGTGAATGATGGTTGGGTGGGAGACCTTTTTATCATCCTTAGTTGTGACCTATAACTTGTTGGATAGTGTGAGGATAAGGCTTTTATCATATTCTTCAGTACTAGTCCTATGAGATATTATGGAAAGTGAGGACCCAATAAAATTCTTACACTCATCACTACAGATAAACCCGTGAGTTTGAACTTATGGATTGGGTCTTTTTATGTGTCTCACTAAGGGTGGGAAATAGGAGAAGCAGAAAACAAGGTAATATTTCACCATGATATGTTGGGCCATTGGAGATTCTGGAGAGATTCAGTCTGATATCCTATCGGTTGTAGTTGAATCATAGGTCCTGATCCATGCATGAAATCTTCAATGTATCTCAATTATTCCATTATCATTCATAACATTATTATTCTTTTTATCTTGATGAGGCTGAGTAATACTTATATATATCCCTTGAGGAGCATCCTATTTGTATTATGTATTGTAGCATGATGGTTCTCTGATGCCGATCAATTTCTCTATTGAGGGTGTTATGGAGGCACATCCATGTACAATATGAGACTTGGGAGTGGGGGTGATGTACGAGCATAATGGATAGTGTTATTATCTGATGAATATTTTCTACCATTGTGAGGGAAATTAGGAGGTGAATTAATTTAAGGGGGGTTGTAATAACTGGGTTCTTACTTTAGGTACATAATCTTCTACTTTCCATCAATTTTTAGTTTAATTTCATAACTATAGCATAATTGGGGTACCCGATTTTAAAACTGATGTTTTGGGGGGTGTTTGGGGCTTGTGTAGAGCCCAGAACCACCCTTTTTTGGAGAAATAGGTAGGTCGCATGATTATTAGAAACCATGTGGGGCAGTTCATATGGTTACTATGAGATATGAAAGTTTAGACAGTGGGATAATGAGCCCACACAATTTTAGGAAACCATGTAGATGGAGGAGGAGACCTGTGAGAGGAAGCTATAGTTTTTTGCAGAGCCTAATTTCATTATTTTACACATGTTTAGTCATACCGTGTCCAGTGATTATGTGAGATGACCCTCTTTGTAGTAGTGTGATCTTGATAGGTGCATGGTTTTTCCTACCATGTGGCCATACCATGCATCCCATATATTTTTGGTGAAATTCTTTTTTTCATCAATTAATCTATTAAACCAATTTCCTTTTATCATTTCTTCACGTTTGGTACCATCTTTATTTGGGAGATCCCATTTGATTCCCAAACTATGATTTGAGGGATATTTATCATCTGTGATAAAATTATGGATTCATTTGTCTCATTGGATCCACATATATTATTAATCAATTCATTTTTTTCATTCTTCGTTTAACTTATAATCGTCAATGTTATTTAGGTGCAAGTTATAATTCCCTATTTCTTGTTTCTTCATCTGTTCTTTGTTTTTCCCCTGAAATTAATCAAATCAAGAAGTAATACTAGGTGATCACTCCACTACTGACTTATGATATGTGATATCGTGTTTTTCCCTTAATGAAAATGTGATTTTATATATATATATATATATATATATATATATATATATATATTGTTGTGCCACATGAACAATTTTAAAAGTTACACCTTTGGAATGTAATTTAATCCTTGATTAAAATGGATAGGTATGACCCATGTAATTAATTGGAATTATAGATAAATTATTAAAGGATATAGGCCTTGAATTGGAACCACCCCTTTTGTGTGTTGTTTAATTAAATGATCCACCACGGGTGGAATATTAATTGATCACTTTTATGTGTTTCGTTTACCCCTGTATATGAGATTTTAAATGAAATATTGAATTGTAAATTTAATTGACTAGTGTAAGGGAATATAATTACATGTTCCTAGGCTTTGACCATGTAATTGATTACTTAAGCATGAGTTTATTCTTAATGAAATTCCCATGTGAGATAAGTAAGGGGATAAGCCTTCTATTTATAGCACATACCTTTATCCACCTTCTAAGGTGAGGTTTAATTATAATTCTTAAATGGTATTGATTTAATGTTTAAATATTCCATGCGGGAAACATTAGTCCTTATATGAACTCCATCTATAGACTCATTTGGTGGTTTCCTTGCTTATTCCCAAGTGATACTTTGACTCCCTAGTGGGCTACCATGGATGGAATCAGAGGATTTACTATGATATGCCCGAGTGGCACATTTAATCTTTATGTATTTACAAGGACATAATTAGATGGAAGTTGATTATATACAAAAAGGGTGATACTTAGGATCCCTTACTGGACCACCAAGGGTGGACTTAAGCGGAAATGATGTTACACCACACCTAGAGTGATACCGAGGTCTTAATGAGGATCTCCATGGATGGGCTTGTAGGTTTTTTGGTTCATGTTATGCCTAGAGAGATTCCTAGTTTCCAAATAAGGAATTCCAATGAGGGGCTATGGTTCTGAATTTAATAATTAATTGATTTATTTATATGATGTATTTTCCAAGCCAAATCATAATATTGTATTTGTCCAAAGACATATACCCAATTGATTAACATGTTATGAATCAATCGATCACATATATTCATAGGGGAAGTAGGGATATATGATATGTCTATAGACCTAATTATTAAATGATAATATTTAATCAAAGGAATTGATTATAAAATGGTAAATGATGGACTTTTTATTCAAAGACTTTCATCTAATGTTGAAATAGGTAGTAGAGGATGGGTGTTCAAGAGAATCCTGAGCATTATTGGTTGTTTAAATTAAGTACTTATTTTATATATTCTATTATTTAATTTAAACTATTATTTTTATATATTCATTGACATGATGGAATTATATACATTTGGGTAATGGCCTACTGGGATTGTATCTCACACACTGTTCGAGCTTTTGTTGGGTACCCGAAAAGACTATTTGGATGTAGGTATGGATAAGGGAAATCACCATGTAACAGGTATTTGACGGATGATTATGAGCATAGGATCACAGGAATGAAATGAGGCTCTTGATTCTTTCTAGGATATCTTTTTTTCTATTTTCGTATTTTGTAATGTATTTTACACTTGTCATGTATACTTGTTTTGGCTGCTTTATATATACATGATATAGTAATCATTGTATATGAGATACATATGGAATTATTAAATATAAAAATATTTTGTATTTTTGTCTATTGTATGACTGATTTATTTCTTCTTTTATTGGATTTATGTTAGTTAACACTATGTTATACTCTAAGATGAAGGCATTGTCTCCCAACAGACACTCCCTAGACCCTCGTAGTTAGTTAGAAACCCCAGGCATTTTGGAAGATACACTTGGGTAAATGTGTCTAACTAGGCTCATAGTACTATTTAGTGTCATATGGGTCTAGGAAATTATGAAAACGTTTTTAAAGTGTACATTTTATAGAAGAGGGTTGACTTTTAAAAGTGAGGCAACTGGCACACTCGTAATTTTTTAAAAGAAAAATATGTTCCCACATTTTTCATATGCTAAAACGGTCCAAAATTAAGTATTATAAATCCTTATACATGATTGGGTCTAAATATGGAAATAAAATAGATTTTAGACAAGTTTTTAGGTCATTTAAACTCGTATATTTCTATTTTAATGCTCCAGTTGACCAATTTTTACCTTAACTACAGTAAATAATTTTTTTTGTTTTTAATATTCGTTCTGGTCAAAAATTATGTTTAGCTTATTAGATAAAATAAATTTTTATAATTATAAATATTTAATCTAATTTTACATATTTCATTCACATAATTAGAAAATTTTAATTTAAAATTAATCTCACAAAAGCGATGAGAAAACATTTTTTAAAGGGAAAATGTTTAAAATTTTACAATGTTTTGATATCAAAATTCAATATGAATATTATTTCAACTACCTAAATTAAGTTAATAGATATATAGTTGAACGAATATGAATTTAAACCCAATTTATAGTAAAATTTTACTTTAAAAAAAATTAAATGAAAAGTTAATTTTTAATTAAAATTCAGTATTTTTTATTATTCATCAGAAAAATTAATCTTTTTTAAATAATTTCAAAAAAACCACTTTATGATAATTTTGAAATTATGATTTCAAAGATGAAATTTTTTATCTCAAATAAATTTTCTAAAAGTTTCACAATTTCTTTATAAAATAAATTTGTAAGAATATGAGAAAACTTATTTTTAGAAAAATATCGATTTTAAGCGTAAAATAGGATTTATTTTAAATAGTTTTATTTTAATTTAAATTAATTGGTCACAAAATAATTAATTTTTTATATATTTTTAAACCATGTATCTTAATAAAATATTTAATCCAATTCATACCCTCCATTTTAATGGCTAGGATATAACTATCATTTTAAATAGTAATATTTTTATAGTATATCATTTTCCATTTAAAAATAGTGTTGTGTGTATTGCAGGATGAAGTTGGTTTTTCCAATAATGAAAATATCAAAAATATTGAATTTATTTGAAAAAATCTTATGGTTCAACATTCTAACCCCATAAAAATGAAATTCTTTCTTAGAATTCATCCCATTGATACTAACAAATGATGATACTTCTTCCTCGTTGCATCCTCATGTTCCCACATTTCTTTCTGAAGATGCTGGTTTTTCCCTAAAACATTGACCCTGTAGGTGGTATTTGTTTTTTATAACCATATCTCCTTGATGAAGAATCACTATTGGTTGTTCCTCATAATGAATTTCATACTCCAACAGTATGACCTTGGAGTCCAATACATTTTATGAATTTATTATGTAATTCATTAGTAGAGATACAAGGAATACACCGTGAACCTGAGAGTATTTCAATAGAAACTCCAAAAAATAATCTATGGTCCCAATTTAATCAATAATTCAAAAGTGACTGATATACTAAGGGATTATTATTCCCTTCTTTCTCTCATGGATAAATTTATTGTAATACCTTCTCACCAACCTCAAATTATAGATAGTGTCGATGATTATCAGCATAATATTTTTTGTAATATTTTCCATTTCATGTTTGTGAATAGATATAAACACAGTTGAAGATAATAAATTAAATATAATAAATAAATAAATTATATTTCATGTTTTATGGTCTGTATAGACACCTCATTAAATAATATAGGTGCATAAAATAATATATGTCACAAAGAATGAAAATTGAGACAAAAATATTTTACCGCTTTGGTGACTTTTGAAGCATAAAAAACGTGAGAGATAGGTACTTAAATGAATATATAAATAAAAATAAATTTCATGATAATAATCCGAAAATAAATTCAATGATTTTATACACACCACTTAAAATAAATAGTAGGTGAATATGGCATGTGTCTCATAGAAGTAAAAAGTGAGACAGAAATCCTTTACATTAACTCTCAAATTCCATCGTACTCATTTGAACCTCTAATATAATAAATATATTTTAATTATAAATATATCATAGAACCATATTTTTATATATTATACCATATATGATTTACATATTATAATTTATTACCAATTCCTTATTAAAATCACGTTTTGGGTAATAACTACTTTGTTTTTAGTGTATGTTATGATTTGTTATTTTCGATCCTATTAATTTGATCACAGTTAACTCATCAATAGAATAATAATCAAAAACAATTACCATATTTATACATAAATTATAATTTTAATACAAATCATTAAATATGGTTTTGATAAATGACCTATGTTAGGATCATGGAGATGGTAGGTCATACGTACGCATGATTAACATTTCCATTTTTCAACGATCATTATAGAATAGAGGAAAATAATATCTTATATTTACATAATGATAATAAAATCATAAAAAATATTATTTACATAAATATTTTTATACATGAAATCCATGTGGTGTGGTGATGAAAAGAGAGTCACATCCCCGTGTGAAGGTGATAGTTCACATGTACAAGAACAACTTTATCATCTTTCAGTGAGTGAAAAGGTAAGAAATAAAATGATATATAGTATTTTATGGATGATAATTATTTAATTAATATGTCAATTATTTCATGAATATCACATATATTCATGAATGTTTTCTTCATTATCATCCATGTAAAGTGTTAGTGAAAGATGAATCGCATTGCTTCGTGAGGAGGAAGTCTGTGATACACATGAGTTACGTTGTAGTATCTCATATGGAATGGAACGTAAAAAAAGTTTCATATTATATAATGAATAAATAGGAATAATTATGCTATAAATTCCATATATATTATCTATATCCATCATCATATCCAACCTTGAGAGGTGGTAGTGGAAAAAATGAATGACATCGGTTCGCGAGGTGGTAGTTCATCGGACACACGAATGACGATTTCCTAACACATTTGATGGAAGATAAAATGTTTTTAGGTAAATTCATAAATATAAAAACATAACACTATATATAATATAAATATTTTATCATATCATAATAGTTTAATAATAAATTAAAGAGGTGGAGGAAGAAATAAAATAAAAATGCTCATTGAATAACTTTACCTCTTCTTCGAGTAACCTCCTTAGGTTTGCACCAAAATCCAACCTAGGTTCAATTTATACCTAAATAATGATTATATGATGATTTTATGGATATTTTAAGTGGTTTAGTACATATTTGATGAACCAAAATTGAATGATTATGTGATTAGGAGAGGACAGGGGGTGTCATTTTATAAGTGAGGTGAGTAGAACACTTGTAATTTTTGAAAATAAAAACGTGTATTCCCATTTTTCACATGAAAAAAGGGTAAATAATGAAGTATTATTGAGAATTATAATTTATAGTGTATAAAAATATCCATAAAATATATTTTAGAAAACATTTAGGCCATTTTTACCGTAACCGTGATAAATAATTTTTACAATTTTCACTATTAATTATGTTAAAACTTTTAGTTGACCTGATTATATTATATAAATTATTATGATTGAAAATATTTAATCCATTTTTAAAAATACCATTCAAAAAAGTAAAAAATTTAAATTTAAAATCACTTTTACAAATGTGATGAGAAAGAGTGTTTTCAAAGAGAATGGGTTTAATAGTTTACAAATTTTACATCTGAAAATTCAATATTAAAACTATCTAAATTGAATTAATATATATATTTATATAAATGAAATAATTTTAATTTTAACCCAATTTAAAATATAATTTATCTTTATAAATAATTTAATCAAAAATGCAGTTTTCAATTAAAATTCACTATTTTCCACTATTCATTAAAAAAGGTATACTATTCAAAAAAATCCTCAACAATTAAACCTAAGAGAAATTTGACCTGATGATTTAAATAATGAAAATTATTTAAACAAATAATTTTTTACATTTTTAAAAAATTATTTTTAAAATAAGTGTACAAAAATGAGAACAATTTCTTTTTAGGAAAAAATACATTTTTATGCATAAAATTTGATTTATTATTATCTCTTGTCTAGAAAACACAAAAGATTAATGTTAAAAAGTTTACTAAATATAGAATATATAAATTCCATTAAAATCATTCACAGAAACTAATTTATTTAGGTAAAACATGTTTGTTTCAAAAAAAATATTTTTGAGAAAAATATTTCAATTATTTTAAAAAATATTTAATTTTAATTTTTAATTTAATATTCACAATGTAATTATTTTTATATTCATGTTTAAACCATATATTTTTATAATTTAGTTAATCTTATTCATACACGTCATTACAATATTCTAGGAGATAATTATAAAATTAAATAATATTATTTTAATATTATTTTCTATTTCTTTTACACTAAATGTTGCATTTAATGCAACCAAAACTCAGTGTTGCGTGTAATAAAAAATATCAAAATAATTTAATTTATGTGAAAAAATCACAAAATATTCAGGTGTTACAATATTCTTATATTATGAATGATATTCAATATATCTTATAAATATCCTCCTTTATAGTACTCTTATTAGGAATACCCTAATAAAAACATTCATCATAACCTAAGGAAAGGAAATATAAGAAAATGGTGATCTTAGATACTAAATAAGGGTAAAAAAGGTAGATATCAATCAATGATAAAATAAAATCATAAGATAAGTATAAAGGTATGATATCCTGACCATAACATAAAAAGTTCATACCAAATCTGACAAAGATCATGTCACGACCCGACCCAACAGGGATCGAGCCGCGACTCCCCAAGCCCGCCTCCAATAGGCCAGGGGCTGGCGACCAGCGCCGAGTAGGCTATCACACACATGGGAGGCATTAGCCTAAGGTACCTGTATGCACGCACCCAAAAACACCTCTATGAAATAGTGCAGAGATATAGAAACTGAAAAGTAAATGCATGCATACAATCTATCCCAAACCAGAGTGCAACAGCAAAAGTACAAGGGCAAAACAGGGACCACCAAAAGAAAACTACAAAGCACGTCCAACCTTCTCTAAATAAGGGGAACGCTACCACAAACACCCACCGGAAAGCTCCCTCGGCACAGCTCCGGTAAACACCCCGGTCAACTCGCTCACTAAGCTCCGCCTACTCCGGGTCCTCCTGGGACTCCGTCAAAAGGCCTGTGGTCTGCACAAGACACAAACATGTGCGGGCAAAGCCCGTGCAGGGGTGAGTATAAACATACTCAATAGGCACCCCAAAAACCCAAAACCCAAGGGAGCAACTGAAAGGCAACAGTCCGCTCAACCCAGCCAGAGGGAACCCTGAAGAGAGAGAAACTCCATCTCGTGACCATCCTCGGCTAAACACAACTAGTCATCTCAGCTCAGCTCAGGTGTATGCCCATACATACACCTTGAACAATCCAGATATACACAGCTCACGCCACAAAGCCACAAGAGGTACCGACCTCATCACCAGCAACTGTCCACAACCAGGAGAGTACACCACATGAACATTGTCCTACTAGATGACACTCATCCGAGAGATACACTCCATCGGGTCTCAAACAAACATCTTAGACGCCCACCCGAGAGACCACGCTCGTCGGATAACATCACTGAGGAAACAACATAACCACCAAACTCCTCGGATAGGGGATCGCCGCTAGGGTCCACTAGAGGATACCAAGACCCACTCTGGTATACGTAGCTCACAGATAGGGGATCACTCCCAGGGTCCGCTGGTGGATACCACGACCCGATCTGGAATACTTAGTTCTCACAGATAAGGGATCACACCCAGGATCTGCTGGGGGATACCACAACCAAATCTGGCGCTCGACAGAATCTCCACACTCAGATAGAGGATCATCGTCTATATAAAGATGGTCACGATGATACCGGAACCCTATCTGGTATAACTCGCGATGTAGGGGATCAAACCGACGATGCCGCAACCCTACCGAAACCACGCGCTGAGTAGGGGATCGCATAACCAACGATACCGTAACCCTACTATAAACCACATGCTGAGTAGGGGATCGTATACCCGACGATGGCATAACCCTACTGAGCATGGCCCACCACATAGGGGATCATATTTCTGATGATGCCACAAACCCTACGGGGTTATCCTGCAAGATAGGGGATCGCCGCCCGTAAATAAGCGGTCACAGCGATACCAAGAACCCGATCTAGGGTAAAGATGCTAGAGGATCCACTCTGGGCCCACTGGAGGGATACCACAACTCTAACAGTTTAATCATCCCATCGAGAGGATCACAAACCCATAAGAAGGTTGTGATGCCACACGAACTCTCGTAGGAACGAACCAAGGGAGAACCCTCAACCACTACTGGTCCAAACGTCGCTAACCCGAGAGACCCGCCACAATGCCACACTGCGCACCTCCTAGTCCAAAACCGAGGCCACCATCGCGTTCCACACGGAAAAACACGCAGGATAGGCTGTTTACTTGCCCGAAACGGAGCACTTGTAAAAAATGCACTATTAACCGTAGCTAGCTCGTGCGGGGCCCACACAACAAAACTAAAACCCATCGAGCGGATCAAACCCCAGCGACCCCCTCTGAAAAACAAGCGGAAACGACTACTCGCTCGTCCGAAACGGACACCCAGTGAATAAGGTACTATTCACCGAAGGCCAGCTCGGGTGGGGCCCACGCCTGGATTCTGAAACTCATCGAACGGATCGCACCATTGCGTTCCTCTTGGAAAAACACACAGGATCGACTATTCATCCGCCAAAATCGGACTCATGGTGCAAAAGCTGCGTTTCTCCGCAAACGTCAAAACACGACCTCGTGGGGCCTACACCCCGTTCTTAGTCCCAACACCAGGAAACCATCTCAAAAAGTCCATCGTACCATCAGGGTCTCAACTCCACTGACGGCACGTCAATCGGATGCTCCGGGTAGAAGTTACAATGGCCCGAAGTCGTAAAATAACAAAACAATATTATTTTATACGACGTTTCTAGCTCTCAGGCCACGATCTCGAACCTTTAAACCCTTGAACCCACACTGGAGGGTTCGCCTCGTCATCAGGTTCACGTCGCCGCAAACGGCGCGCGAATCCGGCTCCCGGATTGCAAGATACGGGGGTTTAAAGACCCCCGTATGAGAAAAGAGGTCGGACCGGCCCCGACCGACCGGTCCGGCCGGCCGGGACCGGCCGCCGCCATCGACCCGCCCTGGCCGGCGTGCCGCCACACTGGGCGGCCGGTGCCACGCCGGAGGATCTTCCGCGGACCGCCGGGGGCACCCCAGTGGTCCGTTTTGCGATCTGGAGGCATCTACACGACCCTCAGGACCCGATCTACACTGCTACGGCTTCAAATTGCAGAAAAACGCAGCAAAAATGGGATCAGGGGTTAAAACTCAAATCCGCCTACCTCGCGGGCGAAACGCCGACGTTCTACCTCAGATCCGCGCTCCAGAGCATCCGTTGTGCGCCCTGGAACGTCCGTCGTTGAATTTCGAGCTCGTGGGTGCTTCCTTTGATCGATTCGGTAGCGCGGCGGTGAAGAACGTCGAGAGGAACGATAAAGGGGGAGGCACTTATATTTATATCAGTGGCCCACCGGCGCTAAACCCGCCTCGAACCTGATGCCCGATGCGAACAAAAGTAAGGTCACCCCTAGGGTAAACACGTCGTTCTGAACGCAACGGCGGACTCAGATTTTCCATCCGAGACTCCGTTCAAAAGTTATTCGAGCCGACGCTCGCACACTAACTTCGCCACTTATTTACGAAAACGCCCCTGGGGGCGTTTCTCACTGCAGGCCCGCGCCAACAAAGTTTACACCTCGCCTAGGGTAAACGGAACGTTCTGGACGCAACCGTACCCTCAGATTCCCGTTCTGAGCTACCGTTTAGGAGATATCACACCCCACCACGTGCATAGTATAAAAATACTTAATATTTTTATAAAATTAATTTCGGGCACACCGGGCCTCAGAATCGCACGCCGTCTTCGCACCTAGCTCTGGAATTATTCCTAGAAATATTCCAAAGTATGATAGGGCCAAAAACCCGAGTCGCTATAGATCATAAACATGATTTATGGAATAATACATTATCATTTCAAAAAGACATGAATCATAAGAATGAGAACTCAACATAACTCAAATCATGAAGCACAAGTTCATTTCATAAATTATTGTGGCACCATAATATGTTTCGAAACCATTTAATTTTCCATGTTTAATTACCAAGACCATATGATCAGGAATCAAAACCTTTTTCCCATAATGGATCAAGTACATTGACTTTTTTCTAAAAACATATCAAGTACATCGAATTATTTCCCATAAAATATAATGAAAATTGACTTGTTTCTCATAAATATATCTTGAGATATAGTACTATACCCAATACATTAAAGGGATATATAGGTACCACTCCTCACATAATTAAATCTATGCATATGTGTGCCATTATATCATAAAAAATCCATCATATCATCATGTCAATAACCATTCATAGAAAACAGGTTCTGTATTTCTTTTAATTATATCAAAACCCATGAAAATGGGTTTCATAAACATCTACTAATCATAAAAAAAATCTAGATAATTAATAATGATATTATCATTCTATCACATCTCCATTTAAATATAAACAACACCAAAGGTTTTTTTCTTTAATGAATGGACAAACTATTAAAATATCATTAGAAACAAATTCACGAGGAAAATACCATTTACTTCTAAAAATAACATTTCTAAATCTAAAATCTATGCATGTAATAATGAAAAAATTTTATTTTAAAATAAACTTCTAAACTCTTAAAGGAATATTTAAGGCTTTGATGTGTCATGATGGTGGGAAATTCTGTTCTTGTCTTATAAGTTAAAAAAAATCATTTCATAAAAAGTAAAAAAAAATATCGCATTTGGAAAACAAAAAGAATATTCCTTGTAAAAAAATTTGTAAAAAATAAAATAGTAAAAATTTAATTAAATAATTTTAATAATCATAAAATCATTCTTGAAAACCTTTTTAGAAAATTATCATGTAGAGTAAAAATTATTTTAGAACGAAAATAGAAATAAAGTCGATTTTTCGGTAAAAAAGTTATTTTAATTCTAAAATATAATTAATGTGAGGAAAATGAAAATAAAACATATAATTTTAATAAATAACCATATTCTAATAAAATTAAATACCTTTATTTTATAATGATGATATAATTTCCACTATATAAATTAATGTATATACAATCCTGATTAAAAGAGTACTGAAACATAAATAACATACCTCAAGTATCATCTGCCATATTTCACATTCAAACCTCCTATATGATAAATATAGATTTATTATAAACATATTAAATAATTATACACATATATATCCTACCATTTAATATTTATTTATGACATCTCATCACCCGTTTATTAATAATTTGTTATTAAAATAACTGTTCTAGATGATAACTGCATTATTTTACAAGCATGTTTTAGTATGGATTCCTCAGTCTGTATATATTGATCATGGTTACATAATTTATAGAAGTATAATCATGTTATAAAAATCACATATATTAATTTTATTCATATTTAAAATTATTCTTAAAAACGAGTTAGAATGATGAATTACACCATTTAGGGAGACGACATGCCATATGTACGCATGAATGTTCTTTACATTTTTCACTGATAGATTAAAATAAAGTTAAATAATAAAAATCAATTATAGAATCATTAGTATGTCATATATATATATATTATATTAAATAAATAAAACCTTATTAACTTCCATTTAAAACAGAAATGAAAAACAAATTACAACGTTTCACGAGGTGGTAGTCTGTTGTACACACTAACAATGGTTTCATTTTCCATTTGATAGGAAAGATGGTGGATACTGGTGAATTCATAATAAAAATAATATTTCAATATATTGATTATAATTAAGATATAATTTTATGATAAATAAACTTAATTTAAAGGGGTTTAATAAGGAGTAAAAAGAAATTGACCTGTTAAGGTAATTATCTCTTCATTGAATGAACTATTATGAGTCACCTCAAAAGGACCCTAGAGAAAGTATTTTGAAATGATCAACACTTATAGAATTTGTATAAGGGAGTGTATAAGAGAATTTTTCATAGGATTATTGATCTATAAGTTTCAATGTGATCTGAATAAGAGAAATGATAGTTGATGTTTTTAAAGATAAGGTAGGGGAACTCATTGAATCTCATAAAAGATTAAAATATGATGAAGTCAATATAAAACCAAATGGTTCTAAATGAACTATAAAAAGAAAATTTAATTCATTATAGATCATATATTATCCCCTTTCTCCCCTTTTAAAAATTAATAATTTTAATTCAAATATAATATTACAAAAAAACACTAATATGTTATATTCACCTATAAAATTCAGGGAACAAATTAACTCACTCATGCTATATTTATTTTAATATTTTTCATACGAATTTATTATATTTTTTATTAATTGGTGAAATTTTGAATCGATGTTTCATTATAATTTAATTTTGTTATATAATTACTAAAAAGGTAAAAATAATTCTATCAAAAAAATAATTTCAGTAAACTCAAAGTATATTTTTAGATTCATTCATAACATGTTTTTGTCCCCATGTAAAAATCATAAGAGATATTAAAAACTAAGAGAGTACCATTTTGTTACATTATTTTATTTAAATATTATATTGGTTATTTTCATGGAAAATTTTGCATTAAAAATAAAATTCAGTCCTAGGTCGATAAAGGTCAAGTTTCCTTCATTTAATAAGATTTAAAATAAATAGTTTCCAATTTTAAAAATAGCCTGCATGCCTTTTTTTATTAATTTTTGAAAATTCTATTTTTAAGGGATTTAATGGGAACCCTTACATGGACCACAATCATTGTTACATTACATGACCCAAAGGTCTTATAGGAATTCATCCCGACTATAACTACTTGAAACTTCCAGCCCTAGCATCTACATCAGGATGTCAGCTTTCCACATTCACATGGTTGTTCGGCTAGGATTCCAATGCATGCACAGGTTAGTCCTGATGGAAATTTCCATTCCATCTCATTCTTCCACATCCATTAGATCTTCTCTTGTGAATACTTCTTCTCTGATTCCTTTTTCCTTGTAGTGTCTTCTGGGCCCATTTAAGCACAATTTTCATGTGGCTTGAAGTCCTTCAGGTGGACTAAAGGCCTTGAGGTGGCCCGAAGTGCTTAAGGTGGCCCATAAGCCTTACTTTCCTAAAGGCCTTGTGTGGACCAATTGCATTGAAGGACCCAAGAAGCATATCAATGGCCCAGAAGCCCTAACAGATGAATAGTTCTTGCTACTACATTACTAAGAAATACCTTCTATGGTAACTCTTACAATACCTACTACAGTACCCAGAAATATGTATCCACCTGGATTTGATCCCAGGTCTCTTGGATTCACTATTAGATTCCTTTCCAACTGGGATGAGGAACCTGTGTGCCTATGTTTAACCTAGATTTATCTGAATTACATTTTAATGAGGTGATAAATTTTACCATGATATCTATTCATATTGAAAAAAAGTGGTCTATTTTCCAAATTTGAACCCAATCATTCCAAATATAGTGTTTATTTTATCAAATTCAATTTCTAGAATTGTCAAGAATTAATTTTAATATAAGCTTGTAATTTATGATGAAAACCGCTTTTTAGAAAACATTTTTAATCATGAATGTGGATTATATTATTATTCAATGAATAGAAAAAACTATTATATGAATTTTAAAACATTTTATCAAATATAAATTTCATTAAAATCATTCAACAAAAGTGATTTACTAAATTTATTATTATAATATGTGTTTGTGCACATAAAACATATTTTTTTTAAAACATTTCTTTTACTTTCAAGTAGTATTTATTTTAAACTCTAATCATTTTAAAACCAGTTAATTCATTTGATAAATATGTAGATAATTTTTTTTCATAATATAGTTAGTATTATTCATACCCACTAATCTAATGTCTAGGAAATAATCATCACAAAATATGACTATAATAATATAATGTTGTTCGGTTAAGCATGGTATGGCATGTAAAACAATCTATTGAGAAAATAAAATTATTAAAATGGAAATATTTTTCAAATAAAATATCAGGATGTTACATTATACCCAACCAATAATGAATTTATCCCTCAAAATTCAACACTCTAACATAAATAAATGATTATATATTTATTTTGTTACATCCACATGTTCCCAAGTAACTTATTCAAATTTTTGGTTTCTCCATAGAACATTTTCCAGGTGAGTAGTCTTGTTCAATATCACTTTATCCTTAAAATATAATATTTCAACCAATGATTCCTCCTAGTAAAGATCATTGTCTAATCATACAAAAACTATGTTCAGAACATGTAAAGGATTCAGTATGTACTTTCACAAGAGAGATACATAGAACATGTCATAAACTTGAGTGAGGTTCAGTGGATGATCTAAGAGAAAAGATATCATCTATAATTGATCAATAATATCAAATGGAAAACCATACAAATTTATTAGCTTCATTTTCTTCTCAAATATCTTGACCATCTTACGTGGAAAATTTTATAGAAAACCCTTCTCAACAACTGTAGCATAACTCTTTTATCGACTCTATATAGCCTTGATGTGCGCTGAATAGTTATAAATTTATTTACCATTTCCCATATTATCTCAGGTCCTAATAGATTTATTTGTCTAACATAAACCCAACACATTGTAGTTCTAAACTTATTTCCATAGAGGGATTCAAAAGAGGCCACCTGAAAGCTTGATTTAAATATATTATTGTAATTAAACTCAACTAGATGAATGCATTGATCCTAACCACAATTGAAATATATAGAACAATACCTCAATATATCATCTAGGGTTTGAATGGATCTCTTATATTGAATATCTATATGTGGAAAACACATTTTACTAAAAAACAACACTTTATCTAGATCCTGTTGATGTCTACATCAGAACATCGAAGTAAATCTCGAATCCAGACCATATATAATGGAAATTTGTACTCCATGTAATCTTACAACGTTCTTAATTTATATTTTGGAAGTCTGATTGAGAGAGAAACCTTCTATGATGGAAATAATGTGTGTTGACTTAATAAGATGATCAATTATTACCCATATATCATTATGGATTTTAGATGTTTTGGGGAGTATGATGAAAAAAATTCATTGGTATATTTTCCCATTTCCATTATTCTATGGTTAATGGTTGTAAAATACCCTTAGACATCCATATCTTATCTATAACATTATGATAAACCATGAACTAATATACATATTATACAATATCTCTTTTCATTCCATCCCAATGAAAATACTCTTTCAAGTATGTATACATTTCTTTAATTATAGGATGAAGAATGAATGATGAACAATGAGCCTCATCCAATAACTCTTTCATAAAATCTGGTATAATCAGGACACATACATAGTTCATAAACATTATCATTCCCCCACAATCAAGGATGAATTTGAGAACATTTTCCATGTTTTTTTTCATCTCCACATATTCCTTTTTCACCTCCTTAATGCTCACATGGATAAATGATTGAACATTCATATAAAAAAAATATTTCTCCCCTTTCTTCATGATTTCCAAATTCATTCTTTATAAATTCAAAAATATGTGATCTTTTTTATCCTCATCATAGATATTATATCATCCTAGTTTAGACTCAAAGAATCTTCCATGTTGTTAATATTCCCTAGGAGGTCATGTATTTAGAAGTCATAAGATTTAATGACATCCAACCATCATCACATAAAAATATTCATTTGTTTCTAAGTGAATATAAACTTTATACTTTATGATATGTATATATTTCACACCTCTCTCCTTATAGATAACACCTATATATATTTAATTCAAAAATAACCATAGCTTACTCCATGTCATGAGTTGGGTAATTTTTTTCAAGATCCATTAATTGAAATGAGGCATAAGCTATCACCATATCAATTTCCATGAGAACACACAAAATCCACTTATTTGATGCATTAGTTTATATCACAAACCTTTCTCCACCAAAGGGTAGTGTGAGAATAGGTACACTAAGTAACCTTATTTTTAACTCCTTTAAATTATGTTCAAATCCATCTATCCATATGAACTAATCTACATTTCTATTCAACATGGTGGGTGGATTGGATAATCTTGATAAATATCTGAAAAAAAATTTATAATATCCATTCAACCTAAGAAAAATACATATTTCAGTTACCATAGTATGTCTAGGTCATTTATTAATAAGTTATGTCATTGAATGATCAACTAATGTACCCTCTAATTAGAAGATATGACCTAACAATGAATTATTCCAGCGAAAAAAATTCACACATGGTGAATTTTTCTTAATGATTCCCCTTCTTAAGGGTTGTGAGAACAATCCTCAAGTGATCTTATTATTATTCCTTTATATTTAAATATACATGAATATATTCTATAAACACTACCAAAAAAATAATAAAGGATTATCTAAAGACTATATTTGTTAAATCCATGAAGCTATAGGGGGAATTAGTAAGACCAAAAGGCATCAACGTAATTTCAGTTTCCATACATTTTCTATATTGTTGTCTTAGGTATAACCTCTTTCTTGATCCGTAATTTATGATATCCCAAATGAATTTAAATATTGGAAAATTATTTTGCTCCATATGGTTAATCAAATAATTCACTAATAGGGTGGAGAGGATTCTTCTTCTTGATTTAATATTGTTAAGATCCTTGTAATCAATGTAAAGATACATTGACCCATATTTATTCTTAACAAATAGAACAGTTTAACCATATGGTGACAAACTAGGGAGTATGAATACCTTATTAATATTATTTTAGATAGTCTTATTGTAGAGACCCGAAGCTTAACGTACATTGAAATTACATTACATTTGCGGAATACTTAGTACATAACAAAAACACACACACAAGGACCGTAATAGTTTAGTGTCTTTGGAAACTCGGAATATAATCTTCTAATCGTGGTGAAAGATCTTCAAAATATCCCATAAAGATCTTATTTTTTTTACCTAAAACCTTTCTTTATATCTTGGGGAAAAGAAAACATAAAAGGGTGAGCTCAAATGCTCAGTAAGGGTAAACAAAAGAAATATCAATCACATCATATACATAAGCACATAACTTTTGGAAATCTTAACCTGCAAAAGAGATCATAATTTCATAACACGGGGTAAATCATGGCAGTGAAATGTAATAACAATAATCATAACTTAAAACATGAAACTTTGTGTCATTCACACATAATCATAGAGAATCATTTCTTGTTAGTCAAGACTCATTGACAAGACTATCTTAGTGGACAAAGTCCCTTTCTGAACCGAGTCACCCTCGTTTTAGTCCTGTTTCACTGAACCGGTATAACCTACCGTTCCAGCCATGTCTATCTCATGAGATATAAAATCTTTACCCAATGCCTTGGAGGGAGATATAGGTCCCACCCATCTCATAATGATACCATTCTTATGTGTGCCACAAAATCATAAATCATACATCATTGCATAACCCATGTAATAAAATGGGATTCTTAAACATCATGCCATCATAATCCCTAAACAATTGATATCATTTCATCATAAGAAAATTGACACCATTTAAATCATAGATACATTTTACTTGAAACATACATATCAAATAACGTCATCTTAGATGGAAAATAGTTTTGAAAAAACACTTGAAATGAATTCTTGAGGAAAATATCCTTTCTTCTTTAAAAACATTTTTCCTTTCATCACATGTCATAAAACTTTAAACTAAAAGAAGTTGATTAAAAATAAACTTGAAAACATGTAAATGAAGCTTCTTCGAAATAATGTTTTAAAAATCCATTCATGCTGTATAAGTTAAAAAAACATTCTTCTCATACTTTTGTCGGAAAAGTCAAAAAGTACCTCGTACGAAAAACGACAAAAGATTCCTTTCATATTTTTTACTAAAAACTCACCAAAGGGTAAAAATGGATTTAAAAAACTGTAGGTGGATGGAAATAATATTACATATTTTGGGAACATGGATGTGGATGATAAAATACACCCCAGTAAATGCCAAAATATAAACAATCTCGGATAAAAATGAGATTGTGATATTCCCCTTACCTTAAGTCCGATTTGCTTCGTAAGTGTCCAAACCTCCTGTATAATGATTTAAATAATGTCATTAACTTATTACAGAATCATATTCATTGTTATGATATCATATATGGTTCACTTATGACTTTATATTACCCGTTCTTTTGTAAATTCCATGTTAAAGAAGCGTTTTGGGTAAAATCGTTTCATTTATCGTAGGTGTTTGGACTTGTTGTTCTTGAAATTATTATTACTTATATCATGATTTACATACTTAAAGAATATAAAACATGATTTATATGTCATATATATTCAGTATATATATATATAATAGATAGATAAATGAAATGAAACACACCGTTCATGGAGATGGTAGTCCGTACGTACGCATGAACATTGTTTTCCTTTCCTTATTGTCTTGAATGGAAGTAAGTAGATGACATACATATATACATAAATACAGTAGCTTTATAATGTAATATATTTCATTATTATTTCTTATATATACTCTATAATCATTCTTAAATGGTTAACATGGAGAATGAATCTCATCGCGTCGTGGAGACGGTAGTCCGTACGTACGCACGAGCGATGATATCATTTTCATGATCGTGAACTTGTGTTGAAGTGCAAGTATAATATTTCAGTATCAATTTCACTTTATTATAATCATATATAGTTACTCATTAAACCATTATACCCATCCAATTAAGGTGGTGGCAAAAAATAGATTACACCACGGCGTGGAGACGGTATTCCGTACGTACACACGCGCGGTGATTTCCTTTTTCCGTAGGATGGATAGAAGGTTAATTAGAGTTGTTTCATATTTATAATAACATATCAGTATATAAGAAATACTGATGTTATTACTTTATCATGAAACAACTAAATAAGAAGAATTTGAAGAAGAAAGAAATTGAAAAAGATCGGTAATGGATATTACCTCTTTTTGACGCGCCTTCACCTAACCTCCACTTAAAGAACTAAAGATGGTTTTTCAAGAAGACCAGGACCTCTAGGATGATACTAGGGAAGTGGAGAAGAGATTTTTGCAGGGTTTTGCCGAGCTTGAATGCTCAAATTTGTGTGAGGAGGAGAGGGAGGAGGTGCCCTTTTATAAGGGAGGAGAGGGGTACCTTTGGAATAACTAAAAATATTATTTTATTATAAAGTCAAGTTTAGTTTTAAATAGATCCAAATTGATATATTTCGAAGCTAAGGTGGGGATGGGTCTAAATACTCTCATCCAATAGAATTTAGACAAGTTTAGTTTCCTATTTTAACCTTATCAATTAGATTTAACATTAAGTTAAATAATTGTACTTTTACCGTGTCTTCTTGTGTTCTTACACTATAAGGTTAATAAACTTACTATAAGAAGCCAAACGAACCCCAAGTTGTTTATTATTAATATATATAACCTTATCTAAGTCATTTTGCTAACCATAGATTTTTAGGAATAAAATCACAATTAATAATATAATATTTGTTTTAAAAACTATTTTATGTCAATTTTGACACTATTTAGTAATGGATTTTTGTGAAACTCATAACAGAATTATAAGTTCAAAAAAAGTTAATTAAATCAATACTAACATGTAATATTAACCTTGAAAATTATTGGAATTCATAAAAAGTCTCATATTATATTTATTTGGGTATTTATAACATCAATTATGTCAATATTTAATTAATAAGATAATTACTGCATCATCGTTGTGTCATAATTAAATTAGTTAATGTCTAAAAATTACAAATAAAATACCATTATGTAGGAAATATTTTTATATTTCTAATGAATATTTATAGTCGAATTTATCTTATGTATAACCCCATATTAAAAATGTTTTAGTAAATAAACCTTGATTTTACCTCTTTTAACTCTTCTTTAAATAAATTAATAATAAATGTCCTAATCTAATCCATGTGGGCCTAAATGGTAATATTTTATTCCTATGTTTGTTTTGGGTCGAATTACACTAATCAAATAGAATTAGGACATGTGTTAGGGTAATAATAATATCATTTCTACCCTTAATTACCCTATTTACTTTTTACCGTGGTAAAAAAAGTAAAAAGTTACTATTCACCAAAAAAATTATTTTCATCTCATTGAACCACATTTTAGTCCTTTATATTAACTATGTCACTTGGATTTTCGAAATTCCACTCACATAAGCGGTAAAATTATGTTTTATGAAAAATTCAGTTTTTTAACTACAACTTAGTGGTTTCACTATTCATCAAAAATTGAAAGTTTTCAAAAAAATACCAAAATTTCACCCTAGCCTAATTTCGATATTCCGAATCCAAAAATGAATTCCATTTTGAAAAATAAAATTTACAAAATTTCAAAAAGTGGTTATTACTATTCATAAAGGCTAGTTTTAATAATATTTTAATAGCATATTGTTGTTTAGTGAAACTCGTTATTGCGTACTACACATGCTATCGAGGAAGGTCGCGATTGCGTGTAATGCAAGGCAAGTCAAGGATGCGTGTTGTGCAAGCTCCTTTTGGTGTAGCGTACAACACAAGACATTAGTGAAATTAAAAGGAATATTTTTCATAAAATCTTGGGTTGTTACACTTATTCAATTCATTCAACTCAATTGGGTCTATTCTATAGGGATTCATTAAAATACTCATAGCACCATTTATGAGTTCAATTCAAAAATAAACATCATTATTCGATGGAATGACCATAAATTCATCAATAAATACATCAAAAACTCCCATTAAATAGGTTTATCCTTAATTTTTAGTTTCTACACAACTATATGAGAAAGGTAACACTAATTTTTATGAATTACGACCTAGAAGAATGAAGCAAATTTCATTGTAATTTCATATTCAACATCTCATTGATAAATGATCATAGGTTTATTCAGAATATGAAATGTGACTTCCCATCCTCGACAATTGATATGGGATCTATATAGATAAATACAATCCATACTATGAATCGCATTAAATTATACTAAATATAGAATCACAATATATGCAATAATCACTACCCCAATAAACATAAATTATTGAGGAGCTATAGACTTGAGATGCAATCGTTATTTCATTAAGAGTTTTCACAACTAAATCAACATATAATTATTTTGTTGATATAGTGATAACCATAGATTAATATTTATTAAAAAATAGTGGGCGAGTCCATAATCAAAAAATATATTACATATTCTAGAGTGGATGATAATTCTAAATTTAACCATTTCACTCTTGTAACCCACTTCGGTAGTCATGATCGCATGAGATTTTCCTTTACCTTTGGGCTTAAGAGGTTATTGATGATGATCATCAAAATCCTTTGGATTTGTACACTAGTTGGTATAATGTCCTTACTCCCCATATTTGAAGCAATAGATCATGTTTGGTGTATTATTTAGAATTTTTTTATCCCCTATTACACTAGTTGGCCTATTCATCACCTTCCAACGTTCATGGGCATGATGATCCACTTTCCACATTTAAATCACGTACAAGGTTCATTCAAACACTTACATTGATGTTTCATCCCACATATTTTGGATGTAGATGGCTAGAATTTCTTTTCACCATGTGATTTATTCAAGATTCCATGACACTCGATATTTATTTTCTTATAAAAACTATGGGAATTGTGGAAATCTAAAATTTTCATTTCTACATTGAGTATACAGAAAATGATTTCTTTATAGCTACTCAAGTATCTTATAGTTAATTTCTATTGGATACTTTATTTTAATCCACAAAAGAATTAGTCAATTTTATTTTCCGGGATGATAATTAAAACATAGAAATTCCGTTGCAATACTTATAAAATTTTCCTCATATGTACAAATGGATTCATTATCCTTTTTCTTCAACTTAAGAAATTTATTCTCTATATTTGTACATATAATACAAGAAAATTACTTACTGAATAATATCCCCTTATACTCGTCTCATTAAATGGATTAAAGTTCTTAATTTATCCTAATATTCTTGATAATATTCCACTATTGATCTAATTCTCATTTTGGATGCTAAATAGCAAGGAAAACTTTTTCATGTATCGATAATCGAAGAACATAAAATTTTTTCTCAATGGTATTGATCAATCACCCAGCTACTGGTAGATTATAAGATCCACTAAAATAAGGTGGATTATTACTTAGGAAAGATTCAAAAGTTAATTATTTCATCCTTTGATCATTTGGAGAGATAACATGATTTATAGACTAAGTATGTTATATGAGCATAAAAGCAATATTATGAATTATAGATCCCATAAAATTAGGTTTATTGGGTGGAAAAGTATTTCATTTTCCATCACATTCATTAATAACATCATTTCTTCAGGTTCCATCTCTTAAAAACCTGAAAATCATAGTGTGAGAAACAGTATCCATAGTAAAAAAATATAATTTTGAAAAATTATTTATAGAATGTCTAAATAATGATACCTTCTTCTAGGAAACATTAGATTTAATATAGTTAATTCATTAATGTTTCCAAAAAATTAGGATTTTATCCACTACTTAAACCTATCCCTAGGGATTACATAATATTTTTCTGACACTAATATCTAAATATTGACTAAACCCTTCTTTGATTCCAATTATTGTGGCCCAAAATTTTTATAAATAAATATTATATCTAATTATAAGAGTATTAAATATATAATAATATAATCCATATCGATACCATAAAGGATTAGAGTCATTAGAGAAAAAATAAAAAATAATATTATTTTATAAAATATAATAAACATCTCCTATGAATATCTTCCCTCGTAGTAATCTTCATAAACATACCCTACTAAAAAATAATTCATATCCTAGGGAAGGGAAGCATAAGAGAATGAGAATCTCGAATGCTTTTTAAGGGTAAACATATAATATATCATTTGATAATCATATGAAAGAAATAGATAAGCATAAGAGTAGGATATCATGACTATAAATTACAAACTTCATACCCAATCTATAAAATATCATAAACACGAGTTATGGAAAAAAATTGCATTTCAAAATACAAAAAACATAAGAATGAGAACTCTTCCTAATAAGAATTATAAACTATAATTTCATGTCCAAAATGTGTGTAGTTTCATACTAATTATAGAAACCATTTCATATGTTAAGGTTAACTTCCTAGACCATCGAAACAAGAATAAACACATGTATCCCATAGTATATCAAGACCATTAACTTGTTTCCCATAATGGATCAAACACATAGACTTGTCTCTCATAATGTATCAAGAACATCAACTTGTTTCCTATAACTATATCATGATATAAAATACTTTAATCAATTTATTAGAGGTAGATACATGTATCAGCTATCCTAGAATGAAAACCATATATATGTGTTCCACAAGATAACAAAACAACCATTATATCATCATATCATAACCCTTGCAAATAAAACAGGCTCTACACTCCCCAAATCATAGAATATTCAATTAAAATTGGTTTTATATATACAAACATCAAGATAAATAAAAGTGATGGTATCATTGGATCACATGCCCAGTAAAAAATAATTAAAACCAATGGTTGTTTCTGTTAATGAATGAAAATACTAATAAAAGATCGTTAAAAAATTCTAAGAAAATATAGTTTTCTTTTGAAAACAAATTTTAAAAATAAAAAACTGCACACAAATTAAAAAAATCATTTTATTTGAAAATAATTTTGTATGATTTTAATGGAATTTTTAAATCATTGAGGTTTTATGATAGAATAAAATTCTTTTCATATCGTATAAGTTAATAAAAAATCATTTCACAATAAGTCAAAAGGTACCTCATTCTACAAATAAAAAGAAGATTCATTGTAAAAAAATTAAAAAATCAAAAAATAGTAAAACTATCTGTAAAAATTCATAAGATAATATTAAAATCATTCTTGAATTTTTTTTAAAAAAATATGGATATAGAATAAAAATTATTTTAGATCATAAGGAGTAAGAAAGACGATTTTTCCTTAAAAACACCCAGTTGGTCTCATAAATATATAATGTAAAGAGAATTAAAGGGAAAAATATAATATTAACAAATAAACCAAGGAGAATAAAATTAAATCTATTCATCCCATAAGGATAATATTACTTTCATGATGTAAATTCAATTATAAAAAAACCTGATTAAAACACGCTTGATACATAAATAACTTACCTCCAAACCTGCCATTCCTTATTCACATTCAACAAACTGTATAATGAATATAGATTTATTATGATTTAATTCCATAAATATATTCATATAAATCATACCATTTAAAATTTATTTATGATACCTTATCACTCATTTATTAATAATTTGTTACTAAAATAAATGTTCTGTTAGATAGCTTCTTCATTTTCCAAGCATGTTTTGGTTCAGAATATCTATCCTTATAATTTGATCATGTTTCCATCATTTATAAATGTTTAATAATAGTATAAATATCATATATATTCCTTATATACATAATTATAATCTTTCATATAATGTATAGATAAAAAATCGAAATACACCATTCATGGATGTGGTAGGTTGTACATACGCATGAACGTTGTTTCAATTCATCAAATAATGAAATAAAAGAAAGGTAATTAATAATTCACCATTAAATATTAATTATTCTGTCATATATATTTATTAAATGAATTATTATAATCATCTATGTAAATATGAACTCAAAAATGAATTACATCGGTTCACGAGGTGATAGTTCTCCATACACATGATAGATGGTTTAGTTTCCCATTTGATGAGAAATAGGGTGGGTAATTTTGAATTCATAATCATAATAAAATTTTATTTTATTTATTATAATAAATTATTTATCTTAGGATAAATACCATGAATTTAGGGTTATTAATGGAGAAGAAAAAACAATGTGATTGGTTAAGTTGATTACCTCTTCTTAGAAATAACTCCTTTAGATATCCTCTTAAGGACACAACAGTAGGTATTTTGAGAATCGAAGAATCTATTGAATATGTCTAAAAAAGTGGAGATTATAATTTTTTAGTGTATGTTTGAGATATAAGTCTTAATGATATGTGAAGAAGAGAAAGGAGAGGTTACCTTTTATAAGATAGGGGAGGGTCACTCTTGGAATTTCATAAAAGATTAAAATATTATTTTAGTAAATATTAATCTAAATGATTCAAAAAGGCATAAATATGGAAAAGGGATAAAATTTTAGAAAATATCATATCTAAATTTTTCAATTTTAACTCTTTTTTGATTTTTATGTAACTTAATACAATGATATTCTCATAAAATATCATTAATGTCAATTTAGACAATATACAATTAATTTGACTTAAAAGACATAAGGAAAAAAATTATTCTAATAAAATAATAAAAAACAACACTAATATGTTATATTTATTTATAAAAATTGTGTTCCGCATTAACTCACTCCATTTATATTTCTTTTAAAAATTTTAAAATCTTATTGTTATATTTTTTATTAATTGGAGAAATATTGCATCTACATTGCCTAAGAATTTAAGGCTAATATATAAGTAGTAAAATTTAAAAATAAATTTCAATCATGAAAAAAAAATTATTCATCTCAATATATAAACTTACATTAATTAATAACTTGTTTTTACCCTATGTTGAAATATTAAATATATTTAAAACTAAGAGTGTGACATTTTGTAACATTGTTTGATTTAAAAATTATATAGGTCATTTTCATGGAAAATTATCCACTAAAAAAATAAAGTTTCAGCACAATATGATAAGATTCAAATTATATTCATATAATAAGAATTATTATTTATAATTATGGCCTTATCACCTATTTTTAATATAGGTTAACTCGATTTACCTTTTATCGAGGTGTTAAATTTAACCACGATTTCCGTTCATATTGACCAAAAATAAAAGGTTCCTATTATAAAATTTAAACATCATGATTACAAATATGTAATCAAGTTTATCAAATTCATTTAAAATAAAATTATGTAACTAATTTTAAAATAAGTATACAAATTGAGATGAAAACTGATATTTAGAAAATATTATTAATCATTAATATCGAATTTATTTTTATTCTATGACTAAAAGAATATTAGAATGATGTTAAAAAATATTATTCAATATAAATTTAATTAAAATAATTCATAAAAACTGGTTTAATAAATTTATTAAGATAAAATATGTCTTTGCGCATAAAAATAGTTTTTCATAAAAACATCACTTTTATTTTCAAAAAAAAATATTTTCAATTAAAAAAATTTGAAAACCAATGAAATAATTTTATAAATGTGTATACCATATATATTTTCATAATTTAGTTAGTACTATTCATACATCACAAATCCAATGGATAGGTAATAACCATCACATCATAAAACATTAATAGTATATCGCAGTTCCTTTAATATTAGTGTTGCATGTAATGAAACCTATTGAGGAAATCCAGTTATTTAAAGGAATATATTTTTCAAATAAAATAAAGGGAAGTTAAAGAGGGCATAAATTTATCAATGGGGATAAAATACCCCTAGTATTGATTAAGAATATGAGTACAATAAAGCATGTGATAACAAATAAATCAAAAGTTTAAGAATAAACAAATAACCATCAAACTAACAAAACCCAAAATAAAACCATCCCATATAGCAACAATATTTCATTGTAGATATATTATTTCAAACTAAACAGGGATACACAGTATGGGGTAATGTTATTAAATGAAGGTATAAACATACTTCATGCTTTAACTCCATCCAAAAATGTCTATATCTTCCTGATCCACCAACTCAAGAATCCACCATGGGGACATTTCCCTTCTCCGGATCCCTAATAATGAAATCTAAAAGCACACTGAAATACCACATTATGGTGTGAGTAAAATATTTAGTAGGAAACTACCAACATCTCGTAATATCATTTCATAATATTTATGGGTTTATTCCATGAAAATAAATATGGTACCAAAATACAAAATATATTTTACTCAAGTATAAAACATATATCGAGCCCTCGAAGACCGAATACACTACTTCAATACCGTGATAGAAGTACACCTATTTTCTTCCTAAAACATCCCCTTCGGTATAGCCCAAAATAACATTATTTATCTCACTAAATTATATATTCCAAGTATATTTCCATAAATGTCTAGAGAATCCCACGCCGAGGATTTCCTAAAACCATTTTTCACATCCCACTGACTAGTATAGCCCTAATACATGTCAACCAGTGTTTGTAACATCCCTCTTAGAGGATTGTTCAAATAAGATCAACTTACATGATTAACTATAGAATATAGAAGAATAGTACATTAAATACATGATACCATTGATATATCAATCATCATGTGAAATAAAAAAAGTTCATAATCATCATAATTCACATGTAAGCAACACATGTGCAGTTCAAGGATACACACACATACCACATGAGATCAAGCATCATAAATAGGTTTTTCAAAGCTATTCTTCCTTAAAAAATTATCATGATAATAACCAATTCAAAACGTATGCTGAAGTGAAGGGATTCTTAACTAAATGTTGTTTGTGAGGAACTCCAAGGTTCTTCAAGGAAATGTCACCTGAATCATGTTCGTGTTCCACCATCTTAGACCACTTACCAAGGATTCCTAGAACAAATTCAATTATTTTATTTTCAAATTAAATAAAAAAATCTCATTTTATAACACTTTAACTCTGATATATATTTTCTTTCCTATCAATTTAATATACAAGGTGTTCTTAATATTTAATTTCTCAAATAATAATTATAATTTGACTTGTAATAATATTATATATCTCTAGAATAATATTATTTAATCATGATAATTATTTTCTATAATTATTTGATAATTTTAGGTAAATAATAAAAAACTATTCATAAAATTTGTAAAATTATAAAAAATATATCATTTTTACAAATTGAATAATAATAATAATAATAGCTAAAGATTATCTATTTTAAAACACAGTACCCCTAGAAAATGAGGGAGGAAAAGTTCTGAAACACATGAAAACAAGAAGAAAGGAATGGATTTATCATAGGAGGATTCAAAAATCGCTTATAAAGGAATTATTTGACTATGTGGACTCAATGGGATAACTAATAAATAAGGGTAGTAAGATATATTTATTATTAAGAAGGTAATTCAGTGTACTAGTTCACTATATTAAAAACCCACAAATTAAATTCATCATTTAATTTGTCCTTTAATCATTTATAAAAATTATTATTTTTAAAATATTCCAAAAAAACTATAAAAACATTAAAAATTTAAAATTAAACAATTCCCATGTTTTATGGCTTTTAAAATAGTATAAAATACAGGTTTCAATAGGTAAGAATGCAATGAGAAACTAGAAAAAAGACTACACATATACAGAAAAGGGAACTGTGTAATGGTAATAATTGTTTTCTTTTATATATATCACAACCTCGTATATATCCCAAAAATATATTTAAACTCAATCTATACCATTATTCATAAATAAAACCCATTGGCTAACACTTATATGAAGACCCTCTTTCCCTCACGCATGTAGAAAAAAACCTCAGGTTAACCTTACAAAACATTAATATTACCCTTAAAAAACATATATGAACTATGTATTTACTATATAAAATTACTAGAAAACCATTACATAGACTTTTATTTTAGGTACTTACCCTTACATAACCCTTATATATAGTACTACCATTACACAATGAATGAATAGATCACTTAACCTTCCACAAAACATAGAATTTATGGGTTACCTTTATGTGGCACATTAAATCATTAGATTACCCTTACATAGGGTCTTTAAAACCTTATTTTACAATATAAATATATATTAAATTTATTTTTACCATTATGAAATACTAAACCAAAAATAATGGTGACGTTTTTGAAAAAAAATATTTTACATAAAAAACATATAAATTATACACAAAACAAGGTTGAATGATAATTTAAAAATAGATATTATTACACCACTATTTTTTGAATTTGATATTAAATAAACTTAATCATGATTGAATTAGAAATAATCTAATTAATTACATATTAATAATTATTAAACTTTATTTTGTAATATGTTTATTTAGGGGATTAAAACACATTTTATAAAACCTATTTTTATGCACGCAATGTTAATTTTTTTCTAATAAATTAAATTAATATCTTTTGTAATTGTTTTTTAATGTAAATTAATGGAAATACGTTTTTTATTCTTAAAAATAAATTTTTCAAAAAAAAGGTTTCATTACAATTTCCACGGTTATTTAAAATTAAATTCTACCACTTATAAAAATTGAATATATTAAAATGTATTAAATATTTTTAATAATAATAATTAATAAAATTTAATATTATTAAAAAACTTTTGGGTCATATTGAATAATTAAAATATTATAATTTTGTTACCATTGTAATGGTAAAAATGGGTTTATCGGGGGTTAAACCAAGAGATAATTGTATTATTACCATAAAAACTTCTATAACTTTTAATCGATGAATATATTTCCATCTTATAATATAATAACATATAATAAATGTCCACTTTGAGACTCTTTACCATTATGGTGACCTGATATCGTTGAGATATTGCAAAAAAATCCATGGTTGTCTCACCCCTCACTTACAAAATGGTACCTCTTCTCCTCCCATATTCACCAAACTTGAGCCTTCTAGATCATCCAATAAATACTCAAAAACCTTTATATAATAACTTCATTCTTCCTAAATCTTATTCAATTCTTCTAAGACCAGTCCTAAAAATATTAATGTGTAATTCAAAGGTAGTCTCTCAAATATGAGGTATAAATCATAACCAAGCACCTTCAAAATAATTCCACCTTATACTTCCTATAAAATTTTGTATCAAAAAATTTGATTAATATAGTATCATAAATATGATAAAATGTTATTATAATTTTGGAACAACTATTTACACCTATTCTCAGTCAAATGGGATATAAAAGTATCGCTTGTGCGTACGTGTGGACTACCATCTCTACCTAGAGATACAATTCAATTTACACTAAAATCAGGCATGGGAATTTATAATTATGGATTTAATGTTTATATATAATATTTTTAACATAATTATTCATGTTAAATATAATATATTATCTACATTATTACCTTATGATCCATTGTGAAATGATAACATCACTCGTGCGTACATGTGGACTACCACCTTTATGAAGTCAAGTGATTTTTTTATATTTTCAAATTAACTTAGATCATAAAAAAGATATATTTAATAAAAATATATGATATTTATTATTTAATAATGATTACATAAATTATAATTATCATATATTTTTCTTTTGTTCCATCCATAATAAAGTAGAAACATCACTCTTATATGTGTACAGATTATCATCTCCATGAAGTCATGTAATTCATTTTTCATATACACTTAATATCAATGATAATAAATAAGTATATAATTAATATATAACATGTTTATATCATGATTAATATTGTTTATATGTATTATTAAAAATAACTTTTAAAGAACTATAACTTTTTAACCAAAACATATATGAAAATGAAACAGTTAACACCCAAAATAATGATTTGAGTATAGAATTCTTAATTAACAAGTTTTGGGATGTTATAAATAGATCATATATGATATTATAATTATGATTATGGTTTTTTATCAAATTATAATAAATATAAATTTAATAAATATGAGTTTAGATTACTTACCAATCATATCAGACATAAGGTATGTTTTTCATCTCAATTTCTCTTCATTGAGGCATGTTTTAATTTCATGAATTAATTTCTTATTCATATAGTGAATATACTTCCCAAGAATTTTATTTAGAAAAATAAATGATCTAATTAATTGTATTTATATAACCATATTATTTTCTAATATTTCAATGACTTTATGTTCAAAAATTAAGGGTTCATCTAAATTTTCATTCACTAAGACAAGTTTGATGTTATGAACCTATTTATGTATAAGGTGTGTGTATAATGAAATTATTACATATTATATCATGAATAATTATTAATTCAGGTTATTTATGATTATTATTAAAAAATAATCCAAGGGGTTTTGATTCAAAATTTATCAAAGTGGTAGGGGTTTATCCAATCAAATTGTCTTCTTTGGGACATATGTTATATTATACACTGTCTCTATTTTATGAGGTGTATCTAATGTACCTTTAATATATTTTAGTGTGTAAATTCAAATTTAAGTTTTATTTATAGTTTCATTTTATATTATTTAATTCATGGAGGAAATGAATCAAAAAATACTAAAGTAGAAAAGGTTTTATGTTACAATATCATTTTTCACCATGATTATTTTTGATTAATTTTAAAAGATGAAATTATATTAACTACATATTAAAAATTTTATTTATTTTATTCTCCATTTTCAATTTATATATATTTTATGTTTTCTTTCATTTTCCTCTCTATATGTACTAGAAATTATGAAATAATTGTTTTTAAGGAAAACCGGCCTTTTTTTTACTACAGTCAAAAATATTTTCTTCCAAGTCCAAATTTTTTTAAAAGTTTTTAAAAATTTTAATAATAATATTTAATGATTTAATAATTTCATTTTCATCCATGTTTTAATTTTTATAATAAAATTAAAATAATATTCTTTTCATTTTTTGAATGAGTTACTTTTTAGTTTTTATAGAAAATGTGGAATGAATCTTTTTTTTATGTAGACCGAATGAAAATATTTTCTCATCACCATATATTCTATTTTAATTTAATCTTACATAATATTTTTCTATAGATATATTTAAATAAAAAAATTCCCATTATATTTTTAACATTTTGATATTTTAAATAAGTGATTTCAAAAATAAAATGGTATTTTCCTCAATAAATGTTTCATTGTTTTTTAAAGATATATTTAAATAAAAAAAAATCCATTATATTTTTAACATTTTGATATTTTAAATAAGTGATTTCAAAATTAAAATGGTATTTTGATCAATAAATGTTATTTATTAGGTATTTGGTACATTATTAATTATTCTTTACCTGGATGGTATATGATTATGATGTTGAAATGTTTGTGAAACCAATTTTATTTCCCACAAGTTATTCATTAATGTAATGATAAATATTTTCATTATATCATGGAATACATATTAATGGATTAAGATTAATTGGTGGGTTGTTATGTTATAAACCAAGTATGGGAGGTTATTTTATAAATCAAAGACTAATGATTACATTAAAAACCATGTATGGGAGGGTCTTTTATATCCCTACAATGCACTGAGTACTGATGATGGATTTGGGAAGCTACTAACATATGATGGGGTAAATAAACTCCAAAGACACCATGGAGTTAACTATATGTATTTTAATCCTAATAAAATGTTGAAAAATAATAGGTAGACATTTCAATTATGATAAGTTTTCGATAATGATAGTCTTAGGAGTAAACCATGACTAAGGTGGTAATTTTCTATGCTAATGTAAATACCAAAAAATGATATTTTAGGAGTATAATATGTTTTCATGGAATATGATTGATAATTGATAATTCATCACACTTATTTATTATTTATTTTGACTAAAAACCATTATTCCATGATTCATTATTAATTATTTTTGAATGACTGTGTATGGTTATTGTGTGTTTTGATCATGTTCTCATACCCTTATAATTATCTTATACTCCCTTATGATCATTGATTGGTATATCCTATATTTACTGTTACAGAGAATATCTGATCACAATTTCATATGTTCTAATTCCCCATGTTATGAATAAGTGTTTTAAGTATTCCATGTTTAAAAAGTGTGATATTTTTCTGGATCTTAATGGAAAATGATGTAGATCTATTATATACCAGTTTTTTATGCTTTCAGATTTCCAGTGAAACTATACCATTATATTTAATACTTTTATTGTATTTACATGTAATAAATATTCATCTAAAATGATGTAAAATTTATGTACATAAATGTTAGAGTCGCTATACCTTTCTTCAAATTGGGGCCCATATTAATATAGATTAGTATTCTAACAAATAAATTATCATATTTTAAAAGTGATATAAGGAGCATATCAAAATATATATTGGTAAATTTAATAAAAATATAAAAAAACATAAAAATTGTATAACAAAATTATATAAATCCAAAAAATGGGATGCACATTTAATTAATTTATATGATAAATTTTTATATGAGTAACTTTGATATTCATGTATCAAAATTTATCATAGTGCGTATTTCCACTCCCTCTTTATCTTTATTTATACCAAATTACATGATATTGAATTAATATTGTTTGGGAGGTAATATGTGGAATGATATGGAAAATAATGGTTTCTCAGACCCCCTTTAACATTCTTATCCAATTTTTTAACCCCTCAAATTTAAGGTGGGGGTGGAATGATATATATTTCAATTTATTATTTTTCTCCAGTTTTAATAAAATTACAATTTATGTTCTATAAAAAATTTATATTTAATGATTTTTATATAATGAGTAGATTTAATTGGGTTGATTTGATACAAATAGAGGAGTTTTGATATTTTTTAATGGATCCAATATATATTGAATCACAGTGTGATGGAGTTTTATTAATGTTATTGTGGTGTTTTATCATGGTTTTCATGATGTTTTGTAATAATGGTCATAGTTTGGTGTAAAGATGAATATATTCTAGTCAAATCTATAAAATAGTAATTTTATGTTATGGATTTTTTAAGATGTTGTTTTGTAAATCGTCAGAAGTTTTTTTAAAATGTTATATTAATTTTTCTTTATCTTGTTTAGGGAGAAAAATAGATTGATTTTTGTATTATTACATGAAAAAATTTAACATTGTAACTTTATTTAACTCCTCTTATTTGAATTAATTTTAAATATTTTGTTATATATTTGAGTTCATTTTAATATAATTTAAAAATAAACATATTTAATGGGAGATATGGTTCTTAAAATTATGGTTTTGTTGTCAAATTTTTATATTGGAATTATCTATATGATAATGCTATTGTTTTGAAATTAAATTACTGCGAAGGAATGAGGGTCTATTATTTAAATATATATATATTATAACATAGTATTTTAGTAGAGGTAACACCATTATTTTATACATAAAAACAAGAACCATGTTAAATATATGGGAGATATCCATGATTTATAGACTTTATTTTTAAAGATATTAACAGGAGAAAAAGATACAACATCATGGACAACAGTAAACCATTATAGATCAGAGATATAATATGTAAATAAATTTTATCCCCTATTATATTTATTTAAAAAATGTTGAGATGTTGAATAAATATTTTAACATGGATTATGTTAAAAAAATTCAGCGTTATCTTAATAAACATATGAATTCAAATTATTAGTTTCTCATGTTTTTATTCTCTTTGATATTTTATTTTATTTTGTATAATTACTATATTCATAATTATTTATTTTTATTCTGTTGGGTATGTAATATGAATGATAGATTATTGATGTAAATAGTAGTTTAATTAATAATTATTATTTTTTTATGTTCATTATTTCTTTCTAAATTTATTTAATTTTCATTATTATTTTGAATTATGATTAGGATTACATTTTAACATATAAACTGGGTAATTTAAAATTTATCATAAAAATTTATTATATTAGATAATCAATTATTAAATCAATTATAATTCATCTGATTACTAAATTGATTTATCATTCAGACTTAGGGATGAATCTATTTATTAATTGGAGAGTAAGATTCCAAACATTAATTAATTTCTACTTATATAAAATTATTATCAATAATTATTCATTTATTTTTATATCTTGTAAATATTAATCACAAGTCTTACACCATTGGTATATATCACTCGTGAACAATATTTATTTCTATTCACATTATTCTATAATTTAAATAATTTCATCATTTATTAACTTCAATTAGTCATCCTACCTATTAAAATAAACATAGTACATTTGGAATCATTATTATTCATGGATATATCCCTATTATACCACATGATGTGATTATTTTATTCTTTCAGAAAAAATAAACTTTATAAATTAGACTTTAAACAAAGACAATATATTGATGTCTTTACTATACATAAAAAAATGTTAACAAAGTTGGGAAGTATTAAAATTAGATACTTCTATGATTTGATATTTTAATATGAATATTTCATTTTATTTCATTTTATTTTATTTTATTTTATTTATTTAGGTTTATTTTATTTTATTCTATCCCCTTATTCTCTTTCATGGATTATAATATTTTATGTTACTTTATATTGATTAATGACAATCCCTCAATTCTATAACGGATTCGTCCACTAGTAAGGAATTCGGTTTTCCTTTAATCTATATATTGATAGATATTTATATATATAAATATGATAACCAATCATCGAAGGAATTTAAAAAAAGATTTCATATAAGTGATACAAAGATAATAAAAACATCAATAAACATTAATAGTGCACAGTTTGACATCAACAGAAGGGGTGAGAATAATAATTTTCTTGCTTCTAGTTGGATCCACAAAATTTCAAAAAAAAACAATCATTAAAATGGTATAAAACAAAATTCAATTCAAAGGACGTACAAATGAAAATCAAAACACATTCATGGATTTTTTTCATGTATTGTGTAAAATTTCTCAATGTGGTAGAGTTCTAGTTGATATATAAAGTAGACATATTTTTACATTTTAATTGAATTATAAAAGTAATTTGTCAACTAAAAACATTACAATGTGTTATATTAACACATGGACTGAGATGGGAAATGATTTTTAACAAAATCTTTTATTAAGTTAAAATAAATTATTATTTTTCATGATTTTAAATTTTATATATTATTTCATTGAATTAATATTTGAATCTTAGAAGATATTTATATAAAGAATAATAAATTTTCCTAATTAGGGAATTGGGATATATTATTCTAAATAAAAAAATTATAAGACTTTTCTTAAAGGAATAGATCTACTTTTGACATAATTGTAGGGTATCTTTTAATAAGAAAAGAACCAAAGTATCACATTAAATATTGTATAAATGATATATAAATAGTTTTCACTAGAAACTATAGAAGAAATAATAAATGAAATGAGTTCAGATGGTCAATAAATAAATATTAATGTTATTATAAGTGGATGTTATCACAAATAAAGTTAATAAAATCATACCCTTGAAACTAAATTTGGGTATTCCAATAAAAGATACATTCTTTATGTAAATGTGTGTTGCTCCATTCACATTACCCTACAAGCTAATAGAGTCATCACAACATAATACCATTAGAGTACAAGGTCATTTCTAACCATAGGTATAATAATTTGATAAATCCCATACTTTCATGTGTTATATTCTATAATTTACTATTTTAAACCAAAACACTTTTCATTTTAATGTTAATTGCAAAAAAAATTAGGTTTTATTAACAATTTGAGCATAATTATGAAAATAGACTAGTTTTGAAATTTAAATATTTTTATATTAGATTGGTATTTCATCCCTAACTTATTCTAAAATAATACAAATTAAACAATTCTTTTTTAGGATCAAATAATGTTTTCGATTTATTTTATTAAACTGGACCCCAATATCAAACCAGTATTTTATGGCCCAAAACCATCTCATAATACAAGCCTCAAAATATATGTCCAGGTTTGGATAATTTTTAACATGATTCTTTATCTCAAAAATGCGAGGCCTAAATGAGATAAAAATTAATATTAACATAGAAAAAATCTGAATAAATATATTATATAACTAATTCCATGTGTGATTATTCCAATTATATGGTTTTTAAAAATTATCCTAGATACTATGGTACCCTAATACCTGATCCAACTCTAACATGGATAGAAGTGAATTCCTAATACCCACAGGATGATTACTAGCACTAGGAATCATACAATATCAAAGAGGGTAAAATTGGTTCACAAAACAACAGGTGATAAAAGATCCATATGAGTATTCTTAACACTCTAAAGGGAAAAATTACCAGAACCAAATGGTAAAATAGTACCTATACATATAGATAATCATCCTAAATGAAACAATAATTTCAACCACATAAAAGTATCAAAAAATCTTAAGTAATAAGTGGAATATACCTACACCAATCACCATCAACTCACCATGGTCTCAATAATCAAGAACATATACCACCTCCAAGTGAATATTTTTCTTTTTCAATGTTCAAACATAGGAAAATTCATAAATTCTAAAAGAAAAAGGTAGGGCGTGATATATAAATATTAATAGGGTTTCACCAAGTGTTATACAATCAATACCATAACAATTAAACTAATTATGATTAATTTTAATTAAACAATGCATGGTATATCATTTAGATATTCTTAACAAAAACATGATTCCAATTTAAAAGATATAAAATATATATCAAATCTTGATAAAATGAAAATTTTATATAAAACAATTATATAACGAATGTATCATGAATAAAATAGTTCAATAATAAATGGAATGTATATCCATGTCAAAAAAATCATAGCATGTTGTAAAAAATCCATTTTCATTGTTTTTTCAAGTAATAGGATCCTCACATATCTCAATAATGATCTCATCAAAATATTGGCATGAACACTCAAATGAAACTTTTCCCCAATCAAGGAACCCTAATATCCCATATACACCCCCAAAGGCAAACCCTCTTTGGTGTTCATGAAATAAAATTATTAACGTTTTCATCATCAATCCACTTTTAGGGAATCATGTTACTAGTGTGCGTGTCCTAGTTAACACTAAATACACATTCTAATAAGTGATTTATATAATCAACCAATAAAACATGATAAAATAAAATATTTCAAATCAATTAAAATTATGATTTCCCAATTTTTAGATTTTAACCAGTATTTCTCATTTCAAAACCAAAATAGTGGTTTTCGTCAATTCATGCCATTTGAAATCATATTTCACTTTAAGTCATTTTTCTCAATGTTCAAAAAAAATTAAATAGATAAATACTTTTCAAAATCCTGCCATCATTTTCCAAAAATTTATCCAAAATTTTAATTCAATTAAAATCGTGTTTTTTCAAAATTTCTATGCCATTTCAAATCACACATCAAATAATTTCAAATCACGGTTTTTACATTAATTAAAAACTCATTTTAATTCAATGAAGAAATTTTAGGTGTCAATCATAGGGAAAAGCATCATGGAACTACCTACCTTTAATCGCATGGCCAAATACAACACCCAAAACAGGATTTCCAACAAAGAACAAGGTGAAGGAGATCAAGAAACACAACTTATAAACAATATAAATCATAAATAATTTTCAATCCATCAACTAAATGAGGATCCATCACTCTCTAAGTATGATAGAAAGAGATATCAAAAGAAACCACATGATATGACATCCACTTACCCAGAG